>OY728137.1:2106178780-2107447423 GCA_963277665.1 Viscum album | reverse complement strand
TGGATTCATTCCATCTGTGCACAACCCTAGTATGAGATTTCTAATTTCATTTCCAAATGTAGGATACTACTCATCAATTTTCTTCCATTGTGGAAAATCAGCTGGATGATGTATTTTTCCATCACATAACCACACATCAGCATTCCATCTTAACCTTTTTGTATCATGTGAATTAGAAAATAAACATTTGAAACGATGAATTATAGGAAGATACCAAAATACCTTTGAAGGGATCTTTGTAATCTCTACATCAGCCTGTGATTTTTCTTTCACCTTATACCGTGATGTCCCACATTTAGGACACTCTGACAGAAATTCATATTCCTTCCTGTATATCATATAGTCATTCGGACATGCATGCATTTTCTTGTATCCCAATCCCATCAGGCATAATATTTTCTTGGCCTTATAATGTGAATCTGGAATATTGTTATCTTTTGGAAGAATGTCTTTCATCAATTGTAGAAGCTCTGTAAAACTTTTTTCACTCCATCCATGTTTCACCTTCAGGTTAATCAATCTTAACACTACCGAAAAAACTATAAAATATATACAACCAGGATATAATGGTTTTTCAGCATCACCATATAGACGCACAACTGTCGGTTCTATCTCAATTTGTTCTGCTGCAATATTGCGAATCATTTCTTCAATTCCATCGGAGTCACTATCTTGCGAATCATCACCATCAGTGACATTCCATCCAGTTTCACCATTCCAAATCCAAGGGCTGTAACTCGGATTAAAACCATGACAAATCAGATGATCTTTTATCTCTCTACTTTTCAACTTCTTCATATTCAAACATTTCAGGCATGGACAGAAAAAAATATCACTACTTGGAACATTTTTTTTAGAAAATTCCAAAAAGGCATCAATACCTTCCTCATATTCATTTCTCATTCGATGTGCCGTAATCCAACTTCAAATCATTATTACCTATAACAAATATCAAAATTATACATCTTTTTAAGATAAGACAAATATATGTTTATATGAAAAAAATCATAATTTGAATGTAAAACAATTTTGAAATATAAAACAAATCTATGCGTATTTAAAAAAATATGCTTGAATATGATTTTAAAAAGAAAATATAGTTAGATATAACATTTTTAAATTCATCTTGGATCCTTTCTTCTTAAGGTTCACAAAGAATAAATCCTGGTGCAACTGAATACCAAATTCACCCTTCCATAAAAAAGAAATATGAAGTATAAATATTAAAATATGTATACATTCACTACTGAAAATTACATAGATCCTAACGATTTGAAACCTCTGGACATCCCCCCACCCCTTGGACACCACCCCCACCCCATTGGACACCACCCACCACCCCACCCCCTTAGACACCCCCTGGACACCACCACCCCCTTAGATAGCCCCCACCCCTCTGGACAACCTCCCCACCCCCTGGACAGCCCCCACCTCTCTAGACATCCCCCACCCCTCCTGGACACCACCCCACCCCTACCCCCTTGGACACCCCCTGGACACCCCCAACCCCCTGGAAAACCCCCCCTGGACACCACCCCCCACCCCATTGGACACCCCCTGGACACCACCACCCCCTTGGACAGCCCCCACCCCTCTGGACAACCCCCCCTGGACAGCCCCCACCCCTCTAGACATCCCCCACCCCTTGGACACCCCCACCCCTCCTAATAACCCTAGAACACATCGATTACTATTAAACCGTCAATTTAAAAATGACCAAACATCCCTAATAATAGAAGGAATGAAGGATAAGAAGAAGTGGACAAAGAAGAAAAAAAGAAACAAAGAATAAAGGAAGAAGAACATGGAATAAGTAACTTATTTAATGAAATTCCATGGAATCCAAGAAAACCATGGTGCCTCCAATGGTTGATAAAAAATTGGAGAAAATGGAGTAAACCTGAGAATCAAATCAAATTTAAAATAAAAACTCGGATGGAGAAAATCACAGTGTAAAGCCTATCATCACGACACAATGGGGTCAGGATAACTGCGCATCTTTGAAAACCACAACATGGTCTCCCACATAACCCATAATTTTCTCATAGTCACTGACTGGTCAAAATATATATAACCAAATAGAATCATATTGCAACAACCCTCATATTTTCATAATGCTTGAATCCCTAAAAATCATAGTGGAAACCTAAAAAATAGACTGTACCAACCCCCTTGGACACCGCCCCCACCACCTTGGACACCACCCCCACCCCCTTAAACAACACTAATAAATTATATCCTAATATCCATGAAACAATACAATCATCATGTCATAATCTCACAAACCACAATGCAATAGTCAATCCCAACTGACACTTATCCCCCACCCCCTTGGACACCACCCCCACCCCCTTGGACACCCTCTGGACACCACCACCCCCTTGAATAGCCCCACCCCCAGATAGTACCCCCACCCCCTTGGACACCCCCTGGACACCACCACCCCCTTGGACAACCCCCACCCCTCTGGACAGCCCCCACCCCCTGGACAACCCCCCACACCTCTAGACAACCCCCACCCCTACCCCCTTGGACACCCCCTGGACACCCCCTTAACCCTATGGACAACCCCCCCGAACAACCCCCAAAACCCTCTGGACAGGCCCCCACCCCCTTGGACAGCCCCCCAACCCCCCAACCCCTTGGAAAACCCCCCACCCCCTTCGACCCCCCCACACCCTTGGACTGCCCCCCCCCTGAACCCTTTGGACATCCCCCTAAACCCTTTGGACAGCCCCCACCCCCTTGGACAACCCCCGCCTCCCTGGACACCACCCTCCACCCCCTTTGACATCCCCCACACCCCCTTGGACACCCCCAACCCCCTTGGATATCCCCCACACCCACTGGACACCACCCCCACCCCCTTTGACACCCCCGGACACCCCCACCCAACTGGACAACACACCCAACCCCCCCGGACACCCCCACCCACTTGCACAGCCCCCACCCCCTTGGAAACCCCCTATACGCGTACACACACATGATAGAACACACAAAAATTGTAAACTTGCATGATATCACTTCCATAGGTTTATTTTACCAGAAAATAATTTAGCATGGTATAGATGAACCCTATGAAACTAACCATGATAGCAAGAACAAATAAAAATAACATCTCAACAAATTAGATAAGGGCATCGTGGAAAAAAAAACTGAAAAGGAGTCGTGTGAGGATTACTTGAGTGTTGTGAGTTGACCTGATAGATCTAATAATAATAAATATGAAGAATGATGTTGGAAAAACGAGGCTGGAGGTCATGACTTCGACGAATCGATTCTAGGTTTTCCGCGTGAGAGAGACGAGTTGCAGGTCGCCCGATCGAAGAAAATAGAATGAAAGAATACAGGGTGAGATAAATCATTTAAAAGATTTATCACGTCGGTTATTTAATAACTGGCATGATAAACTATTTTTTTATTTTTATAACGTCGGTTATTTAATAACCAATGTAGAAAACTATTTATCACGTCAGCTATTTTATAACCGACGTGATATATATCGCTTTATACCGACGTGATAAAGTGCTGATATTGGATTTATCACGTCAGTTTTTTTATAACCGACGTGGTAAAGTGCTGAGATTTACTTTATCAGGTCGGTTATAAAATAACCGACGTGATAAAGCATTCCAGATTCGATTTTCACATCAGTTATACAATAACCGACGTAAAATAGATAATCTCCATATATTTTACATCGGTTATAAAATAACCGACGTAAAATATGGATCCCGATCGATATATCACGTCGGTTATAAAATAACTGATGTGATATATCGATCATTAAAGCTTTTCACGCCGGTTATATAGAACTGACGTGAAAAATGCCGACGTTTTAAACATTTTTTCCACTAGTGTGTGCATTCTTCACAAATGGGACACCCCAACATTCCTTTAATTTTAAATACTAATAAATTTTCATAACCAGGAAATTCATTTATTGTCTTATAGAACATGGCCCTCAATGTGAATTCTTCACTTCTATGAGAATCATAAATTTTAACACCTGTATCCCACATCAATTTTAGATATTCGATCAATGGAGCCAAATAGACACCAATATCATTATCGAGTTTATTTAGTCCAGATATAAGAAGAGACAACATAATGTATTTGTACTTCATGCATAACCATGGGGATAAGTTATAATTTACCAACATGACATGTCATGTACTGCGAGTAATACTCTGTACACCAAAAGGATTTATTCCATCTGTAGATAACGCAAGACGAAAGTTTCTCAACTCATTTTCAAATTCAGGATACTCGTAATCAATTTTCTTCCACTGAGGAGAATCTGCTGGATGACATAGGTTCCCATCTTTAATTCTTGTATCTTCATGCCATGTCAATTGTATCGTGGTTTCCTGACATCCATGTAGTCTTCTAAACTGTGGGGTAGTTGCAACTCAACCTTCTACTAGCCACGCGGGCCCCGATGGGTCGGGTCATAATAATAACTCCCACTCCAACAAATCACTGCACTATGAGCTAGTAATTTCCATCCCAATCATTTATTTTGTCCTAAAAACCAGTAAAAAAAAATATAGTAGGGGTGAGAATACGAGTATACTCTATAGTTCCCTTATAAAATCTCATACCAATGTTGAAGAAGTGTACTAAAGTCTTAGTAAATAAATAAGAAAACTGACTCGTTCTCTATCCCATGTCAACTAAAACCCATCTCACCAAAGGATCACTCACCAAATCCACATATAGGTATAGTACAATAAATCATGAAAATATATCAAGATAGGTACCCTAAACCCACTTCCCCATTGATCTAGTCATTCTCACATCCTAATGGTAAATGTCCTGACACTCCCATCCCTTCCTATATCTACATACTACAATGACATCTGCATACCATATCCACATACCACATCTTCATCACCATTTCCACTTACCACATTTGTATCACCATTGTCACATAACATAAGAATTTCCACATAACCACTCTATGATTAGAAGAGAGGGAGTGGGGGGGGGGGAGGGTTTTCCAACCATCCATATCACCCACATCCTATATATCAAGGGTTCACCCAGTACCCAAAACCTTATATGGGCATCAATTAGGATTCCTAACTCGGGTAGTGGTGCAAATAAGTAGCAAAACATAAAATGATATATATAACAACACAAAAATCCCATCATAGGGTCAACTCACTATCCCAACACCTCTATAACAACTATCTATATTCATTCCATTAGCACTATAAAACAATAATAATTACTTCCACCAATAAACACCCAACAAATCACACAACAACCTCAAAAACATCTTTCCATTTCTATTTCCATTACCAATTCCACATTAATCATTTACTAACCACATTAATTCCAATACTTCTCAATCCACATGAACCACTATCACTTTCCATACATTCATCATTCTTATTTATTTACCACTTAAAATATTTACACTATATTTTATTCAGAATTTCATTAATTTAAGATAACCCATCCCCATTTCATATTCCATCTCTTTCATTAATTCAACATAATTCTATATCCCCGAGTAACTATAACACCCTAACCTCATCAATCATGTTAATATATAATAACAAAAAAACACATCGATGCCTCTTCTTATACTACATCAACAATCCATCTTCACCACCACAAAAATTCATCAACACAACACTACCACAATAATAAGAAAACAATTCCATTTAACCATTTATTCTTTATCAAATTACCTTTTCATGATCAAAATAAAAAATAAATAGATATACTAATTCCATACTTCCAGTTATTATTTTAAATTTATTTGACTAGTTTTAGTCATAGTTAAAAATCACTTCCAATCATAACAACATGATTACCATAATATAAAGGAAATAACCAAATCATTAATAAGATAAAACATTCAAAGCACTTGTGACTCACACCCCTTATAATTCAATTCAATTTTTTTTATCTTTATTAATTTAAATCCCATATTCTTACCCAAAGAGAATATAAACCATGATTAAAACACAAAAAAAACATGAATAACAAAGAGATAACATGAATCACCTACCTCAGACAAAGTTCAAAATAAAAAAATATCAAGAAGAGATGAAATATGATGATCAAAATCCCACAATATCAAAATTATTCTTCCACCAACCTATAATACATCATCATACATTAATCTTACAATATATTTATGAATCTATCACTACCATATCCTCTAAAGAAGTAATAAAGAACAAAAAATAAATATAATATGGTAGAAGAGAACCTTAAATCACATAAAATCAATTACACGAAGCCAATGTCTCAAAGATCCACCAAGGCATCCAAAATAACTTAGGAGATTCCCCAATAGAAACCTAAGATTTTAAGGAGAAGGGAAAAACTAAACCAAAGAAAAGAGAGGCCATGGATTTATATTAAAATTTCAAGGGACTAAATCATGTTGTGGTGAACATAAACCACAATGTAGTTTAGTTCGGTCAATGCCAAAAAAAAAATCACGACTCTCCAAGACGACGAGTCTTAAAATTTTCATCGACCATTTACCTCATTAAAACATTCCTTGAATAAATTATAACATTGATACCAAAAACCATGACCATTTTTTCTCCAATTCCTCAAATACCAATGAAAAAACCAACACACAATGTTTACTAAACTGCACTATTTTCTACCTTGAAAACTAACTATGAGCATTTTATCTCTCCCCATGTAAAATGGTGATTCCACTAAAAGTCAACTAAAACCATGAAATGCTAAATGGGGACTACCACATCATGGTTTAGGCCATGATATAAATTTCCCAAAGAAATAACCAGTATCAACTCTAGCTATTTATTTTTAAAAAATCACCACCCCATCAGGTCTGGGGATAAAACCCCGATTTACTCTAGTAAACAATAATGTGGTGAAAACAAGACCATGATGTGTTTTTCATAAAAAGCCCATATTTCATCTCCTCACACTCAATCCACTTCCAAACTCCCTTCTTCCATGCCCAACACCTAAAATCTATAAAGTAGAGAACAAAAAAAGTCCGATCATTTAAATTCATGAATAAAAAATTTAAAAATTATGAAAATTAATGAATACATACATCAACCAAATAATCATCACTAAATATAAAATAGTTTAAATAAAAAAAATCACTCTTTCATGATAATTCCAACACAACATGATTATAATTCCATAGTTTTTTCAATGAGTATGGAAATATAAAAATAAATAATGAATAACTATGATAATAATTTATAGTAGAAAATAATGTTTATCACATGTCAAAATCTACCTCTAATTGATAATAATTCAGAATATTTTTTCTCACATTGTTTTAGGATTTTAATAGACTAAGTAAGTTGACTATAAAATCCACACATTTTTTTCTTTAAAGTCAATATATTTCTATCTTTAAAAATTTTAGAAATCCATTTCTCAATCCATATAATAATCTTGATTTTTAAATTTAGTTGACAAAACCATGATGTGACACTCTTCAAAATGTGTTTTGTTTATAGACTTTTTTATCTCTACAAGAACCATAGAGTAATTATACAACCTCCATGAAATGGACAAAAACTATCAAAATCTAAATTTAATTTTATCACTTTTCACTATAACAAGGCCACACCTTGAAATAGGTGTGGTAATTTATGAATTTTCAAAAATCCATATATGAAATGGATTGTATATGGATCCACTACATGGTTTCTCAAATTTTGTGAAAAACAAAATCCAAAATGACATCATTATATTTTAAAATTACCATGGTATCATCACTTGGAATGCTATACTCTTGATCATAATAGTTTACATGAACGATTGCTTTTTTTTTTAATTTTCATCATCCAAACCATTATGTAAATATTTTATAAATATCAATTTTCATTAATTTTTTTGCATTATTTTTCCTATATCTAAAACCTATGAAAAATGGTGAAGACCATGGTGGGAACCCTCCCGAATTCATGCTACTTCAAACTCCTTATTGAACCACAAAACATGGTAGGAATCATTCCTGAATTTTCATAGAATTTTGAAATAGTACTACTCCCACCGTTATATTTCGATGCCCATATAATGTTTAATTTTCTTAAGGAGCCATGGATTCTCTTATACATCTAGTTGATAAAAAAACCCACCACAACATGGCTATGTACATAGTCGAATACCTCCATGATTGACCCTAAACTCTTTTAATAAATTATTGATTTCCATAATAAGATAATACTAAAATCAAAACTAAATAAAAATTTCATTTATTTATTTTAATAATAGTATATATATATATATGTTTTTATCATCCTATTTTTTTAAAATTTAAAATTAACAATACTAAAAATATTATGTTAAATTATATATATATATATATATTAAAGTGAATTCAATTGTGAATTTAAAAATAGTATATCTTAGGTAATAAAATTATTATGTTAATAATATTGTTATATATGACTAGAATTATATACTACTCTATATTTTTAATATGAATAATATTTATAAACATATATAATTATTATATATATAATTAAACTAAATCACATTAAAGATTTAAATCCAATGCATGAGAATTTCATTTATCAAACCCCAAAAAATAATGTAACTAAAAATCACAGTGGGAAGGATAAATAAAATCATGGATAGAGGAAAAAGTAAATATTTTTACATCACCAATATAAGAAATAAAGTCATTTGATACATTTACACAATCACGAGCTAAACTTGTCTTCTTTAAGAGTCTTTAAAACCCTTAACACTACCACAAATCGGTGCATATACAACGCCTACTTTTATCAACACTAAACAAAAAGCACTGATGAAAGTTCTATCTTTATTAGCACTAACTAAAAGCACTGATGAAGGTACCTTTTATCAGTTCTAAAAAAATACTGATAAAGTTCACCCTTTTTCAGCACTTTTTTTAGCACTGATAAAGGTCGATCTTTATCAATGCTATTCTTATTGCTGATAAAACCTTTTAATAAAAAAATTATTAATATATATAAAATTATCATATTTATATTCAAAAAATAATTTTTATTTATATACATTGATTAAAAAATGCATGTTTATAGTTGATATAAATATAGGATATTAATATATATTTTTTAATAATTCAAATATATATATATAATGTTTAAAAAAAGTATTTATAAAAGTATATATATATATATATATTTAAATAATTATAAAATTATAATAAATATATTTTAATCATAAATATATTTATTATATTTATAATTATATATATTTATATATACTAATATATATATATATAAATATATATAATTATATAAATATATTTATATTTTTATAAGAATATTTCTTTATAATTAGAATTATAAATAAATAGATATATTTAAATAATTATAAAGTTATAATATATATATATATATATATATATATATATAATATTATAGGTACTTGGGGATACAATTATAGTGAAACACACACACCCACACCTCACCCACAGGCTGATGAGAAAGTCATAGCCCCCCAGGGATAATCCACCCATCAAGATCTCTTTTTTATTATATTATAGGTCTGTAAACCCCTTACTAACAAGCCTAAATACCCTTACAACTTATGCCTCGAAAGGCCCATGATCCCAACACATCCTGGATCTCCTTATGCTAGGTGGTCACCACCAAATGGACCTCCCCTCCAGCAGTTCAACGATGGATAAGCCACCTGCCATCATCTCACTGGACATCCTGGCTTTTCCATAGATGATCTCCAGACCACCACCCTCGCTGTTGAGTATGGGTTCACCAATCTCATTCACCACACACTCAGCAGCCAAGTCCTCCAAGCACTGTTGCTTCCTTCCTTACATCCAAGCCATCAAAGCATTGCCGCTTCTATTTGCATGAAATCCATCATTAGATAGCCTGACGAACACAACCACCATAGGTCTGAGTGCCACTATATCCAACGGCCCGAAGGCCTTCAAATATTTTTATTATTGATAAATCACCCTTTTTAAGGGAAGAAGGGGAAAACCCAAAGAACTTCATGGACTCAGGACCTGAGTGCAACCATCAGGTCACCATCTAGAGAAAACAGCCTACTACTACAAGCACATTGCTTCCCTTCCTTCTGTCCAGTGACACACCACCCCAATCACCACAACCCACCATGACACCTCCTTCACCATCACCAACCATTGTTTTAGGTTTGTGAAACACGACCACACCGGTCAAAGAACACCATGAAGCTTGCTGTCAGCACAAATAAATATATAAATGAATATATTTATTTAGATATATATATTTATATTTATATTAAATAATTTAAAATATATTGCAAGATCCCAGAATCCATGAAGGTATGTCTTTTTTTAAATTTTGTTTTAAATATCTAAATTTTGGTTAATAGAATTTTTACTGAGTGTATGAGGAGGCTCTGGGGTGTTACAGGGGTTTAGGGCACAAAATAAAGTGAAAAATGGCCTTCCAGTGCATGTTGCATGGTTAGCGCACGGTTAGAGATAACCGTGTTCCCAAACCATGCTATCCAGGAGGGGGTGCATGGTCAAGAAAAACCGTGATAGGGGAGCCAAACCATGTAGACTTGGATAGAGGCATTCTGTATGGCTAGAACATGGTTTGAAAAATCGTACAGAATCCTTAGGTAACTGTGCGACTTGGACCCCTCTTAGATAGAGGTTGTCACAAGGCTGGCACATGGTTTGGAAAATCGTGCAGCCAAACCATGCGACCCATCAAAAAGTGAAAAATTACCAATCTTACCCCTCGGGATTTAAGTTCCTCACCCAATTTTCTCCCCATTTCTTCCTCCTATATCCCTAGTGACGAAATAAAACCCTCAATACCTCCCAAGGATCAATATATTTCAATTCTAAGCTATTTAGATCACCATTGGTTGTAAATCAAAGATCCGGGTGAGTCTAATCCTTCTCTTTATTCTCTTTTCTAGACCAGGGATTGTGGTTTCATTCATCATCTTCTGAATCCCTAAAGCCCTCTTTTTCCAGTGGATCTTATGTTGGGACTTCAAAGGGTGTTTGAATCCAGATCTAAGGCTAAGGTTAAGGATGTTTTCATCAACAGATTCGAGGTAAGTGATCTATAAGTTATATATTATATTTTTTTGTAGATTTTTGCATGTATGGTTGTGATATTTCTCCCCCTTGATGCACATTTGTTTCCTTGAGTAAGATTTGATAAAATGATTGTCTAAATGATAAGTTGAACCCCTCAAGATCCCTGTGGGATGTTTCAAGGTTGAATAAACCATTTTAGGGCCACCCATGGGGTGTTCTGACCTTCTCGAACATGGAAAATTATGACATTAAGCATAAAAATGACTTATGATTTAAGTAGATCCCATAATGAACATGTTGATAGGTTGGTTGGGTTGAAAAAGGGAATATTTTTAGTTGTTTCTAGACCTTGATAATGGCATAATGGATTGTTTGGATTAATATGAAGTTGGTTGGGTGTAATAAAGTGATTGTCCTATGTGGGTTATGAATTGTACTTGGAATGCATAAGTGGGTTAATTCATGTGAAATGATGAACATGTTAAGTGGGTACATTATTGCGAATTGATAAATGCACTAAATGGGATAATGTAGGGTAATTGATGCGAATGGGATAATGTATGATAATTTTTCAATACACTTAATGGGTTAAGGCATGAGAAAAGGGAAATGGGTTAAATGGGCTATATAATATAAATGGTAAATGTGCTAATGAGTTAAGGCTTGAAGTGAAATTAAGTATCGAATGAATTATAATATGTGAATGTGATGTGTATTGTTTATGCATGGTTTATGATATGTTATATGTGGTAAATGGATAAATAATCATGTGCACATGGCTTGGTGGTATGTTGGTATTGACTTAAGGTTCTACGCCCATGGGTCGGGTTGGATTGAGGCTCTAAACCCCACCCTTAGAATGCACATTTAAGGTATTCGAAATGAGGCTCTAGACCCCTAACTAATGCATTGGATGAGACTACCTGGACTAGGTCTCCAAGGTAAGAATGATATAATTGGTTGTGACATGGTTTCCCCTAGTAAGTTAGGGACTTGAATTATTCCCTTGTGCATGATAGATTGATTGGAAGAGGCTGTAATGAAAATTATGTAAATGCATAACCCATGGATTTAATAATGAGAATAGACTAAGTGATGATAGTAGAACAAATGATTAAAATGGTTAAAGTGGACATTGTTAACTGATGGCACCCGAGTCATGTTTTGTTTATCTCATCATTTACTTTTTACTTGCATGCACTATCTGTTTAGACCAGATATTTTCTAGACACTATTGGTGGTGTCCTACTAAGTTGTACTCACACACTAATTGGATATCCCTTGGGTACCCATACCGATTTCATGATTAAAGGTTAGGAAATAGGAAAAGGAATTATTCTAGGGAGTTGAATTGGGATTAGGATGTGCATGGATGAGGATCCAGACTTGGATTTAGGACCTATTTTGGAGATTCAGCTATTTATCCTTATTTTTTTCCTTTACCCTTGGTACTGTTATCATGACATGTCATATTTATTGTTTGTTTGTAGTTTGTACCCTGTTTAGGGAAATGGTTAATAGTGAATGTTTCTGGTTTATTGTTTCCTTTATTTCATATGTTATCTATTTTGTATTACTCTAATAAAGAGGGTATATTCTCTTCACATAATCCATTAGATTCTTACTACTATGAGGTAACCTCTGGCATACAGAGAGGTGTTCTTGAGGTCATGTGGCGACCCGACTTGGGGTACCAATTTAGTGGTTTCTAGGTCAGGTACGTTACAAATTGGTATTAGGGAAATTTATTTTTTGTGGTATTATTATTTTGGGATGGTAGATGGGATATTAGGACGTATCAAGTATTGGAAACGAGCTCATGATTAGTAGTAGCTAACCCATGTATGGGGTAAAAACCCAAGTTCCCAGGGGGGGATTATTGTTCTTGGTATGTGTTGTTATAGTTGAATGATATTTCACCATTGGGTGATACACTTGT
Organism: Viscum album; assembly: GCA_963277665.1. Taxonomy (NCBI): domain Eukaryota; kingdom Viridiplantae; phylum Streptophyta; class Magnoliopsida; order Santalales; family Viscaceae; genus Viscum; species Viscum album. The sequence continues at coordinate 2,107,434,458 of OY728137.1, read as the reverse complement.
TGTGTGATGTGACTATTTTATGATATTTTTCTCGTATCCAGAATGGCATGAGGTTGTGCATTAATGCATCATCATAGAAACTTAGGGATATTGGTGGCGTGCATCATGATAGGCACGCATGAGATGGGTGTGAGGGACATGAAGAGTAGGATGCATTTTACTTCTTGAAAAGTTGAAGAAAAGGGTATCTAATAAAGATGATGCAAATGGTTAAATAAAAAGGAAGTAAAGACTGGATAAATAATTGTGCTTAATGAACGGGATAAATGAGTTAAAATGTTGGTTGTAATAAGTTGTGAAATGAGAAATGTGTCTATGAGGAAAGATTTATGTTGTGAGTGCGGAAATGATTTTAAAAAGGTGTATAAGTGAAAGACTCATAACTATGTGTGTTGGTTTACCCCAAGTTAGCCATGACCTGCAGTAGGGATTTTCAAGGGTGGCATTCTAGGTGTGACAATATCTGTTGGGATATTGTATGAGAAATAGGTTGTTTATGGTTAGCAGAGAGCCTTCTTTTTTGAAAATTATGGATGTTTTATGCTATGTGTTCTGAAATGTATGTTTGAAATTGTAGAGAAATGACGCCATGAACATGTGTTACTATTGGCCGACAAGAGGATATAACTGAGAATGATCCTCCAGAAGTGGAACAAGAAACCCTATAGATTCAGGGTAACATAGAAGAGGAGAAGTTCTATGATAACTTTGATTATTTTATAAAGATGATGGAAAGGGACCTAGGGCGGGTTATGTCGAGTATGTTTGAGTTGACTTGGGAGTTTCAGCTACAGAACCCTCCCACTTTTATTGGAGAGGGTGGACTTGAGGTATACAAGTTATGGATAGAGTATATCGAGAAAATTCTTGATCATATTGAGACACCCATAGAGAAGAGAGTCAATTTGGAGGCTTACATGTTGCGAGAGTAGGAAAAACGCGGGTGGGACATCTTATTTCAAACCGAGAAAGTAGAGGGTATGTTATGGAAGGGATTCCAAGAAAAGTTTCTAGAAAAATTATATCTGGAGACCTTAAGGTAGCTGAAGGCTACAAAGTTTATGAGTTTGGATCAAGGGATTATGAAAGTGATGGATTATGCTAGCTGTTTCACTAAATTTCAAAGTTTTGTTCCAACTTTGGCAGGGGATGGGGAAACAACAGAGAGGTGTTTCTAGGATGGACTTAGAAATGATATTAAGTCCCAGATGAATATCTTATATTTAAATAGGTTTTATAAAGTGGTAAATCAGACCCTTATTTCTGAAGGAAATATCAAGGAGGCTCCCAGTAGTGGACGTGCTGTCTCAATTGGGTGATCCAATGGTGCTGCTTCCAATGGTAGGAAGCACTGATTCAATATTTTTCACTAGGTTAGTGGTAAAAAGGGAAGTCAAAAGAGGGAACCATCCTCTTAGGGTAGATATCAGGTTTTCTACCATCAATACGGTAGGTCAGGACATATGTGTGGTCAGTGTCCCCGACCACCAGTTGAGTTCCAAGAATGCGGTAGGTTGGGGAATGTGTAAAGGTTCTATAGGAAATATTGACACATGGGTATTGATGGAGTGATGAGGCTAATGAAGAGTGCATGTAGGGGGATAGTTACCCCATACTAGGAAGGTAGTTGGATCTTTACTGGCTTTACCATCCGAGGTGGTGGGCGTGGTACTCCAGGGTGAGAGCATCCATACCCGTAGGGCAGTGCAACATAAGGAACTAAGGCAGGGGCTTAAGTAAGAGGAACATGTCAACTTCATGAAGTTAAATTTACACTCAGAGGTGGCGAGGTAGGGATATTGGCTATTTGAGGTATGATCCTTGTAGCTTCCATGCTTGTTAGTGCTTTATTCGATACAGGTGCCTTGAATTATTTTATTTCTGCTCAGTTTGTGGTTGTATTGGGCCTAATGGTGGAAGTTATGTGTGGAGTTACGTTTATTTATACACCATTAGGGGTTTGAGCAGAAAATATTAAGAAGTGTAAGGGGTGTGCTATTGAAATTGGTGGGTACCATTTACTATGGGATTTATTTGTGCTGGAGATGTCATGTTTTGATTTGATTATGAAAATGGAATGGTTAGCATTGTATCGAGACCATGATTACTGTTATCAGCATAGAGTAACATTTACATCTCTTGAGAGAGACACTTATGTCCGTCATGATGAATGGGATGTTTGGGAAAGCCATGCAGGGCCAATTTGTTAGTATCTGGGTGAGATCACAGTACAAGCGACTTGTCTTATGCTTGATGATGGGGGATTAGAGAAACTTTCCTTTACTCCTATGGTAGATCAGTTCCAAGACATATTTTCTGAGTACTTATTAGAGCTACTTCCTGAGAGAGATGTTGAGTTCATGATAGAGTTTCTTCCAGGAGAAGAACCAATTTCCATTCCACCATATATAATGACACCGATAGAACTCCAAGAACTTAAAACTTAGTTGGAGACATTGGAGAATGAATTGTTTATTCATACTATTACATCACCTTGGAGATATAAAGTGTTTTTTTCTAAGCATGATGACAGGTTTTTGAGGTTGTGTGTTGATTATAGGAAGTTGAATCAGATGAAAATTAATAATAGATACCCTCTTACCTAAATTGACGATCTTTTTGACTAGCTGAGAGGTGCTTCAGTGTTCTCCAAGATTGATTTGAGATCAGGTTACCATCAGCTGAGGATGAGACCTTCTGATGCACCTCAAACTACCTTTAGAAGAAGGTATGGGTTATACGAGTTTTTTGTGATGCCTTTCGGGTTAAACAATGTACCAAAAATGTTTATGGCTCTAATGAACTGAATATTTCACCCTTATCTAGACCATTTTGTGGTTGTCTTTGTTGATGAAAACTTGCTGTACTCTAAGACTCATGAAGATCATGCCAAGCATCTTGATATCATCCTAAGTAAACTAAGAGATCATAATATATATTCCAAGATATCCAAATGCCATTTTTATATTGATAGGATGCATTTCATAGGTCAAATTATCTCTAAGGAAGGTGTGTCAGTAGACCCGAAGAAAGTTCAGGTAGTTGTGTCTTGGTAGAATCCAAAGAATGTTTCTGATGTTCAAAGTTTTCTAGGTTTGGAAGGTTATTATCAAAGGTTCATCAAAGATTTATCCTATTTGGCAGTGCCACTTTTGGGCTTGACTAAGAAAGGTTTCAATTTTGAGTGGACTGAGGGATGTGATAATTCTTTCCATGAGTTAAAGAAGCGGTTGACTACCACACTGATATCAGTCTTACCCGAGTCAGGAAAAGGGAATATCATCTTTTGTGATACATCTAGTGTGGGGCTTGGGGAAGTGTTGATGCAAGATGATCAGGTGGCTACGTATGGGTCATGAAAGTTGAGACCTCATGAAATAAATTACCCTACACATGATCTTGAATTAGTTTTGGTGGTTCATGCTTTAAAATGTTGGTATTATTACTTATTGAGAGAGTGGTTTATGGTGTATAAAAATCATAAAACCCTTAAGTACATCTTCTCCCAACGTGATTTGAATCTTAGGCAATAGAGATGGGTCAAGTACATGCAGTATTTTAACTTCGAGATGGTTTACACATTGGGAAATGGAAACATTTTTGTAGATGACTTAAGTTGGAAGACTCAAAATCAGGCGGTTCAAGAATCAAGTTCTAAATGGAATATTATGGATTTGTTTGCTGAGAAGCACCTTGAGGTAAAAAATGAAAAAATGAAAGATGACCCTTGCATCCTTGGTAGTTGAATCTATTATTATGAGCTATATTAAGGGAGGTATGAGGATCCTGAATGTTTGGTTTTGAGGAAATGTTTTAAAGGTGGGGAGTCACCATCTAGTTGGATCGTTGAAGATGATTGGATCATTTATGTTTGTGACTGTGTGGTTATGCCAATGTTTATGTGATAAGAGTTGCTGCACAAGTTTAATGAATTGAAGTGGGTAGTGCATCCTAGATTGAACATGATGCATCGTGATCTTAGTAGGTAGTATTGGTGGCTGGGAATGAAGAAAGAAGTCACAAGTTTCATGGAACAATGCCTTAACTGTCAGTAGGTGAAGGTTGAAAATCATCGGTTAGGTGGTTTGTTATATCATTTTCCCATTATGGAATGGAATTGGGATGATGTGATGATGGATTTCTTGGTGTCCCTTATAAGGAAACCTCAAAAGAATAATGCGATATGGGTAGTTGTGGACCAGTTGACTAAGGTGGATCATTTCTTACTATTTTGAGAGACTTTCACTATAGACCAGTTGGGTGAGTTATACATTTAGAAGATAGTATAGTTTCATGGGGTGCTACATAATATAGTTTTGGATCATGATCCACTTTTTAAATCATACTTTTGGTAGGGATTATAGAAGGTTCTTGGTAACCATGTGTTTTTTAGTACAAATTTCCACTCTTAGACAGATGGGAATTCAGAGCATACCATTCAAGTATTAGAGGACATGTTGAGGGATTATGTCCAAGATTTTGGGGGATCATGGGAAAAGAATTTGGCGCTTGTTGAGTTTTCTTACAAAAATAGTTACTAGGCTATGATTTAGATGGAACCATTTGAGGCGCTTTATGGTAGATCATTTAGATCTCCATTGTGTTAGTTAGAGGATGGGGAATCAGAGTTGTTTGGACTGAGTCTCATGAAGGATACGTTGGAACAGATACAGTTGATTCGGAAACATATAGAAACGACTCAGAGTTGGAAGAAGTCATATTTGGATCATAGTATACCTCTTGAGTTTTTGGTGAGTGACCGTGTGTTTATTTGGGTGTCACTAAGGTTGGGTCCCCGTTAGATTCAGAAACAGGGTAAGCTGGAACCCAGGTATCTGGGACCGTTTGAGACCGTGGAGAGGATCAGACCGATGGTGTACTGATTGGATCTTACATAGAGGTATAGTGGTATGCATGACGTCTTTCATGTTTCACAATTTTAGAATCATCACCCTAACCCATCACATGTGATCGATGTTGAGGATGTTGATCTTTAGGAAGATGCGTCATTTTAGGAGCATCCAATTCGTATTGTGGATCATAGTGATAAGTTATTGCGGGACAAGACTGTGTTTTTGGTTCAAGTTTTGTGGTATCATGGTAATGTTTAGGAGGAAACTTGGGAAAGGGAGTTAGACATATGGGCCTAGTGGACAAACCTTTTTACCTTAGAAGATCAGTGATTCTTGGGAAGAGCGGCTCAAGGATGAGCCCTTATAAGGTGGGGAGATTTCAAGATCCCAAATTTAATGGAGGTACGTATTTGTTTAATTTTTGGTTTAAATATCTTAAATTTGGTTAATGGAATGTTTACTGGGTGTATGAGGAGTCTTGGGGGTGTTCCAGGGATTTGGGGCATGAAAGAAAGGGGAAAATGGCCTTTCATTACATGTTTCATGGTTAGAGATAATCATGCGCTCAAACCGTGCTAGATCATGGGGGATCCACAGTTAAAAAAACTATGCTAGGGGGAAATACAAACCATGTGGACTTGTATAGAGGCATTCTACATGGTTGGAGTACAGTTTTTTAAACAGTGAAAAATCCCCAGGTAACTGTGTGACTTGGACCCCTCTTTGACAGAGGTCGGAGCACGGTTGGCACCTGATTTGGCAAACCATGCAGTCAAACTGTGCGCCCCATTAAAAAGTAAAAAATTACTAAACTGCCCCCTCAGGATTTAAGTTTCTCACCTAATTTTCCCCATTTATTATTCCTCCATCCCTAGTGACAATCCAAAATCCTCAATACCTCCCAAGGATTAATCCCCTTTGATTCTAATCCGTTTGGAGCGTCGTTGGTTGTGAATCAAAGCTCTAGGTGAGTCTAATCCTTCTCTTGCTTATCTTTTCCCGATTATGTATTTTGGTTTCATTCATCTTCTTATGAAGTCCTAAACCCCAATTTTATGGTGGATCTTAGGTTGGTTCTTTAAATGGTTCTTGAATTCAGGTATAAGGCTAAAGTTAAGGGTGCATTCATCACCAAATTTGAGGTAGGTGGTCTACAAGTCATATCACATAGTTTTGTTATAGATTTTTGCATATGTGGTTGTGATATTTCCCCCCTTTATGTGCATTTGTTTCCTTGAGTAATATTTGGTAAAATGGTTATCTAAATGATAAGTTGAACCCCTCATGATCCCCTTGGGATGCGTCAAGGTTGAATAAACCATTTTAGGGCCACCCATGGGGTGTGTCGACCTTCTAAAACATGGAAAATTGTGGCGTTAATCATAGAAATGACTTTTAATTTAAGTAGAGCCTATGATGAACATGTTGATAGGTTGGTTGAGTTAAAAAATGGAATGTTTTTAGTTGTGTATAGACCTTGATAATGACACAGGGGATTGTTTGGATTAATATGAAGTGGGTTATGAATTGTACTTGGAATGCATAAGTGGGTTAATGCATGTGAAATGATGAACACATTAAGTGGGTACATGCTTGTGAATTGATAAATGCTCTAAATGGGATAATGTATGGTAATTGATGAGAATGGGCTAATGTATGGGAATTGTTAAATACACTTAATGGGTTAAGGTATGAGAAAAGGAAAATGGGTTAAATGGGCTATACAATATAAATGGTAAATGTGCTAATGGGTTATGTCTTGATGTGGATTTAAGTATTGAATGAATTATAAGATGTGAATGTGATGTGTATTGTTTATGCATGGTTTATGAAATGGTATATGTGGAAAACAGATAAATAAGAATGTTCACATGGCTTGGTGGTGTGTGGGGTATTGACTTGAGGTTTTACACACACTAGTCGGGTTGGACTGAGGCTCTAAACCCCACCCCTAGAATTCATGGGTAAGGGAGTCAAACTGAGGCTCTATGCTTGTAACAGATGCATTGTATGGGACTACCTAGACTGAGGCCCCAAGGTAAGCGTGATATAATTGGTTGTGAAATAGTTTTCCCTAATGAGTTAGGGAATTGACTTATTCCCCTATTTATGATAAATTGAATGGAAGTGACTGTAATGAAAATGATGTAAATGACTAACCCTTGGATTTAATAATGAGAATGGACTAAGTGATGATAGTGGAACAAATGATGGAAATGGTTAAAGTGAATATTGTTAACTAATGGCACCCGAGTCATGTTTTGTTTATCTCATTATTTACTTTATACTTTCATGCACTATCTGTTTAGATTGGATATTTTGTAGACATTTTTGGTGGTGGCCTACGGATTTGTACTCACGCCATACTTGAGCCACCATTGGGTACCCGATCAAATTTCATGGTTGCAAGTTAGGATAAGGGAAAAGAATCTATGTTAGGGAGTTGAATTAAGATTGGGATGTGCATGGATGTGGATCCAGATTCGAAGCCAGGACACATTTTTGGGATTCAATTGTTTATCCTTATTTTGGATTTTCCTTCACCATTGACACTGCTAGTATGACATGGCATATTTATTGTTTGGTTGTGGTTTATACCATGTTTAGAGAAATGGTTAGTAATGAATGTTTATGGTTTATTGTTTATTGTTTCCTTTATTTCATATGTTATCTGTTGTGGATTACTATGATAAAGAGGGTATAGTCTCCCCACATAATCCATGCGACCCTTACCTAGTCAACAACCTTTGGCATACGGGGAGGCGCGCTTGTGGTCATGTGGCAACTTGGCTCGGGGCACCAGTTTAGTGACTTCTGAGTCAGGGACGTTACATATATGTATATATACAATTTCATGTATGTATGTGTATGTGTGTATATACATGTGTGTATATATATATATGTGTGTCTAGATGTGTATGTGTACATATGTATGTTTGTAATTCACGTAAATGTTATGAATTCACTTTTTAATATTTTTGTAATTTATTTTAATTTAATATATTCATTTATTATTATATATTCATTACAAATGTTAAAAACATATTTAATCAATTTGTAATATTTATTTATACATATATTTATTTACTATACATGTAATATTTTCAATATGTTTGTAATTTATATGAATAATATTTATTCATTTTTATTTATTAAGTTTTAACATTTAAAATATGTTTTAAATTTATATCATTAATCTATTTAAATTATTTTTTTAATATTTTGGTAATTTAAATATTTAATTATACAATTATAAATAAATATATTTTATTTAAAATTGTATTTATAAAATTTTAATAAATATATATATATATATATATATATTTAAATAATTATAAAATTATAATAAATATATTTAAATAATAAATATATTTATTATATTTATAATTATATATAATTATATGTAAATAATTTTTCAAATTATTTATTTATAATTATAATTATAAATAAAAAAATATATAGAAATAATTATAAAATTATAATAAATATATTTAAATAACAAATATTGTTATTAAATTTCGAATTATATTTATTTATATAATGATATAAATATATAAAATTATAAAAATACATATAATTATATAAATCTATTTATAATTATATAGAAATATTTTTAAATATATTTATTTATAATTATAATTAAATTAAATATATATATTTAAATAAAAAATATGTTTATTATATTTATAATTTTATAAATATATATAATAATATAAATATATAATAATAATAATAATAATATATATAATTATATAAACATATTTATAAATATATACCAATATTTATAATTATATAGAAATATTTTTAAATATATTTATTTACAATTATAATTATAAATAAATTTATATTTAAGTAATTATAAAATTATAATAAATATAGTTATTAAATTTATAATTAAATTTATTTATATATCGATATAAATATATATAATTATACAAATATATATAATTATAAATAAATCAATATATTATGAAAATTTGATCTTTATCAGCATTTTTTTAGTACTGATAAAGAACTGTTTTATCAGTGCTTTTTTAAAACTAATAAAGGCCTGTCTTTATTAGTGCTAAAAAAATGCTGATAAAGACTAGTATTATTAACACTGATAAAACTACTATTTATCAGTTCTTTTTTGAAAGTGCTGTTAAAAGTCTTATAGGTTCTTATAAAAAGAACCCTAATAGATTTGTCACCTCTACACCCCTTCAAGCTCTCACAAAACACTTATGTTGCTACTCTTACTAAACCCCCACCCCCACCACCGTCGTCATCCTCTTTCTCGATGAACCAATCCTCTCTAAATCTAAGGTATGCGTTAATTTATTTTGTTAGTCTTCGGATTTGTGGTTTGATTTGCAACCCCTGTACTTGTCACCTCGATTTCCACCCCTTCTGGTGTCTGGTGGGTCTGGCCACTCCTGCCTCACCTACCAACCTCCCCTCCCTCCCTTTGTCTCACCTGCTGACCAACGACCGACCACCCATCCCTCTGCCTCGCCTACCGACTGATGACTGACCGCCCCTCCCTCCCTTGCTACCGACCAGATGACCTCCCCTCTCCCCATACTGCCTCGCCTAATGAATGTCAAGAGAACACCCTCCCCTCCCTCCCTTGCTACTGGTTGGCTGCCGACCGACAACCGGACCTCCTCTCCTCCCCCCTTGCTGCCTGTCGCCCGCCAACAGATGACTGAGCCCCATCTCCTCCCTTTGTTGGTGCTGGTTGACCACCCAATTGTATGGTTTTTTATAATTATTTTAAAATTTTAAAATTTTATTTTTATTAATTGTTTTCTTGAATTTTAGAAAATCATCTCGATGGTGGGGCGATATGCTGTTGGTGACCTTGGGTTGGCGACTGACGGTGGGTAGTCAGAGATGGGCGTAGGGTTGTATCCATGGGATAGAGACATGTTTTTTATAGGCTAGTAGTAGGATTGGATGGTGACTATGATGGATGAAACCTTAGGATGGGTGCTACCATTGACTTATTTGTAGGCTGAACATAAGGACAAGCTGTCTAGATGACATGGAAATTATGGAAAGTGCTTTCAGGGGGTGTTGGCCGACCTTTGATGCGGGAGGTCTATTTCTGTCGGTGGATGATGGATGCAGTGCAACTTGATTAGGGTTGCTTATTTTTGGACGTTGGGCTGATCATGCAGGTTGTTGATGACTATCAGTGGTATGGGATGCTGATAGTGTTATGTTCTTGGGCACCACGAGCTGTCGGTGGTATGAGATACCGACACTGAGAATTCCCACTGATGACGTGCAGAACGACATCTTCGATGATGGGCATCAGGGATGAGCATGATCACAAGAACGATAACGCTAAAGGGAACAAAAAAATCCTCAGGTGATTGTAACTCCATTTTTCTGATGCTCTTGGGTGGTGTTTTATTGGTTAGCCGCATCAATGCAGTCAGGTGCACATGATCTTTGTGGTTGGAAGCTGTTGACTGACATCATAACCATATGGAATTCAAGTTTTGGGTTTATGGACCTTTATCTTGTTGGATTTTGAGTCTTATAAGAATGTGGGTCTATGGGTCTTGCCATGTGTGTATGATTGCCTTTACTTTTTTAATAAAATTTTGCAAGGTCATGGAATTGGGTTACCAAATCCATGATCAGATCTGACTTCATATATATATATATATAATTATATAAAAATATTTATTTATAACTATAATTATAAATAAATAAATAAATTTAAATAAAAAATATATTTATTATAATTATAATTATAAAATAATAATAATATATTTAAATAATAAATATATTTATTTCAATAATTATTATGAATTAATTTCTACTTAATATCACTTAATTACTATTTAGTAATACTATTTATTAATCAAGTCTTAATTAATTAGTAAATATGAACAATAATTTGTAATTACCTAATAATTAATCTTAGTAATTTAATAATTACTGAGGATTAATTAATTAATATGTAATATCACTTAGTAGTTGACAATTAATAGTTAATATTAAAACCTATTAATTAATTAATAAATATGAATACTAATATACCATTAATTAATAAATAGTCTTAGTAATTTCATAATTAATTTGGATTATTTAATATTTAATATTAGTTAACAGTTGATAATTATAAGTTAGTATTACTTCTTATTAATTAATTATTAAATAATTAATAAATATGATTAATAATTTTTAATTAATTAATAAGTACTTTTAATTAGTAATTTAAAAATTATTATGGATTATTTAATATTTAATATCACTTAGTAAATAATTATTAGTTGTTAGTTTTAATATTTATTAATTAATTACTATTTAATTAATAAACATGAATAATAATTTGTAATTAATAGAAATTATTACTTATTTACTAACAATAATCAATATTTATTATTATTTAATTTACTAAAATATAAATAATTAATATTTAGTAATAATCTGTTATTCATAAATATTATTAATTAATAATTGATAATAATTAGTAATCATTGATCATAATTAATAATTATTAAGACAATTAAAAATTATTATAACTATTGTAATTAATAATAGTCATGCTTATTTATTAATTTTTTTAATTGATTACAAATTAATATCATATTAGTTAACAATAATTATAACTTAATCTTAATAGTTATTAATTAATTACTAACTAAAATCACTAAACCTTGCAATTTAAAGTAACCAAGAATAACCCCACTATATTGTAATATTTATTGGTGTAATAGTTAAATTGCCCTCCCATACACTAAAATATCTCATTTCTTTCTCTTTTTAATATTGGTAGATCACAAACATTTCTCCTTAAGTGATCATACTCATGTTTTTTACTAAGATGATCAAACTGTCTATTTCAGAATTGGATTCCTATGTTAAGACGTAAGTTGAATGATTTTTTCGCATCACCCACTTGAATTAGATTTTCACTTTTTTCATTGACCTCTTATCAAATTACATCCATAAAATTATGTATTGGTTTGTTTTTATATTAAGTATGAAACTAGAAAAGGGAAAAAATGTATTACCTTGACATCATCCAAGAAAACCATCCACTCCCACCAAACCAAAGGAACATTGAAGATTCTAAGGCAGTGGTAATTTATCACTAAGAAGGGGTGATAAATAAGTTATACAATTTTTCTTTTACCATTAATCTTTATAAATCACCCTCTGTTATCGATTAAAGTATTGATCCACTCAATTACTAATTTTCTTTTCCCTTTCGACCACTCCTTAAAATATGTCTCAAAAAGTTGAGTGGTATCTATATTTATAAATGCAATGAGATGAATGATATCTATATTTATAAATGCAATCATGTGTAAGGACAAAGGTTGGTATCTATATTTATATGATCATATTAACTTTCAAAGACCTCCTAGATACACATAATCTTACCTCCAACATAATATAGATTGATAATAACACCATGAAAAGGGAATGACACTAACTCTATCCAACCTATAGGATATCCATCATGCCCCACCCCACAACCTTGGACTCACAGGAAGCTAAGAACTAATGAAATTTGAATCCTTAGACAAAAATTCTTTTCCTTTTCAACTTTAGATAGCAAACTAAGAAATGTTGTCTAATGATTTTCCAAATCCCCAGATTGGGAACATTTAGACTTAAAGAGACAACTATCATCCTAATCAGCTTCATCTCCCGAGCAATTATGATTGCATTGTGTTTCCTAAGACTCATACCTTATCTATTTTGTACATGAACCCATGTTTCTTGAACTACCCTGAGCAATATTCATCCCATATTAGGTACCAATGATCATTGTGGATGAATTCATATGATAATATCAACCAACAATGGAGTAATTATATTCTTTAATTCAATTACCCATTTCCTTTAAATCATGATGAAATTATTTGAAACATTAAAATTTTGGGTTCCCATTATTTTAAAGGCCCCCTTTTGGGTATTTATTTATTTTTTTAAATATTAATATTACCAAATCAAATAGGATGTATATGAATAAAAAATGGATGGATACCAATTGTATGAAAAAAGAGTATGAAGATGGGGTGAAAGAGTTCATCAGTTTTTCAAAAGATCATGCATATGACCTTTCTCAAATATTTTTTCTATGCTTATTCCATTGCTATTAAAGACTAATTAGTCCACAGGAGTTGGAATACTACTTGATCTATCACCAAATAGATCGAAGTTATAAATTTTAGACTAAACACAAGAAAAAAGTGAATGTAGCTAGTGATTAGGATAACACTACATTTTATGGATCATATGATATGATTAAAAGTGTGTAAAATGAATAATACCGTATCTAGGATGTGATTATAGGTGTGAATGATGATAAATATCGTGTTGAGGAAATGATAATGACAGTTAAAGATGAACTTCATGATTGTCTAAAATTATTTGAGAGGTTAATGAGTTTTGAAAAGATGCCATTGTATATTGGTTATACTAAATATAAAACATTTTTATCCACACTAAAGATGTATAATTTAAAAGTTGAAAACATATGGAGTGAAATTAGTTTTACTATACTACTTTCTATCTTGAATGATATGCTCCCAGAAGAGAATGATCTTCCTAGCTGAATATATGACACTAAATTAATGATATGTTCAATGGGTATGATCTCTGAAAGAATAAATGTATGTGAAAATGACTATATACTATTTATCAAAGATCAAAAATCACTTAAATAATTCCCAAAGTGTGGTCATTCTTGATACAAGAAAGATGAATCAGATACTACAAAATTTATATGGTAATTTTTAATCATTCCAAGGTTTAGGTGCCTATATGAAAGTGAGTAGGCTGCAAGGAAATTGATATGGCATGAAAATACAATAAAGAAAGATTGGAAACTTCATCACCCAAAAAAATCTCCTCAGTGGAAGAGAATTAATCATGAGTATCTTGAATTTTGAAAAGAGTCAAGAAACCTTTATCTTGCGCTATCTATAGATGGAGTGAATCCTTTTGATTTTCAAAGAAGCACTCACAATACATGGAAGATTATGTTGGTAAATTATAACTTTCCACCATGATTACACATGAAATGAAAATACATAATGTTAAAATATGCTTATATCAGGACCAAAACAACCAGTAAATGATATTGATGTTTATTTAGAACCATTGATTGAATATTTGAAATTATTGTGTGACTTAGATGTTACATTGTATGTTTCTTACAGAAATGAAGATTTCACATTGAGATCCATATTGTATGGGATGATAAATGAATTTCCTACTTACAATTTTTTTAGGATATAACATTAAAGGAATTCAAGGGTATTCCATTTTTGAACAAGGTATATAGTCAATTATGTTGAAACATTCATTGAAGACTATGTTTCTTGGACATCGTATATTTCTACCCCAACGATATAAGTATCGATATTAGATGGAATAATTCTATGGAAGTTCAAAAGAATGTATAACACCATATCCCCTAATAGGTGATCAACTGTTTGATAAATTAAAATATATGGACACTACTTTTGGTAAACCTTTTTTCAAAAAACCTTATGAAAACTGGTTGGAAAAAGAGATCATTTTTTTGAGTTACCATATTGCAATTGTTTATACATCAAAAATTTTATTTATGGTATGCATGTTGAAAATTTTTTATGTGATAATGTCATTTGAATGTTACTAAATGCACCCATACAAACGAAGTATGAAATTAAGGATAGGTTGGACATGATTGATATGAGAATATAGAAAGATTTGGTGCCAATGAAGGGTGAAAAACAAAATTTTCTTCCTCCAACTACTTACAATCTTTTCAGGAAGAAGAGACATCAATTTTTCAACTTATTGAATGATTTAAAGGTTATATAGAGGTATTCATAGAATATCAAGAATATCATGTCAATGAATGATTTAAATTTAAAGGGTCTGAAATCACATGAATATCATGTTTTAGATGAAATATCTAATGCATGTATCTTTACGTCACATTTTCCCCAAGAATTACCATCATAAATTAACCAAGATTTGTTTCTTTTTCAAAGCTATATGTTCCAAAGTTATATACCTGGTGAAATTTACAACTATGGAAAAGAACATTACTATCATATTATGTGAATTGAAAATGTTCTTCCCGCTGTTATTCTTTAATATGATGGTTCACTTGATGGTTCAATTGGTGAGAGATATTCGACTATGTGGTCCTTTACATTATAGATGGATGTGCCCCATTGAATGATACATGAATATTTTGAAAGGTTATGCCAAAAATAAAATTCATCTAGACATTTTTATTTTGGAGTGATATATTGTCGAGGAAGCCATTGAATTCTTCACTAAATACCTATCCGGTGTGGAAATCATCAATCTACCAAAATCTAAGCACATTGGGTAGCTTGTGGATGAAGGAATTTCTAGAATAGATATTTTCATAATCACTATTATAGAGAAGATCAACCTTTATGTTTTTTATAAGATTTTAGAGGTTTACCCATATGTTGAAACCCAAAAATAAATTATTAGGAATTTTAATCTATTAAGGGATTTAATATGGATATCAAATAAACATAATAAATAGTTTATAGGATGGTTTCAAGACCATATTTTTAAGGAGTTATATGAAAATCTAGATTTAATTTCAAAATGAATTCTATGGATGGTTAGAGGGCCAAGTGTGCATGTATTATCTTATAATGGTTATATGATTAATGGTTATATGTTCAATACAAAATAACATGATGAAGGAATTACCATGAAAAATAGTGGAGTTACAATTGTGGCTGAAGTGATGAATGTATTTGGTACCAAGGATAGAAATCCAATTTATGCTAGCATGCCATATTTTGGCATCATCAAACAAATATGGGAGTTGGATTATACAACATTCCAAGTGATGATTTTTAAATGAAAGTGGTTTGATAATAGGAGTTCCATTAAAATAGATAAATTCAGATTTGTGAAAATGAATTTCAGTAAGAAAGGATATAAATAAGAACCATTTATAATGGAATCACATAAAATACAAGTATTTTATGTTCCAGACCCCACAAACCAAAAGTGATCAATTATTCTGTTATTGACCAAAACCATTGAAGGGTCAGATGAAAATTTAACTAAGGATGAACCTTTTATTGGGATTTCACAATCATTTCACAGTGGTCCCAATGTAGACGGGGTATTATATGTTATAAGAGACCACAATAAAGGGATTTAGATACATGATATAGGAGTAAAATACCTTCAAACTTTAAAAAAAAGAGAGTTTAGTAATCAGGTAATATATTTTTTTGTAATATACATTGCATTACCTCATGTTATTATATGTTCACTTTTATAATTATGTAATGTGAATTAAAATTTGAACCACTTATGCAGATAAATACTTAGGCATGCGTTGATGCTCCCAATCTTGTGGAACAACAGGCTTCTCAACCTCCTACTGCTTCCAGGGAAGAGGAACAACATCCTTCTACATATGTTGATTCTACCAATCCTAAGGAACAACATATTGATGATTTTGTACTCGAGTAAATGGTTGACGATGAAGAACCAATTTCCTAGAAAAAATATGAGTGTCATAGCATGACAGTGTTAGATAAAAATTATTAAGGCGAAAAGCTAAGACATAAAATTCGAGGTCATATGGAATGTGGATATCCACTATATTAAACTCAACAAGGAAATTTTCATTAGTTTTATTGGCCTCATCACTAAGTATCACGTTTAAATTGATTTAGATTCATGAAATCATGTTTTTCCATGCTTAAGATAATTATTTGGGAAGATATTAGGGTAACATTGTGATATCCATTCTTTATTTTACTAAAAAAATAAAATAATGAAACATTGACTTACTCTTAATCATACCTTGTAGAGTGAATTTATAGTAAATTAATCCCATAAAAAATTTGTATTAATTCTTGTTATAAATTATCACATAGGAATTCTCATAATTCTAAAAAAATTTCATTTCAAAGATGCTTAAGGGAAAATAAACCCACACCCACTGTATATGTATGAATTCCTGATAATACAAGAAGCATGGGATTAATTTACCAGACATCATGGGGTGATATAATTTTAGGTACATTTTTATTGGTAATACATTATTTTATAATACATGTATTACTCACTTTTATTGAGAATTTTTAATTTATTAAATTGCAACTGAGTGCTAAAAATAATAAACAGGAAGAAAAACTAGCATACCCCTACCATAAATCAAGGATGGGCTATGATTCACTTGAATTTTTTTTATGTATTTTAAATACACCATAATACTTTTATGTGATATGAAACAAAAACATAATTTTGTTCCTCTATTTATATTCAGATTGATGAATATAAATCTAAATCCACTTCCATCCCACATCATGTGCTATGGAAGGAGGAAGGTGTAAATAAATAGGGGATAATAATAGATGAAAACACACAAAAAGTGTAAGAAGTATGTGTATGTATGACATAATAAACATTTGTTTTACTCTAAATCACTATTACATAATAATGATTACTTATTTTCCTATATTTTCTATTCGAATTAGACACAGGAATCATCAACATGTGTATCAGATGAACACCTACTATCAGTAGCCTTAAAGTGGCTAGAATAGTATGGCCACGTTAGAGGTACGGGTTTTGGGGTGACACCCTAAACATATTTTTAGAAAAGAAAATAATATGAGTATAAAGATAAAAAAATGGAAGAGATTCATGCATGATTATCTTCCCTTGAAGAAAAATTTCATTGGAAGTCTGAGTTTTAAGAAAATTTTATGGGGGGGGGGAGAAAAGAGAAGAAAATACTAAAAAACAACCACTATGTGAATACCCCCACCCCACTAAGTTTGAGGTGAGACATTCCCCTCAAAGAGTTGTCTTAGATGAAGTAATCAATATTTTCATAATTTTTTATTTAAAATTTAAATTAGGAATACACTGATACCTTTCCTATACTGATATTCTATAGGGTTAAAATGACTATGATTTATATCTATCAACACCCACCTATCACCATGCTGCGAGGGCTATCGTGTTCAATATAAAAGAATATACTCTACACAATAGAAAAATTACAACATGTCATGTGAGAGTGGGGATTAGTGTAGATCATGAGACGAGTGTCAAGCTACCTATTCCACTTGATGATGAAGATATTCATATGGTTGATTAAGCTATTGGATCATTCATATAATGGTCATAAAATATTGTAAAAAACATATCGAGAAGGTGGTATTCATTTATAATTTATTTTTCATGATAAACCTTTAAAAATTGAGTAAAAAATGTCTGAACCGATGAATATTATTATATATGGACAAAGGGAAGGAGTGAAATTAAAGGTCAAATCAAAACCATCTAAAGGATCAACCAAATGATCAAAAATATCTTCATAAAGAACCTTTTCCCTAATCATTCAATATTAATATTTACTAACATTAAAGGTTCACATGGATACAAGGTTATAAAGTTGTAGTAATCACATAGTTGATTTTGAAGAACAAATTTATGGAGAGGACATTACAGAATTCATTGCTCTTGAGAATGTAAATGAAATTCTCAAGTATGAATTGTTGAAATAGTGGGTTCCCTAGATCCAAATATTCGGTACTTTTGATTACCATATAATGTATACAGTTAAATATACATGATGTATTCATACCATTATAGTGTAGATATTTCAATGTCCACTATTTAATGGTAATGTCCTAGATTAATTATTGTATTTAAAGGTTATAGAAAATCCCAAGATATAATGAGAACCTTGAGACACCATGAAATTAATCTTAAATATAGGTCATATGGTCTAGACACATATCATTGATTGGACACAATAGATGTTTGACTATCAGGTTTTGGGGGCTCATAATAATTGAGACTTCTTCTCATGAAGTTCGCACTTGGTAATCTCTAGTAGTGAAATCATGAGGACAAACCCACTAATTGGAACAACACATGTTTTGGATGTCATTGGCTATTCCTATCTATGAAAATGTGTATTGTTCTCTTGAATTGAGATAATTATCAGTGTGTACCATTTTATTTCATACTTTGATGTAAGGAAAAAACAATGGTATTACAATCATGGAGAGGTATCTTGTGTTGGGAGCTTCATTGGTAGTATAATATTGGTTGAATGGTCAAGAAATGATTTTTTTCTTCCAAGTTTAGGAAGTTTTATATCTTAGGCCTGGTTTATCAGGATGGTGCTACCTATATAAGTCTTTGGACAAAGAATTCAAAAGGTAAATCCATCTAGTTAGATAAATAAATAATAAAGCGAGAAAAGGGTAATGACACAAGTGTACGTCCTGATTTATGATATATTTAAAGATAAAGAGATTATAGCACACATTCAGTGTTCGTAGGTTGGTATTCATTTCCATGACTATACTTATCTCTTTAGGGGACTTGATGTGTTTCTATACTTCACTCTTAGTCTGTGGATTTTATTCACTGCTATCAAGATAAGGGCCTAGAGGGTCACACATAATAGCGTATTCAAGAATCCACCCTATTCAGTTGAATAAGTATATTGGACATGGTTGGACCCACTATGGGGTCTAAGTATTTTCCAAGTTATCAATCACCAAAGAAATAAATTCATTATTATTCAAGTTATGAATATTTAGTATTGAATTTATTTAAAGTATTTATAAGTTAAGTAAATATGAGAAAGATATTAATCGAAGGAATATTATTTTAATATTCCAAGTTCGTTTAATATTAAGTGGGACAACGAGTTGAGTTAAAATGGATCGGGTTTATCACATAACATATTTTAAATATATTAAAGGCATGTCATAAAATAATAAATAATATTTACTTAGTTTAGTTTATCATAATTATTTATTTAGTGGATGTTAAATAAACAGGGGTCGGGGAACCCAACCAAGTAATCAGAAATTCCACTATAAATTGAGAGAGAGGATCTCTCCCAATGTATTATTCATGAAATTTTGGCCAGATCCTCTCTCTCCACCAGCTTCCTAAAGAGAGAAGTAGTTGATCCAAGTGTTCGAATGAAGTTCTTCCTCAAACATTGAAGGCATCTCGATGTGGTGATCATCAAGACGTCGAAGGCGTCATTGGATCTCTATACTAGCACCAGAAATTTGACGATAGACATTCTAGCCGATTTTTGAAGCACGTGTGGATGATCTAGAGGGTTACTTATATGGATCTTTACAGAAATGATCACCATCGACAAGTTATAGTCGAGCACAACTTCAGATTTGAGCAAATATGTTTTTAGTTTTATTTTACATGCTCTTTTAATTTATGTGAGATCTTTGGACCAAACCAGGGATTGAATCATTAGTAACGACAAGTACCATCATCCTGATGATGAAAAGTTTTAAATTCCCCAGCCCATAGAATTCCGTAATGAGCCCTGGTACCAACATGAATGGTTAGGAGTCTCACTTGTAAATGTATACATGAGGTGCGTTTTCATGATTTGTTTTTCCAATAACTGATCTACTATGTTAATTATGAATAAATACAATTCATATTTTTTAGGTGTATATATGAATAAAATTTTAAGGGATTACCCCATGAATATAAATATGGACTCATTAGTCCTCACGTCACTTCTACAAACCAAACCAAAATGGAATCAGTTAAAATTGATGAAATAGTGGAAAAAGTAGGCACAACGTTTGAAATTAAAATTACAGATGATAGACTCTTCTTAATACCAACAATATAGGGGTAAAACTCTAAAATTTAATAATATAAAATATATTTTCATTCCATTAATTACTTATTCTTTTTTGTTTTTTAGGCAACATTGGGTACTCATTGCGGTCAATTTAGATACTCCAAATATTTGTTTCCTAGATTCACTACATGGATACACAACAAAATGACCACATGTGATGAAAATTTTCAATTTTTAATACACTACATCCAAAATTTTAGAACTACAATTAAAGTTATATATTTTATATTATATTTTAATGATAATTATGTTATGATAGGGCATTGTTTAAATATCATCAAAATCATGGCATGAGGACAGTCCATGGAAAAAAGGAGCCTATCGACTTCTACAAGTGGATACGTATTAGGGTATAGATAATAATATTTCACTGTCAAACACATAAAAAAAATTACTTATTTTTCTCAATGTTTATGTAGTGTTTGAAAAAAAAACAAATGGAAAAAATCTTGGTTATTATGTTTGAAAATTAATGAGAGATATCATATACCATCAATAAACTAGTATCCCAAGAGGAATTTTTGAAGATAATTACTATTTAATTTAAAATATTTATTAATACTTTGTGTATTTATATTTTTCTTTTAATATTCTAGAAATCATAGTGGTATTTATGTGTTTAAATTTTGGTTTAAATCTCTTAATTTTGGTCAATGGAATGTTTACCAGGTGTATGAGGAGGTTATGGGTGTTCCGGGGGTTTGGGACATGAAATAAAAGGATAAGTAGCCATCCAGTGCATGTTTTATGGTTGAAACATGATTATAGGAAATCATGTTCCCAAACCATGCTATCTAAGAGGAGGGGTTCACAGATAATCAAAACCATGCAAGGGGGAAAGCCAAACTGTGTGGACTTGGGATGAGGCATTCTGCACAGTTGGCACATAGTTTTTCAAACCGTGAAAATATTCCTAGGTAACCATGAGACTTGGACCCCTGTTGGATAGAGTTTGGTGCATGGTTGGCACACAGTTTGGAAAACTATTCGGCCAAACCGTGTGCCTCATTAAAAACTGAAAAATTACCAAATTTTCCCCTTAGGATTTTAATTTCCATACCCAAATTTCTCCCCAATTCTTCCTTCTCTAGCCCTAGTTAAGAACCAAACTCCCCCAATATTCCCAAGGGTTGATCTCCTTTGATTATAGGCTATTTTGGGTGTCATTGGTTGTAGATTGAAGCTCCGGGTAATTCTAACTCTCCTCTTGCTTCCTTGTTCCAAATTAGTACTTATGGATTTTTTATTAATTTTTTGAAGCCTTTAAACCCTCTTTTCTAGAAAATATTAGGTTGGGTATTCAAAGGGTGATTGAATATATATCTAAGGTTAAGGTTAAGGGTGTATTAATCTTCATATTCGAGGTAGGTGGTTTACAAGTTATATCCCATAGTTTTATTGTTGATTTGTGCATGTGTGGTTGTGATATTGCTTCCTGATTGATATGCATTTGATGAATTTAGTAATATTTGGTAAAAATGGTCGGATAAATTATTATTTAGACCCCTCATGATCCCCATGGGATGAATTGATATTTATTATACCATTTAGGTCCACCCATGGGGTGTGTTAATATTTTCAGACATGGAAAATTTTAATGTTAAGCCTAAAGTAAACTTGTATTGATATAGATCCCATGATAAATGTGTTGACATGTTGGATCAAATTAGAAATAGGCACTAATGGTAGTTGTGTCTTGTTGTTGGAAATGGCATAAGGTATTTTTGGAAAAAATGTGAAAAAGGGTTAAATGGAATTATGTGAATGTGTCAAATAACTTATGAGTTGTAATTTAATTGCATAAATGGTCCAATTCAAGTAAATTGATGAATTGTGTGAAATGGGTTAATGTATGGGAATTGGTGAACATGCTAAATGGGTTAAGGTATGAAAACGAAAATGGGTTAAATGGGTTATGCTAAGTAAAATGTAAATGTGTTAATGGGTTAAGGCTTGATAATGATTCATATGTTGATTGAAAGGTGAATTGTAAATGTTATGTGTATTGATTGTAAATGGTTTGTGATATGTTATATGTGATAAATGGATAAATAATAATGTACACATGTCTTGGTGGTGTGGTATAATGGACTAAGGATCCTCCCATATGCTGGGTTGGACTGAGGCTCTAAACCCCACCCTAGAATGCATGGGTTACAGAGTTGGATTGAGGCTCTAGGCCCTTAACAGTTACATTGGATAAGACTACCAAGACTGAGGCTCCAAGGTAAGTGTGTTATGATTATTTATGTAATATTAATCCCTAGTGATATAGGGATATTGACTTATTCCCTTATGCATGATAATTGAACAACTTAGTCCATTTTGTAAATGATGTAAATGCCTAACCCATGGAACATGTGATGAAAATGAATTTGGTAATGATGATGGTGTAAGTGATGAAAAGGGAAATAAATATGGAAATGGTTAACCCTTGTTTTTTGTTGGTTTACCTTTTAATTTATTCCATACTTTCATGAAATATTTTCTTATACTGGATATTTTGTAGACACCATTGGTGGTGGCCTACTAAGTTGTATTCACACCCTTCTCAGATCACCATGGGGTACTCGAGTAGATTTTATGGTTGCGGATCAGGACAAGGGAAAAGGTCCTTTGCTAGGAAGTTGAGTTGGGCTTGGGATGTGAATGGATGAGGAACCAAACTTGGATTTAGGACCCATTTTGGGGATTAGGTTCTTGTCTTTATTTTAGGATTTCTTCACTTTTATCACTGTTAGTATGACATGTCATATTTATTGTTTGGTTATGGTTCGTGACCTATTTGGGAAATGGTTAGTAAAGCATGTTTATAGTTTATTATTTATTATTTATTTTATTTAAAATGTAATCTACTATGTATTAAAATGATAAATAGGGTATAGTCTTTCCACATGACCTATTAGACCCTCACTGCTAGGCAGAAACCTCTGGTGTATGGGAAGGCATGCTTGAGGTCATGTGGTGGCCCATCTCGGATCACCAATTTAGTGGATTCTGGGTCAGGGACATTAGAAAGTGGTATCATAGTGGTTATTTTCTATGGTCTTACTACTTGGGATAATAAAATGGATATTAGGATATGTTGAGTCTTGGTAATGAGATCATGCATGGGAGTAGCGAACACATGTACGAGAGAAAACCCAAGTGCCCAGGATGGGAATTATTATTCTTAATGTGTGTTATTAAAATTGAATGATATTTTACCATTGGGTGATTCACTTATTATATGCTTTGACTATTTTTTATGATATTTTACTCATGGATAGAATGGAATGAGATTTTAAATTCATGCATCATTATAGGCTCCCAAGGATATAGGTGGCATATATCATGACAGGAACACACAAGATGGGTGTGTGGGACATGAAAGGTAAATTAATTTTACTTCCTTAAAAATTTTAAGAAAATGATTTTTAAAAAAGGTGATAAAAATGGGTAAATGGAAACAATATTAAAGAATGGTTAAAGAAATTTTTCTTAATGAAGGGTTGTAAACGAGTTAAAAAGTTGGTTATAAAAAATTGTGAAACGGGAAATGTGCATAAGAAGAAAGGTTTACATTGTAAGTGTGAAAATTATTTTTAAAAAGGTTTCTAATGAAATATCTATGATTATTTATGTTGTTTACCTATTGTTATCCATGACCTATGGTAGGGATAGTCAATGGTAGTGATATAAATGTGATGATGTCCGTCGGGATTGTGTATGAGAAATGGGCTATTTATGGATAGTGGAGAGATTTATTTTTTTAAATTATGGATGATTTGTGTCACATGCTTGAGATGTGTGCTTGGAATTGTAGGAATATTCCACCACAACATCATGTACCGATTGAGATACAAGTGGATGTAGCTAAGAAATCTCTTCCAGAGGCGGAGTAAGGGAATTCTGTGAATTAGGGTAACATAAGAGAATATAAGTTTCATGATAACTTTGATCATTTTATACAGATGATGGAACGAGAACTAGTTAGGGTTGTGTTGAGTATATTTGAGATGACTAGGGAGTTACAGTTGTAACACCCTCCTAATTTTTCTAGATAGGGTGAACCAAATGCATCTAATTTATGAATAGAGTCCATTAAAATGATTCTTGATCACTTAGAAACTTCTTCTGAGAAGAGGGTCAAGATGGAGGCTTATATGCTGAGAGGTTAGGCAAATCACTAGTGGGATGTTCTAGTTCAAACCCATCAAGTTGATGGTATGATATGAAAGGACTTCTAAGAAATGTTTTTGAAATATTTCTATTCATAGACCTTGAGATAGGAGAAGGCTACAAATTTTATGAGGTTGACCTAGGGGTCTATGTTAGTAATGGATTACGTTGGACATTTCACCCACTTGAAATGTTTTATTACACCTTTTTTGGAGGATGAGAAAACTATGGTGAGACGTTTCCAGGATAAAATTAGACACGAGAATAATTCCTAGGTGAATATCTTCTGTTTAAAGAGGTTTAATGATGTGCTGGATCAGGCTCTTATTTTGGAAGGAAATATCAAGGAAGATTCTAGTGGTGGACGCGTAGCTCCAGTTGGGAGACTAAGTGACTTGAATTACAATAACATGATGTATAGTTTCAAGAATTTACACCAACACAATGGGGGAAATATTAGTCATAAGATAGAACCAACCTCTCAAAGTAGCGATTGATTTTTCTGCTATTAGTGTGGAAGGTTGGGACACCCACACAATTAGTGAAACTAAACACCGGTTGAGTGCTGAGCATGTGGTATAATGGGATATGTGTAGAGATTCTATAGGAACCATCAATAGTTGGGAACAAATGGATGATATAGACTAATGATAAGTGCAGGAAGGGGGTTAGTTACCCCATATCAAGAAGGTAGTTCAAGTTTGATTGACTATACTGGTAGAGGTGGTGGATGAGGTACTTTAGGATGAGAGCATCCACACCAGTAAGGCAGTGTAGTGTTAGGTATTTAGATAGGGGCCCAGGGTAGAGGGGAAGGTCATATTCATGCAGTTCAATCTACACCTAGAGGTGGAAATGTTGGACTATCAACTGTTCGAGGTATGATCCTTATAGATTCCATGATTTATAGTGATTTATTTGACACCCGTGCCTCACACTATTTTGTATCTGGTCAGTTTGTGGTTATGTTGGGTCTAAAAGTGGAAATTATTTGTAGGTTTATATTTATTGATACACTATTAGGGGTGTGAGCCAAAAATATCAGGCAATATAAGGGGTGTGCACTTGAGGTTGATGGGAACTAATTTATGTGGGACTTGTTTGTCCTTGAGATGTCAGGTTTTGATATGATTTTGGGAATGGATTGGATATTGTTGTACGAAGCCCATATTTTTTGTTACCATCCTAGGGTAATGTTCATGTCTCTTGAGAGAGACACTTATGTCCACTGTGGTGAATGAGATGTCCGGGAAGGCCATACAGGGTTGATTTGTCAGCAGTTGGGTGAAATCATAGCCAAAGTGGGTTGTCTTATTCTAAGTGAAGGGGAGTAGAGTATCTCATATTTACTCCTATGTTGGATCAGTTCCAAGATGTGTTTCCTAAGGACTTATCAGGCTTACCACCTGAGAGTGATGTTGAGTTCATGATAGATTTTCTGCTGAGAGAAGAACCGGTTTCCATTCTGCTATATAGAATGGAACCGACAAAACTCCAAGAAACTAAAACTCAATTGGAGGTATTGGGGAATAAGGGGTTTATTTGTACTAAGTACATCACCTTGGGGATCTCCAGTGTTGTTTTCCAAGAAGGCTAATGGATAATTGTGGTTATGTGTCAATTATAGGAAGTTGAATCATATGATAGTTAAGAATAGATACTCTATTCCTCGAATTAATGATCTCTTTGATCAAATAAGAGGTGATTCAGTTTTCTCCAAGATTTATTTGAGGTTGGGGTATCACCAGCTGAGGGTGAGACCTTATGATGTACCAAATATTGACTTTAAAAGTAGGTATAGGTTGTATGAGTTTTTTATGATGCCATTTAGGTTGAACAATGAATCGATAATGTCTATCTACCTAATGAATAGAATCTATCACCCTTACTAGGATTAGTTTTTAGTTTTCTTTGTTAATGACATCTTGGTTTGCTCTAAGAATCATGATGATCATTCCAAACACCATGAAATCATACTGATTACACTAAGAGATAATAGTATATATACTAATTTATCCAAATTTCATTTATGGATTTAAAAGGTGAATTTATTAGGGAACCTCATCTCAGAGGAAGGTGTGTCCATAAAATTAGAGAAAGTGTAGGTAGTCATATCTTGGGAGCAGACCAAGAATTTTTATGATTTCCAGAGTTTTCTGGGTTTGGATACCTATTAAAAAAGGTTCATTAAAGACTTTTATCATTTGGAAGCACCACTGTCAGGCCTAAATAGGTAGGGTTCCAAGTTTGAGTGGTCTGAGGCATATGATAATTCCTTCCAGGAATTAAATAGGTGGTTGAAAACCACACCAATTATTGTATTACCTGATCCATTTAAGGATTATACCTTGTTTTGTGATGAATCTGGTGTTGGTATTAGGGCAGTGTTGATGCAGAATGATCGGGATGTGGTGTATGGATCATGAAAATTGAGGCCTTATGAATGAAATTATTGTACTCATTATCTTGATATGGATTTAGTGGTTTATCCCTTAAAGTGTTGGTGACATTACTTATTGGGAGAACAATTCACTATGTATACCGATCATAAAATACTAAAGTACATATTCTCTCAGTATGATTTGAATCTTTGGAAGTGAATATGGGTTGAATAAATTTAGTACTTTTACTTTGAGGCATTTTAAACACTGGTTAAGGGAATCAGTGTTACAAATGCCTTGAGTTAGAAGACCCAAAATTAGGCATTTCAGGAATCACGTTAAAAGTGGAAGATAATGGAGTTGTTTACTAAGATGCATCTTAAGGTGTATGATGGCCAAGGCCAGATGACCCTTGTATATTTTGAAGTTGAATTCATGATTCTGATTTGGATTAAGAAAATTAAGTATGAGTATCTTGAATGTTATTCTTTAAGGTAAAGTCTTAAAGGTGGGGATTCACCTTCTAGTTGGACTGTTGGAGTTGATGGGATCATTTATGTTTGTGGTCGTGTGGTTATTCCAATGTGTATGCAAGAAGAGTTGATGTGAGAGTTTCATGCATCAAAGTGGGATGTGCATCTTGGTTTTATAAAAATGTATTGTGATCTTTATAGGTAGTATTGGTGTCTAGGGATGAAGAAAGAGGTTATAGGTTTCATGGCGTGATGCCTTACTTTCTAGTAGGAGAAGGATGAGCATCAGTGGCCGAGTGGTTTTTTTCAAATATTTCCCATTTCATAATGGAAATAGAATGATGTGATGATGTATTTTGTGATAGGTCTTTTGAGGATAATTTAGAAGAATGATGTGATATGGGTAGTTTTGGATCATTTGACAAATATAGCTCATTTCTTAATGATTCAACAGACTTTCACCGTGGATCAGTTAGGTGAGTTTTATGTTCAATAGGTAGTGTGGTTTCATGGGGTACCAT
Source organism: Viscum album (assembly GCA_963277665.1). Lineage (NCBI taxonomy): Eukaryota > Viridiplantae > Streptophyta > Magnoliopsida > Santalales > Viscaceae > Viscum > Viscum album. The sequence continues at coordinate 2,107,406,393 of OY728137.1, read as the reverse complement.
GGAATATAGTTTTGGATCATGACCCATGATTCACATTACACTTATGGAAGGAATTGAAGAGGGATCTTGGTACCCAGGTGTTTTTGAGTACGACCTTTCACCCATAGACGTATGGGAAATTAGAGCATACTATTCAAGTACTTAAGGATATGTTGAAGGAATGCGTCCAAGATTTTGGTGGATCATGGGAAAATCACTTGTCAATTGTTGATTTTTCCTACAATAATAGTTTCTAGGATACAACTTATATGGAAGCATTTGAGTCACTTTATGGTAGACCATGTAGATCTCCATTGTGTTGGATAGAAGCTATGGAATCAGAGTTGTTGGGACCAAGTCTCATGCAGGAGATGTCGAAACATATTTAGTTGATTAAAAAATGTATGGATACCACTTAGAGTAGGAAAAATTCATATAAAAATAGGTGTCTTTGACCTCTTGAGTTTATGGTGGGTGATCGTGTGTTTTTTCAGGTGTCTTCAAGGTTGGGTCACCGTCGGATTCAGAAATAGGGAAAGTTGGCACTGAGGTACGTGGGGCCATTTGAGATCATGAAGAGGATAGGACTAGTGGAGTACTGATGGGATATTATATAATTTTATAGTGTTATGAACTATGTCTTTCACATGTCACAACTTCAATAATATCACCCTAAAATATCTCATGTCATTGATTTTGAGGATGTTGAGCTTGAGACTGATGTGTCCTTTTAGGAGCATTCATTTTTTATTATGGATTGTAGTGAGAAGGTATTTCGAGGAATACCTATGCCTTTGGTTTGAGTTTTATGGAATTATGAAAATGTTTAGGTAGAAACTTGGGTAAGGGAGTCAGATATGCAGGCCTAGTGGCCCAACCTATTTTCTTTAGAAGCTCAGTGATTCATAGAAGTGCGACTCGAGGATGATCCATTATAATGTGGGTATTTTTTAATATATCAAACTTCATGGAGGAATTTCCTTGTTTAAATTTTGGTTTAAATCTCTTAATTTTGGTCAATGTAATGTTTACCGGGGGTATGAGGAGGTTTGGGGGTGTTCCGAGGGTTTGAGGCATGAAAGAAAAGGGTAAATGGCCATTTAGTTCACGTTTCACTTTTGGCGCATTATTAAAGGATGTTTTGTACCCAAACTATGCTATCTAAGAGGAGGGGTGAATAGTTAAGAAAAAATATGTAAGGGGGAAAAGAAAACCGTGAAGACTTGGATAGAGACATTCTGCACAGTTGACGCAAAATTTTTCAAATCATGCAGGGATTATAAGGAAACTATGTGACTTATACCCCTCTTGGACAGAGGCCGATGTATGGTTGGGGGACGGTTTGGAAAACCGTGCAACCAAACCTTGAGCCTCATTAAAAAGTAAAAAATTACCAAATTCCCCCTCAATACTTTAAGATCCTCGCCCAATTTTCTACCCATTTCTTCCTCCTCCAGCCTTAGTGTAAAAAAAAACTCCCTCAATATTTCTAAAGGTCATTCTCATTTAATTCTAGTCCATTTGGAGTGCCGTTGGTTACGGATCGAAGCTCTGGGTAAGTCTAACACTCCACTTGCTTCCTTTTTATGTATTAGGGCTTGTGGATTTGTTCTTCTTCTTCCAAATCCCTAAAAATCTATTTTTCCAATGGATCTTAGGTTGGGGATTCAAATAGTTCTTGAATCTATATCTAATATTAAGGTTAAGGGTGTGTTCATATTCATATTTGAGGTAGGTGGTCCACAATTTATATCCCATAGTTTTATTATCATTTTGTGCATGTGTGGTTGTGATATTTCTTCCTTATTGATTTTAATTTGATTATATTAGTAATATTTGGTAAAATGGTTGGATAAATGTTGATTTAGACCCATCATGATCCTCTTGGTATGAATTGAGAGTTATTAGACCGTTTAGGTCCACCCATGGGGTGTGCCAATATTTCCAGACATGGAAAATTGTAATGTTAAGCCTAAAGTTCACTTGAATTGAAATAGAGACCATGATAAATGTGTTGACATGTTGGTTCAAATTATAAAGATGCACTAATGGTAGTTGTGTCTAGTTGTTGTAAATGTCATAAGGGATTGTTGGAAAAAATGTCAAAAAGGGTTAAATGGAATAATGTGAATGTGTCTAATGACTTATGAGTTGTAATTGAATTGAATAAATGGGCTAATGCAAGTAAATTGATGAATAGAATTGGTTAATATGCTAAATGGTTTAAGGTATAAAAAGGGAAATGGGTTAAATGGGTCATGCTAAGTAAATGGTAAATGTGTAAATGGGTTAATGCTTGATGATTATTCATATATTGATTGAAAGGTGAATTGTAAATGTTATGTGTATTGATTGTAAATGGTTTTTGATATGGTATATGTGGTAAATGGATAAATAATAATGTGAACATGGCTTGGTGGTGTGGGATAATGGACCGAGGCTCCTCCCACATGTCAGGTTTGACTAAGGCTCTAAACCCTACCCTAGAATGCATGGGTTAGGGATTCAAACTAATGCTCTAGGACCCTAATGGTTTCATTGGATGAGACTACCTAGATTGAGGCTACAAGGTAAGTGTCTTATGATCATTTATGTAATGTTCATCCCCAGAAATATAGGGATCTTGAATAATTACCTTATGCATGATAATTGACCAACTTAGGCCCCTGTGTAAATGATGTAAATTGCCATCCCAAGGAACGTGTGATGAAAATGAATTTGGAAATAAAGGTTGTGTAAGTGATGAAAAGGGAAATAAAGATGGAAATAGTTAAAGTAAATATTATTAACTAATGAAATTTGAGCTGTCTGTTGGTTTACCTTGTCATTTATTTCATACTTTCATGCACTATCTTCTTAGACTGGATATTTTTTAAACATCATTGGTAGTGTCCTACTGAGTTGTAATCACACCTTGATTGGGACTCCATGGGTTACCCAAGAATATTTCATGGTTACAAGTATGAACAAGGGAAAATGCCCTATGATAGGGAGTTGATTTGTGCTTTGGATGTGCATGGATGAGGACCCGAACTTGGAGTCAGAACCCATTTTGGGGATTCCTTTGTTGTATTTATTTTGAAATTTATTCACTTTTGGCATTTTTATCATGACATGACATATTTATTATTTGGTTGTGGTTTGTTCCCTATTCGGGAAATGGTTCGTAAATCTTATTTTTGGTTTATTTTTTATTATTTCTGTTATTTCATATGTTATCTACTATGGATTACTCTGATAAAGAAGGTATAATATTCCCATGTGACCTATTATAACATCTATACTAGTCAGAAAACTATGGAATATATTAAAGCGTGCTTTAGGTCATGTGGAGACCCGACTTGGAGCACCAGTTTAGTGGATTTCGGGTTGGGGACGTTACATTTCTAGTACTACCATGACTTTCTAAAGTCCTCATATTCACAATATAAAATCGATTTGTTTATAAACTAATGGGAAATATACCTAGTGTCATAATGTACACATATATCATGAAGATGTGACTTCCTACTTCTTATTTAGTTGATTTTATCATCATTTTATCTACTTTTTTAGTTAATTTACTCATCATTTATATATGATACTTATTTTTTAAATTTTCATAGAGATCATAAAGAAATGACTTCCTCAACAAGGATGATTCACTCCTGTACTATGATCATGCACTCAATCTGATACATGGTGTACCTAGTATGACTAAAATTTTATGGTTTCAATTTAAATTTGACATTTTATTAATGCATTGCTTCATATTTATTTTTAATTTATTTCTTTATAGTATTGCTATCATAAGAATTGTTTTTATATACATGGGAATTATTTTTCTCATGTTGGGGTGGTTTGTTTGAAGATCCTCATGATCATGAAATATTAGACTTAGAGGATGTAACTGAGATAATGACAATAAGAAAATGGGTCAAGAATGTATACAACCACTATAAAAAGGCGAATTCCTGCTACTTATTTAATTAATTTTTTTCATAATTTTATATATTATTTGTAATTTAATTTCCTTATCATTTTTATATAATTTTTTTTATTTTTTAGGGATATTTTGTAAAGTCATATTTTTCTTTAAACTATCTGCAACAAGCCATAAAAGAGAGAAAATGTTCCTTTTTGATGGAAGAGGAAACCCGATGTTGCCTGAAACGTGAAGTGTTTGAGGCAGCATGGGGTTTCCTCTTACATTAGAATGGAACATGTTCTATCTTTTCTATATTTATTAAGATAGTTGAAAGAAAAACATATATCACATACTCAATCATCCACACCTCAATCTGATACACAATGTGCTTGATATGACTCAAAATATATGTTTTTAATTTATAATTTACATTTTAGTTCAAAACACACATCACATACTCAAATATAATCAAACACAGCAATATTATTTCGATACTTTAGGAAAATAATCCTTAAATCATTTATGATGTGTAAGAATCATCCACACCTAAATCTGATGCACGATGTGGCCAATATGACTTCAAGTGTGTCTTTTTATTTAAAATTGAAATTAATTTTAGTAAAAAGAACAAGTAACATACCTAAAGCTGATAAAACACATTCATATTGTTTTAATACTTTAGTAAAATGATCCATAATTTTTTTATGTGTAGGAATCAACCACACCTCAATCCGACACACAATGTGACTGATATGACACTAAGTGTGTCTTTTTATTTAAAATTGACATTAATTTTTGTAAAAAGAAAAGTGACATAATGAAAACTGATAATATGAATTTATATTGTTTTGATACTTTAGTATAATTATTTATAAGTCATTTGAGATGTGTAGGAATCAACCACACCTCAATCCGATGCACGTTGTGACCAGTATGACTCCAAGTGTGTCTTTTTATATAAAACTGACATTAATTTTAGTAAAAGGGACAAGTGACATAATAAAAACCAATAAAACACAATGGAATTGTTTTGGTACTCTAGAAAAATTATCTATAAGTCATTTTTATGTGTAGTAATTGTTCGTACCTCAATCAAGTACACTGTGTGTCCAGTATGACTCAAAGTGTTTGTTATATGTTTAAAATTTACATTTTAGTTCAAAACATGTGTTTCTCACTAAAAAACAATAAAAAACACTATTATTGTCTTGATAATTTAAGAAAAATATTTATAAGAAATTTTTGGTGTGTAAGAAGTAGTCTCACATCAAACTGACACACGATGTGACTGGTATTACTCAAAGTGTGTGTTTCCAATTTAAAATGACATTTTAGTAAAAAACATAAGTGACATACTCAAAACCAATAAAATTAATTCTTATTGTTTTGATACTTTAATAAAATGATCCATAAATCATTTTTAAAATTTAATAATCATCCACACCTAAATAAAATGCAAGGTGTGACCGGTATGACTCCAAGTGTGATTTTTTATTTAAAATTGACATTAATTTTAGTAAAAAGAACAAGTGACATATTTGAAACTAAGAAAATTCATTCACATTGTTTTGAAACTTTATTATAATGATATATAAGTCATTTTTGATGTGTATTAATCAACCACACCTCATTACGATACACGGTGTGACCAGTATAACTCAAAGTGTGTCTTTTTATTTAAAATTGATAATAATTTTAGTAAAAAGAGAAATTTACATGTTGAGAACCAAGAAAACGCATTCATATTATTTTGATACTTTATAAAAAGGATCCATAATTTATTTTTGACATGTAGGAAATAACCAAACCACTATCCGATGAACGATGTGACCGATACGACTCTAAGTGCATCTTTTTATTTAAAATTGACATTAATTTTAGTAAAAAGGATAAGTGACATATTCAAGTCTGATAAAACACATTATGATTATTTTTATACTTCAGTATAATGATCCATGATATGTATAAATTTTCCTCAGATAAATAAAATATACCGTGTGTCTAGTATGACTCAAATTGTTTGTTATCAGTTTAAAATTGACATTTTAGTTCAAAATGTGTGTCACTCACTAAAAACCATGAAAACACACTCCAATTGTCTTGATAATTTTTGACAATGATTAATAAGTCATTTCTTACATGTAGTAATCAAAATCATTTCAAAAAGGCACATTATATGACCGGTATGGGTCAAAGTTCATGTTTCCAGTTTGAAATGACATTTTAGTAAAAAACACAAGTGACATACTCAAAACTAATAAAACACATTCATATTGTTTTGATACTTTAGGGTAATGATCCATAAGTCATTTTTGACATATAGGAATCACCCTCACCTCAATCCAATGCACGGTGTAACTAATATGACTCAAAGAATGTCTTTTTATTTAAAATTGACATTAATTTTAGTAAAAATAACAAGTGACATACTCAAAACTAAGAAAAAACATTCAAATTGTTTTGATTCTATAGGTAAAAAATCCATAATTTATTTATGATATACAGGAATCAACCAAAACTCAATCCGATGCACGGTGTGACCGGTATGACTACAGGTGTTTCTTTTTATTTAAAATTGACATTCATTTTAGTAAAATGAACAAGTGACATAATTAAAACCGATAAAATGAATTCTTATTTCTTTGATACTTTCAGATTACGACCCATAATTCATTTTTTATGTGTAGGTATCAACCACACCTCAATCCGATGCATGGTATGATCATTATGACTCGAAGTGTGTCTTTTTATTTAAAATTGACATTAATTTTAGTAAAAAGAAAATGTGACATACTGAAAACTAAGAAAAAACATTTATATTGCTTTGATACATTAGAAAAATGATCAGTAAGTCATTTGTAACATGTGGGAATCAACAACACCTCAATATGACATATGGTGTGACTGATATGACTTCAAGTGTGTCTTTTTACTTAAAATTGACATTACTTTTTGTAAAAGGACAAATTACATACTCAAGAATGATAAAAAACATTTGGATTATTTTTATACTTTATAAAAATGATCTATAAGTCATTTTTTACTTATAAGAATTGTATTCACCTCAATACAATACACCATGTGCCCGTTATGACTCAAAGTGTCTGTTATCAGTTTAAAATTGACATTTTAGTTCAAAACATGTGACACTCACAAAAAACTAAAAAAACACACTCTAATTGTCTTGATTATTTAGGAAGATGATTTATAATTTATTTGTGATGTTCATGAATCAATATCACATCAAACCGACACATGATGTGACTGATACAACCCAAAGTGTGTGTTTTCAGTTTAAAATGGAATTTTAGTAAAAATAACAAGTGGTGTACTCAAAACCAAGTAAACACATTAAAATTGTTTTTATAATTTAGGATAATGATACATAAGTAATTTTTGATGTGTAAGAATCGACCACACCCAATCTGATTCATTGTGTGACCTATATGAATCCATGTGTATCTTTTTATTTAAAATTTACATTTTAGTAAAAAACATAAGTGACATACTCAAAATAGATCAAACACATTAATATTTTTTAAACAATTTAATACAATGATACATAAGTAATTTTTGATGTGTAGAAATATTCCACACCTGAATATGATACATGGTGTGCCTGGTATGCCTCAAAGTGTTTGTTATTAGTTTAAAATCTAAATTTTAGTTCAAAACGTGTTACACTCACTGAAAACCAAGAAAATGTGCTTGGATTATTTTGACACTTTAGGAAAATGATTCATAATTCATTTATTATGTATAAAAATCAGTATCATGTCAAAGTGACACATGATGTGACCTGTATAACTTAAAGTTCATGTTTGCAGTTTAAAATGATATTTTAGTAAAAAAGACAAGTGATATACTCCAAACCGAGCAAACATATTTGGATTGTTTCGATATTTTAGGACAATAATCCATAATTAATTTGTGAAGTATAAGAATATTCACCACCTCAATCCAACGTACGGTGTAACTGTTATGACTATAAGTGTGTCCTTTTATTTAAAATTGACATTTTATTAATGTATTCTTTCATATTTATGTTTGATATATTTCTTTATAGTATTACTAACATAATATTTTTTCTTATATAGGTGGATTATTTTGTTCCAATTGGGGTGGTTTTTTATAAAATTGATACCATGGTTGGGATTTTTTGAGAGGGGATAGTGGGTGCCAAAGAGGATGAAACATTAATGTTTTTTAAAATTTTTGGATAGTAATTGTAAATGTAATTATAGAAAAATATTGTTTTAAATGTATATAGTCGTGTTTTTTTGTATTTGTGGTGTAAAATTTATTTCAATTAAATTATGAATTTTCATATACGTGTATTTTCATACAGGTTACAAGTGTATTTGCTGTATTGTGGTGTTATTAAAACAACACACAACAGCAGGTTGGCTTTTGTCAGTGCTATTTATAATGTTGATAAAGGCTCTCCTTTATTAGTGTTTTTTAACACTAATAAAAGGGACCCCTTTAACAACGCTGAGGGAAACAACATTTTAATTAATTATGGATTAACCTAATAATATAAGACTAAAATCACGACTAAATAACAATTAAATTCATTTATTTTATTAATAATAGTGTGTGTGTGTGTGTATATATATATATATATGTTTTTACCATCCTATTAAATTTTGTTTAATTTAAAATTAATAATACTAAAAATATTATGTTAAATTATATATATATATATATATATATTAAATTTAATTAAACTATGAAGTTAAAAATAGTATATCTTAGGTAATAAAATTATTATGTTAATAATATTGTTATATATGTATATAATAACTAGAATTATATATTACTCTATATTTTTAATATGAATAATATTTATAAACATATATAATTATTATATATATAATTAAACTAAATCACATTAAAAATTCAAATTCAATGCATGAGAATTTCATTTATCAAACACTAGTAGATAATGTAATAAAAAATCATAGTGGGAAGGGTAAATCAAATCACAAGTAAAAGAAAAAGTAAAATATTTTACATCACCAATAAGAAATAAAGTCATTTAATACATTTAAAAAATTATGATCTAAACTTTTCTTATTTAAGAGTATTTAAAAATGTCAAGAAAAGTACTATGGGGGTTGGATAATCCAAATGGAAACAATTTTAATGTAGTAATAATGAATTCATTTAACCAAAAAAAACACTTGACACAAGACTATAATCTATGAACAATTCCTTAAATAACATGTAATTTTGTATTTCCCATGAAATATTATTTTGATTTTATTCCTTTTTTGGGATCTTTATTGAGGTGGGATCTTGTGCTTCCATCTAGGTTTGTATCAGTAACATGATTATTACTATAGGACCCAGGCTTACTAATTCCAAGGGATCTCACATTCGTTAATCATCTTGATCAAATAACTATGCATGCATCCTTTTATACTTCTTGATTGTGTTTTTTTATTCTCACAATATGGATTGTTCTTCACTATTTAAGTGGAAACTAATTTGATGGGGCCATGTGTCTATAGAGTTATTATGAAGCTGGACAAAGTCAAACTGCCTATTCAATCTATGCCATCCATGCATCCTATCTTGTCATCACCAAAAAACTTTCCATCTCTTCATCTACCCACCATAATTTCCTAATCCATAGTTTTTAAATAAGGTATTCATTTTGGTTTTTATTCTATAATGAGTGTTTTTTATGAGAGAGAATTATAGAGAGGGAAAGCTAGAGGAGAAATTGGTCCCATGTTATTGATGCTGATCCTTGAGAATTTCGTTCCTCAATCTCACACTTCTTAATCCCTAAGATAGATTTTTATAGATAATGGAGGATTTAATATAAGAACCTTAATATAGGATGGTATTCTTTATATGAATCTGAGTTACTAAAAGGAAATAGTGACCATTAAAAGTGGTCTCTAAGGGATCCAAAAATTGACTATGATGGCGGTCGATGGGAATGGATTTATAGTCCTCCATAGGCAGTCACTTATACTCCTAGAAAAAATATCAGCGACCGCCAAAGGCGGTCTTTAGACTGGATTTTTTTTAAATCCACATTATAAATTCCATACTGAATAAGAAAACCAAAAAAGTAAAAAATCACAAAATATAAGACCAGCATCGAGACAGCTTCAGACCCTTCCAATCTTCTTTCTTAATCAACCTACATATACAATACAAAAAAAAAAACAAAGAAAATATAAAAATTAATATGTTTAACATTAAAATATAATTTATTCAATTAATATAAAAATAATAATAAACAAAATTTATATAGTGTTACAAATATAAAAACATCATAAATATATAAATGATGCAAATCTAATCTTAAATATCTTATTACATTATTTAATTATCATTTGAACAATGACTATTAAAGTTGAAAACAAATTTTACCACATACCAATAAATAAAGGCATCATATGGATGTGCAATTGATTAAAATGATGACAAATGATTCAAGGAATTCTATCCTAAATTTTCATGTCAATAAAAATTCATTTTCACATTTTCACCCCTGACAAGAGATATGTCATTTTAATAAAACTAGACAACGCTACCCATCATTTTCCATCATATCGGGCAACACCAGTATTCGATGGATGTAGAGTTGATTCCATTTGATTAAAAATGGACCGATGATCATTCACCCATGATTTCATATTAATCCAAGTGTGCTTTCTAGATATTTAATCCTTTTACATGATTTTTTACTTTACTCTAAATCTGAGGTATGAACACCATTTTCAATTATATCAGAACATTTGGGTATCTGATTGATGTACTGATGGTTCCTATAGATTTTAAATAACTTAAAGATCATTTTTCTAATATTTCATGTCAATCATATCTTGTTTGATTGGTTTTGATCCCTACACACATGATTTTTTCATATTATAATTTTTTTAATAATGTCAAACCATACCTTAAGCCATACCAATCAATCTGGGCATTATATTGATTCATATTTGATTTAAAAAAATCACAAATGATTCAAGGAATTATTTCCTATATTTTTATGTCAAACATATTTTGTTTTCTTGGTTTTGACCCCCTAATAGGAGATATGTCATTTTAATAAAACTAGACAACGTTACTCATTGTTTTCCATCATACCGGGTGACACAAGCATCTGATGGATGCAATGTTGATTCAAACATATCAAAAATGAATTTGTGATCATTCTACCATAATTTCATGTCAATTCAAGTGTGTTTTTTAGGTATTGGATCATTTTATGTGATTTTTCACTTTACTCAAAATCCGAGGGACAAACACCATTTTCAATCATACCGAGCAATTCAGGTATCTAATCGACATGACGATAGTTCCTATATATTTTAAATGACTTAAATATCATTTTCTTAAGATTTCATGTCAATCAGAGCTCATTTGGTCAATTTTGAATGAAATATGAGATGAAAAAAATGCAATGTAGTAAGTTTACTTAAGGCATACATAACAATAAAAATATCAAAGTGAATATAGTCAGTATAAAATAGAATAAATCAAGTAGTGATCAATCAAGGAAATTTTAATAAATTCATTTAGTAAGGGATCTAGAATTTATTATAGTGATAAATGTATAATAAAATTGTGTCTGCATCAAAGAGTTTAAAAGGAGATATGAGGTAATTTTAATTTAAAGAAGATGTATGTTTCAAATAATGACAGATCTAATTTATTTAATTATTTTTAAATAATTAATATCAGGAAAGAAAAACTCATGATTCACATCCATCATTCATTTAATATTCAAATTTGGATAAATAGAAAAATAATTCCAGGTGATTTTTCACTATTTTTTGTATCCTTTAAGAAAGAATCTTTAAATTGGGATACATGTGACAATCCTTCATTGGATGCATACAACTTCATAGGACTAATAAAATGTAATCAAGAATCTTATGCTATGATATATATATTGTAATGGAAAAAGAGTCCTGAATTCCAAGTGGATGAATCTAATAGATCAAATTTCTTTCTAGAATAATAATAAATACTATTAAGTAATGATAATTAAATTCAAAAGGGAATAAATAATTTAACTAATGATATATTTTAATGATAATATGACACTACCTTTTTTATTTATGTGTTTTAGTATAGTGGATCTATTATTCATCAAAAGGGGGATAATTTCAGGTTATCCATTATAGTGATATATTTTAATAATCTATAGATACTTATCATTTTATCTAAAAAATATGGCTCAGTTTCAAGTAGAGGAAGAGCGATGAATTTTTTTATTTTGTATCACCATATAGAATACAATTATATAAAAGGAAAAATAATTTCAAAGAATAATTAGAGAATATCTTAACATATAAGTATACCTAGTAATCCACTCTTACCAGGCCATTGGAAGATTAGTCAAAAACTATAACAATGACTAAGACTTTTACCATCAGATAAATAAGTACCATGACTATATTTTTTCCAGCTAAGGAATCACTTAAATATTATATTCCACATGTTTTTAAGTCAAAAAAATCCATATACCCTCTAAATAAATGATAGTTAAATGATCATCAAGATAATTCATGTCATATATAATGGGAAAATAGGCCAATGATCCCAAAACAATCCACATCATTCATATAATCCAAATGAGAAACATTTACAACATAAGCTAGATCATCCCCAATAACTATATTTATCAATGTTATATCTATTAAATATATATAAAATAACTAATAGAGATAATTTATAAAGTAAATGATTTTTATTATCAACAAAAAATAATCTATATCAATCAAGCATTAAATTTTGAGCAAGGAAAAATCATAAAAAAACATCCTTTAGAAAATACTCCTTTGGAGATCAAAGAGAAGAAAATATATTAAAGTTATAAATTAAAGATCTAAATAAAATTTTGGATATATTTATAAAATGAAAGAAAAACATGGATAAAATCCTTGATATATAGAACCCTTAGATATTTACATATGCAAGAGTACATTCTAATAAAAATTAAATGAAAATTTAAAAATATAACTATGTCTACTTGTCCATGGAGTTCAAACAACATGGGATCTATGAAATTTTGTATTGGGAAAGAAATTCAGAATCTGAAGAGTTCTAAATAAAGGTGGTCGACATAGGATTGGATTAGAGGGTCCTATAAAGTGATATTGACCACAATGTTCCAATATGAAACTTTTAGGGAAGTAGGGGGTAAATCAATTTACCCATTTTGAGGTATGCCACTACTATTATTTTCCAATGGAGAAGATGACAAAGATCACCAAAATTAATCTGGGGGGACAAATCAATCATCCAACCTGAGATGATTTTTACACCATTTTTAGGAATTACATCACTATTGTTTGGAATTTTTGGGATTGATGGGGATTTCCAACATTGATCTATGGGTAAGAATCAACCAACTGCCCCATGTAACGACCCATATTTTCAAAAAGGTACATATTATTTTTTTTCAATTTAAAAGCTTGGGTTAATCTTGGAAAACATAGACTATGGCATAAGGAAGGTCCCATGAGTGTCTGGGGATTGTTCAGAGCCTGAAGTTCTAAAAAATGGGAAAAATTACTGGGCCACATGGGTAGTAGAAACCGTGTGACCCAGCCTAAATGGTTAGTAGAAATCATGTGGCCCAACCTGCACAGTTCCTTATGACTATGCAGGTTGAAACAGAGGTGTAGTAGGAGCTGCACAGTTTGTCTGAAATTATGTGACTATAGGAACACGACCGTTCAAACCACCTGTAGTTTTTGATAGTGGGTTTTCACATGTTTTTCACATGTTTGGGGAAACCATGCACTTAAACCACGCATGGAAATTCCTTAAGCAGTTATTGTATCACATTTTGTGCATGGTTTGGAAAAACCGTACAACCAAACTACGTGTCCCTATCTTTAGGGTGAAATTTATTTTTTCCCCATATTTTAACCTTTAAACCTATTTCTTCTTATCCCTTCATTTATCCAACATATGTAATAGTTTTTCTTCCCCTATAGCTTCCCAAAACTCTCAATATAAGATTTGAGATATCTCTTTGATCTGATGTCTAACTCAAGATCCATAATGGGTGTTGGGTTCATTAAGAAGAGATATCGAATCATTTACCTTCCATCTAAGTTTATCTTTGAATCCATTGCACTATTTAGGTGCAAGATCATTTTCCCTATTTTCAGGTCAATGGAATGTTTCGTAGATATCTTCCAACCTACTCTAAATATGAGGCTGATATCGAGTGAGGAGTCATCTCTAACCTTGTGGTAGGTGGTATCATCATTTTCCCCATGATTTTTGATACTTCTTAGCTATGCTGTTGTTCTATAAACCAACTTTTTCTAAGCATCAAATTTTAATTAAGTTCTTCATATCAAATTGATCATTACACTTAGATATGCTTCATTTGATATTGTTTAGTGATTCAGTGGATGTATACCTATATTATAGTCACCCCATGGGTGTTCCAAGTTGAATTTACCCTTATGGTTAAATGTGTATATGTCCGGATTGAATCTTAAGCATTTGAATTAGTTTTAAAATGGGTTTACCTCTATTATAATTTTTTAATTGAACCAAGGAACGTCTTAAGTTCTTGGACCACTTATACTTGGAATTTCCCATGTAGAAAATTGCCTTGTTGACCATGACACTATCCTAAATGACTCATTGATCTTTATAAATTGAATTTCCACGTTTCAATGATTTAAATGGATTGATTAAATGGAATGTATTATTCATGTTGGTTTGATTTTCTTTAAATGAATTGAATGAATTAAATGAAATGGGTTATAAATGGTGGTAAGGATATTCCATTGGTTATGCTTTTTTAAATGCACACTGTGAAATATATTTCCTTGTTATAAATGAACTTGACCATTGAGATACATGAGATGTTTTTCCTCATGTCTTATGTTATAAATATTATTAGGCCTTTATATAGGATATGGTATGATGGTAATAGATCTGTTGAGTGTGATAGTCTTACACTCCCTTAAATTGGGTGTTGAGCATGATGTCTCACACCATTGACACTATTTTGGATGGTGAGTATAATGCATCACATTTTTTGTTAGAGTGTTGACATGATGAAACACTCACTATATTGAGTGATGAGCATGAAGTCTCCCACTCACTATGAGATGTAGGGAATGAACCATTTTGGTTGAGATTATAAGATCCTTAGACTGGTCATGGATGTATGAGTTACGCCCCAGTCTGACCATCACCTAGTATTCCAGGTATATATCCACTTACATTGTCACGTAATTGGTTCATATAGGTGGATGAAATATATAACTATAATATATATATATATATTGTTACTATATATATAGTGACTCATCATACATTCATTCCAACCATGATCCCAAGTAGGTAGATCCACCAGGTGTCCTTTAGGAATTTGAGTTGGTTTGGTATTTATTTTAACACCTATTTATTATTCTATTTATACCTATACACTGTTTAGCTATGAGAAATACTTGGATTTTTTCTAGACACTGTTGGTGATGGCCTATTGAGATTTTTATCTCACACCCTACTCGGCCTGCCGTTGGTACCCAATAAGATTATATGACTGTAAATACATATAAGGGTGAGGGACTTGTTAAAGGTTATTGATACTTTTGATTATATATAGAGAATAGAATAAGAGTACCGAGAATAGTATCGAGATTCTTGTGGAGAATATTTTTGTTCTTTTTATAGTTTTTTATATTCCTATCCCCAATTTCCCTTTTTCTACATCAGTATGCCATGCATCCATGTATATGAAACTACCTAGTGACTTTTGGTTTTTATTTAGTTTCTCAGTTATTTACGCTTCCCCACTTTTTTATTTATTCTGTCTATTTATATATGGTTATACTGTTGTATGTTTATGGTTATCCACTATGTCACTCTGACATGAGGGTATAGTTTCACCACTATACCACCTTAACACTACTAGTCAACAGTCTCTGGCATATAGGGAGGCATGATTGAGGCCATGTGACCCATAGGATTGGGGCACATGTTATGTGGATCCCATGTGGGTACATTGCAAAGTGGTATTAAAGCATCTATTTTTCATTTTTATTACTTTTTGGATATTAGATAGGAGACTAGGAGTTAATGGGATTTGGAATTGAACCTGTTCCTAGACATAGCTAACCCATGTACAGGGGAAACCCAAATAACATAAGATGGGAAGTTACAGTAATTGATTATTCCATTTATAGTTGATACAACTTCACCATTGAGTTACACACTTATTTTATGATGTTATTGATATTGGTATTGTTGAAATGATGATTTATTTTACCTTGGACCAATTAAATGAGAGTGTTTCATTCCATGCATCACTATAAGTACAATAGGACTAATATTCCATGTATCTTTCCATTCCATGTTTAATTTTTAGTGTGAATTTTCTTGTTAATATTGTTAGTGGATTGAATATATATTGAATTATGCTAACACTTCTTACAAAAATTGGAAAACATAATTGATACTTAAAATACTACCTTAACCTAATAGTGGTTTTCTAAATAGGTTAAAGTAGACACCTTAATCATTCAATTATGGCATGTTGAGCCATAGACCATTGGTCACATTAGGCTAGAACGTGTTATGGTGTGGGTTAATTGGATTCTATATTTTGGTTCATAAGATTTATGATCCCTTATGGATTAGAAATGGAGATCTATTTAATCCAACCATTTTAATAGGTTTAAATGTTTGAACAAGCACAAATTTAAAATGATTATGATTTTCAAAGTGAAAATATCCATTTATATATACCTAACACATAGAATTAAACCCAAAAATAGACTTATTAGTGGGTATTGGGGTACCTCTTACGTTCTTATGGCCATTATGGTCTCTTCTACCATCTAGACATGTCTTTTGAAGTATAAAAAAAGGTGTGATCATTTTTATAGGAAGGATTATTTCCTATACTATTTTTCTATATATAATCCTTTCAGTTTCTTAAATATTTTCTGAGGAATATGTTTGGAATTGTAGTATCATGCCACCACAACTTCCTCTAGTTGTGTGCTCTAAAGGCAGCGAAGACCATGCTCCTGAGGTGGTGGTCCCTAAGCCACCGATGATTCCTCCTGCAATGTAACCTATAAAACCTCTTCTTATTCCTGAAATGGGTACTAGAATCCAGTTCAAAGAGGGATTTATGTGTATGTTACAATCAATGAAAGGTGTTTTTCGACCTTACTAAAGCATGGAAGAGTTGACTTGGGAATTACAGTAGCGTCATCATCCCACCTTTTTGGGGGATGACATACCTCATGCTATTGAGTCTTGGATCAAAGATATATTATCTATATTTGAGCATCTGGAGATGCTTCCAGAATGGAGGGTCAAACTAGATATGTATATTATATACGATTCTGTTAAGTGGTGGTGGAACATTATCACTCAGGAGGATTGACATAGAGACATGGTCTGGACAGACTTCCAGATAATCTTTTATGACTATTTCTTTCCCACGACTTCGAGGGTTGACAAATCTAGATAATTCATGAACCTATAGTAGAGAAATATTTATGTTATAAAATACTATACTCATTTCATAGATCTGTAGTGGTACACTCATCCTCTATCTACTGATGATCTTATTATTTCCATACTATTTGAGTATGGACTGGTTCATACTCCTACCACAGGTCAAGGTGAATACTATTTATAAAATAGTAAACAAAAACCTTATTATAGAGAGAAATTTGAGGGAAGATGATGGTGTGAGTTAGGGTGGTTCGACACATATATCTATCAGTGATTATTCTTCTAAGAGAAAGAGGTGTTTTGAGGCTACTCGTGGAGGTATAATCAGTTAGGCTCCTCATGATGAAATCTTTCTGATTTTTCACTAGTGTAGGAATCCAAGACACACAAAGCCTTAGTGTTTATGTGATCCAGTAGAATGAAGAGGATACAACAGGATGGACCATATTTAGTTCTTCTCAAGAACATTTCCATCATCACCTAGTGAGTGGGGATATACACCTTCTCCATGATCAAGAGTGGGGTCGGTAGTATCATGTTAGGAAGGAAGATGGAATACCACCAGACGACCAGCCCAAGGTGGTGGTCGAGGTAGAGGAAATCAGAATCATGATTCTTAGTGACAGCAGAGTGTAATTTCTTAGGGAATTCAGGAAGTGACTTAGGACCATAGTACAGGTCAGTTACATGCAGTCCAACCTACAATAGAGGAGCATATCATCAAAAATCCTACTATATGTGGTACTATTCTAGTAGCCTACAATTTATTGTTTACTTTGTTTAACATAGATGAATATCAATCATTCATATCTGAGGAAATCAATGAGAGTTTGGGCCTCATGATCAATAAATTTTATAGAATTATGATGCTATAAACCTCATTAGGTATCTGATTAGAGTTTATTCTCTTCTATAAGGACTATCCCCTTGAGATATAAAGATATATTTTCTTGTGGAATCTTTTTTTCTTGATATAATGGGATTTTACATAATTATTGGGATGAAATGGTTAGTTCTACATTGATCCTATATTTAATTCTACCACCGAGGGGTGACATTTATATCACTAGAGGGAATTATGTATGTGTATAATGGAGAATGGGATGTCAGTGCGACTAGAGCGGGACCCAAGCCACAGAGGCTTGGAATTGTGATAGATTAGATTGCCAATATTTTCTTAGATGATCAGGGGTTATGACTCACTATTTTTCCTCATGTAGTAGAGAGTTTTAGGGATATCTTTACTAAAGAATTATTTAGCCTACCCCCAATGATAGAGGTTAAGTTTACTGTCAATTTAGTTCTAGGAGCATCACCAGTGACCATTCTTTCTTATAGGATGGAACTTAAGGAGATTCTTGAACTCAAGAAAAAATTGGAGTATCTAGTGTATAAATGATTTATATTCCCCATAAATTCTCTTTGGGGTTCACTAGTACTTTTTTATAGGAAGGTGGATGATACCCTTAAGCTTTTTGTGGATTACCGTTATTTGAATCAGCTCATGATAAAGAATCGGTATCCACTACCTAGAATAGAAGACCTCTTTGATCAGATCCAAGGAGAGAAAGTGTTTTCAAAGATATATTTGAGTTTAAGGTATCATCATCTGTGTTTTAGAACTTTATACACACCTCAAATATCTTTCAAGAGCAGGTATGGTCTATATGAGTACTTGGTTGTGCTGTTAGGACTCACAAATGCTCCTGCTGTTTTTATGTCTCTAATGAATTGGGTTTTCCAATCGTATATAGATTCATTCATGGTAGTCCTTATTAATTATATATTAGTGTATTAATTCTCTATACATGACCATGAAAACTATATTTATATCACAATGAATACACCAAGAGAGCATCAACTCTATGCTAAGTTTAGTAAATTCCACTTTTGGATAAAAATCCACTTCCTGGGTCACATTATCTTGAAGTTAGGATTTTTAGTAGACCCAAAGAAAGTGAGAGCTATAGTTTCCTAGGAGAATCCCAAGAACGTCTTTGAAATTAAGAGTTTCTTAGGGATAGCTAGATATTATAGATTCTTTATCTAGTATTTATCATGCCTTGAAGTGCTGTCTACAGTCTTGAAAAAGAAGGGTGTGAAATTCATATGGTTAGAAGCTTGTGAAGGAGCCTTTCAGGAATTGATGGTCCATTTGAATTCAACACCGATATTGATTATTATAATTTTCGGAAGGAGATATACTATGAACTGTGACACATTAGGTATCAATCTTGGAGTTGTTCTGATGCAGGATGAGCGATTCATCATGTACGAGTCTTGTCAATTGAGGTCTCACGAGCATAATTACTTAACACACGACCATGAGCTAGCTGCTATAGTTCATGATCTACACTATTGGAGACACTATCTGTTTAAAGATCATTTTTTGGTATAAATTGATCAAAAAATACCTAAGTGAATCTTTACATAGTGAGATCTAAATCTGAGGTAGTTCGAGTGGGTTGAGTACCTATAGTCTTTTGATTTCTAGATTGCCTATATTCTTAGTAAAGGAAATATAGTAGATGATGCTCTAAGAAAAAATATTCAGAATCAAGCGGTTCAGAAAGAAAATGGTGAATGGAATCTCATGGAATTATTATCAAATATGTACATTGAGGTTTAGGAGGATAATGGTCAGACTATCCTTTTAGCCTTAACGGTGACCTCTACTTTTTTTCAATGGGTGAGGTTGAGACAACTATCTAATCCTAAATGAAATTTACTAAGAGAAAGTATCTCAAATGATGATACATATTCAGTTTGGACCATAGATAGGGATGACAATTTACTATTCTATGAGCATTTATGGGTCCTAATAGACATCAAAGAGGAGATGATATGGGAATTTCAGGACTCATCATGGGAGGCTTACCCTGGTGTCACCAAAATGTATCAATACTTATGACACCAGTATTAGTGGACTGGTATGAAATGCGATATTACAGGATTTGTCACTTGGTGTTCCACCTGTCAATAGGTGAAGGTGGAAAATCAGTTTTCAATAGGGATTTTACAACCATTGTACATTCCTGAGTGGAAATCGGAGGATGTTTCGATGGATTTAGTGACTGGTTTACCCAAATAACCTCATGGGTATGATATGGTATGGGTTGTCAATGATTTTTTGATGAATTTACCACACTTATTACCATACGAGAGACCTTCTCAGTAGATGATCTAGGAAAGATGTATATCAGGGAGGTTGTACATATTTATGGAGTTCCTTATTCTATAATTTCTGATAGAGACACTCGATTCATGTCATAGTTCTG
Organism: Viscum album; assembly: GCA_963277665.1. Lineage (NCBI taxonomy): Eukaryota > Viridiplantae > Streptophyta > Magnoliopsida > Santalales > Viscaceae > Viscum > Viscum album. Next base: position 2,107,385,750 of record OY728137.1, on the reverse strand, counting down.
GGAGGGGTTTAAGAAGTCCTTGGGTAGGGGTGTCCAGACCCGACCCAACCCGACCGGGTTGGGTCGGGTTTAAAAATTTATATTCACGGGTTGGGTTGGGTTGGCTTGATCCAAGGTCAGGTTGGGTCGGGTCACGGGTTGGGAAAAAAATGACCCAACCCGACCCAACATACCTGATATCTTCACTCCAACATGCGTCACCCTACCTATCCCCCGTCGCCTGGTTTAGTTTCTCATGGTAAGCGAGCAAAACCACAACCCCCACCCTCGTTGCCTCGCTATGATTCCCACCCCCTGTCGTCTCGCTCGAGATCTCCACCCCCGTCGCCTTGCAGTGGTACCCACCCCCTGTCGCATTGCCATAATATCCTTCCCCCGTCGCCTCACCGACGATCCCCACCTCCTGTCGCCTCTCTGTGATCTCCACTCCATCCCCCATCGCTTCGCCGATGATCCCCATCCCCCGTCGCACCGTCACAATCTCCATCCCTCGTCGCCTCGTTGGTGACCCCCCCCATTGCCAAGTCGGTGATCCCAACCCCTCGTCGCCTCATTGCGATCTCCATCTCCACCCCCATCTCCTCTCCGATGATACCCACCCCCCGTCACCTCTCCGCGATCTCTACTCCATCCACCATCGCGTCACAATTGATCCCTAGCCCCCATCGCCTCACCGCAGACACCATCCCTCGTTGCCTCATCGGTGATCCCCCCATCACCAAGACAGTGATCCCCAACCTACATCGCCTCGCTGCGATTGCCATCCCCTATCGCCTCGCCGACGATCCCCACCCCCCATCGCCTCACCCAAGATCCCCACCCTTGTTTCCTTGCTGGTGGTGGAAGTGGCATGGAAGGAAGAACAAGCTCATGGGAGGGAGGAGAAGTCACCATGTTGGGATGATCCAGGAGCTCATTAGATTCGGTTTATAAAGAGCAGTGTCAGATTTTTTTTGCTAGTAACCCAATCAGACTGACCTCACCCAACCCAATACGAGATGGGTTGGGTCTGGTCGGGTCCGTGATGAAAATTACCCCTGACCCGACCCAACTTGACCCAAGATTTTTTATTAGGTCGGGTCTAAAAACCCCTCAACTTGACCCAAACCGACCCATGGACACCCCTAGCCTTGGGTACATAGGTTTTTTTTGAGCATGGCCTATCACCCTTAGACCTATGGATAAATAGAGTGTATGATTAAGGTTCTAGAGGGAATGCTCTATGAATGTGTCCTTGAATTTGGGGGTTCCTGGGATAAACACATTCCCCTCATTGAGTTCACTTATAATAATAGCTTTCAGGATACTATTGACATGAATCCTTATGAAGCCTTATATGGTAGGACTTTCTGATCACCTTTGTTCTAGATAGAGGTAGGGGAGGCAACTATTCTTGGACCATGTCTTGTGTAGGAGACTAAAGAGTAGGTCTAACTAATTAGGAAACACATGATGATAGATTAGTCCAGACAATAGTTGTATGCCAACATATGTCGGTGACCTCTTGAGTTTGAGGTCAGAGACTGGGTTTTCTTGTGAGTCTCACCCAGTTTGGGCCATATACATATTCATGATCAGGGTAATCTCTCACTGAGGTTTGTTGGAACATTTGAGGTTGTAAAATGGATCAGACCAGTGGATTACTAGTTGGAACTTCCTCAGAGATACTGGTATCTGCATGATGTATTTCATGTATCTCAGCTTTGCCGATATTATACAAACCCATCACATTTCTTTTAGCCTGATGAGGTTGAGGTGGATATAGATGCTTCCTTTGAGGACTATCCAGTTTTTATTTATGATTGAACCATGAATACACTCTAAGGTAGGTCAGTTCCTTTGGTATGATTGTTATAGAATCGCGACCGAGTACAAGATGAGACCTAGGAACAAGAAGCTAATATACAAACTCATTGGCTATAACTCTTTGTCAATGATACCCCTTTACCCTCAGAAGGAAAAATCAGGGATGGGTTTCTTTAAAAGGGTATGTTATAACAACTTGTCTTTTCATAAAGGTATGAATTATTTTTTTTAAATTTAAAAACTTGTTTTAATCTTGGTAAATATGAAATATGAACTAAGGAAGGTTCCAAGAGAGTCCGGGGATTTTTCAGAGCCCAGAGTTCTAGAAAAAGGGAAAAATGACAGGGCCACATGGTTAGTAGAAATTATGCCACCAAGCCTACATAGTTCCTTCTAACTATGTGGGGAGAAACAAAGGTGCAACATGAGAAACATGATTTGTTTAAAACTATGAATTTCTAGGTGTATGATTGTGTAAACCACATACAATTTTTGATAGTGGGTTTTCACATGTTTGGGGAAACCATGAACCCCCTATATTGAGGGTAAAATTACTTTTTTGTACCCCATTTACATTTTAAAACAATTTCTTATTCTCCCTTAATTTCTCTAGTGGATGAAATAGGTTTTATTCTTCTGTAGCTTACCAAACCTCTCAATTTAGGCCTTAAGCTATCTCTATGATTCAAGATCTATCAAAGGCATTGGAATCCTTTAGGTTAGATCTAGAATCCTCTCCCTTCAAATCTAAGTTTATCTTTGAATCCATTACCTTATTTAGGTGAAATATTTATTTACCTATTTTCTGGGTGTTGGAACATTTCTTAGATCTCTTCTAACCTAATCCTAATATGAGGCCGATATTGGGTGAGGATCCATCTACGACCTTTAGGTAGGTGGTATCATCATTTTACCAATGAGTTTTGATGCTTCGTAGCCATTCCATTATTCTGCATGATAGGTTTTTCCAAGCGTCAACTTTTAATTGAGTTCTTGATATCAAATTGATCATTAAACCTAAATATTCTTCCTTTGATATTTATTTTGTGGTTTAGAGGATATATACCTATTTTATGGTCACCCCATGGGTGTTCCAAGTTGAATTCCCCTTTATGGTTAAATGTGTATATACCCAGATTTCCTCCTAATAGCTCGTCTTAGTTTTAAAATGAGATGCCCTATATTATAATTTTTTAATCGAACCAAGTCACCTCTTAAGTGCTTGGTCCACCTATACTTGGAATTTCCCATGTAGGTAATTTCCTTGTTGACCATGGCACCATCCTAAATGACTCTTTGAGCATTATAAATTTAATTTCAATGTTTTAATGATTTAAATGGATTGATTAAATGGAATGTATTATTCATTTTGGTTTTCTTTTACTTAAATTAATTTAATGAATTAAATAAAATGGGTTATAAAGGGTGGTAAGGCCACACTATTGTTTATGATTTGATAAATTCACATTGTGAAATGTATTGCCTATAAATGAACTTGTCCATTGAGATACATGATATGTTTTTCATCATGTATTATGTTATAAATATGATGAAGCCTTTATATAGGTTGTGGTATGATGGTAAGGGATATGTTGAACATGATAATATCACACTCCCTTACATCAGGTGTTGAGCATGATGTCTCACACTACTGATACTATTTTGGACAGTGATCATGACACATCACGTCCTTTGTTAGAGTGTTGACATGATGACACACTCACCATCTCGAGTGATAAGCATGAAATATCTCACTCACTATGAGATATAAGGAATGTACCCTATTTATTGAGATTATAGGTTTGTTAGACTAGTCATGGATGTCTGAGTTATGCCCTGATCCATCCACCACCTAGTATTCCAGGTATATGGCCACTTATATCCACACATACGTGGTTCATATAGGTGGATAAAATATATAACTATACTATATATATATATATATATAATATTAATATATATATAGTGACTCATCATACATTAATTCTGGAAATGATCTAAAGCAGGTAGAGCTGCTAGGTGTCCTCTAGGAATCTGAGCAGGCTGGGTATTTATTTCATCACTTATTTCTTATTTTGTTTATACCTGCACACTGTTTAGCTATGATCACTACTTGGATTACTTATATACACCATTGGTGGTGGCCTACTAATATTTTTATCTCACACCCTACTTGGGCTACCATTGGTACCTGAGAAGATTATGTGAATATAGGTTTGGATAAGGGAAAAGGCCTTGTTACAGGTTGTTGATACTTTTTCTTATAGATGAAACATAGGAGAAGAGGACCAATCATAGACTTGAGATGATCATAGAGCATTTTTTTGTTCTTTTTTGTAGTTTTTGTATCTACCTATCCCTAGTTCCCCTTTTTTACATCATCATGCCATGCATCCATATATATGACACTACCTAGTGACTTTTGATCATTATTCAGTTACTTATTTATTTACACATCCACACTTTTTATTTAGTATGTCTATTTATATATGCTTTTACTGTTATATGTTTATGGTTATCTACTATTTCAATCTAATATGAAAACATAGTCTCCCCACTGTACCACCTTAACACCCCTACTGCTATTCAGTAGCCTCTAGAGTATGGGGAGGCGTGCTTGAGGCCACGCAACCCATCATCTCGGGGCACATGTTATGTGGATCATGGGTCAGGACGTTACAACCCACAATATATTTTTCCAATTTAGGTATTATTTTCTAATATTCAACTAGTAAATGAACCTGACTATGAAGTTGTCACCCCCTCCACCTCAAACCTATTTTTATTTGCATAATTTCATAATATTATTCATGTTTCATAGGGATCATATACTTATGATAGATATATTTAGAACAAATATATACTAGATAAATACATCTTTTTATTTTTCCAAGTGATGAAAAAATCTATACCTAATAACAACATGGTTCAATGGAAATACATTCAAATGTCTTCAAGTTCTTGTGTTTCACTTATAGTAATATAGATTCTAATTATATTTTTTATAAAGTACATATATAAGGGTAATAAATTATTTCTTTAAGGGTAACCCTAAATTTCTATACATATAATATTTTAATTGAAATTTTTTCAAAAGAAGATCAGAGAAAACTATTGATATGGGTCTACTATGAATAAATAATAACATAAATAAGAAATTGAAATTATTGAATGGAAAACAAAACATCTGGAATAACGAATATGTATATGAAACAAACCTCATTTTTGGTTTAAATATATACATGTGAAAATAATAATATAATAAGTATGTAAACAAATTTGTAAATGTTTAAACCTGTAATAAGAAACATCAAACTAATGTAAGAAGAATGTAAATAAATTTTAATAAGTATATGTGCATGAGGAAAACCTCATTTTTTTAATTCTAAAATATGAATAGCTACATCATAATAGAATAATGAATAATAGTTAAAAGAAATAATACTTTAAAAAATATACTCACAATGAAAAAATATAGAAAAGGTATTGAAATAAATACATGAATAACAAGTTCCAAAGATATGTTTTTCACATAAAACTTTCATTATATGGTTAACCTTCCTGTTGAATACTCTGGATAGTACTTATGAACAATCTAATGGAATAATTTTATGTTGTTTTACATACATAGAAATATCAAGAAAATTTTAATTAAAAGTTAATTTAACAAAAAAATATAGATACCCTTCTAAGTTATAAATTGTCATTGCATTCTGGAAATTTTGAATCACATATATCAGAACCCTATTTAATCTATATAAGCTAAAAATAGTAAAGGATTTATATCATGATAATATTTTAAGTTATAAGAGCAACTGACTTGAGAATTTCAAAGGTAAATGATATTTTGATTTGTTACAAAATGTCTTCTCCATGTAATATTCTTGGTAGGAGTCAAATTTGAAATTGTGATAGGAGAGGATAGGCTAGTAGTATATGTTCTACCTAGTGAATTTTTTTGAAAAAAAAATTAAGGATAAATATAAGTATGGTAATAATTAAATAATCACTTCCATTGAATCTCTAAAATAGTTTGCAGTAACTTCCCTCTTTGAGGCCACCCCTACAACACCGAATCCACCCTATTAAATTATATATCATAAAAAATACACCATAATTAAAAATAGTATTTTTCAATACCCCATCCTATATCACTATCCAATTAATGAAATGAAGATCACTATTTTCCTGCATTATATAATACAACCTAAAACTATAAAGAGAAAAACCTCTTAACTTGCATCATATCATAATCCATGAACTTAAAATTTTATATCATATGATTATTTTTAATTTCCTTCCATTAGTTTGAAAGGTTTAAGTATAGGCTTTAGATTACATGAAAATAATGAAACAATCATCAAACACAATACAATGTCACTAAAAATGTTTGCAAAGAAAAAAAACCACATGATTAAAATATTATATATTGAATATGATATAAATGAGTTTAAACATTAAAATAAAAGATTATATATTGGTTTCATGATAAGGGTATGAAAAAAATATATTTTTAATGTAATAAAGTTTAAACATTAAAATAAAATAAGTGTTTAAATTGATTGTTTAAGAAAAAAACTTTTGTGAAGAAAGAATAAGTGGCTGGAAAAAGAACATATAAATTAAACATGAGAATAGAGGAAATTAAATAAATGATACTTAAAAAATAAAACATTAAGGGGAGTTATTTATATAGAAATAAAATTAGTATAAACTTTAAACTTGAAATTTATAGTAATTAATTACATATCAAATGGAAGGTAAATAAAAACATATAACCATAAGATTACCAAACTAAAATATCTCAATGGTTGAAAATGGTAAGCAGCGAACTGGGAATCATAAAATAAAATACATGAAATAACATGAAAGTAAAATAGTCTAACATCTATTAAAAATATCCTCATTTAAATTATGATATTAAGGGGAATAGGTTTACTTTCACTAGCCTATGAATACTTTAGGTAGTCCCTAACTCACTAGACTACATTTTCAATCAAGTTTATATATGCAACCGTGTTGATCTATACTAACCAAGGAAGCAAAAATTTTAATTGGAATAATGTTACTTGATAATGTCATGTAGACAATCACAAGGATATATTAAACATTAAAAATAAAACATAAGTAAATTCAACATAAAAGGATAAATAGATTAAAATAAAATAATATGATTAATAAATTTAACATTAATAAATATTAATATCTTTCACAAATGAAAACATATTTTTATAATTTATATCATTAGTTATTGGTGGGATTTAAATTTTATTAGTGAAATGTATGGTAATGCATAACTACATAATATAGCTAATAAAAAATTACCAATGCATAATTCTAATGAAATTCATGAAAATTAATATCTTCAAAATAAAGAAAATTATATACATGACCATTTGATATTATGTATATCCACTTGGAGTGTGTATGGTAAATTGTTTGGTGAGGTTGAAAAGATAAAAATACCTGAAACACAATTCAAAGCTAATTAATATATAGTTTTAAATGAAATACTAAAAAAATTAACATAAGTCTTAAAAATATAACAAAAAAATATTTATAAACCTATTGTGTGGTGGGACATTTTTATGACATTGATATCCTAACATATACAGGTGGTGGGTTTGAGACATTGATATTCTCCATTTTAATCACACATCTTTACTACTATCTTTGTATTTAATTTATTTTCGCTATATATTTTTGGTTATATGATAAGGATATGAAAATAATATATTTTAAATATAATAAAGTTTAAACATTCAGTTAAAATAAGAGTTTAAATTTATTATTTAAGAATTTTTTTTGTAAAGAAATAATTAGTTTTTGAAAAAGTATATATATATTAAATATGATAAGAGATAAAATTAAAAAAAAAACAATAATAAAAAATAAAACATTAAGGGAAGATATTTATGTAGAATTAAAATTATTACAAACAACAAAAAACATGAAATTTCTAGTATCTAATGAAATATCAAATAAATATCAAATAAAGAAAAAATAACCATAAGCTTACCAAATCGAAACTACATCAATGGTTGAAAATTATAAGTGGTGGTTTGTGCATTATAAAATGAGACACATGAAATAACATGCAAGGATAAATAGTCTAACCTCAGTTTAAAATATCCTCATTGAAATTATGATATCATGGGGAATAATGTGACTTTTTCTCATCTTCTTTTTACTGATATGTGAATGCTCTAGGTCTTCTATTGCTCACTGAAATTCATTTTCAATCAAGTTCACAAAATAAATTCTAATGATTGGAAGTAATTTATAATAATTTAATATTATAATAATGATAGATTGTTAATTATTGAGAAGTGGAAACCATAAAATGTAGAGTAGTCACCTCTCATCATACTTGTGAAATTTGTTGAAAATAAAAAGAAATACTAACCTATAACTATTGTAGAAGATTGTGAACTTGATTAAAAATTAATGCCAATGATCAAGTGAGTATCTTGAATTTTTCTCTATCCAAAATAGTTGTTCAGATCATGATTATTAAATATTTTACATGCCCAAAAAAATGTTTCAAAATATTTATATAATAGAAAAATAAAACATAGATAGTAAAATAATAGTAACATTTGTGAAAACATAATAACATAAATTGGAAAAACATACATTGAATAAAACATACTAATAATGAATAAAAATAAATATTGGTGAAAAGAGAACACTAACAGTAAATATATCATGATAACGTTATATAAAACTACTTAAAACCTGAAGAATGATGCATGGTTTCTCATGATTCTCTATAAATTCTCATGAAACTCATGGATCTATACTCTACTTTCATGATTAATGAAGAATCATTGTGTAAAACAAAAAAAAATTTATATAGGATACATTCAAATGAATATAGTTGAACCAAATCCAAAATATGAATAGGGTATATCATAGAAATTTTACAGTTGGATTATAGTTTTCAAATAACTGAAGCCACAGGATGAACCTATAGTTGAAGAGAGCATATTAATGAGTTTATGAGTGAAACAATCCTAAAAAAATTATATATAATGAAATTATATCCAAAATGTTTCTAGTGGTAATTAATAATGAGTTAATTAAAAATTTAGTTTAGAATAAATAAACTATAGATACTGGTTAAATGAATTAATATACTTATGAAGTTATAATAAAACCAAATAAGTGAAAAAAAATCTATAGTATAATGAAATTTAAGATCAAGAATAGTAAAAAAAATTAGAGGTTGAAAAAATGTTATATTAATTTGTGGGGTGGGGAGAGTTAAAAAATTGATGGAAAAATACAGGTTTTATGAGTATTTGAAAATAAAAATTTCATAGTTAGAACCTGTGATGTTAGGGTCCATGGATATCAAAATTGAAACACCTAGAGGAAATCGAACCTATACAAACAATAAATATCTGAATGTTGGAGAGGATGTGATGAGTTAGGTTGAGATGAAAAAATTTATAAACATTCAATTGAATATGTAAATGCTAAGAAGGATCTCAATATAAGGATAAAAAATTGAGAAAATGGGGAAGATCAGGAGTGCTCGCAGATGAGTAGGGAGAAGGGGCAACGACAGTGATGAGCGATGTGAGGGTGTGTGGGGGAGAGAGAAATGGAAATGGGAAAGTGAAGCTGTGTGAGGGAGAGGGAAGAAGTAAAGTGTGAGGTCAAGGTTAGGGTGAGAGGGTTGGGGGGAGTGGGTGGTTGTGAGAGTGGAGGGGAAATGGAGATGACGGGTGAGGTGAGGGCGTGCGAGGGAGAGGGTCGTGGTGACGTGACGAAGTCGATGGGAAAGTGAGGCTGCATGAGGGATAGGGTGATGGTGAAGGATGAGGTAGCGTGTGCTGGTTGGGGGGGACATGATTGGTTAATGTTTAATTTGAGTTAGCGACCACAGTTGATGGTTTCTCATAGTCACCATTAGTGACCACCGATGGAAGTCACCTATTCCTAGCATCACAAAAGGTCTATTTTCTAATAAAGAGTTATCCCACATATTCTACTCACAATTAGGTCTTGGTATCAAGACAATGAATTATAAGAGATTAATTTCCCATTTCTTGGTTTTAGATACAATAATATGATGTATGCTTTAATATTTGGATGTGTTGGGTTTGTCTATCTAGGAAGATTTGAATATTAATTAATTATAGTGATTTTAATAATTGTTATCTAGTTCTATGAACACTATTCTATCAGACGACTTCTTCGGTCCTATATTGAATTCAAGTATCTTGTATAATGGTTGTTTTATTTTTCATAATAAAAAGGTCTAAGAGGTGATGTTATTATCGTGCATGTAGGTCCGAATTGGGTTGAAGCTCTTAAAATGACATTCTTCTTTATTTTCTTCCTTTTAGTTCATAAAGGGTTCTCATCATGATATTTTTTGACTTTTATTTCTATTTTTATAATCAAATATTATTTATCTATATGAATTGTAACTAGTGTGATAAGTTAGTGTCTCATTATACATTCTTGTGGATTTTCCCTCAACACATCCTACAACAATATTCATATGTTTTTTTCCAAGTGATAGGATCCCTATGAGAGTTATTTTCATTACCAAGACAAACAAACTACCTAGACATAGAATTGATAAAAATAAATAATCTTAGGAATAATGAAGATGTAGACCTAGTAGTTAAATAAGGAAGAAATGAAAAAATTAATTAGAGAAACTCTTCTTGCATAACTAAGAAGATTAAATATCATCATACAATATAATAGGTAGTCCTATCATTTTGAGGGAGACAATAAAAAATAGAAAGAACTTTGTGAGTACGTGTAACATCAAAGTGAAAAAATATGATCCTTCCTAAAATACTATAAAGTTACTCAAGGATATTCTAGAACTAAAGATATAACCTCCAAAAAAAAACTTCCAGAATTATTAATATCATTTTCACACCCCAATATTTTATGGAAAGTCTATTTTTAAATTTAAACGATTCGATAGCTTACGTTGAACGCAACAACCATCCAAAATGAATAATGAAATATTATTGTGTGATCGTTATAACCTAGGAATTAAATTGAAAAGAATGAATAATATTATCCACATTATTAAATATATAATTTTCCAACTAATTTTTAATGTAGTAATTAATTCTTTCTGAATAAGTCCATAATTTTTAGTAAAATAATTTTATTTTTTAAAGAATATGTTTTCTTTAGAAATGGTTTTCTTTCTTTTTATGAGTAAATATTATAATAAATTTTTAAAAAATATATAAATTTTATTTTATAAAAATAATATAAGTTTTGAAATCATAATATTAAAATTAACTTATAGTGAATTTTTGGTAATTTTCTAAAAAGATTGATTTTCCAGTGAATAGTAAAAAATACAATTTTTTTATAAAAATATAAATTTCATTATATTAAAAATATATTTATATTTTGAATTTAATATCATTTTAAATTATGTACTATTTATTTATAAATAATCTAATTTATTTTATTTTAATCATCCTTATACTTTATTTTTGTATAAGTACATTTTTGGGCTTAAAAATGTATTTTTAAAGGAAAATTATTTTTCATTGTGTTTTACGGGATTAATTTTAAATTAAATTCTAATTTTTTTTTATTTTGAGTTTTTAAAAATGGATTTGATATTTTGATTTATAATTTCCAAATTTATTTAATAGGACCCTTTTATTTTTGGCCAATATGAATAGTAATATTGGTAATTTTTGTTACCACGGTAAATGATAAATTGGGTAATATATGTTAAAAAGAAAATGATAAGAACAAAAAAATGACCCTAAAACTTACTCAATTTTATTGTATGATTTATTTTTTTAAAAATCATTAAATGTTCAGATATATGACCATCTTTTCCATTAGAAAGTGATTATGATTCTTATGATATTTTATTTAAATAAAATTTAAATATGTAACATTCATGATTTTAATAAATACAACATTTTAATATGGTGTTATAGAGAAGATATATTTAACTATAAAAATTATTTTGGTATCTAAAGGAATTATATTAATCATGGTATTTTGTTTTTAATTTTTGGTGAAGAAATAGTAACCTTAAATGCTTTCACAACACTAATTGGGTAATTATTAAATAAATGGTAAAATTAAATAAATTATATTAAAAATATTAAAATAAATGTAATTTTAGATAATTAATGTCTTAAATGAATTCTATATACAACCTTGACATAATAGGGATGTATTAAAATATTATTTTGAAGTTATATTGTTTTATTGATATTTTTGAAATTCAAAGTAAGGAATAGTGTCAAAATTAACATTAATGATATTTTAAAATAAATAATATTTTATTAAATGATATAAAATTCTTGAAAATATTAATTTCAGAAAAATTATTGATATAAGGATGAACATGTCATTAATGATCCATTTATTGGTTGTTTTTTATTTTATAGAAACTATATTAACCCTCATAGAGTAAAAATCCATGTTTTCTTGGTAAGAGTTAAATGAGTTAAATAAGGATTAAAACCAAACGTTAAGGGTATACAAATGACCTAAACTTGTCAAAAAATTATGTCATAAATATAATTCAACCCTTATCACCTTATTTTTGAGTTTTATTTGTTTAATGAACACTTGTCTCTGAAAATGGATTATATATTATTTAAATCATAGATAGTTAAAAAAGTCACTCTCTTTGTATTGAATATCTTTTATGTGTCCATATAGGGACAAAATCAAGATATGAACGAACCTAAATGTTGATTTTGATACTAATAAAAAAAATTTCATTATAAAAATTTATATTTAATTTTTATAAATTATACAATTACATTAAATTATTATAAAATGCTAATATAATATTTATTTAATTAACATAAAAATAAATAACCTTGAAAAAAATATAAAAATAAAATATTTAATTTTTAAAAAATATAAATTTTAATATATTTTGAATGATTTAATGTTTATAATTAATTTTATAGTCTATATGATATATTAGAGATGTGTGAAATCATTATTTTTGAATTATCATTTTATCTTGATTTATTTGAAGTTAAATTAAATGAATAGTGTTAAAATTGACATTGATGATAATTTATAAAAAAATATTTTTTAAAAATATTTAAAATTTATAAAAACCTTATCCTCAGACATGTGAATGGAATATAGTTTAAAAAAATCATAAATGGTCCATTAATGAGTCATTTTTCCATTTATAGTAACATGATTAACTCTTTATAATTAAAATAATGGTTAGCACTGTTAAGGTCCATAATAATTAAAAAAGGGGTTAATGAAAAAGATAAGTTTTAAAATGACACCTAAAATTATCTAAATTAATTTTTTTGATTATATTAAAACCCTATCCTATCTTATTTTTGATTCCCTTTCCATTTGGAGGCATTTGGCATGATAAATTAATTTATCATTTGATAAATTCAAAAAGCGCCCTTCACATGAATTATAAAAGGGAACCTCCTCCCTTACTTATTTACACCACTTTTAGAATTATATATTGAACATACTATACCAATTTTCCTTTTGAAATTCCTTATTCATGTTATGAAGGTTCTAGTCCCCTAAAAATACCAAACTTAAGTCCCTTATGATGATATCTAAAGGAAGTCAACTGGTAATCTTTTTTATCAACACTTTAAAATCCATTTGTTCATCTACTTAATATTCATGTGATGTTTCTATCATAAAATAATAAATCTATTATAATATATATTCTAAGATGTTATTATTATTATTAGACAACTATAATATACCTTTTATCCATCCTATAAAAAATGAAGGCACCACACATGCATACGTACGATTTACCATCTCCACGTAGCGGTGTAATTTGTTTTTCATCACCAATTTAAAAGGATGATTATAATGATGTAAATAATTGATATATATGGTACTTATGACATTATATATATTATTTAAAATTAACTTATCACCCATTTCCTTACCATTTCACCCATTAATGAAATTATATCTTTGCTCGTGCGTATGTACGACCTACCGTCTCCTTGACGCGATGCGATTCATTTTTCATATTCAACATTAATAAATGATTATAAAAATATATATAATTAATAAATATGATATATATGAACTTAATATAATTATATAAATTATGGAACTATTTCTTATTCACAAGAACTAGGACTTACATGACAAAACATGCATTGGAAAATAAAGCAATTAACACCTAAAAAATGGGTAATAAAGAAATATTATTAACAAAATGGTAATAATATGATGTAAGAGGATCATATATGATATCATAAATGTGAATATGATTTTATTATAAATTAATAACATTATTTAAACCATTATATATGAGGTTAATACATGTTTAATTAAAGGAAAGTGCAATATAAGGGATTTCTTAACTCAATTTCTATTTATTAGGTTAAACTTATACTTAATTGATTATATAATGATATGATTATGTGTTAAATGAATTTTTATTATATTATTAAGTATATCCACTTGTTTTATGTGGATTTATAGTTGATACACATAATTGATTCATTTGATTAATTCTCACTTCAAGGATATGATCTTTATAAGGGTTTATAATCTCACTTTTACTTATGTGGGACATATTCTACATTCAAAATTATTTATATTGCGTGGTGCATATAAAAACCCTTTGATATATTATATCATGAATCTCTTTTTCTTAATTCCATATAAATTTTAATTTGAATTTATTTATTTCATGGGGATTATTATTTAATAATACCCAAGTGGTAAGTGTTTATTTAATAATATCATTATTATTTGAGATTATTTATATTTAAGTCTCCATTGGGTAATATTTCTCTTCCAAGACCATTTTTTATAAAAACTATTTCAAAAATAATTTTAATATTTAAAAATTATTTTTAAATTCATTTTTATCCCTTTTTTATTTTCTTACAATTTTTTTAAAAGGAATCTTTTCGTCATTTCCCAAACAGGGTACTTTATGATTGTTCTTATAAAAATGTGAAAAAGAATGTTTTTAAACTTATATGGAATGAATTAAATTTCCTTCCATAATTTCACATTAAATATTTGAATCTCCATTTACAAGTTTACAAGGTTATTTTCAATGGAAACGATTTCTTTATTATGTGCGTAGTTTTTAGTTTTTAAAAATTATTTTCAAAGTAAAAATGGGTATTTTACTCAAGAAATATTTCATTAATCTCTTTAAAGTATTTTCATAAATGTAAACATACTTTATTGAATATTTTTTTGAGGATGTACTCTAATAATAACATTCATCATATTCCTTTAGATGGTTTATGATACGTTTGACTAGGGAAGCATTGATATTCCATATGAACAGTTCTTCCAATAAAAATAGTTATTGATTTTATTAAGGCATGTTGATTCAATTGCATTATTTATTCATGTGAGGAATGTATTGGACTTAGTAAGAAATGGATAGGTCCCATAATATCCCATAAATTAATCGGTAGTTCTCATGAGATAAACTAAAATAGGATTGGATTGAGGCCTTATCCATTTATTTTCAGGTGTATTGGACGAGGCCTCAATGATAAGTTTCAGATGTTCAGAATTATACATTCCAAAATTATGAATTCGGTTGTTGAAATTACATGTGATTATTCGATTAGTAGAATATAAATGGTTAAGTTTAATTTTCTTTTGATTATTTATATGGCATTAATTGATCATAATCTATTCCTACCATATTATGCTCAAGGTTTATTAAATGGTATGCCATATGGATTATGCTTATTGATTCATAATAGCTTCCACTGTATTTAACCCTTACTGATAATTTGATATCACATATTTCTTATGTTTTATTTTTCCCTAGGATACCAAGAAGTGTTTAATTATTGATTATGTAGGGTTGTGATAAGGGGATAATGGTGTTCTCAAAGAAAACACATTGTGTATTTTATGTCTGAAATGTAATTTTAATTTCAAGTATATATAGCTATCCAAGAACACTAAACTATTTGGTCCTTTGGAATGTGATTCCTTATAATTTATTCCGATGTAATAAAGTAACCACTAACTTTGGGCTACTGGGGTTTGGGTCTTTATAGTTGGTATCAAAGCCAGTTTTAATAGAAACCTTGAGAACTAGATTTAGGAAAACATAGACTAGAGTATATTACCCTATGAATAAATTTGAGGATAAGTATAAGTATAGAAGAACATCCTGTAGACTTGGTAATGACCATGGATAACCTAAGTTAAACCCAAGGATTCATAGATTGAGAAATTTTCAAGACTTAGAAATCCTATAAATGATTCTTTATGACTATATCACTATGATTAGTGTTTCTCACACTGTTATTTTGGTTTAAATAAATGGATGGAACCAAAAGGAACTTGGTTAATGATGAATGTAATAGACAATGTGTTGATGATAAACCAAATGGTATAATGATTAGAATAAATAATATCATGACTATTATTAACTATTTATAATGATATATGATTAACAACATGCACCTTAACCAACTATCAGACTTACCAAAGAAGAGAAGGATAGAGTTCACTAAGAACTTGGGTGGTGGAAACCATAGAGGAAAGGTTATTCAGTTTCCTATATGCTGATAATGTGATAATAAAAAAAAACAATTGAATGTTTTAGAGGAATACAAAGATGTTTTTGGTGTCTAAAACAAGGATTTAATGTATGTAATTTCTGAGGAAAAATGAAATGTTTTGGAATAATAGTCTCCCTAAGTTATTATCGACAGTTAAATGTTTTCAATGTAGAAAATATGGGAATTATGAAAATCTATGTTTTATGAGGAAAAAATCATAAATAGAATCATCATATTTGTAAGATTAATATTTATAATGCTAATTATTAAGATACTAAAAATTACATATAAAAGGAAAGATTTATTAAGAACAATTAATGGTTTAAGAATGAAGTGAAAATTGATCAAAGAACAATGAAAGGATGATATTATGCTTATGACATGGAACAAAATCAAGTAGGTTTATTTTATGAAGTTCTATATAGATATTAAAATGATCCCTCAACTATAGGAAAAGGATTTTGTAATAAAAAATTTATCCGTTTACTTTTCTTTTTGAGAAATCAATGGTCTTTTAACTGATCACAAGATTTACGGTTTTGTGATGGTTAACTTTCTAATGACCATGTTATCTATAACTATCCATCAGAAAATGATAGTTATATTTCTCTTTCATGTCCATGTTTTCACTTCCCACTAATTTTATCCTCTTTGAAAACCTAATTTTTCCCATTATGAAGCGATTATGACTCTTATAATATTTTATTTAAAGGAAAGTTGAAGATGTCAGATTCTTGATTTTAATAACTATAACATTTTAATACAGGGTTGTTAAAAAGATATATTAAACTATAAATATTATTTTTGAATCTAAATTACTTATATTTATTGTGGTATTTTTTTAATTTTTAGTGAAAAAATAATTACCTTAAATGCTTACACAACACCGATACAATAATTATTTAATAAATGAAAAAATCAAATAAATGATATTAAAAATATTAAAATAAATGTAATTTGAGATAATTAATGTCTTGAATTAATTTTATAGACTATCTTGACATATTAGGGATGTATTAAAATATTTTTTTGAAGTTATATTATTTTATTGATATTTTTAAAAGTCAAAGTAACGAATAGTATCAAAATTGACATTAATGATATTTTAAAATAAATAATATTTTATTAAATGATATAAAATTCCTAGAAATATTAATTTTAACCAAGTTAATGGGATAAGGTTAAAAATTTCATTCATGATCCATTTATTGGTCATTTATAATTTTAAAGAAACTATATTAACCCTCAAAAAGTAAAAATCCATGTTGTTATGGTAAGAGTTAAAGGGGTTAAATAAGGTTTAAAACCAAAATATAAGGGTATAAACATGATGTAAACTTGTCCAAAAAAGTATGCGATAAATATAATTCAAACCTTATCACTTTAGGTTCTAATTTTATTCATTTAATATACACTTTTTTTAAAAGTAAATTATATATTATTTAAATCATAGATAGTTATAAAATGTCACTCTTTTTGTATTTAATATCTTTTATATGTCCACATAAGGAAAAAATCAAGATATTATCAATCCTAAATATCAATTTTGATCTTAATGAAATTATTTTATTATATAATTTATATTTAATTTTTATAAATTATATAATTACATTAAATTCTTATAAAATGATAATATGGAATTTATTTGATTAACAGAAAAATAAAATAATTAATTTTAAAAAATCTATTAATTTTGATATATTTTGGATGAGTTAACATGTCTAATTTTTTTACAGATCGATATGATATATTAGATATACATGAAAACATTATATTTAAATTCCCATTTTGTCTTGATGTATTTGAAGTCAAATTAAATGAATAATGTTAAAATTTTCTTTAATGATAATTTATTATAATAATATTTTATTTAAATTATTTAAAATTTATAAAAATATTATCTTTATCCATGTGAATTTAATATAGTTTAAAACATCATAAATGGTCCATTTATGAGTCATTTTTCCATTTATAGTAACATTATTATAAGAACCTGGTTTTTGACTCCGGTATTGGTCCATTAAATTTGGGTATAATTCTTTATTTTGGACCTATTATGAATTCCTAATGAGTTCATAAAGGTATCTTGGGATTCTGAGGATTTTTTGGAGCCCAAAACCCAGTTTTTTGGGAGAAAAAGGCTGGCCATGTAGTTAGAAGAAACCATACGGGGCGGGCGACATGGTTACTTTTAATTGTGAAAAGCTGGACATTGGGGTGGTATGGGGCCGAATGATTGTGTTAAAATATATAGAAAATTTTTAAAGGTGATTCACAATATTAGATCATGGTTTCCCTAACTGTGTGACTTAACCATGTGGGTGCCTTCTTCTTAAAGTAGACCGTGCACGGTTGGTGCACAGTTTGATAAACCATGTGGTCAAACTGTGTGATGGTCAATTTTGGGTGATTTGACGATTTTTTCCCTTAAAAACCTAATTAAATAAACCCTTATTTCCTATTTTTCATTTCTAATGAAGTAAACCCCTCTTTTATCTCCTTTTAAGCCTAGAATCTATCTAACATAGATTTTAATCCTGAGCATCTGTCTAGAGTCCGATTGAAGCACCACTCATCTCATTGGATCCATAACGGTACATTCTTAATTTCATTTTAATATTTATTCATTATTCTTCCTAGTGATGAATCTATTTAGATGTAGAATCATATACCCCATTTTTAAGGTATTGATTTTTTCTTCATATATCTTCCAATCTAGGCCAAAACAGAGGCTGATATTGGATGAGGAGAGTCATACGAGCACGAGGTAGGTGGTTTATAACTCATCCTTCTAGATTCATCATTTTATAAATTTACATGTGCACACATTGATTTCATTGGGTGTCGCCTGTTTAATTAATATGTATTACTTATAGTCTTTAGAGCTATTTTCCAAGACACTCTTTAAATATGTTATTCATCATTGGTGTCTATACCCACAACGTCGATAACCCCAAATATGATGTTTTTATATTTATGCCTTTAATGGACAGTTATGCCTTAATGGATTGTTATGACCTTTTAGATCCACCATTCGAGTGTGTGGATTGACCCTACTAATGTTAATATCATTAAATTAGATGAATTGTGAATTTAGAAATGGCTAGTACCATGTTTACTTCCACTTGACTCGCCTAAGGTACGTGATTCAATTTGATAAACCAATCTAAATGGAAATTGGAAAGCGTAGCATTAATATCACTTGGCCTATATTATATTAAATAAATTTCACATGTTTTATTATACTTAGCCCATTCTTTTCATCTTATGAAAGGTAAAAGAGAGAATTAGGTTATCTAATATTAAATGAATGCAATGGTTTCATGCCTAATTATCCTTGTAAAACTAATGAAAGGAAATGGATCGAACCTTGATTATTTAAATGGAATGATTATTACATGGATTAATTAAATAAATGAATCAAGTTTAAGGTGCCTACTTGTATATGGACCTTGACATATTTATAGGATTGGTTAGACTCAAGTTAGATTTTGTATTCCTCAAGGAATGACTTGAGCACTCATGGACGACATTTAGATTCAGAGATACCAGTTACCAAGGGTGTGACTCACCTTAGAACCCAATCTTTTTCTATCAGTGGATTCCCAGTATGAAACCATAGGATCTATTCTTTAATATTAAAATATTTTTTAGATACACTCCTTAGATTCAGTGTGGATTCTATAAACATGAGACACCTTGGTTACATCCTTGGGTCTGGCTATTGCTTATCCCATTTTACCTTGTATGTTTTCCTTGGACTCGATTAGATTCACTATTGTGGAATTACTTGGATGAAGCTCCTTGGGTTACACTCTTACCTCCATATCCAGGCTATAGTTATTATTTGATTTGTCTTGACCCTTGAGGTATAGTTTTCCTTTATCATTACCTTTGAACCTCTTCATTATTAATATCAATACAAGTTTACTTATTACATAATTAAACCTTCACTATTACTATCACAAGGTTATGTTAGTGATGTCTATGCCTCATGTGAATTAAATATATAAACTGAAACTTAATTAATTAAATAACCAGTTACATGTTTGGACACCAGCTGAGGTATGAAGCAGGTACTTGGGTATTTACGTTACTATACTGATTTAATTTTATATAGGCATGCTTGAACAATGTTTCAGTTTATATTATATAGAAATGATGTTGTAGACACCATTGGTGGTGGCCTATTGAGATTTATCTCACACCCTATATGGGTGCCATTGGTACTCATGTAGACTATATATATACTGGTGTTGAAAAAGGAGAGCGTACTACTTTGAAAACTTGTTTGCTTACTTAGGATGGAGCTAGTAGTAGATGACAGAACTGGAGCTCGAGATGTTGGGGATAATTTTTGGATTCCCTTTTTCTAATTTTGTATAACATGTATTGTCTTCTGTTTTATATCCATGTTTTCCATATTTATAGAACATGACATGTATCATCTGCTTTTGTATGTTTTTATCATTTGAACTTGTTTTTTATTATTTCTTTATGCTTCTGCTATGCTATATGTTTTTATACTACTTCCACTATTTACCTATAGTAATATTATACATATCCTCTGTGCTACACTCTGGTAATGAGGGCATAGTATCCCCATGGACACACCCTAGGTCCTCACTACTAGTCGAAAACCTCTATCATTCATAGAGATTCACTTGAGTCAATGTGTCCCATCGGGACTGGGGAACCTATGAGTGGAATTCGGGTCCCGTACTCACAATTATTAACTCTTTATAATTAAAATAATGGTTACCACAGTTAAGGTTAAAAATAATTAACCAAGGGGTTAATGAAAAATATAAGGTTTTAAATGACACCTAAACTTGTCTAAATTATATTGGTTGATGATATTACATACCTATCCTATATTATATTTGAATACCTTTTCATTTAAAGTCATTTTTCATGACAAATTAATATATATTTTATGAAATTCCAAAAGTACCCTTCACCTCAATTATAAAAGGAAATCTCCTCCCTCACTTATTCACACTGCTTTAAGCCTTATAGCTCAACAAAAATATTACCATTTCACGTAAAAAATTAATTATTCAAGTTATAGTGGTTCTAGTCTCCTCAAAATACCAACCTTAAGTCCCTTATGAAGATATCTAAAGAAATTCCACCAAAGAAGAGGTAATCATTTTTATCAACTCTTTCACATTTATTTATTCTTCTACTTCCTATTTATATGTTTTTTATCCTAAAATTATAAATATAGTATCATATATATTATTAGATGTTATTATGATTTTGAAAAAACTATATTATACCTTTTATCCATCCTATAAGAAACAAAATCACCGCACATGCATACATACGACTTACCGTGTCCACATAGCGGTGTGATTTTTTTTTCATCACCACTTTTCAAGGATATTTATAATAATGGAAATAATGGATATATATGGTACTTATGAAATGATATTGTTTTTTCAAAATCAGCATATCACCCACTATATTTCTATTTAACCCATTAATGGAATAATATCATTGCCCGTGCGTACGTACGCCTATCGTATCCACAGCACGATGCGAATCATTTTATATGTTCAACATTCAAGAATGATTATAAAAATATATATAATGAATAAATATGATATATATGACCTTAATATAATTATATATATGATGGAACTATATTCTATGCATAATAACCAGAACTTACATGACAAAACATGCATAGAAAAATGAATAAATTAACACCTGGAATAAGGGTAATAATGAAATATTATTAGCAAATGGGTGATAAGATGATGTAATAAGATCATATTTGTTATCATAAATATGAATATGGTTATGTTATAAATTAATAAAATTCTTTAAACCATTATACATGAGGTTAATGCATTCTAAATTAAAGAAAATCACAAGGTAAGGGATTTATTAACTTAATTTTCATTCAATGGGTTAAACTTCTACTAAATTGATTATGTCTTGTTATGATTATGTATGAAATGATTTTTTATTATATTATGAAGTATTTAAAATTTTTTATATTGATTTACAGTTAATACACATAATTGATTCATTTTATTAATTCTCACTTCAATGATATGATATTTGTAAGGGGTTCTCATCTCACTTTTACTTCTATGGCACATATGACATATTCACAACTTATTTCTATTGTGTGATGCATATACCACCCTTTTGATATATTATATCATTAATCACGTGGTATTCATGGTATCTAATTTTTTTTGAATTTATTTTTTCACAAGGATTATGATTCAAAAGATACCCAAGTGGTAAAGGTTTATTTTACAGTCTCATCGGTATTCAGGATTTTTTATATTTATGTCTCCACTGGGGAATATTTCTATTCCATGTCTATGTATTCTAAAAATGATTTGAATTTTTTTTACTATTTCAAAATAATTTTTAAAATTCATTTTTATCCCTTTTTTATTTTTTAACAAAATGTTTTAAAAAGAATATTTTAGTCATTTTCCAAAAAGGGTACTTTATGACTTTTATTATAAAAATATGAAAGGCATGTTTTTTAACTTATACAGAATGAATGGAATTTACCACAATCACATAGCCTTAAGTATTTGAGGCTCCCTTTATATTTTTATAAAGTTATTTTCAATGAAAATGATTTCTTTATTATGTGTATAATTTTTAGGCTTTAAAAATTATTTTCAAAGTAAAAAGGGTATTTTACTCAATAAATATTTCAGTAATATCTTTAAATTATTTTAATCTATGTAAAAATACTTTATTGAATATTTTTTGAGAATTTATTCTAATAATACCATTCATCACATTTCTTTGGATAGTTTATGATCAGTTTGATAGGGGAAGTATTGATATTCCGTATGACTAGTTCTTCCAATAAAGATAGTTATTGATTTTGTTAAGGCATATTGACTTAGTTGTATTATTTATTCATGTGAGGAATGCATTGGACTTAGTAAGTGATGGGAGAGGCCCTCTATATCCCCTTGATGAATTAGAAGGTATCGTGAGACAAACTAGACTTGTATTTGGATGAGTTCTTATCTATTTATTTTCAAATGTCTTGAACAAGTCCTTGATAAAAAGTTTTAAATGTCCGACATTATGCATTCTAACATTTTGAATTCAATTATTGATATTCAATGTGATTATTCTATTAGTGTAATATCCATGGTTAAATTTCATTATATTGTGATTATTTATATGGAATTAATTGATCATAATTTATTCATTATATATTATCCTCAAGTTTGATTAAATGACATGCCATATTTATTATGATTATTGATTCATAATAGATTCCGTTGTATTTAACCCTTACTGAGCATTTTATCTCACCCCTTTCTTAGGTTTTATTTTTACCCAGGATACTAGGAAGTGTTTTTTGATTGATTATGTAGGGTTGTGATAAAAGGATAATGGTATTCTCAAAGAAATTAATTTGTTTATTTTATGTTTGAAATGTAATTTTAATTTTAGGTATGTATCTAGTTTTCCAAGACTACTAAACCATCTAGTCATTTGGGATGTGATTCATTATATCATATGAAAATTTAATAAAGTAACCACTGAATCTGGTTTACTGGGGTTAGGGTCTTTACAATCATGAAATAAAACATGTGAGAAATTCCTAAGCACTTATTAGAGAAGAGGAAAATCAATGGAGTAAACTTAAAATAAAAATAAAAAGTTCATTAACAAAGTTATTATGGTAATGAATCATATTATAAAATTTGGATGGAGATTTATTTTTTTATTATATGAGTTGGAATAAAGGGTTTTAGAATGTTATTCCATGATAAGGGTGAAAATAAAGAGAGATATGTGATCTCCTTATATAATTTTTTTATTAGTAGGGAGAAGTTATATGGCTCACTGTAGAAACAGAAAAAAGTCCGCAACTCCTAGAGGAAGTTTCGAAATGGAAAAGCGAAGTCATATTCGGAATCAGAGGCCCGGTCCGGAGGCCCGGGAAGTGGGGCGCGAAATAAAGGAGGGCTTGCATGAAATAAATATGTGCGGGCGAAGTATCCCCGGTATTCACGTAATCGAGTCGATGAGGCACACAATATTTGCGCGCCCCGGTTTCGTGCGGCGAGATTTTGTGTGCCAACGGCTCCCGGCGTGGAAGATTTCATGCACCACCTGGATTCCACGCCGGCTGGGGCCTATAAATAGAAGGCGACCCCCGACGGTTTGGGGGTTGAGGAATTCGGATCTGCTCTCGGGCGTGCAATTCGACTCCCCCCGCGCGCAATATGACTTCCAGGTAATATATTTTTTCGCAATACTTTTCCCCGGGGTTTGCCTTTGTGCGCAACTCCACCGACTTAAGTGAATTTTCCCCCTCCTCTAGGTTCCTTCCTTGCGCGCAATCCGTGTCCAGTGCGTGCAATTCCCTTCCGTGCGCGCAATACCCTGCGCACCATTCCCTCTCCGCGCGCAATTCCCTGGCTCCAATTGTGCGCCATCCTGGTGTTTTTCACGCAAACTTTCTCTTTGCACACAAAACCCAGGACCCTTCACCTTGACGCCCCTTGGCTGCCTCTCTACGCCGGCACCTGATGTCTCCCCTGCCGGGCATGCGCGCCATGCATTGTTTTCCCATACGGCCTTCCAGGCTCATGCCAAGTAACCTTAAGGTCCCTTGGGCGGTGTTTCCCGTTGCATTTCTTTGCCTTATGCTTCTCCACATAGGCACACTAACAACTATTGCTTCTTCGTATAGCCACGCTAACGTGGACCCCCTAGTGGTTCGCCCTACGACCCCCCTTCATTACGGCCTTGCCGATGCCTTCCCTCCCACAAGGGGTAGAGGGCATTGGGCATGTAAGACCTATGGGTGTGAAGCGAACCCACCTCGTCCAAGCTACATGACGTTAAACTGCTAAGCACCTCGTCCTTAACACATGACGTTAAACTGTGGTCCGACCCCGTGCTTCGCACGCAGGGTCCCCCAATATCGGAAATTTTTTACGCCTCTCGTCTCCACAAGAATGGACTCTTCCTCGCATGGAATAAGATCCTCCTTGTCAGAGTGGTGTTTGTCCACGGGGGAAGGGCTGCCTCAGAGCGTAAGCCCCTAGCGTCTCTTACGGAAGGTTGCACCTGTGCATCTCCGTACTTCCCCCCTGCCAAGGCCAGTGGAGTCCCTTTGCCACTGTGCTTTGTCACACCACGGGCCTCCACCCTGAAGTAAGCCCCGACACCCAGGGCCGCTAACCACGCGTAAACCCCTGTTTCCTCTTTGGGCCTCTCAACGCGTAAGCCGCATTCCACTTCTCATGGACGCACCCTTCGCGACGTGATCGTCTGGTCCCTACTGCCTCTTGTTTCCCACACCGAGCATGAATCACGTGGGCTTAGAGCGCGCATCGACCATGACATCCTCCTATGGTCCGCCTCAGAGTGTAATCCCCATGCCAGCGAACTACATGGACTTTGATCCGTGCTAACACATGGTATGTAGGAAGCCTCCATGAGGTTCAAGCCCACCACCCGGTTGTTCTGACCTCTCCACGTCGGTTCCCTATCCACCTTGGGCCGCCTCAGAGCGTAATCCCCATACCCACCATGGGACGCCTCAGAGCGTAAGACCCATACCCACCATGGGCCGCCTCAGAGCATAAACCCCATACCCACCATGGGCTACCTCAGAGCATAAGCCCCATACCCACCAACCAGTTGTTACGACCTCTCCACATCAGTTCCCTATCTACCTTGGGCATCCTTAGAGCGTAAGCCCCATACCCACCATGGGACGCCTCAGAGCGTAAGCCCCCATACCCACCATGGGCCGCATCAGAGCGTAAGCCCTAAATTCCTCATCCTGCATGATGTTAAACTGTATGCCCTCATCCCGCATGACATTAAACTGTATCTCGTCCCGCATGACATTAAACTGTATCCCCCCTCTTGGTCTGTCTCAGGGCATAAGCCCCATTCCTCACTTCATCATCCATCCTGATCCTTACCTGGGCCACCACATCCCGATGAGATCATACCACTCCACCCCACTCCATAGTATCCAGAAATCCACCCACGTGATGGCCCCAACATCGGTGTTCCCCCTAGGGGGGTCCTTCAATCTGATCCACTCTCAGGGTTTCGATTAGTCCGATCCGTCTCCGCAAGACGTTAAACTTGCAACATACCCCGTGTTAAACATGGGAAGCTGAGGAAAACCTCAGACGGTACACATTCCCCATGTTTGATGTGGGATGCCTCGGGCTTCCGCGCCCTTGAGAAGCCCCGTGATAAGGGTTAGAAGATAGACATGCTGATCCCCAATGTCAAGACATGCCAACGACATCCCAACGTGACCTTTCTCCTCACCGAAGGTTGCTGCCCCGACAAGACCCCTTGGAGAATCTTGACGGAAGCAGCGTAATTAACTGGCATCCATGCAGATATGGCCCCAAGAATGAGCTTCAAAAACCCATCTTAAATATATGAGGGAGACCCGGATTAGGTGATGAGCTCCGAGGAGGAATCCAAAGAAGGAAGAACCAACATCCCATCATCCCAGTTTCGATCAAGGAGCAGACGTCCCTAAATAAGGAACGGATGCCACCCACCTTTGGAAAGCGGGAATGCGGGGCTGCAAGCCGCGCGTCCTCCCATGCGTGACGGACACGCGCGCATGCCCTGGTGTAAAAGTGTCGGAAACAGAAAATGGTGAACCCGACGTGAAGCTCTTCTCCTCAATATGGGGACAGGTAGCGTTCGGGATGTCGGAAGATCAGCATGTCACCAGGTCTAGGTACCTATCACCGGGACATGAAACCTGCCAGGGGTCGAGTCGGTCAGGATGTTGTGCACTCCGTTCCGCGACGTCGTCAACGTGGATCCCTCTCATCGACCACGGAAGACGGAACGATGCTGGGCTATTGGTTGTCGATTTCTTTTCCTATTAGAACTAATGGGTTCATCTCCCTGCTTCCAAGAATCAGATCACTGCATCTGGAGCTCGATCGCCACCTACCCACCGGCGTAGGGGCAGGGGCAGTACCGACGCGGCTACCCCGCACGGTCCCGTCTTTTCCATAGTCGCTCCGGCTCCGATTGCTGCGACTGTAGGGCACTCATTCCCCCTCTCCCCATCAGAAATAATCCAGAGAAGGGTGATCGACGACTTGGTTCGTAGGTACGACGAGGAAGGGATCATCCCCACCAGGGTCCTGGCCTGTTTGGATATAGAGGCGGTTGCGCCCCACTATCGTCGCCACCCCTGAGGGCCGTGCAGGGAGCCGCCGCTCCCCACTCCGACGTTCAAGCATTTCAGGAGCCTATCCCCGGAGCGCCTTGAAACATCCCTCCCCTATGCCAATGAGGTGAGGTATGTCCAGGTCCGCCTGATCGGAGAACCTTCCCAGGGGTTAATGGTAAGAACCCCCGCCAGGCTGCGTCGAAGTCATCGCCTGGCTCCCCGGGCCGAGGACCAGGCAATCTCTATGCTCGCACCACCAGCTCCAACCCATCCGACCCGACGCCAGCGTCGGGCGCGAGTGGAAGAGAATGCCCGTCCTGGGGAACCAACATCAGCAACCACTGTGGCCCGAGCCACTGCTGACTCCTGGTACCAGACCCCCGCACACGTTGAGCAGGGGAAGCCACATGCCCGACTCAGATCAAAACCCTGACCGCCCTGCAGGCAAGTTGGGTCGAATCTCCCGGTCGCGGGCACTGGCAATGGCCATCGCAGACCAATCCGCGGTAGTGCCACCCATCATGAAGGCTCATTCCATGCCACTGACCTAGAAAGCCGAAGGCTTCTTCACGACGGCTATGCTCTGGGTATGACTCATTTCAGCACCCACTGCATTGGGTATGAGGTCACTCCACCTACTACCGGCCGCGAGTATGGAGCCGTTGTGTATCCAGTCGCTCAATCACATGGAGGTCCTCCCCATGTCCCTTTCGACATCTGTCTCGGTGCTTCTCACACCATGACCTTCACTCCCCTCTTCCCCAGCTCTGTTGCGACCAGGGGACTCCTTTACGGAAATCATCCTTACCCTGAGGAGCCACCCAGGGGCAGGAAGGCCGGGCGTCGTCGCTGTAAGAGGAATGTAAGGGGAGTCCGGACGGAAATTAGGCCAGTCTATTTCTCGTATTCTGAGGTGGAGTATGACTCGACGATGGAACCTTCCCCCCAACCCTTTGAGTTGAGGGCAGGGATGGGGGCGCGACGCATTAGTCTCGTACTCCCCGAATATGAGATCCGTATGATTCCCTCCTCCCTCCGAAGGTATATCCAGGAGGACGAGGACTTGGCGTACCCCTAGGGGTCAAACCTGCAGTTGCCACTGGCCTCCCCGGAAGCACCTTCCACCCTTATCAGGGAGGGTGGGGAAATTTTCTAGGGACTGAAGGAAGAGTCGCATGAAGACACACCCTCAGCGAGCACCGACGCTGTGATAGGAGGCCCATTCGCTGGCCCATCCTATCGCGATGTGGCAGCCAGGGCATTGAAGACCTTGGAGGAAGACTTAGGGATCAGCGATTCCCCGCTGGCCAGCTCATCGGCCCGGTGGCCTGCCTCGGCGCCATTTCCAGTTCCCCGACCATCCTCGGTGAATGAGCAGGGGAAGCAAGGTCCAGACCCCGAACCATAGTCATGGAGCTTCTGGACCGTTCTTGCAGCAGGGAACTTCCCCGAGAAGTTTTGGCCGGTCGCAGAACCGGATTTTGATGTGCCAGAGGCGCTCACCCCAAGAGAGTTTGAATGTTTCCGCCAGAATCTTCGGTTGACTCACTCCCTCCTTCTCCATCAGCTAGCGCCTTATCCCGGGAGCCAAGCGCATCTCTAGGATATCGGTGAGCAGTGCTGTCAGGTCGACTTGGCAGCACTCCCTGTGGTTCGGCACCCCGAGTTGCTGGGCCACCGCAGGGCCCTCCAGCAACAATGCATCTAGAGTTTTCAAGTACTCCGCAAAGTTATTGAGGAAACCACCCCCCACGCGCATGTCCTCGGATGGGGGCAGTACGCTGCCCTTTTTTTTTGTGCGATCTGCCGACAACCCGATTCACCGGGCGACCCTGAGGGAACGTCGCCAAAGGCAGTGGCAGTCAACATGGCTGACCTTTCAGATGAGGGAAACGGTGTGGAGCTCCTTGATGGGGACTCACCCCCTGGGGACAAGCCGACACTGGACCTGTCTGGGAGGATCACTCGCCACCAGAGGAGCCTCCTAGGTCTCCCCACGCTCACTGAGGCACTGACATTGAGCCGAAACATCGGCAAGGGTAAAGAGCCCGTCGGGGCTGTCAAGCCTGCCGACCCATCTGCCTCGGTGCAGAAGGTAGAGGAAGATCCCGAGAAGGCCACGCTACGCCAACAGCTTGCTGAGAAAAAGAGGCTGGTTGATGAGCTCTTGGCCGAACACATTACAGAGCGGCGGCCTGACTATGGTAATCCCAGGTCAGGACAGCAGGGGCAGAAGCACCTACCCCTTGTCGAGATTCCCCCAGGAAACCACAAACATGTCATGTTCGCCGACAGGGGAGAGGCCGACTCCCATGGCAAGATGGCACGATACGTCTCACCGAACCCTCCCGAGCGGTGGAATCACCTGGGGGACCATGCTCGGTTTCCTCCCGCTGCCCCGAGAGTCGCTCCGCCAGCCGCCCTGCGAGCTGTTGAGCTTGACTACCAGATTGGAGAGCACGACAATGCGCTTGTGGTTAGAGATCCCCATCAGGACAGGAATCCACATCTGGATGATCTGATGGAAGTACTCATCACCCGCTTGGAGGCCCTAGAAACTCGGCAGGTGGCAATCCCACCGGACGGCAAGCCATACCCAACATGGGTGGATGATATGCCGGCCCCTCCGGGATTTGGGAACCACACTTTCACCCCCTTTAACGGGACCAGAGAACCGCCTCAAAACTTGGACCACTTCAACTCGAGGTGCGGGCCTATTTTAGGGACTCTGACATAGCAGGAGGCTACCAAGCTCCGTTGCTTCGTTCAAACACTGTAAGGACCAGCATTCGTCTGGTACAGCCAGCTCCCTGTTGGATCTATGACTAGTTGGGAGGACCTTCACCGGAAATTCCTCTACCAGTTCAGTTCCACAACCTGGAAGACGAACATTGCAGACCTCTTCAGGTGCAAACAAAGGCACGACGAGCGACTCGCAGACTTCGTCGCCCGATGGAAGGGGCTCACAGACTCCCTTGACATGCCGCTGAATCAGGAGAAATTACTGACGATGTGTGTAGGGAACGTCAAGGGAGAGCTGGTTCCTTCTCTGATCACTCAGAATTACCCTGGGGGGTTCTGGGATTTCTCGGACAAGGCTCAATGCCTCGAAGAAGACCTGCAACAGGCCAGTCAGGCATGCCCGCTGCCTCCTGTAATCCCTGCAAGGAGATCCGCCAGGGCCGAGACCACTGCTGTAGCCCAGATAGAGGCCCCCAGACAGCTGAAGCTGCTGCCAGTAAGGCCAGCTCATTAGGCTCATAGGGGTCCACCCCCACGGGCACAACCTCCGGTCCAGCAGCGACCGCCTAAAAATCGGTAGGCGCCTCCGTGTAACGCGTCGCCGCCACCAAGGTGAGATAATCCGGCTCCGCTTCCTCGGCCTACTCCTCCGGCCCCTGGTCATGGTCAGCCCCCAAGAGCTCCCTTTCCAGACAGAAGGAATCAGACTTACTCGTTTGGCGAGGCCCAGGTCCCCGGTTATTTCCGTAGTGCCTTGGAGAAGAGGATCATGCGGCTGCCTGAGTATCAGAAGCCAGAAGAGGCGTGTCTCACTGATCACCCTAACTACTGCCCTTATCACCGGATCCTGGGACACACCATCCAGCGATGCTATGTGTTCAAGGACTGGATTTAAGACCAGATTGACAACAACATAGTCAGGTTGGGCCCAGCCCCAGCACAGGTGGCAAGTGTCTTCGTGAGATCAGATGGAAGCAGTGACAAAGGGGATGAGTGGGAATAGGTTTACGACCGTGGTTCCCGGAAGTATAATGATTGGATGGCCCGCAGGATGGTCTCCCGTTCCCATGGAATCATCCGTGCCCGCCCGAGTCAGCCAGAGACCCTAGAGTCTGCGAGCACCGCTTTGGCATCGTCATCCCAGCCTACCTCTGCCTAGAAGAGCAAGCGGCGGCGCAAGAAGAAAGAACGCGCCCTGCCATTGTCGTCATCTTCCCGCACGCTTGTCAATTTCATGCCCCCAGAAATGGGGATCCCTCCGAGACCCCATCCGATAGTGGATAACTCCTCAGGTGAAAGCTCAGGGTACGCTTCAGTTAACACCGTAGAGTTGGTAAATCCCTTTTTGGCTCCCGACGATGAGGAACGCCAGGTGGACTCCCCCAATGTCCCCAGCCATCGCCAACATCGGCGGAGTCGTGGCTACGTGAATCGCCAGGGCACGATAGTCGTCACCTCCAGTCAGGCCGTGAACGCTACTGAGACCAGGCAGCATGCCCAGTACAGAGAGCAGCACACGCGGCTCCCTCAACCTGTGTCAACAGGTTCTCCTCCACCACCTTTTGTGTTGCTGGATCAGGCGGGACCACCTCGTCCGTGTCGCAGCCAACCCTGCCCTGCCGCCGGCCGGCTACAGCCTTCCGGTCCTAACGCGACAGCCACCTCCTGGGCTTCGACTAGTGAACGACAAGACGTGCCTAGTACCAATCAGTCACCGATCCCGCCGGCGGGACCTGTCATTCCTCCGATCACAGAGCGGCCTCCTGTAAGCAGAAGCCCGCGTTTGGCTCGAAAGTATTATATTCTGAAGCACCTGGATGACATTCCAGCAAGGCTTTCTATCCTTGAGGCCCTTCGCCTGTCGTCTGAAATGCGTGAGGCGCTCGCCGAGGCTCTAAGAAGCCCCCTCCAGTTTGAAAAGGAGGTAGCGGCCGCAGAATCCTTCCACACCGAGGTGATTGAGGACGCCGAATGTCAGACGATTATCTCATTTTCTGGTGAAGATGAAGACCTTCCCATACAGGGGAACATCCTCCCACTATACATCACCGACCAGTTCAATGGAGTGGAAGTCCATCGCTGTCTTGTCGACACGGGTTCCAGGATTAACCTGATCCCAACTAGAACACTGCGGAAACTGGGGTTGTCTGAGGATGATTTAACTCCCTCCGACCTCAGGATCCAGGGGTATGACAGGACCGAGCAAACTCCACTCGGCAAGATTTTTCTGAAGACCCAGTTTGGTGGCCTAATTTCCAATACCGAATTCATGGTTGTCTCTCAGGACACCGCCTACAACGCGTTGATGGGCAGGCCGTGGCTCCACCTTCACGCAGCGGTTCCCTCATCATACCATCAGTGCCTAAAATACTCCCTTAAGGTTCGAGTGGGCGTGCTCCAAGGAGATGCGTCTCCGTTTTCCTCTTGTGAAGCCCGTTACCTGGATGCTGACTATTACAAG
Organism: Viscum album; assembly: GCA_963277665.1. NCBI lineage: Eukaryota > Viridiplantae > Streptophyta > Magnoliopsida > Santalales > Viscaceae > Viscum > Viscum album. The sequence continues at coordinate 2,107,353,022 of OY728137.1, read as the reverse complement.
AGCAAGGACAAGCAGATCCTGGCAGGTGAGGTCGAGCCCGCCGTTGTCATGAGTGATCCCTGGGCAGGTTTGGATGACGCATATGTCTTCCCAATCCATCGGTTGGAGGCCACGACCCCCGATATGGGAGAGTGATTTGTTGTCTCGGGTACCGGAAGAAGGCATATTTCCGGGTCTAAGCGATGGCGAGAAATCACCTCGTACTCTTACACCAACTAGGCTCAGGTGATCCCTGATCCTCCTACCCCTGTACGATATCGGGACATTGGGCTCATGGCAACGACAGTACGTCATACACGTCTATTTCGCCGGGCCAGAATTGACCGGCTCAAGCCAACGTGTCACTACTTCTTTGATGTCGTAAAGTGTGGCCCCTTGGGACAAAGGCCAGATGGGATTGGATCAACCGCCTTCGTCTCCATGGTCTCCGCGGTGCATGAGTCTCCCGTCGTGATGACCTCCGCTGCCCAAGCCAGCGCCAGCTCCCCATCAGTGTCTGGTAGCCATGAAACGGCTCCCCCCATGGATGAACCTTCCACAAGCGGAGATGAGGACATGGAAGATGCTCCTCCTGCCTTTGAGGAGGGAGTCTCCACCATGGTCGATGAGTTAGTACAGGTGAACCTCGGTAGCAAGGCAGACCCGAGACCCACATTGGTCAGCGCCGCTATGCCCCCCGAGGAATGACAATAGTACATTGACTTCCTCAGACAACACCGTGATGTGTTTGCCTGGAGTTATGATGAGATGCCGGGACTAGATCCCCAGGTATCCGTCCACCGCCTTGGCCTCCCAGCAAACCATCGCGGGTTTAAGCAGCCTCCCAGAAAGATGCACCCCTCTCACGGTGCCATGGTTGAGGCCGAAGTTGATAAGCTCATCAAGGCCAACTTCGTCAAAGAAGTCCAGTACCCCAGGTGGCTAGCCAACATTGTTCCAGTTAGGAAAAAGAACGGGCATATCAGGTTCTGCATCGACTTCTGCGATCTCAATCACCACTGTCTGAAGGATGACTTTCCCCTTCCCGTAACGGAGCTGTTGATCGATGCAACGACCGGGTTCCAAGCCCTCTCCTTCATGGATGGGTACTCCGGGTACAACCAGATCTAGATGGCCCCCGAGGATGAAGAGTTCACTACCTTCAGGGCCCCCCAGGGTACTTTATGCTACCAGGTTATGCCCTTCGGCCTGAAGAATGCAGGTGCCACCTATCAATGGGCCATGCACCGCATATTCAAGCCGATTCTCAGGACGCTGGTGGAGTGTTATGTGGATGATTTGGTGGTTAAATATCATCAGCACCAAGACCATCTCAAAGACCTTGAGAAAGTGTTCGGCTTCCTCCGTTCTCACCACCTGAAGATGAACCCGTTGAAGTGTGACTTCGGGGTCACTTCCGGAAAGTTTCTTGGCTTCGTTGTTAGGTATCAAGGCATCGAGATCGACCTAGAGAAGATCAAGTCCATCAGTTAGATGCCTCCCTCGAGTAATATTCGGGAGCTTCGAGGCCACCAAGGCCACTTAGCCTATATACGCCGATTCATTGCAAATCTGGCCGGCAAGTGTAAGCCCTTTTCCCGGCTCATGAAGAAGGGCACCACCTACGAATGGGACGAAGGGTGTCATATTGATTTTGAGGAAATCAAGTAGTATCTGCTTCACCCTCCGGTCTTGATGACACCCGTTTCCGGAAAGCCACTGGTCCTTTACGTGACCACCCTAGAGCGATCCCTCGGCGCACTTCTCGCCCAGAAGAACAATGAGGGAATAGAGAATCGCCTCTACTACCTCAGCCGCATGATCCTTGACGCGGAAATTAAATATCCCCCCATCGAGAAGAGCTTCCTGGTGCTCTTATTTGCCATGCAGAAATTGTGGCACTACTTGCAGTACCATGAGGTACAGCTGGTCTCTCGGGTAGACCCGTTTAAATACATCCTGAACCGACCTATATTGACCGGCCAATTGGCACGCTGGGCGGTGATCCTCTAGCAGTTCGACATTAGGTTCGTAACTCAGAAGGCCGTCGAAGGACAGGCGTTGGCAGACTTCTTAGCTTCCCACCCAACCTCTACGGACCAGCCACTGGATCTTGGATTTCCTGATGAGGCAATCCTCTCAGTCGATCACACCATCCCATGCTGGTAGATGCACTTTGACGGCGCCTCACGAAGCCCTACCGGTAGAAGGCTCAACGATCGTAGGCTTAATAGAGTGGGCCTGGGTATCATCTTCATCACCCCGGAGCAAGCCGTTCTGCCATATTCATTCCTATTGTCAGAAGGCTGCACCAACAATGAGGCAGAGTATCATGCCCTCATCACTGGCCTCGAGTTGGCTCTGGAGGTTAACGTACCCCATCTCTATGTAAAAGGGGACTCTGATCTAGTCATCAAGCAGGTCAATGGTGACTATGCTGTCAGGAAGCCAGATATCGTGCCATTACTGGAGTGTACCCTCCATCTAATGGCTAAGTTCCCCTCTGGCTAGAGGTCGTTCACATTCCCCGGTCACAGAACAGTCGAGCAGATGCTTTGGACAGCCTGGCTGCATCACTCGCGGAGCTCGAACAGGATGACCTAATCATCCACGTGGTGCACCAGAGAGTCATTGCTCCTGTTATTCCAGAGGGCGATCGTGGCCCGCGAGTGAACCATATCACCACTGGTGCCCCTACGTCAGGACCCTCAGGGACTTCAGGCATGGTGATCGAGACAGTTCCTGACTGGAGGATGCCCTTGGTTGAATATCTCCGGCACGACAATCTTCCGCTGGACCGAGCAGAGCGAGAACGAATCCGACGCCATGCGCCGTAGTTCACCCTTCAAAGCGGTCCCAGCCGTGAGAAGCTCCTTTATAGGCGCAGATTTGATGGTGTTCTCCTCCGTTGTCTTCAAGGAGTCGAGATCCCACAGGTCATGCAAGAAGTGCACGCTGGTTCTTGTGGGGCCCACCAGGCCGGGTCGAAGTTGTCCCACCAGATTCAGAGGCTGAGATACTTTTGGCCCTCCATGATCCACGACTGCATCGAGTATTCCAAGAGGTTTCATGCATGCCAAGTTCATGCTAACTTTGTGCATCGTCCACCGGAGCCTCTCCATACTACCAAGTATTCTTGGCCCTTTGCAGTCTGGGGGTTGGATGTTGTAGGGCCTTACCCACTGGCGACGGCCTTCCAGTGACGGTTCATCTTGACCGCTACAGATTTCTTCTCAAAGTGGGCAGAGGCAATCCCGCTCAGGGAAGTCAAGGCTTGTTCTATCGCTGACTTCGTGAGCTCCAATATCATCTACCGGTTTAGAGTACCTCACTCTATCCTCACGAATTACGGAACCAACTTCCGAGCAGCCGAGCTGAAGAAATTGTATTCCAAGTACAAGATTATCTCTAACCACACCTCCTGCTATCATGCGCAGGAGAATGGACAGATTGAGTCATTTAAAAAAACCCTCTCTAACATTCTGCAAAAAATGGTTGGTAAGAACAAGAAAAGTTGTCCGTACAAGCTCCCCAATGCCCTCTAGGCATATAGGACGGCGACTCGTAACTCCACCCAGGTGACTCCGTATTCCCTGGTGTACGGAGCTGAGGCCGTCCTGCCCATCGAGATCTAGTTTCCCTCATTACGCACGGCGGTCTACGACCAGCAAGCGTCAGATAGAGTTGCCGAAATCTGTCTAGCCGAATTGGAAGCGCTGGACGAAAGTAGGCTTCATGATTTACATAACTTGGAAAGGCATCAAAGCAGGATGGCTCAAGCTTTCAATAAGAAGGTTTGCCTTCGCTCCTTCCTGCAAGGTGATCTGGTGCTGGCTCTCAGAGCGCCAATGATTCCCGGCAGGAAACCACCCAAGTTGGAGCCCAAGTGGGAGGGGCCTTTTATTGTCCATAAGGTCTATCCCAATGGCGTTATTCCCTAGTGACTATGGATGATGAGCGTGTAACTCCTCCCACCAACGCCAGGTTCCTCAAGAAGTAATTTTCCTAAGCCTTTTCTAGGTCCAGCATGACCTTAAACTGTTGGTCCAACATGACCTTAAACTGTATGGTCCTGTATGACCTTAAATTTCACCTGGTCCAGCATGACCTTAAACTGTATGGTCCTGCATGACCTTAAACTGCACCCGGTCTAGCATGACCTTAAACTGCATTTTTTCCTACATCTGGGCTCCTGTTTCCGAGTTCTAAGACCCAACACTAAGATATGTATTTCATCCTACATGACGTTAAACTGTGTTTCTAAGAACTACGTCTAGATTGATTCCCATCCTTATGGGATACGTAGGAGCGCCCAAACCTTTTGTCTTTGGGTCCAGCTTGAGGTCTGCTATCGCATCTGTCTTTCCTTTGGGACCTTGACCACATGATCGTGTGGCATGGTATGAGATTATGTCCTCATTCACGTCGGGTTTTCAATAGCTACACCACGCGCAGCCTGTCCTCAGGATTAGCCCTCCTATGTCATGTTCCCCATGACATTAAAAGGAACCATCTAGAACTACGTATGGCTTGATTCGCATACTTATGGGATACATAGGACCGCCTGAACACCTAGATGTCAGGTCCAACCCCACCTCTTAATAGATCCCACGATCTCCCGGTTGCCAGGGTGTTTGGAATTAAGCCCCCCTCTTTTTCCCGGGGACCCGCCGTCTTTTGCCCTCTCTCAAACTGAGCCCTTTGACCTTTTTCAGTGGTCTGCTAATGTGTTCAGAGTACTATGGTCTAGGACCAGGAGTGTCAGATTCGACTTAGACAAGTTTTTGTCCACTTTTCAAGCTTCGTGTTCCCATTCATTCAGGCACCACCATCCTTCACACCCATAGGGACCCCAAGAACGGCCTGGATACAACGCCTAAGGGCTCTCCTACCGTCACGGGCCAACACCCCTGAGGTTTTTGGGTGACAAATTGATACAAATCCCGTGTTGCGAATATGGTCAGCGGTTGATGCTCATTTGTTTGCCCCTGCTTCTAGGCTAATGCGATAGGATGCTGTGTTACGAACATGGTCAGCAGTAATCCTCGGTCGTCACGCCGGTTTCCTTGGGCCTTGAATGTTGGTGGCATGGTTCACACTGTGTTCCGCCCCCACCATGTCAAGGTGGAATCCCGACACTCCTTGTACTAACCCTCAATACACCCCCGCACATCAGATAGACCGAGCTGCGTAACGGTGTCTCTCGGGGCTCCCGAGATCTGAGCACTAGAGTATGTGCTTGGGTTTCTTCTCTATAGGTTGCGTGCAGCTTGACCCTCATCCCCATGGGGAACAAGGAGTCGCCCAGACATTGCATTTCGGGCCCAGCATAGCTGGGAGCTAGCATCTCCTGCCCCTCCCTGATTGTTGAACCCTCGTAGGCCCCTTTGGCCTGTGGCTCCTCTCTCGGAACCGCGCCCGATGATGGTATGGGATTACACCCTCACCCGCATCAGGTATGCTGTATCGCATCGCGCGTGTTCCTACTGGTCCAAACCATAAGACCTTAAACTGTGTTGCTGGTCCAAACCATACGACCTTAAACTGTGCTGTTGGTCCAAACCTTAAGACCTTAAACTGTGTTGCGGGTCCAAACCTTAAGACCTTAAACTATGTTGCCGGTCCAAACCATACGACCTTAAACTGTGCTATTGGTCCAAACCATACGACCTTAAACTGTGCTGTTGGTACAAACCTTACGACCTTAAACTATACTGTTGGTCCAAACCTTACGACCTTAAACTGTGTTGCTGGTCCAAACCTTACGACCTTAAACTGTGCTGTTGGTCCAAAAATTACGAACTAAAACTATGCTGTTGGTCCAAACCTCATGACCTTAAACTGTTCTGTTGGTCCAAACCTTACGACCTTAAACTGTGCTGTTGGTCCAAACCTTACGACCTTAAACTGTGCTGTTAGTCCAAACCATACGACCTTAAACTGTGCTGTTGGTCCAAAACATATGACCTTAAACTGTGCTGTTGGTCCAAACCATACGACCATAAACTGTGATGATATCTTCCTGGCCGCACGATGAAAAATGGCACCGCATTGTGATGACCTCCCCATGGGGGACATCACGCCAGGTATTGGTCGATTACCATTCCGCTTGTCAATGCCCACTATGGCTTGATTATTGTGGAGATTCCAGGAACTTCTACCCTAGGCCAGTCTCCCCACAAAAGAAAAACCATTTACCTTCAAGAACAAACAAGATATATCAAATGCCGTTTCTTTTGGTGTGAGGTCTAGACCCGCACGACTCCTTTGCGCAGGCGCCCCATCGCGCTGTGCTGCCTTTTCAAGAACTACGTATGGCTTGATTATCATCCTTATGAGATACGTAGGAGCGCCTGGGAACTTCCCCACAGGCCTAGCCTAACCTTTTCTGGTCCGAATTCTATGACTTAAAACTAAGATCCTTTGCTTGGATTTCCACGACTCGGTCTCTCTTGTGGGATTGTATAGTGTGGTGTGGGATTATTTCCTCATTCACGTCGGGTTACTCGCCGTGCCGTGCCTGTCTCCAGATGAGATGTGTCCCCCGTCCCACACGATGTTAAACTGTATTTCGTCCAGCATGATGTTAAAATGGATTTTCAAAACTACGTGTGGCTTGATTATCATCCTAATGAGATACGTAGGAACTCCCGGACATTTCGTCTTGGGTCCAGCCCCAGGGATTACCAAACCCCATCCCTCCTTATTGTCGGCCCCTCAGCCTGACTTCATGGGAAGTAGTGTAATCGTAACATCCACCCCAAAAAAGTTCGGGATGCCCCATGGTAGTTATGGGAAGCGGTAGTTCTCTCACCAGAGAGGTCCTGCCTGAAAATTGGGACGACCCATGACCAGGTTGGTACGTCCGCCTGATGTGCCTACGCCACGGTGGCACAATTTTGGGAGTATTGGACTCTGTTCGAACAAACCACCACTCCACCTTCCACGCTTTGCGTGCCCCTTTATTTGGATCCTCATTCTCTTTCATGTCTGACGGGACCCCCTAACAGTATGGATGACAGACCTACGGTCCGCCTACTGTCCTGGGCCAACATTCCGGAGGGATGTTCATGTTTGACGGGACCCCATAACAGTATGGGTGATAGACTTTGGTCCGCCTTCTGCCACAATATGGATGACAGACCTTTGGTCCGCCTATTGTAGAAACATGGATGATAGACCTATAGTCCGCCTGCTGTCCTGGGCCAACGTTCCGGGAAACTGACCGGTGATATTTGAGTTAGGCCCCGTGTTGCGAACATGGTCAATGGTCAGCCCTCATTTATTGTCCCCACTCCAGGACAACATGATATGGATGCTGTGTTTCCGTCATGGTTAACAGTTATCCTCCATCATCGCACCCCACAATGTTCCGAATTCGGGTAGCGTGTTTCACCTTTTATTTCCATCTCCCTATATTCGGATGGATTTCAATGCCCCGGCATTGCCCAACTTGTGTGTCAGAGCACATTGGGAAGGTGATATATCAATCAGTCTGAGGTTTTCTCCTCAGAAATCCAGGCTCAATTTCGGATGCCTGAGGCTTGGTCAATGCCCCGTAGTTGGACGAGATGATGACCCGAGTATCCTTTGCTTCTCGCATTGGGTGCAACCCACAAGAGCTTAGTGATGGGTTGTTAGTCATTTTGGAATTATGGTTGATCATATTAAACCAAGAAAAATGGATATGGCCCTGTATTGGATTGAGATGGTGAGCAGTACAAGCAAGAGGTTCATGAGATGGCCAAAACAAAGCCCTTAAGGATCGGCGCGCTGAACTGACCTTTCCAGCGCTACTACCCTTTGGCTGGTGGCCTCCAGGACCGCTTCCCACTCCTTGAAGATTCTCTCCTCGTCAGCCGCCACAGAGCGCAGCTCGCCAACCCTAGCTTGTGCCTGCGCCTGCTCGGTTCGAAGTCTGGTCATCTGGTGACTCGCCTCCATCAGTTTTTCCTGCGCGTCAGCCAGCTGGGCCGTCAGTTGATCCACAAGCTCAGAGCATGTTGCGATGAAGGCCTCCTTCTCTACCGCCTGCCCTTCGTGGTGCCAGACTTCCTACTCCGCCCTCAGCAACGTTTGGGCACTTGTTAATCCTTCCCGACACTGGGCAACGTCGGTGTGCTGGCTGCTCTTGCGTATCTTCTTGGCCATGTAATCACAGACCGTCAGATGAAGGTGCTGAGCGTCGACCCCTCCGACGCACAGGAAGCGCAGCCAGGTATGGAGTGATCCCATCCGCCTCAGCCAATCTGACTGGGGCTTTCTGAGAAAGCACTGGATACACTTCCACCCTTTGCACCGTGTCATCCGGCTCTCCTCGGCTGCCTCTGAGTCCGAGTCGTCTACCTCCTCAGGGTCAGCAGGTCGGTATGTAGGGAAGGCAACCAGTAGATTGGCAGCAGGATCTGCCCCAGAGATGTCTTCATGAGGAATAGGATCCTCGATGTCCGGGCGACCTTCCTCTCTCACCCCAACAGCGACGGTGCCCTCGACAGCTTCCGGACCCACCTCAGGAACTGCGCCGCTGACATCCACTGTCCCCTGCTCACCACTTTCCAGGGTTGACTCAGTGCGGGGAGCATGTTCTGAATGAGGTGGTATGTCTTCCACTGGTCTTCTCACAAACGGCCCGGGCTCCGCAGCCTGACGAGCCTCCAATGTTGAGATCACTGCGCAAGGCATACACTGATTAGTGGGGATATTTTGATAACAAGCGCCAGTAGTGAAGCATGATACTTACAGGAATCCAGAGCGTCAGTCTCCAGTGTTCCTGCCACTACAGGAGCCACCGTAAGAGGAGACCCCTCTGCGCTTGTTAATTCAATGATGGGTGTCAGATCCCCATCATGTCCCACCGGTTCCTCTTCTCCCTCCTCTGGTGGGGACGCCTGTCCAACGCTCAGTTTCTCCTGAGTGAGGCAGGGAAATGGGTTAGAAGTTGAAAAGGAGAATGGATGAATAAGGAAAATGAATGAAGATAGAGACAGACCTCAAGTATCTCAGTTATGTCGAGATCAGAGCTGAAAATCTCACCACTCTCTCAGATAATCCCTTGGTGGGTCGCCCCTTGAGACCCCTCGTCTTCGGGTTCTCCTTTTTCTTCATCTTGTTCTTCGCCTTCGTCTTCTCTGGTCTCCTCCTCCCCCTCCGACTCCTCGTCGCTGTCGCCTTCTCCCGGTGGCATTGCTTCCGGATCATGCTCCTGGACGATCATCACTTTCACTAAGAAATGTGGCTCCGCACGCTGACCCCTTTGGCGTGCGTATGTGTCCATGGCCGTCAAATAATCATGCCGCTGATGTAAGTTCACCCGGTCGGTAATTCGAATGAGCCCGACCTCTGGCAGCTGGATCCCATTTTTCATTATCTTCTGCCAGATGGCTTCAACGCTCAGCGATTTCCGCAGGGTCATCCAAGACGACCACAGTTCTGGGAGAATTGCATCTTGGGAAGGTTCGAGCAAGTATCTTATCTGCTTCCCAGGAAGTTCCCTAGCCACCTCATGTGACCCCCCTATGGGTAACGAGGACACGACGGCGCTACGTGATGTTCCTACTACTGAAGTCCCGGCCTGCGCAGGCCTCGCTGCCTGACGCACCCCTGGTTCCCCTCTTCCGGTAGCCCCTTGCCTTCTCCCCTATCGCCCGGTTTCCATGTGAGTAACCTCGATTTTCCAGAATCGCTTGCGTAAAAGCCTATCAGGGTACGCGACGGTCCAGTGTTCAGCATATTCGGTTGCTAATCCAGCATCAACCCCGGTGGGAGGAAGAGTAATGACTTCGCCAGAGCCGAAGGTGGTGAACATCAACCACATATGGCGCAGGACGCGGGGATTATTCTCCTGCCAGATAGCCGTGAATACCTTTTTCGGCATTCGTTGGAGGCACCCGAACTGCCTGGCGAATCGGTATGGCACGTAAGGCTCGTAGATCACCTTCCCGTCAATCCGAGCCATGAGCACACCACCCCGAATGCTCTAGAAATATTCCTGCTGTTCCAGAGAGCCTCGCCCGTTGTCCACCATCTGGCCGACTGGGGTGGGGAACGGGCTAAAGTTGAAGTTGGCATGGTTGACAATGCGGATTCTCATTCCTTCCTCATTGAGCGTCATTAGCGCCACCCCTGCGATGTTTAGAAAGGACGGTCGCAGACCATTGCCCGAAGGACGAACGACGTTTGGGAAAGTGTACCCGCCGAGATGAGCCACCACCCAGCCATGAAAAATCTGGAAGGGGCCACATACTCTCCGAGGTGACCCCCCTCGTGAGATGCATCCCAGGATGGTATATAGCTTGGCCAGTACGGGGACGCCCAAGTTGAACCGTTTGTTGGCAGCCACGGTGCCTTCCATCACCAGTGTTGCTGGACGGATGCCCATCCTCGCGTCCCGCACCGGCAGGAGCCACCCGCTCAGGAAGGCGGCAAGGAACCTCGCATACCGGACATTCGGGTCCCGGGACTTGATGCCGCGATATCCCCATGATTGGTATTTCCCCGACTCCAGGTTCCTCCAGTATGACCCATCCCTGCTCCTCTGAGCCGCGGTTGGGCACCGTTTACCCCGGCCCGACATCTTGACGGCTGGATCCTTCTCAAGGAACAGGCTAAACCAGCCCTTATAGGCGATGTCCTTCAGGAAGTCCTTGACCCCCAGCCTCTCTTTGGCCAGCTCCAGCAGGTGCCACGTCAGCATGGGCATCCGTGACCTGTCTTCCCAGGTGTTCTTTGGTGAAACAAACTCGTCGTATTGGTAGCCCTCCAGTGGGATACCCCCGATACAGTGAACGTCCCAGAGACTGATGCCGACTTCCCCATGATGAAGGTGAAATGTTTTGGTGTTAGGAGACCACCGGGTGAATATCTCTGGCCCGAGTTCAGGTTGACGGTGGAAGTGGAACTGTGATGTCCATACCACCTCGAACAGGCTGATATACTGCAGTTCATCCTCAAATTGGTCACAGGTATGGCCAACCCAGAATGCCCAGGACCATTCTCTAGTGAAGTTGCCCCCAGACCGCAGGTCCCAATCCTTCAGCCAGCCCTTCGTGTCATCCGTGACGCTCTGACGGAACGTGCTCGCGTAGAGGGCCGGAGAATTCTCTGCGACAGGCTCGTCCCCAGTAATGGTCCTGGTCTTCGGGTTCAGAACATATACATCCATATGTCTGGTTTCCCTGGCAGGATGGCCATTGTTAGTAATGTTTTATCAAGGAAGCTCGTCCTCCCGGGTCACCCATGACCGCGGCGTGTCCACCTAGAAGCTCGGCAGGGGAACCTCCTCTAGGATGCCAAAGTTCTAGAGCGGGAGGTTGTCGGACAGCGGATACGTCTTCTGGGCTGGGGTCAGCAGATTGAACAAGGTTAGATTGTTGGAAACTATCACCTTGGCACCATAAACCTCCTCATTCGCCACCATTTCTGTCCTACGAGCAGCGGCTTCCCCCTCATCAACTCGGTTTGCGGCCATCTCGAATTTTTCGGGAGTTGCGCGAAATCAGGATGCAGTGCACGGAATCAGAGAGTGATGCGCGAAATCTGTAGGAGTTGTGAGAAATCCTAGAGATGGGCGCGTAATCGGTACGCTAAGCGCGGAATACCCCGAGCAGGCACGAAAAGACGGCCAAAATTCGGAAGGGATTCCGCGCTGCCAGAGCGTTTTTACGCTCAGCCGCGGGAGAAATTTAGCGCACGAGAGCGATTATCCTGTCGTGCGGAAAAGCTTCAGTATGGATTCGTGACCCCACGCCCCTTTTTATAGGTGAGTCTAGGGTTCTGCACCACACAGAAGAAAAAATTCCGCACGGATCCATCCTTTTGCGCGCCGCGTGGGTTGTTTGCATGCTAAGTGCCTCGGACTGGCCCTGCTTCGGCGTTTCGGCATTTCCCTCGGAATCCGATCGTTGCAGCCTCTCGCCGATCCAATTCCGAGGGGGAGAATTTGTAGACGCTGAAAAAAGTCCGCAACTCCTAGAGGAAGTTTCTAAATGGAAAAGCGAAGTCATATTTGGAATTAGAGGCCCGGTCCGGAGGCCCAAGAAGTGGGGAATGAAATAAAGGAGGGCTTGCGCGAAATAAAGATGTGCGCACGAAGTATCCACGGTATTTGCATAATCGAGCCGATGAGGCGCGCAATATTTGCGTACCCCTGTTCTGCGCGGCGAGATTTTGCGCGCCGAAAGCTCCCGACGCGGAAGACTTAGCGCGCCACCTGGATTCCACGCTGGCTGGGGCCTATAAATAGAAGGCGACCCCCGATGGTTTGGGGGTTGAGGAATTCAGATCTGCTCTCGGGCACACAATTTGACTCCCCCCGCGCACAATATGACTTCCAGCTAATCTCTTTTTTCGCGCAACTTTGCCCCGGGGTTCACCTTTGCACGCAACTCCACCGGCTTAATTGAATTTGACCCCTCCTCCGGGTTCCTTCCTTGCGCACAATCCCTGTCCAGTGCACACAATTCCCTTCCGTGCGCGCAATACCCTGCGTGCCATTCCCTCTCCACGCGCAATTCCCTGGCTCCAATTGCGCACCATCCCGGTGTTTTTCGCTCAAACCTTCTCTTTGCGCGCAAAACCCAAGACCCTGCACCTTGACGCCCCTTGGCTGCCTCTCTGCGTCGGCACCTGATGTCTCCCCTACCGGGCATGCGCGCCATGCGTTGTTTTCCCGTACGGACTTCCAGGCTCATGCAAAGTAACCTCAAGGTCCCTTGGGCGGTATTTCCCGTTGCGTTGCTTTGCCTTATGCTTCTCCGCATAGGCACGCTAATGACTATTGCTTCTTCGCATAGCCATGCTAACGTGGACCCCCCAGTGGTTCGCCCTGCGGCCCCCCTTCATTACGGCCTTGCCGATGCCTTCCCTCCCAAAAGGGGTAGAGGGAATTGGGCATGTAAGACCTAGGGGTGTGGAGAGAACCCACCTCGTCCAAGCTGCAGGACGTTAAACTGCTAAGCACCTCGTCCTTAACACATGACGTTAAACTGTGGTCTGACCCCGTGCTTCGCACGCAGGGTCCCCCCAGCTTGGAAATTTTTTACGCCTCTTGTCTCCATGTGAATGGAATCTTCCTCACATGGAATGAGGTCCTCCTTGTTGGAGTGGCGTTTGTCCACAGGGGAAGGGCTGCCTCAGAGCGTAAGCCCCTAGCCTCTCTTACGGAAGGTTGCACCCGTGCATCTTCGTACCTCCCCCCTGCCAAGGCCAGTGGAGTCCCTTTCCCACTGTGCTTTGTCGCACCACGGGCCTCCACCCTAGAGTAAGCCTCGACACCCAGGGCCGCTAACCATGCATAAGCCCTTGTTTCCTCTTTGGGCTGCTCAACGCGTAAGCCCCATTCTACTTCTCACGGATGCACCCTTCGCGACGTGATCATCTGGTCCCTGCTGCCTCTTGTTTCCCACATCGAGCATGACTCACATGGGCTTAGAGCGTGCATCGACCATAACATCCTCCTATGGTCCGCCTCAGAGCATAATCCCCATGCCAGCGAACTACGTGGACTTTGATCCGTGCTAACGCATGGTACGTAGGAAGCCTCCACGAGGTTCAATCCTACAACCCGGTTGTTCCGACCTCTCCATGTCGGTTCCCTATCCACCTTGGGCCACCTCAGAGCATAAGCCCCATACCCACCATGGGCTGCCTCAGAGCGTAAGACCCATACCCGCCATGGGCCACCTCAGAGTGTAAGCCCCATACCCACCATGGGCCACCTCAGAGCATAAGCCCCATACCCACCACCCGGTTGTTCCGACCTATCCACGTCTGTTCCCTATCCACCTTGGGCCGCCTCAGAGTGTAAGCCCCATACCCACCATGGGCCGCCTCAGTGCATAAGCCCCCATACCCACCATGGGCCGCCTCAGAGCGTAAGCCCCAAATTCCTCATCCCGCATGACGTTAAACTGTATGCCCTCATCACGCATGACGTTAAACTGTATCTCGTCCCGCATGAAGTTAAACTGTATCCCCCCTCTTGGGCCGTCTCAGGGAATAATACCCATGCCTCACTTCATCATCCATCCTGATCCTTACCTGGGCCGCCACATCCCGATGAGATCATGCCACTCCACCCCACTCCATAGTATTTAGGAATCCACCCACGTGCTGGCCCCAACATTGGTGTTCCCCCTAGGTGGGTCCTTCAATCTGATCCACTCTCAGTGTTTTGATCATCCCGATCCGTCTCCGCAAGACGTTAAAATCACTCCATACCCCGTGTTAAACATGGGAAGCTGAGGAAAACCTCAGACGGTAAACATTCCCCGCGTTTGATGTGGGATACCTCGGGCTTCCGCGCCCTCGAGAAACCCCGTGATAAGGGTCAGAAGACAGACATGCTAATCCCCAGTGTTAAGACATGCCAACGACATCCCAACGTGACCTTTCTCCTCACTGAAGGTTGCTGCCCCGAAAAGACCCCTTGGAGAGTCTTGACGGAAGCAACGTAATTAACTGGCATCCACACAAATATGGCATCGAGAATGAGCTTCACGAACCCATCTTAAATCTATGAGGGAGACCCGGATTAGGTGACGAGCTCTGAGGAGGAATCCACAGAAGGAAGAACCAACATCCCATCATCCCGGTTTCGATCAAGGAGAAGACATCCCTGAATAAGGAACAGATGCCGCCCGCCTTTGGAAAGAGGGAATGCGGTGCTGCGAGCCGCGCGTCCTCCCATACGTGACGGACACACACGTGCGCCCCGACATAAAAGCGTTAGAAACACTCACCAATAAAAATAATAGAGTAATAAGTTAATTCAAATAAAACCATCATCCAATAAATAAATTTTAAATGAAACCCCAAAAAATAAAGGATCAATCTAATAAAAAACAGAAAAATATAGATATAAGACATAAAAAGATCAATTTTAAGAGAGTATTGTGGATGACTGCCACCTGTCATTGGCATACCTGAAAATAAATTTATTATTTTCAATTAATTCTACATTACCAATATAATGGTGAAGGGATGAGATTATTCAAATGAATAATATATATATATATATATATAATTTTTTATAAAATTAAATTGAAATGAAATAAAGTGTATATAAGACCAGATGAATGAGAAATGAAAATAGTTAATTGAAATAAATAATGATTACTTGACCAATTTATTTGTTATAATTATGATTCAATATTCTAAAAATGTATATCTTGTGATTTCTAATTGAAACATTTATCACTAAATTTACATTTCCACATTATTTTATTATTTTTTCTCTAATTACTTCCTTAAATACACTCTATCAAATAGTATTTAAGAAAATGAATTCTTGAATTATTAAAATAGTATTAATTTTCATATAAAAAATTAGACACAACTTACTTTGTTGAGATTAGATGAATAAATTTTATCATGTGAGTAAAAAATATAAAAGAGAAACTTATCAATCATAAGAAGTTATGGAATATTGAATTCAATTTTTTATTTCTTATTAGGTTTAATTTGTCAATGGTGACTTGATAATAAATGAATAATTCTTAGAAAAATAAAATACATATTGTCCCGATATATTGTTTAGTTAACTCCCCAATCCCACCTCCACTAGGCTAGGTGCTAGTGAAAAGTGTTGAGGTATCCACACAAAGATGGGTGGATTTACCTCTAAAAATAACATCTAACCTTCTGTCATGAACATCATCTACCATAGCATAAATGAGACATAAAATTAATAATATAATATATGAATATATATGAAATGAAATTAATATACAATGTGAAATGATATAAATAAATGAGTGCATAAAATAACATATCCTGAAATGATGTAAGCCTAAATGGAAATGACACAAGGGTGGTCAACCCAATTAGGTCTACACTCCAATAGTTATCCATATCATATGACTATCTCCAAAATCTATGATTATCCATCATCTAAATATATATATCCATATGGAAATAAGGAAAAAAATACTCAAGTGTTCATAGAGTGGTGAGAATAAAAATACTCATTATTATTATCCCAAGTAGTGAATTAATCCTATAACCATTTAGTGTCTACGTGCATCAACAATAAGTAAAGTGTTAACACACCAATATTACCTGACACCATCATCAAGTATAAAAATACTTGTGATCAATCTAGATTAAACTAAGCATGGATTAATTTATTCATTATCACCACAATGTTCTTTTAAGATGGAATAATAATTTGATCTCACAATCCTCTATAGATTTATTACTAGGTAATTCATCCTAGATGCATTGATTATGAGATATAAGAGGAAATAAAAATATAAAACTATCTCTGATGTAATGGAAGAAATTAACATCTCCAAATATATAAGTGGTATATATGTTTAGACACTGAAAGAAACCCATATATCCTCAGCTAAATTAGTCTACTAGGGTACTAGAGGGAATAAACAACTCTAGGTTTTTAGTTGTATATATTGTCCTCTAAAATCCTAGTGTTGTTGGTAGAAGAAGTGATAATATCAAATGAATCAATATCCACATCATTTCCAGAGCTTTGGGAGAGGAGTGTTACCACTCAGGTGAATTAACATCCATTTCATTATCATATCAGGGTTGCTAGATAAATTATCCACATCCATATATCTCATACCAGAGTTTCTTGAGAAATTATTGATCTCCACCTATCTCAAATATTTGTTCTATATCAACCTAGAGATGTGGACGAGTAAAAAAAGAGATATATTTATGTCAACGTCACTCTCTACCTAGATTAGTGGGTGGGAAAGGTAAGAAAACTATCATCTCACTCTATCCATAATCTAATGGTGTGTATTTTTAAAGATCCACCACAATTTACTATCTCCGGAGTTTGTTTCCATCCTCTATGGATTCCTAATACCCAAGATCATTAAAATCTAATGGTAACTCAGTAACACATAAATTTTAGATATTGAATTATCAATATAGACACATAATAACATGGTCGATTTATATTCTACATGATCATCGCAATATGTCATAACATCCTTAATGGGTTTCCACATTTTAATATCATTGAAAGTTAAAAATAATAATTCTATAATGATAATTTTTTATTGAATAATTACGTTTAACAAAAAAAATATAAGTTAATTCCACATTCCACACTTTGATCCATATTTGTGCCATCTAAATTAAACAAAGTTACTCCACTACATTTACCAACCATTCTCATAGCTCATCTAAATCTTTATCAGAAATACTCCACTACTTTAGATATTAAAGTTAAAGTCAACATTCCTCATTATATATCAATTAATTACATGAAACCCATTATGTACTATAATTTCTTTATTAATCATATTTCATCATTTGGGGATCAATTCCTTATCAGTGATGTTCCATCACTTTATCTTTTTTACTAATTTTCAATATTAGTCATTAATATAGAGCTTTATAATTTAACAGCTTTGTCCATATTCATTATTCCAATAAATGTCATTCCATGACTTGATATAAATGATCACATTTATATCATCTAGTTAACTCCATAGATTTACAATTCTGAATGAAAACTTAGATATTTTTATAATAAAATCAAAGAAAATAAATTCAAAAAAAAAATATGTAAGAAAAGATACATGGGGGATGAAATTGGTGTATTTTAATATAATCCCCTTGTAAAATGTTAATAAAATCTATTAGTAAAGTACCAATTCCTGAATAAATAATTATGTCCTACTCTTGATCACCTTCAAAATCAAGAGGATTAGCCACTTTATTCATCTCATACCATGTGTGTAGAACCTTTGTATTCTGGTTGATCATATTTCTAAATTCTCTAATGTTGTGAACAATACTCCTATGGCTAGGTGGGGAACCCAACAAATATTTGACCACTATGGACGAGTTTAAATTAAATTTTTAGATATTAATGTAGTTTTAAGAGAAAATACTAATTCCAATTACCATTATGAGAGCCTCTACTTTAATAGATCTCACCTCCCCATAAAAGGGTGAAAATTCTAGGATGGTAGAGCCTCAATAGTATTATATCATTCCACCTCCATGAATGATATTGTGAATATAAGACTCATCTGTATTGATCTTAATCCCATGAAAAGGTAGTTTCTAATTTATGTAATGAACTTTAGAACCATTTTTATTTATATTATCTATAGTAGATATATGAATCTAATTATTGAGAAACCATAGGAGCACAACCTCCTTATATAGTGAACTGAGACAAAAAAAAAACAGAAAAAAAGAAATTAATTTTTAGTTTACCTTCATTTGGTTTTAGGGTTTGATGGAGTATTAAATCACATGACTCCCATATAACCAAAAATACCACTAATATAAGGATTCATTGGCCTTAAGAATCCATGTACTCACCTGTATAAACATTAAAACATGTATCCAGAAATATATTGATAAAGATATACCATCTAATGGATCTCAATATTTCCATGAGATAATTCCAAATGAAGTTCAACTAATCCCCTCCAGTAAAAAAATACACCAGTTATTTCGCATTATAATGATAACAACACAAACATTTAGATTCAAGGTGAATACCTTTACTTTAGATCTCTTCATCACTAGTGATTACTTGATTCTTAATATACCACAAAAGAAAGTTAATATTTCATGGAATAAATTTTCTCCACAGACTACTAGAACTTTAATCATAGTTATGTTGTGAATGTATGAGATTTTAGAATTTATATTTTCTAAAGTGTACCAAATTATAGTGAGTGAAAAGATATAATAAAAGTTCACTGGCTAGATGAATTCTATTAAAAAAATATTTTTCGGCTTTATTAAGGACCACGTCAATGAAAATAGGATCCTTAATGAGCATCTTGAAGCTAAGGTCTTGGAATGGACACCCTGATAAGTAGATGGATTTTATAACCAAATTAAATTTCTAGAAAGAAATTTCCTCTTTGAAAATGCTTCAAAAAGATCTATTATATAAAGTGAAAATGGATCCTTGAATATTGTGCCATAATTATGAACCAAATAAACCCTCAATCCAAGTGATCATAGAGCTCACATTTTTTTAGATGAATTTATCCCCAATTTATTTCCCCTATATCACCTCCCAACCTAAGTTATCTTGAATTCAATGATATTTTCATCTATACACTTGAGATAAATTCCCCCTACTTTAATTGGATTAACAAATTTAAACCATTTTACCCAATTATGCCAACCATCTTAATTCTAATCTTAGATAAAACTATTTATAATGAGTTAAATATTCTTTATCAATACCTTATGAGCCTTTCACACTAATAGAACATACATTGGAATGGATGAGAGAACACAATTCACTAAAGTGATCCTTCCTCCAAAATATAAATCAAATTTTCCAATTGAGAATCCTTTCTATGATCCTATTGATAATACCATAAAAAATGATGGATATAGATTATTCTATTCGATATTGGAGTGGTAAGATATTCCCTAGGAAATTACATTATAGAGATTAATATCCACTCCACAATAATATTTGAACTCCTTCTTGATAATTTATTTGAGATGTAAACACTAATTTTTACTACATTATTGCACTGACCACTTTTGTTTCTTTAATCATTTTGAATCCATTTAAACTTTTGAATAAAGTTATGTCTACTATTAATGAATAATATTATAAAATACACAAATAATAAATGAAAGATACCAATGAAAACATACTGGCCTTTAAAAGAATAGATCAACCCACTTACAATACCTTTATTAGTGTTCTTACTAAGGATATCCAGATCCAAGATAAAAAGGCTTAAAGAGAGAGGATCTTCTTAACATAGAACCATTACCAATTTGAATAAGCTTAATATCTTCTCCCTGAGTGAGATTTTAAAAAATGAAAAGGATAAGTAATGGAAACATAGGTCACAAAATCACTCTGAGAAGCCAAACTATCTCAAGACACTTAAGACGAAGCTTCATTCCATCTTATCATATGATTTTACCATGTTAATTTTCACAATAATATTGGATCCATCAACTCATTTTTCAAGGCCTTCTATCATTTCTCAAGCTATAACAATAGACCCTTGTATGCTTATTATTAGTATGAAACCATATTTAACATTTAAATTTGAGGGTTTGGTCTAAGAGAGATCCTTTTATTAAGAATAAAGGAAAGAAATTTTTATGAGAAATTACAAATTATTATGAGAAACAATTGGCCAAATACACCAGGTTTATTAAATTTATGGATGAATAAAAGGACAGTTGATGCAGTAACTCTAGGGAGGATCCTCCCTTGAAGTGATCTTAAATCGCTTCAATGATTGTTTTAATAAGATCCCATGTAGTTGTGTAAAAAGAAATTTGGAATCCATTAGTCTCTAAGGTTATATTAGGGTTTAAGAATTTAATAGCCTCATTAATCTATAATTATTTCATTATGGATCTCAATAGATGTTTATCTTGATCACCAGTAAACCAAAGTATGTTACTAAAGAAGATTTCATCGGTTTCCTATCTATGGGAACCTTCTATCATATTATGATGAGGATATGAAAGTAATCCTATAAAGTAAGAAAAAACTAAGGGGACAATGATATTAATATCATTTGTGTGGGATAAATCCCCAAGTTGTATATTTATATTTCTAAAAACGTTATTTTATCTTATAAAAGCATTAAAATTGGATATTTTCTATATGCTTCCCTCAACAACTAGATTTTAGATCTGTTTCTAGCCAATATTTATTTTTTAAGAATTTTCTCCTATGGATAGCTTCATTTTTGAGAAAGAAGAAATATTTCATCATTCCATTATTATTGTAATAGACTATCAAGATGGATAATATCCTCTTAGATATCTCATAAATTGGTGTTAATACTTGAATGATTGTTAATCCTTATAATAATTTAACATTTTAATATTTTGAGATTATTTTTTAGCACCAACCATGTATTTACTAGGACAGGAGGCCTATACAATGAATAAAAAATCTCTATGAAGGAACTGTATTCCATACAACTATTGGGATAAAAGAAGCTTCAATAAAAAGACTACAATGTTTGGATCTAAATATCTAGTGAGAGTTATAAGATAGACCTCATTCTAAGTGTGTGACAGAAAAGTGAGGGAAGATGGAAATGTCCTATAACCTAGCCAGGCATCTATCTATACATCTCTAGATTCTACTACTACCACACTTATTATTACACCAAGTGTAATTATCTCTAGTGAATCCCATATATAATAGGTTGTTATGGGTTAGGAAGTAGTGAAAATCATTCATCACTCTACTCAAATATCAACCTCCTCTCTTATCATTTAAGTATTTGACTTAGATCAATCATACTTCACTTTCCATTATCATGGATGTTATGATAATTCTCTTTATTATGTTAAATCATAACTTAAACCCCATACCATAAGTTTCATCAACAAATTTTTGGAAAAAAATATAAAGTTAAATGATTCTCCTTACATTTATATTAGCATCTAGTAATAGCCACTAGTTAAACATCGTATACTAATCACCACCTCCTGTAGTTATGTTACTCAGTCATTTGATCATTAAGATTCTTATTTGAGTTCAATAACATTCCTCTTAATATTATTATTATTGTGTACTAATAATATTTTAAAAAATTAACATCAAACCAACTACACATCCTCAACATCTAAAATAAAAATTCATTGAGTCCATTTCTATCATAACATAATCCAGGTAACTAGTGGAAATCCTCCACATCATAAATAATTTTAAACTATCTAAATTCTTAGTATTTCATAATAGTAATATTTTATATCTGTTTATTCTCTTTTAATGTAATTCATCTCCCAAATTTTTTTATATTGAGTAAAACTTGGTTTCAATAGGTTCAAGATATCAAAAGGATCTGATGCATTTTTAAGTTACCCAAAATACCTTACCACATTCCCCAAAGCATATAAGGATATCCCAACCTATCAGGGGGTGACACATGTAACCCCCATGTGCCTCATAGGCTATTAAAATCCTCATTTCAATATCTTATATTCAATAACTTGATCAGAAAACCTGGTTCATATTATATCATTCCCCTATATTGTCACCCCCTTATATGATAGTTATTCAATGTATCTGATCAAACAGATGTTTTATGTCCATGTCGCCATCCATGTTGCCTCCGACTAGAGGTAATGTGTAAAATTCATCACCATATGGTCAATTTTATTAGATGACTAGGTGTAATTGTACTTATGAATCATGTTTTGTTCCCCTAGGGCTATAAGGTGATCTATAAGTCTATAAAATCTAATATTAGGTGGAACATAATTAAAAATCGTGACCTGAGTCACCCATATGATACCCAAATTAGGCCACACTTGACCTATTGTGTACCTTCAAACCAACATAGACTGGATAATAGTGATGGGGTTATAATAAACACCGTTTGAAGGTGTTTTTTCTCCATTAAGAAGTATGGAAAAAAGAAAAATGATATAGGTACTATAAAAAATAAATGAAATTCAAACAATAAAAGAAAACATCCCAGTTAAGATAAAAAATATGGAATATTTCACAAGAACACATGGATAAGTTCTAAACATAGACACCGGTATATAGATACCACACTAAGTTGAAGTCAACTCATACTCTCAATGAACTTTTATCCAAGAATAATAATTATCCCAAAATCTACCAGTACCTAAGCATACCTGCAAGACAAATCATAAATTTGAATGTCCACCAGAGTGAACATGAAGGGTGTGATCATAACATAGTCAATAAGAAACCAAAAATACTAGAACATATATAAAATAAACTTTTGTGTGAGATTTAAATCTACATACGCATTCACATAAGCATGTAAAACAATTTAACTTACTTTTAATAGTCAAATAATAATAGCATATAATGAAGCACTATCAGATCGGTGTCAACCATAAACATTGATTCCATATAATAGGAGGATCCATACCTTTCATACCCACTTAAATCCTAATATTAGTATTTTAGATGAGTAAGATTAAAAAATTTTGTATATGTTATTACTAAATATGTATAAAGCAGTCCAAATGCAACACTTTCACACAATTGTTTTTCTTCAAAAAATCATAATTTTTAAAAAAATAATAATAATAGAACACCATTGCATATATTTCATTTCTAGGGTCATAATGGATTATCATAATGATACATTTTATGTATGTCTTGATACAAAAGATGAGTTTTATAGTGAATAATCATTGATAGATCATGTTAATTAAAAAATTTAAAATAATTGAGCAAGTAAGTTAGAAAATATAAATTCTTTTCACATCTGTGAGAGATTTGAAGAAAAAAATTCAAGGAAAAAATTATTATTCATACCACATTCCAAGAACATATTTAATTGGTTAAATAAAAATTTAAAAATAATTCTCTCCTATAAATCTTAGACTTCTTACCTGTGGCCTTCTAAAAAGAACAAATGCATGAATATGATCAATTAAAGGGAGTGAACTTATCTATGGAATCAATTTATTTTTAAATTTAAATTTTTATCAGATAAATTTAACTACCCTCATTTTTATTTTATAGAATAAACACTTATGATATCCCTATAAAGTTTTAAATATGAAAAAGAAGACACCATCAAGGATTAATTTATGTTGGAATTAGAAGAAGAAGAAAAAGAAAAGGAAAAATAAAAAGAGAACAAGGGTCATGTGGTGATACTGTTTTGAAAGTTAGTTCCCTAGGCTCAAATTGAACAATATTTTTTTATTACCATATCATGAATACAGAGAGTTATTCATGATGTTATCTTAGCATAATAGTTTTGATACTTATGCATCCACTATTTACCTGGTAATTTCCTTAAATTATTTTTCATATCAATGGGTTATAGTAGTTCCCATCTATGAAAATAATCTTAAACATATATCCTATAGTATAGATACATAATATTGATAAGGCACAAATTATTTATGACTATTAGGCGTTGGGGGCTTATAAAAATTGATACTTACTCACATGATGTTTTCACTTGGTGATCTCAAGTAGAGGAGATCATGATGACTAACCCGCTAATAGGAACCCCACATGTTTTGGGTGACATTAGATATTCCTATATATAAGAATGTGTATTGGACTCTATACTTCAGATCATTATTAATGTTCATCATTTGATCACATAATTTGATGTAATATTAAAACCATGAAATTTATGTTGCGGTGATGTATGTTGTGTTTGGTGCGTCATTGGTGGTATCACATTGGTTGAATGATCAAGACATGTTTTTTCACTTCCCAAAGGAGAAGATATCTTAGGCCTAGTTAACCAAGATAATAGTAATTTACTAAATACATGGACATGGTGATTAAAGGTAATTATATCTAGTAAGGTCATGAATAAATAAAGTAAGAAAGGATGATGGCATGAATTGTGCATCCTGCTTAATGAGATTCACGAGACAAAGAGATTATATTACACAGAGCATGTTCATAAGATATTGTTATAGCTATAACATTTCTTATCTCATTAGGGGCTATGATGTGTTACTAGATACTGATCTTGGTCTGGGGGTATGACTCACTTTGATTTGGATAAGGGTATAGAGGGTCACACACTAAGTGTATTCCCAAGTTCTACCTATTTTGGATGAATATGAGTTTAGGATGAAGTGGGTCCCATATGGGGGCTGATGAACATCTGAGTATAAACAATCACATGTAAATTAATTCAATTATATTTTTAAAGTTTAGAATAGCGATTATTGAATTTATTTCTCAATTTATTCACAATTTATTTAATTATAAAAGTGAATATGAGTAAAATATTATTTATAAACCTAACATTATGCATTCAAGTTTCATCAAATAATAATAGGAGGAACATGATGAGTTAATGGATCATAATTCATCATGTAAAATTTAATAATGAAACAAGTTAGTGGTCAAATATTCATGACATTTATGACATGTCCACTTAGTTATCTGTGTTTCTATGGGATGATTTAAGTGGTTAAATTTTTCTAGGGTATTAAGTGAAATTTTGGAAAGTTTAACATACTATTTAAGCTTATTTTTGAGAAATAAATAATGCTAAAAACTATTTTCATGATTTTAGAGAGATAATATCTCCTCTACTCCCAAATATTAGGTTTTTGAGAGAGAAATAAAAGGAAGAACAAGATTTGATTGATTTCATTTTTCAAATTGATCACCCATTATTCACACGATTGAAGGGACTTTGTAAAGAATTTTTATTTCTAGTAATAACACCCGAGTATTGAATAATAGTGATCTGGGAGCTATAGTGCATGTGTGGATGATCTAGAAGACATGTCCCTTGGTTCCTTTGAGCTACAGTACACCAAAAATGATAATATATAACCAACATTGAAAATAAAACATGATACCATTTATTTGTTTTATGATTTTGTTTTTTTGTTATTAAATTAGATTGCACATGATCCCTGGGGGAATCAAGGTAGGGGTTACCAGAATTGATTTTGTAAATATAGACTCAGAAAATTTTAAAATACTTATTCTTAATTCTTATGCAATCCCCAGACTCAAAAAATTTTAAAATACCTATTCTTAATGCTTATTCAATCCCATACTTCATTCAATTGGTATAATAGTGATTATGAAATATTTAAGTCAAAATTTGGATTTAATTTTCTATAATTTAGGTAAACGACTTTGATATAATACCAAATCCACTGATGTCGTATCAATAAGACTTTAAATGACCATGTTATGGATATTTGAAGATTGAACGATTATCAGGTTAATATTTGTTTTTATTTTTTTATAAAAAAGTCAAAGTTTATTCAAACTATTTACATAAATAGTAAACCAGGGGTGGATGGAATTACCAAAGGGGGTGGCGTCAACAGAGTGTTTGACACATAGTTGAAAATATTTTAAAAAAAAAAAATATATAACATATATATCTACGTGAATACTAATTAGTTACTATTCATGTGAATAGTACCTATGGGTTACTATTCACCCACTCAACCCTATTTACCCACCCTAGGTCCAATTTTAACTCATGAGACCCATTTTTGGTCCAATGGAACTTGAAAAATTCCAAATTTATGTAGAAAATTAATAAAAATATTTGGAATTCAAAATAATTTTTTATGAACCTCAAGACATATTGATAATTAATTTATAATTATTTTAATGCTACTTTAAAGTATTAAAAATACCCTTGATTTGAATTTTAGTTTATTTAATTTTTTTAAATAAATATTATTTCATTTTTATGGATCATTAGTTGTGATCGACCAACATAATCTTGGTTTATTTAATTATTTAATTTTAATTATTACAATAGACTTTTTATATAACAATTAATTATTAAATATTAATTTTAAATGGTTTGTGCATAGTCTATCCATATTTAAATTTATAAGGGGATGCATTTCCACATTTTTAGTGATAAAAATATAATTCCACATATCGAGTAACCCATCACATGTGTATGAGTATACATTGTGATAATGGAGGAGTTCGCCACGATGAGATTTGAGTTGAGAGATGATTTTGAACTAAATAAAAAGAATACATGAGAGTTTGATATTTTCTATAACTTAGGATGATACATATCTCAAGGAGTTCCACTATGGTCTTAGTTAATGCATCATCTACTCAATGGATCAACCGGTAGAAACAAATCATGATCATGTGATTTTTTATTTATTTTATTATGAATGGTTAATTTTTTGTAAATGTGTGGATGATACGTGATCACATAGAATAGTTAACGAGGATCTAAAGATAAAATAAATGAACATGTGGGATGAATGTATTCTATTTATGAATATTTAAAGTTTTGAGTGATATCACATAGAACATGAAATATAAATAGAATCATATTTTAGTCTTAAACAAAACAAAACTTTAAAATCCCTCAATGAAAATATTAAGTCATTTAACACCTTCTATTGTATGAGTTTGAAAATAATATACATTTAAGGTGCTTTTCATCCCTAATTGAGGGTGCCTATCACTGTTAGGGAATTATTATCATAGTTGTGGGTTAGCCTAACTAAAGTTTCTAGAAAATAAGTAGCCATATTTATCTTTTTGTAACTTTAGATGAAAAGTGATTAATAATGAAAGGTTATGATATACAAGATATGGGGATCTACTCAACAGATCATTGATCCATGATTTAATGTGGGTTGGTATCCAAAATACTACCTTGAAACTATCTAAGTAGTGGAATAGACATATCTTGGACTATGATTAGAGGTTTTAAGGATCCTTTCAACCAGAATACTCAAGTGATTGAGGTTTCTGAATATATTAGTTGAGGCCTACTAATATTTATTAAAATAGTGGGAGAAATTTAGTATTGATAAATCTATAATGTTTAATAATCAGTAACAAATATAAAAGTAATAATATAATTATATTTTATTTTTTTGAAAAAGTAAATTAATTATAAAAAATCAATCTGATAAATTTTTAACAAAGAATATAACCTAACTGATAGTAATTTCTAAGAGTAGTATAGGTACTTGTGAATAGTACTATGAGATAAAATGAAGTTTCTTGTACTGAGGTCTCTAGTACCTGTTGATCCACATTAGGAAGTAGGTTAGGGTGATAAAAGAGCTTACATTTGACACAAAGATGACATGTATGATGTTTACGTTATATTTCTATCATCAATTCCAAGTGATTTTCATAAAAAACCAATGGACTTGGATGTTATACCATGATGCCTCATATTTGAGAAATTTTCAAAGAGAAACTGAAGTTATAAATAAATGATATTATGATCACACTGAACAAGTGTAAATTAAATGAAGGACTAATATTAAATCAATGATCATTTAATAAATTCTATTCTTTCATTATTTTCACCCAGTTACTAAAAATTTATTAAGCATCATAAAATGAATATTTTTGGGAAACCACTTCATTATCTTTTGGGTATAGTTTTCAAAGAAGATACAAACTTAAATAAAGTTAAGTATTTAGTTCTTATGGTGAAAAATTTATTTGACAAGGTAAAGAGGGAAATGGAAAGTACACTTCCAAAGTCACCTTTTCAATGTCCTTATAAGAAATAAAAAATTAAGTATGTGAAAATAAAATAGGAGGCTATTTTATTTTCACATTAAAAGAAAAGTAGTGGAATATAAATTGAAATGAACTGAATAAAAAGCAAGTATATTATTTTAATTCAAGAATATTCATCATTAAATGTAATATTTATATTTTATTTCTTAGGTATTGGATACTATATGTGTTTCACACATTTGTATCCAAATATAGGAACTAAGAAGGTTTATAAACATTACTATAAGTCAAGGTTCATTCTCTAAGTGACTGATAAAGGGTAATTTCTATGTAAACAATGATATTCACATGGTTTTTTTCCAAGTGAATGATTATTTTATAACAAAAATTGTGTATTAAAATCTACCAAAAACATTTATATCAGTGTTTTTTAGACACAATTATACATTATTCCTTTCTTAATGAATGTTTTTTGTGGTGTCTCATACTCAATTTTTAGTTTAGTAATACTTAAATCATCGATAATAAATGTTGAATATAAAATTTATGACTCAATAATACTAAGTTGTGTCAAGATAATTCTTTTTCAAGTAAAACTAAAAGTAGTTCTCAAGGATATACCCAATATGGTGTTTATATTATTTGGAGAAAAAAATAGTAGGAATTATCAACATAATTACTTTTCATTTTTTATAAAAAGAAACATTTATAAATAAAGTTAATCCACAATGGTTATTGGACTAGTTCAACGTGATACATGTGAACTATTTAAAGTAGAATCTAGTGGTAAATTCATACTCTTTACAAGTTTCCTTTAAAAAATTTATGGAATGTAAGAGTGATTTAAGGAACATGCATGGTTTAAAGATATGAGTTTCTTTTTCCCATGATATGAGGAATATATTAACCTATAATTCCTCAATGATGAGTCTTATAATCATTTATTATTCATTAAAATTTATAGTGGAGTAATTCATAAACTCAAATTTTATTATACACATAAAATCTATGATGTTAGTAAAAATAGGATCAATGATGTGTTTTAAATGTTCTGAAAAGCCTTCCATTTTATTTTAATGAATTTTTTCACAAATAGTAGTGTTAATCAATAACCACATGTCAAATATAATGAAAAATGGTTATCATATAAGTTGTAATATTAAATAAATCCACTATGTCACAAATCTATGAGTCAAGATTAAAATAGTTTTTAAAGTTAATTCAATAAACAAACTTGCATCAAGAAATACATAAATTGAATCTATGGTAATTATCCTAAAGTTTTCTTAGGATATTACATAAATATATAAGATAAAAAATATATAGTTAAGTGATAGAATATATTTCTATAAAAGGGTAAAAATCTCTATTTGAGATAGTGGGAGCAAGATTGACTTGGATAAAGTCA
The DNA here is from genome assembly GCA_963277665.1 of Viscum album. Classification (NCBI taxonomy): domain Eukaryota; kingdom Viridiplantae; phylum Streptophyta; class Magnoliopsida; order Santalales; family Viscaceae; genus Viscum; species Viscum album. The sequence continues at coordinate 2,107,323,731 of OY728137.1, read as the reverse complement.
AAGCTTGAGATGCATAAATAGTTGGAATAGTGTCATGTTCTAAAATAGATCATGGAATAGTAATGTTCAAGAGACACATACTTCATATGATGATTTTAAAATAAGAGATATGGTTTTATGTTCACTGTGTTGGGTGATATATTATTCAATAAGAATAATGATTCATACAAGTAGTTAGTAAATGGAAATAAGATAAAATTATAAGTTTTTTTAAATTAAAAAATGGATTATATGTACCAAAATATAGTTTTTATGTTGGTAGATTCTATAATTGATATAAATTCATTATTGGGTATTTAATGGAAGCTATTATTGGGTGGTGAAAGACTGGTACTAATAAGGTTTGATTGTTTTTTCCAAGTCATCATGCTTAAATCCATTAGAATTCTACTGGTCATAACGAATTTCTATGATCCATATATTGGTAATTTTATGTCAAGACCACCTTTATTGTAAGGAGTCTATATAACACAACCATAAATGATTGATGATATAATATAATTCTAATATAGAGTGAAAGTTGTAAAGATCTATTTGTGTATTAATGAAATCATCAAGATAAGAGAATATTTGTTTGGAATGAAAGTTTTCCATGTGTCTGTAAGTGGTTATTGAGAGCGCCCTAGTTTCTAAGTAAAATATATTAATAATACATGGAAAAGTGTTGTTATTCATACAGTTAGTTAATACTCAGATTAAAGTAACTCTATAAACATTTACTTAAATTAGTAACCTATGTTCTAGGGAAAAAGATATATTAGGGTAGATATAATGGGTTACATGGAATAAGTAAAAGTACATATAATTAAAATGTATTGGAAAAATTCAAGAGTTAATTACTAACAATGTCACATGGAATAAATTTTTCTAAGAAGACAAGTATAAGACACAGGAGGAGATTAAAATGGTGAGTATAAATATATATGAATCTATAAATGATCTATCAAATATTCCATGTTATTTAATAGATATGATAATTATAAAAAATTTATTATGGTAGGAAAATATTTGATAAATCTAGGAGAATTGGATGGGATGTAGTCAACATTGTCCAATAGTACTTAAGAATGGACAAGGGGTGTGTACCTAGAATACAGAGAGGAATGAACACTAGTTTTCAAGGAGATAAAACTAATATTATTATGGATAAATTGATCTAATATCATAGTATGGATAATTAAATTAGAAATATAAGATCATTAAAGCTATTGGTATCCATAACTATAAATATTGAGTATGTTGTATCTTCTGATGTAGCTAAAGAATCCATATAAAATATGCAACAATGTGTTCTAGTTCTTGGAATCATACTAAAGGTACTAGATAATATTTCATGTTTAGACAGTGTAAAAAAAATTATTTGGGGATATCATCTCATGTGGGATTTTACTCAAGGAAGTGAAGTCACAAATAACAGATTATCAATGTATAAAGTCACAATATTCCTAATGATGAAATCCATTACTCAACAGAAGCATGATCATATCATGTGAGAGCTAACAAGGATATTTATCAAGTTGGAACTGGTTCAAATGGAAATTTTGTGAAGGTAAGATCCCTAGGCCTGAATTAAATAGTACCTTTCAATTAATATATCATGTATACAAAGAGTCAAACATGAAGTTATATTAATATAATAGTGTTGATACTTCTGTATCCACTATTTACATGGTATTTTCCTTCTATTTTCTATATTATCAATGGGTTATAGTAGTTCCTAACTATAATGAGAGCCTCATGATACTATGACAGTAATCTTAAACATATTTCCTATAGTCTAGATACATCATACTGATAGGACAAAAATGATGTATTACTATCAGGTACTGGGGGCTCATAAGTATTAATACTTATTCTCATGAAGTTACCACTTTTTTATCTCGAGTTGAGGAGATTATAAGGACTGTACTTTCAATAGGAAAACCACATGTTTTGGGTGTTATTGAATATTCCTATATATGAGAATGTATATTGGTCTCTAGACTTGATAACATTATCAATGTTTATCATTTGATCACATAATTTTATATAAGATATAAATTGTGACATTTATGCCATGATGAGGTAGCCAAAATTGGGTGTATCATTGATGGTATGAAATTGGTTAAATGATCAAGACACGATTTATCACTTTTGAAAAGAAAAGATATATCGAGCCCAATTGACCAGGATAGTAGTAACTTTATTAATTATGTGGACATGGTGATTGAATGAAAGTATATATAGTAAGGTTATAAATAAATAAAACAAGAAAGGATGATGGCACAAAGTACACGTCCTACTTTATGAGATATCTAGAGGAATAGAGATTATATTACAGTGACCATGTTTTCAAGAGGTTTTCATAGTTATTAAATTTCTTATCTCCTTAGGGATCATGATGTATTACTAGATATTGGTCTTTTTTTGTGGGTACAACTCACTACTAATGAACTAAGGCCTAATAGGGCCACACACCGTGTGTATCCACAAGTTCCACCTATTTTGATGAATAAGAGTTTAAGATGATGTGGGCCCCATTTATAGGGGATGGTGAAGGTCTAAGTGTGAAAGATTTCATGAAAATTAATTCAATTAAATTATTTAATATTATAATAATGATTAATTAATTTATTTCTCAAGGTATTCATGAGTTATTTAATTACAAAAGTGAATATGAGAAAAATATTATTTTTCTAAAAAATATTACGCGTTCAAGGTTTGTAAAATAATAACATTTGGAATGGGATAAGTTATTTTCCATTAATTCATCACATGAAATTTAATAATTTCACAAGTTACTAGTGAAATTTTCATGAAATTTATGACATATATACTTAGTTGTTAATGTCGTTATGATCCATTTTAATAGGTCAAACTTATCTATGGGATTAAATGAAATTTTGGAAAGTTCAACAAACTATTTAAGCTCATTTTTTATCCATGAATATTAATACACTCCACTTTAATGATTTTAAAGATAGAAACTATCCTCCCCTCTCTAATATTAAGTTTTATATTGATAAACTGAAGGAAGAATAAGCTTTAATTGATTATGTCTTGCAAATTGATCACCCATTCTTTGTACGATCAAAGAGACATTGTAAAGAATTTTGATTTACCACACTATTACCCTAAGGTATTTAATAATGAAAATCCAAGAAAAATGGTGCACATGTGGAAGATCTAGAGGGGAACTATCTTAGTGACTTAAATCTACAGCATGTTAACAAATACATAAATCTAATTGATGTTGAAAATAAAACAGGGAACTATTTTTGGTTTCATTTTATTTTGTTCTTCATACCTATATAAAATTTCAAAATATCCATGTTAGAATATAGATAAGTGTTTTGGGAATCATTGTTGTATTATGATTTCAGAATAAGGAAAATTTTAAAATATCTATTAGTCATACTTTTCAAGCCTCGAGTTTCTTCAGATGTGGATTCCTCATCTACATCAAATGTCATATCACATAGAGGAGGAAACCATGATAGTTGAAAGGTAGCCACTTTACCTTTCCCCCCTCTCTATTTTATCTTCCATTTCTATTTTTCATCTATCTTTGGGGTTGTGAAATTTATTATTCTCATTAGGGGTTCTCACTCTTGATATCCACTTATGGATATGAGGAGAAATAACTTATGGTTGTTCATTCCATAAAAATGACATCCACCTTTGGATTGGGGATAAATTACTACAATTAAACGACTATCTAAAGTAAAAAATTATCACCCATATGAGGGGTGGGACCAAGATTTATCTATTCCCTTTATTTTTTTCCTTCATCTTTATTTTCATTTTCTTTCAATAATTCACTTATGTTTTCTTCATGCTTTATAGTATGTTTAAAGTAGAAGAAAATAGAATCTTAACTCAAGGATACCACTTTTCTTAATAAACCAAATTGTATATTTCCTCTTATTTGGTTTTCCCACACTTATATTTTTAATTTTTTGAACTAAAATTAGGGGTAGTTTAATTTAAGTGTGGGGGAAGTTTCAAACTGATTTTTAGTTTTAGTTTTTTCTTTTTCATTTTTAGAAACATTGATATTTAATAGATATTCTTTATCATATTTCAAACTTGAATTAATTTTGAGAGAGTTTTATTATTTTTCAAAGAAATGGATTTTTAAATGATTGTTTATATGAAACCTTTTCCAATAATATGTTTTTTAAAAAACTTTACGAGTTTGACTAATTTTTAAATTCTAAGCCCATGAAACACTGACTAAAAAAATAGTTTTTCAATATTGTGATGTATTTTGAACCATTTTGATATATTATTCTAAATACCAAAACTTTCTTGATAAAATAATGGATTTTATGTCCATACTATAATTTTTTATTTTTATCTTTCAAATATTTACAGTTCAAAAAATGTTTTCAATGTGATTGAGGTATTTATTTTAAAATATATAATTTAAACTTGAGACCCATGTTTACATATACCATTAATCATACCTTATAATCCATGAATTTTCTTATAGGATTAAGACACATTTCTAACCAATTTTTCCTTACCCATATTTACAATTAATATTTTTGTAGGAATATCTCATGTTTGGGTGTTGGGGAAGGGCATTTCATGTGTGTTATTTGGGAAGTAGTTAATTATAGGGTGGTGTGAGGTGCATTACATTATTCTAGTAAATAGAAATAAAATGGATATGAGTCAATTATATCCATTTTACTTCATTCATATAATTGTTTTCTATTAAAAAATAAAAAAATTGAAAAAAATAATAAAGAAAATTAAAAAAATAGAGATGAGATTGAATTATTCATTGGGTATACTTACATGATTGTTCATTCATTTACTAAATTTCTTAACTATTTGATAGTTTTTTATTGAAACCACTAAATTTTTTATTACCCACTAATACTAGTATATTTTTAAGTAATATTGTATCCACAAGGATGGTGAAATTGTTTGTGTAAATCAAGAAAATGGAATAGAAATTAAAAGAAACACAAAGCAAGGAAGCAAGTAAAAATAGAGAAAGTGTGATGTGAAGGTAGTGATAAATGAGTGGTGAAATGATGAAAATAGATCAAATGAAGAGGCAAACATGGGAAAAAATAAAATAATAAACTAAAAAAAATTGAGTAAGGGGGAAATTCAATTTTCTCCCTATAAATTAATGTTAATTCATTCAAAAGAAAAGTAAAATTTGAAGAACTACTTCTACAAATAAAAACAGAACCAAATTTATAGAGGGGTGGCTCTCAACTGGTATACTAAATAGATTATCTATTTTTGAGTATACACAATGAGTGAAATAATGATTTTAGTACCACTAATATCAAATTGTCAATTAACATTGGTTTAATACTCCCATTATTCAAACACATTTTGTTAGAATATTATTGAAGATAAATTGTTCACAGTTTGAAAATTGAAATCAAGTCCAACGGTTCTTGGTTATTGAAGGTTTTTAATTTGAATACTATAAGAGAAAATAAAGGATTAACAATATATTAAAATAATTGTAATAAAAAATGAATTTATGCTATATTTACATTTAAATAAATTTCTATGAAAGGTTTATTTACACATAACACCATGTTTAAAAAAAACAAGAAAACCTATTAAAATATTATTATGTTTAAACTATATAATTTTTTATTCACCATGTTAGTATTATCTTGGGTTGAAAGTTTGTGATTTTTTTGAAAATATTTTCTTTTTAGTAAATAGTATAAAATACCGATTTTTATAAAACAATCATTTATTTTAATCAAAAAATACCCATAATTATTTAAATTTAATCTTAAATTAAGATAAAAATAATTTATTTATAAATAATATAATTAATTACATTTGAATCATCATTAAACATGATTTTTTAATAAGTTAATTTTTGGACTTAAAGTCACAATAAAAAAAACCATTTTTCGTTGCGTTTTTTATTTTTATCTTAAATTAATTTATTCTACTTATGTGAATTAAATTTAATAAAATGGATTATATATTTGGAATAAATAGGTTCAATTTTTTTAAATAGATTTATTTTATTTTTTTCATTATGAATAGTAACCTTGGTGGATATTTATCACCTCGGTAAGGGTAAAATGAGTAAAACAGGGTTAACAATTTTGGATAAGGCTATAAAAATTCTTTAAAAATTTAATTTATACTATTTTAGAAATTTATTTTGGATATTTCCAACCAATTATTGAAAATATGGCCACTTGGTTCCATTTTTATTTAATATTAACCTTTATTTTACTTTAATAAAAGAATAAAAACAAAATGTCACACTTTCAACTTTAATATCTCTAATATTTTTCTATATGGATAAAAAGAGGTTATGATTGGTTTTAAATGTTAATTTTAAATATTAATTAAATTTTTATCATGTTAATTTATTTTTAATTTTTAGTGATTGAATAATTACCTTAAATGCTTACGCAACACTAACACAATATTTATTCAATTAATAGAAGAGTAAAATAAATGATTTTAAAAATATTAAAATAAATACAATTGCGATTAATTATTGTTTTAAAATAATTTTATGTATTAATATATAATTTTAGGGACATGTAAATGGATTATATTCCAATCCAATATTTGTCTTGGTTTCTTTGATGTCACATTAAAGGAATAGTGTTATAAATAACATTAATGTTACTTTATAAAAATAATATTTTATTAAATTATTAAAAAATTATAAAAATATAGAAAGTGGACAAGGGGAAAATATATGATCTAAAATTTTATCCATTTTACATTTATGATATTGTTTTCACCTTATAAGTAATATTATAAACCTTTAATATTTAAAAATTCATTACCATAGTTAAGGTTAAAATTGGTTAACCAAGGGGTTAATCCCAATGATAAGGTCTAAAATGATAAATAAACCAGTAAAAATAAGATTGGACGATTATATTTAGACCATATACTTCTATTCTATTTTCTAACCATTTTACACGAGTTTGACACATATTATATTATAATATTTTATGAATTTCAAAAAGTGCCCTTCCCCTCACTTATAAAAGGACACACTTTATATCTTTTCTTTACACCACATTGAGATATTTATCTTGAACAAACACTAAAAAAGTCTCTTATCCACTTACCTATACATGAATTAGAGTCTTTGGTATTCTTAAAAGTCTATTTCAGGGGTTCTTATGATGGAATCTAAAGGAAGTCTACTGAAGAAGTGGTAATCGTCTTTACCAACTCCTTCAAGTTTATTCCTTATTTTAATTTCTATTAATGTATTATACCCATCATAAAATAATAAATCCAGTATTATAAATCTAATGAGGTGTTATTATGATTATGGAACAACCATTTTCCATCTCTTTTCTATCATATAGAAAGAGAAAACATCAGTCTTGTGTACATACAACTTACCACCTCCACATAACGATGTAATTTATTTTTCATCATAAATTTAATATATATGATATGATAATGATTCTATAAAATTGAATTATTATTTACTTTTTTTTCATTCCATCCATCAAAAAGTGAAAACAACGTCATGCATACGTACTGCCTACTTTCTCCATGAATGGTGTGATTCATTTTTCTATATTTACATTTTATGGATGAATATTAATATTTATATAATGAATATATATGCTATTTATATGATTATTAACATTTTTAAAATGATGGAACCATAATAAAATTACAAGTTTCTAAACTACCAAATCAAAATTCTCATGAAAAATGAAATATTTAACACTTAGAAATGATGATTTTAATAAAGAATTATCAATAAATTGGTGTTGATATATTATAATTAGATAATATATGATATAATAATTATGTAAATATCTCTATTATATAATTATAATAAATTAAAATTTATTATATAGGAGGTTAGAGCACCTATGAGGCAAGTTGAACTTTAGGTAAGGGATTTCATCTCAATTTCCACTCTATTCAGACATATTTGATATCATGCAACTATTTATTTTTATGTGATGTATATAATACCCATTTTATATATTTAACATGAATATATATTTATTAATTATTATTAAAGTAATAATCAAAATTTACTATTTCATTGGGTTACAATTTATAGGTCACTAAAGTGGTAATAATTTTTTTTTTCAATCCAATTTTTTGGGATTTCTCTTTTCATCACTGAAGGAATATTATAACATATCATTCATAAAATCCATCTATTTTATTATTCTATAAATATTTAAGGAGTTTATATATTTTCTTCTATCATTTTACCTATTTTTAACATGAATCCAGAAAATATACGTTTAAAATAAAATTTGAACTTTTTTCTCTTTTTGATCAGGTGTATTTTTCTTCCATGTCCATATTTTTCAGAATTGTGTTACAAAAATCATTTTAATTTTATAAAATAATTTCTTAAGGAAATTTAAGTTATAAATAACTTTTTAAAAAGGTTTTAATGGAATATTTATAATGTTTTTCTAAAGTTTTATATTTTATTTTCTTTACAAAAAAGTTTAGAAGGATTTTTTTTTAAATTTATGTTGTTAATGGATTTTCCCACCACCATAACCATTTTACTCTATTTATCATATTATACAAGTTTTTATTTGTTTTAAAAATAAAAATATTTAAGTAATAAATGTGTTATCATTTTACTTCCATTTTTCTTTATTCTATAAAGGAAATGATTTTTTTAAAACCAATATTTCCAATGAATTGATGGTCATATTTTATCTCTTATTAATTTTGTGGTCGTTAACTCTATCTTAAAACATTCACTTTATTGTGATAATTTTAAATTAGAAATTACATTTCTCTCAAATATCTATATTCTTTGTATCATTGATATGATTATTATTTAAACCATGTACCATTTTTATATATAATGTTTTACTATCAAACTTATTTGATTGACTGGGGAAATATTAATATTCCATATTATTTACTCAATACAGATATTTATTGATAAGTCATATTATTTATGAATTAAATTGATCCTTTAATATATAAGGAATTTATTGGACATGAAGTGATGAGTAGGGCCTTATTATAGATATCCCCTCGATGTATCAATAAGTCTCATGAGATAAATTAGTTAGCCAAAATTATTAAATAGGTTTTTGGTACACACCTACCCATCAATTAAACTATCTTAGAACAAGGCCTTGATGGTAAAAATTTCATGGTATTTGAGATCATAACGTCTAATATTAAGCATTTCCTTCATTAAGAATTCTGTTTTTCTTATCATTAGATTACTGTATTGATTTTATCTATGGATGCATTTCATGCACATGTTATTGATTAAATGAAATGTGTTTTTAGTTATTTATCGTTTCATATTTATTATGCCTTATTTACTCATGATATATTCTATTATACATAACCCTTACTGAGAATCTAATCCTACCCTTTATTTATTTTCCTTTACTGAGGATATGAAGAAGGATATTATGAATAATATCAAGGATGAGAGAATGTTTCTTATTCTATGTATTTTATATTTCCAATGTAATATGGGAATAATTTATGTATTAGGTTCATCTAGACTACCAAACTAATCAATCCTTGGTTATGTGATCCCTTGTATCTTATGACAATGTAATAAAGTATAAACCAACTATGGGTTATTGGAGTTGGGGTTATTGTATTTGGTATTAGATAAAGTTTATTTGAAACCTTGGGAAACAAATTTTAAATGAACATAGTTAACATGATAATTATGATAAGACATTATATTATTTGAGAACTCTTACCATTAAAGGGATTTTTATTTTATAGATTAATATTTATGATGATTATGATCTAACTCGATGTATGCCATTATTTAGTAATGGTTCCAAATAGAACAAATTGAATCAAAAATCATAGTCAATTTAGAGATTTACCTACTAAGAAATCCAATAAAGATAGTGTTGGAACATAGTAGATCATGGCCATATTAGGGTGGATGACTCAGGTTATGATGAATAAAATTTCCTTTATGGAATAAATTATTGTCCCACAACATGATTTACTTATGTTGGATCGCTTCATATGAAAGAATCATCCATATTTTAATGAAACTAATTATACATTGGTAGATGAATAATGGATAAAGTACCTTGAAAAATATATTCTTGTATTTGGAAAGTTATATTTGATATTCTCAATCAACATGTGATAGTATATCTATGTGAGGATTAAACTAAACTCCAAATAGAAATTACTTCCATCATACAAGTTTTACTACATATTTATAAGGAATATTTATCTCATATGGATGGGGAGAAACTCAAAATTGATGATATATATATTATGGAAGTTTATTGATAGTTGACTAATCTTCCCTTAAATCATGAAGATGAGTTTTTTTATAAAACTCATACTTAGTGCTATACTGATTTAAAATAATCCATATAGAATAGCCCTAATTGAGTTATAGGGATTAAAAAATTAGCTCCATAAGAATCTAGATAAGGGATTCATTTATCCAAGTTCTTCACTATGGGGGGAACCCGTTATGTTTTGTTAATAATAAAGATCGGTAAATGCATCTTTTCCTTGATTATCAGAAACTTAAGAAAATCACTATTAAGAAAAAGTATCTTCTACCCAATATTGATGATCTATTTGATCAATTACAAAGTGATCAATATTTTTCCAATATTGATATTCGATCTAGATATCCTTAGTTAAGGGTTAATAAGGTAGATATACCCAATACAACCTTTCATATGAGGTATGTTCATTATTTATTTATAGTAAATCCATATGGACTTACCAATTATCATACTATATTCCGATAGATATTATCATGATAAATTTGTGTAAGTGTTTATAAATTATATTATCATATATTTGAAGATCAATAAAGATAATGATGAATATTTTAGAATCATGTTGAAGTCCTTGAGAAAGGAAAATCTACATACCAAATTTACCAAGTATGAATTTTTTCTAGAAAAAGTTTCATTATTTTTTCATATAATTTCAAGTGTGGGAATATTGGTGGATCCTTAAAAGACATAAGTTATTGAGAATAATTACTTGAATCATGATTTGGAGTTAGAAATAGTAATTTTTGAATTTCATATAATGAGGAACTATATATATGGTGAAAGGTGTGGTATATATAATGATCATAAAATATTAAAGCATATATTTATATAGAAAGAGTTAGATATGTTCCATAGAATATGGTTTGAGTTGATCAAAGATTATTACTGCTCAATACATTACCACCATGGGAAGGTGAATAAGGTTGATGATGCTCTGAGTCTGAAAGATCATAAAAGTTTTTCAAAGATGATGATTTAAAGTTATCCAATATTTATGGATTTTTAGAAGATGGATATTTAAATCTTGAGGAAAGGGGACACATATTTTTTTTCTTAGATGAATGTTCAACCATCCTGCCATGAGAGGATTAAAAAGGCATATAAGAAAGATGTAGAATTATAGAGGAAAGTAAGGAATATTCCTGAGTTCAACCATGATCATGCTAGAATGATAAGGTTTAAGAACTGATTATGTATACTATCAATACAATAATTTAATAAGAAACTATTGGATCAATATCATATTTTATCATTCTTTATTCATCCTAGAAGCATAAATATGTATAAATATATGAAAGAATATTTCTAGGGGGATAATATGAAAAGGGATATTTCTGAGTATGTATCTTGATGTATGGTGTGTTAATAAGTTAAGGCTAATAGATATAATTATAAGGTAATTTTATAACCATTACCCATACTAGAATGGAAATGGAAAAAAATTATGATTTACTTCATCCTCAGACACCCCAAAACATATAAATGGAACAATTATATTTTGGTTGTAGTCAATCGCCTTATGAAATAATTTTTTTATTTATATTAGAGAATATTTATCTCTTGATCATCTTACTTGGTTATAAATTAAAGAAGTTTTGAGAATTCATATAGTATAACTCTCAATCATATCTGATTAGGATATGAGTTTTAATTCAAGGTTTTGGAGAAGCCTTCATTAGGATCGGGATACATAGTTTAGTTTCATTAATGTTTACCATCCTTAGGTATATGGTTAGTCTAAGAGGTCCATTAAAACTCTAAAATATATGTTGGGAGATTTCTCTATGGATTTAAAATGTGGTTGAGATCAAAAATTTCCTTTGGTAGAATTCTCATACAATAATAGCTTTCACTCAAGAATTCAGATGGATTATTTTTAAACACTATATAGAAGGAAGGTAAAAACTTCAATGTGTTGGGATGAATTTGGAGAAATAAATATACTGTTACTTGATCTAGCTAAGGAAGTGATAGATAAGGTTAGATAAATTCAATAACACAATAAGTGTAGCTCAAAGCTGACAAAAAAGTTATGATAAAAATAATCAATGGGATATAGAGTTAAAATTTGGTGACAATGTTTCCCTATAAATATATAATTAGAATAAGGTTATGATATTTATTAATAATGGAAATCTGAGCCCTATATATATTGGTCCCTTCAAAATTATTAATCGTAATGGGATGAAAGCTTATCACTTGGAACTTCCACCAAATCTCTCTCAAGTTCATGATATGTTTCATGTATCTATGGAAAGGTAGTACATAAATGATCTGTTACATGAAATAAACACAATGGTTATACCACTGGAAAAATATGTATCTTATAAGGAACAATCAGTGAATATTATAGATCATAGATAGAAAGTGCTACGAAACAAGACCGCTCATCTGGTCAAAATTTTGTGGATAAGCCATAAAACTGAGGAATCTATGTAGGAGTATGAGGATGTGATGAGGCATAAGTATAAACAGTTTTTTTATCACAGTGAATTTTTTTTGGGAGTGACATTATTTGAATGGGGGGGGGGTATAATGTAATAGCCCAAGAATTTATGATATATTTCTCTTTTTATAAATTTATTTGATAACTTGCTTTACATGCAATAAATTTTTGAAATGAAACTATAAAAAATATTAAAATATTTTTATATGGAAATTATATAATTTTTGAATTCATCATTTCAATATTATTGAAGGTTGAAATTTTGGTACTTTTCTAAAAATATTGATTTATTAGTAAATAGTGGAAAAAAACCGATTTTTGTAAAAATGTAATTTATTTTATTTGAAAATGGACCATAATGATGTAAATTTAATCCTAAATTATAATAATCCTCCTTTATTTACAAATAATCTAATTGATTATATTTTAATCATCATTATACCTAATTTTTTTATAATATCATTTTTAGACTTAAAAACACAATTTTATAAAAAACCATTTTTCGTTGTGTATTTCATTTCTATATTAAATTAATTTTTACCATTTATTTGAATTTAATTTGATTAAAATGATTACATATTTGGAATTAGGAGGTTCAATTTGGAAAATAGGTCCCTTTTTATTTTTGGTCATTATGAATAGTAACCTTGGTGGATATTTTTCACCTTGGTAAACGTAAAATGGGTAAAACATGGTTAAAACTTTGGTATAAGGATTTGAAAATTATATAACACTTGAATTTATCCCATTGATGAATGGAGTTAAAATATTTACATTTAATCTAAAAAATGTTGTAACTTGGTGCCATTTTTATTTGATATTTTACTTTAGTTTACTTAATGAAAAGAATAAAAACAAAATGTCACACTCTTAAATTTAATATCTATAATTTTTTTCCATAAGGGTAAAAAGTAGTAATGTTCATTTATAAATGTTAATTTTAAAAATGAATTATTTTTTTGTCATGATAGTTTATTTTTAATGTTTATTAATTGAATAATTACCTTAAATTATTATGAAATGTTGGTATAATATTTAGTCAATTAATAGAAAAATAAAATAAATTATTTTAAAAACATTAAAAAAAAATAAATTTGGATGAATTATTATGTTACACAAATTTTATAGATGAATATATTATATCAGGGTTTTTTATAGTATTGTATTCAAATTAAATATTTTTCTTGGTGTCTTTAATATAAAATTAAATGAATAGTGTCAAAAATGAAATTAATAATATTTTATTAAATAATTTTATAATCATAAAAATATTGAAATAGAAAAAGGGAAATTAGATATGGTCTAAAATTTCATCCCTTGGCCATTTATGATACAAATTTTACCATATAACTAAAACTATAATCCTTCAATATTTAAGCCCATGTTCCATATAATCACTAATACTACGGGCCTTGTAAGAGTTCCCCCTCATCCCTTGAAATGAGGGTTATCAAAAATCAATAAAAATTAATGCCTTTGGTCCATTCAGAAATTACCACGGTTAAGGTTAAAATTGGTTAATCAAGGGGTTAATCCAAAGGATAAGGTTTATATTGACATCTAAACCTATCCCTATTTGATTAGAGGATTATATTAAGACCATATCCTCATTATATTTGAATCTATACAATTTTGGGACCATTTTACATGAGTAAGACACATATTATATTATACCATTTCATGAATTTCCAAAAGTGCCCCTCTCTTCGCTTATAAAGGGACACATGTTCTCTCTTTTATTTACACCACATTAATTCGTATAGCTAAAAAAACTGCTAAAAAATTCTATTATATACATACCTATTCATGAATTATAGGTTTTTTCTTCTTAAATACCATTCCAATGGTCCTTAAGAAGGAATCTAAAGAAAGTCTTCCAAAGAATATGTAATCATCTTTACCGTCTCTTTCAAGTTTATTTATTCTTATAATTACTCTTAATGTGTTGTAACCTTAATAAAATAAAAACTAAATTATCATAAATATACTGAGGTGTTATTATGATTATGGTTAAATCATTTTCTATCTCTTTCCATCCTATGAAAAGTGAAACCATTGCTCGTGCGTATGTATAACTTACCGTCTCCAGGTAGCGGTGTAATTCGTTTTTCATCATCACTTTACATGGATGGTTATAAAAATGGAAATACTGAATATATATGATATATATGATATAATAATTATTATTTAAATTTCTTTCATTCCATACATTGAGATGTGAAAACAGAGTTCATGTGTATTCACGATCTACCGTCTCCATGAATGATGTAACTAATTTTTCTATATCTAAATTTTATGGATGAATATAAATATTTATATAATTAATATATATTATATTTATATTATGATAATTTTTTTTATAATTTATGGATCCAAAATCAATGTATAACAACTGAAACTATCGAACCAAAATTCTCATGAAAAATGAAAGAGTTGACACCCAAAAACGGTGATTTTAACAAGGAATTATTAATAAATGGGAATTGAAATGTTATAATTGAATCATATATGATATAATAATTATGTAAATTAATATTTTATATAATTATAATAAAATAATTTTTTTATACAGGATGTTAGAGAACCTATGAGGTAAGTCTAACTTCATGTAAGAGATTTCATCTCAATTTCCACTCCATTGAGACAAATTTTCTATTATAAACCTATTTATTTTTATGTTGTGTATATAATTCCATATTGATTTATTTAACATGAATATATATATATTTATTAATGATGATTAAAGTTTCAATTTAGGTTTACTCTTTTAGGAGGTTAAAATTTAAAACTTATTAATGAGTTAAGATTTTATTTTACAATCTCATTTTTTGGGATTAATCTTATTTTAATTGAAGAAATTTTATAATAAATCCTTAATAAAATCCATATATTTTATTATTATCTGAATATTTAAGGATTTTATACATTTTACTCTATCATTTAGCTTATTTGGAACTTGAATAAATAAAAGAAACATTTAAAATAAAATCCAATCTTATTTATCTTTTTGATCGGGTATATTTTTCCAAATTATTTTACAAAAGTATTTTTTATTTACTAAAATGATTTATTAAGGAAATTTTATGTTATTCTTGAATTTTTAAAATATTTTAATGAAATATTTATAATTTTTTCCCAAAGGGTTTTTTTACTTTATAAAAAGGCAATTGGAATGTTTTTTAATGTTTACAATGTTAATGGATTTTCCCACTTCAATAACTATTTTATGATATTTATCTTATTTTATAAAATTTAAAACATTTTATAAAGAAATTTATTTAATGAAATATTATGTTAATGTTTTACTTCCATTTCCCTTTATTCTCTAAAGGACATTATTTTTTTTAAAACCTAAATTTCCGATGAATTGATAGTCATATTTTATCACTTATTAATTTTATAGTTGTTAACTTTCTCTTAAATCATTATATTTATTATGATAATTTTATATTTAAAATTAAATTTATCTTATATATCCACATTCTTTGTATCATGGATATGATTATTGTCTAAATTTTATCCCATTTTTACAGATGGTGTTTTACTATGAATGTTATTTGATTGATTAGGGAAATATTAATATTCCTTATTATTTTCTCAATATGTATATTTTTTGATAAGGAATATTGTTTATGAATTAAATTTATTATTAATTATATGAGGAATTCATTGGCCATGCAGTGATGGGTGGGATCTGATTATAGATAGCCCCTCGATGCATTGGCATGTCTCATGAGACAAATCGATTGGAAAAAATTATTTAATAGGTTTTTGGTATAGACATACACACTAATTAAACTGTATTATTACAAGGAATTTATGGTAATGATATCACCCACTCCAAATATAAATTTTTATCAAGACACTTTAAGGGAAAGTGGGAAACCACAGTTTTCAAAACAAGGACCACTATGTGCAAAAAGAGCTCACAAAATTATTAAACACAAGACTAAGATTATTTTACTTAGAAACTATATATAATTACCATTGAAGAGTACTAACCTGGGTGTCTAGATTCTCCTTGATAATTTCTCCGAGTTGAGAAATCATTCAATCCATTGTCTGGATGAATTTCTACAGGATGATTTTTCCTTGGTTGAAGCCTCGGGTGATGATTCGGTCTTACTTGTCTATCCACCCCTCTAGCTCCTCAGTGGCCTCAACTTATAACTTTATTTCATAAATCCTTAAAATATAATCATTTGAGGCATTGGGCTGAAGGAATTTTTCAGTCATTTCTTCCTTGGAGTATAATATAAGCCTCAGACACTCCCCTACCTCTTCTTCCATCACTCTTGGTTCTCTTCTTTGATTTCCACTTTCCTAATCTTGTGGGTCTTTGATTTCCTTACTTCCAAATTTCTTGGTTTACCTAGTTTCCATCAGTTTAGGTAAGTGAGAATATTATTTTCATCCCTTGGGGTTTTCCCCTCAACCACAATGCATTTCCCTGAGTCATGCTTTCCCTTTTCCCCTTCTTCCTTCTTAGGCTGTGGGGACCTTTCCCTTAGAAATGGTCCAAACTGTCTACTGAAAGTTGGCTATAAGTGTCATCACCTGAATTTTATTCCTCATATGTCAATATTTGTTCTTGATATTCCAGATCTTCAAAACAGGTTTTCAACTCAACCCCCAGACCTTCTTTGAGCCTCGACCTCCATAGAGAGTCCACCTTACCTACTTTAACCTCCATGATATTATTATTCTTCCCGTCACTCAAAGTCTTCTAAAAATATGGGGACTTAAAAATGGGAATATTTGGGTCCATGGGTCCCAATACAATAGCCCCATCATACCTTCCTTTTCCATGATAAGGTTCTGTAGTAGCAAGGAAAAATGACTTCCCCTGCCACATTACAGGTGGCTCGACCTCTTTTCTATAATCACCCACAGGAACACCCTTGTCACCACTTTTTTCCTCCACTGCCCCCAAGGACATAATCCCTTGATCAGTGGATTCCTCTGGATGAGGTGAAATAATCCTAGTGTCTAAGGACTCCTCAACACGAGCCTCCTCAGCCTTCTCTAAATCCAAAAGATCATGCTCAGTTTTCTTGTGATCACCAAAATCATTCTTCAGGTGGGAAAAAATATCCACAACCTTTGTTGAAGGTCTTCATACTTCCACCACATAATTACCTCTTTCCTGAGCCATTTCCTCAACTCTGTCCATCATCAGATCAACACACCCACACCTAGATCCTCTTCGATAACTAGAATCTAGATTCCCCATCTGCCTACACATCTTACAGTACTCTACCCATGATTCGAAGAAGACTGATTTCTTGCACTTGAATTCTTCACCAACATAAACCCATACCCACTCCATTGGTTCATTATAGACATCAACCTCAACACATATCTGCAAGTTAATAGGATGGCTGACAGAAATAATCTTATTGTCGAATCACAGAAAATGTACAACCATGTTCCCTAGCATCCAAAGAATTATAGGGTTTTGGAATTGCAATAGAAGTTTAGGGAAATAAACCTAGATTATGACTGAAGAAGAGTCATGATTCATATGAAAATCATAATACCATCTAAATAGAAATAACCTAAGACCGATGCACTTATGAGGATCACTGGACCACATGCAAACAAAATCTTTCTTCGAGGCGAAACGAACCATCAGGTGGAGTTTGTTGAGAAGACCAATAATCACGTGCCTTTGTAACCCCCAAGATTCGAAGACAAAGCAGTCAAATTCATCTACCAGAGGATATGAAAAAGGATATTATGAATAATATCAAGGATGTGAGAATGTTTCTTAGGATATTCAGATTATATTTATAATGTAATATAGTAATCATGTATGTATCTAGTTCTTAAAGAATACTAAAATGAACAATACTTGGTGATGTGATACCTTATATCTTAGGATTATGTAATAAAATAGTCACTAACACTCGGTTACTAGAGTAGGTGTTGTTACATAAATGAACAGAATTAAGTAAAATAATGGAAAATAAATCAATTGTATTTCCCAAAATAATTGTTTAGTTGATGAAATTTTTTTAATTACTAATGTAAAATAATTAAATCCTATAGGGAACAAGTGAGTTCGTTCAAGATGGTGGCATCCTAAAACTGAGGTTCCAAGTTTGAGTCCTCGCAAGGCAACACACACTATATGCCATCGATTATCTTGTGGGCCCCTCTACTCCATTGGGAACTAGCCTAAGCCCATGGGTTGGCCACCTTGGGACTCACTGGGGACATGTGGCACGCAGGTGAGAAGGCCTCCCTAATACCTCATTACCCAACAACATGTTTCACCCACGTGTCATGGGTGAGTTGGCTCAAGGAGGTGGCATCCTGACCCTGAGGTTCTGAGTTCAATTCCTCACAAGGAAACACTCATTATATGCCAATGATCATCTCGTGGGACCCTCTACTCCATTGGGAACTTGACTAAGCCCAAAGGTTGTCCACCTTGGGAATCATTGGGGATGTGTGGCGTGCAGGTGGGGAGGCCTCCCCAATACATCGTTACCCAAAAAAACGTTTTTGAGGATAATAGAGGATCAGGGGAGCTTCTACTGGAACCTCTTGGTGATGGAACCCTATATAATTTTTGAAGAAGATTTCTCCCCCTTCCTGGAGGTGGGAAGGGGGAGGATGGTCTGATTTTTCTGCCTCTAGGGCCATATACCCCCTTTGTACCCTTCTCCAACCCTAACTATCTCCCAAAGTTCTTGGTGATTGCATTAAGCCTGAAGGTGATTGATCTTCACCTTGGTAATCCTCAGCTCTCAATCTCAGTGTCGGAGTTCTCTAAAGTGATGAGTTACCTAGAACTGACTCTGGTGGATAGATTCAACTTCTGAAGATTGTCGGTTGATGATTTTGATCGGTTTGTTTTTGGAAAATGGGATTTAGAAGATCACATGGTCGTCCATATTCTAGATAATCTCCATTTAATGATTCTATTTTCTTTAGAAGAAGATCCGATATGTGCATAGTCCAGTGCCCCCTAGCGATGCAACAATTGCAATTTTTTTCTTATTCGGTGGATGTTCGATCTCTGTATGAATCACGACCCAACATCCATCCTGATTTGGGTAAGTATTCCTTATCTACCATTACCTTTTCAAAACCTGGAAATTATTCATATGATTGGGAACTTGGTAGGTCATTTTCTGTGTTCTGATATTCATACATCTACCATGAGTCACCCAATCAACCCTCGGTTTTGTGTTGAGGTGGATATCTCGAGACCTCCGGTGGAATGGATTTGGATTTCGGTGGGTGAAGAATTTAGATGGAAGCAGGCTATTATTTATGAATCTTGGATTGACTACTGCTCAACCTGTAATAGATTTGGGCACTTAGTTTCTTGGTGTCATAGTGGATCCATGAGTAGGAGGTCACCAGGTCCATAGAAGAGGCTAGGTAAAACCTTTGACTGGAGAAACATGCCTACTGTGGATGATCGAATTAGCAATGCACCTGGAATGGGACCCCAAGATGCACAGGATCTGGAAAAACCTATAGGGGTTCCTTCTAATCCAATGGTATATGCAGTGTTTAATAGACTTAGAAAAGACCTGAACTAGGGGGATGGTGTAAAGGGAACTATTTTCAAGGGTGCTGCCAATACTAGTGATATAGAATATCCTTCAGGTGGAATTATGGTTGAAGGGGAGAATTAGTAGGAGCAAGGGAATGGCCTTGCTCCTCTTGATATCATCCAGAAGGAGGGTGGACTGATCGAGGGAGATGATGTTGTGGCTAGTTATAAGAAGGGAAGTAGAAATGAAGATGTGAGTAAACAAAATCAGGGGTCTGATTTTGATATGGCCAAGGATAATAAACTGCATGTTGTAGTGGATAATTGTGTTGATAGTCTAATTGTGGGGGTTCCATA
This sequence comes from Viscum album, assembly GCA_963277665.1. Taxonomy (NCBI): domain Eukaryota; kingdom Viridiplantae; phylum Streptophyta; class Magnoliopsida; order Santalales; family Viscaceae; genus Viscum; species Viscum album. The sequence continues at coordinate 2,107,303,165 of OY728137.1, read as the reverse complement.
GGTTTATGATGATGGGATCAATGGATGGGTTGATGAAGATGGTAGTGTGATGATCACAGTTTCCATGGGGAAACAATTTCAAGGGTTGGAAAATGAGGGTGTGGAGGCCAACATGCAGAATGAGACTCAGGAGGATGATGTAGTGAATGAAGTAATGGGAAATGGGACATGTTCAGGTTAGGAAGCGATGACACACCCACATTTCCTATCTATGATTGACACAAACTGTCAGTTTCATCAGAACCAGATAGAAAAGTATCAAGAGATGTAGATCCATGGAAAATGGGGGGATATTTATGATAATGATATAGAAAATGATGGTGGCATGGTTATACCCTCATATACTGACATTTTCCAGGGAGGTAAGAAGATTTTTTTTAGGAATCAGAAGTATATGATTGCTTTACCATAAAGAAGGTCGAGGAAAGATTACTCCTATCTGCCAAATCCAATGTCCACCAGATCTTCTGTTAGAAAGGAAGGTGGGGTAGTCTCTAGATTTAATAAAGTTATGAAACCTACTAATGAATTTATTTCATTAGAGAAGTTGAATCATAGAAGGAAGTATGCCAAAGTTCTGAAGCATTATGAAATCTCGAAGTGGGAGTCAGCGACTACGGATGAAGACTTTTACCATGGAGGTGGTGAGAGGTGTGGTTTTGATGATCTCTAGTTATTGTGTTGGGCCTGTGGTACTTTTTTTTTCTGAAATTTTCTTTTATTTTAATAAATGGTCAGAGGTTTTTCCTCTGTCTACACTTTTTAGGTAAAATAATTAAATTATAAAAATAAGAAGAAAAAAAGAATAGGGTAAAATTAATTTTATCTATCGAGGAACTCTAGTTCTAGCCCAAACTATCACCAAATTTCATGGTTTGTGTCCATTGATCTATTTGATGAATGAATATTTATCTTGAATCACTAGGTTCTGGTCCTTTAGAATTTTTTATGTGAACTCCTTGTTCTAAAACTCATAATCATTACTGCTAACCTCTAACCATTAAACTCTCCTTGTTAATGGTCACTATTCATCTTTTAAATTTGTTGTAACTCGATTCAAAGTTCCTCCTTGAATATATGAACCTCCACATGTTTTCTTAAACCCCATTAATATATTCCCCTATAGGATTTTAATACTTCTACTTTGAGTTTAAGCAAGGATACCAATTTCTTTAATATTATTTTTTCTTTGAATTAGGGATTTATGCACTACTTATTTGAATAGTGAACTTTACCCTTACGTGAGCACCCAACCATAGAGTTTCCTTGATGAAGCTTATGTGAAGTGCATATGACCCTTATTCATAGTTGAGGTTATTATGATACATTGGTGGGGTTATACTTTTTTATAGTTTTTTAGAATAATGGATTTACCCTTTCATAGCCGTCTAAAGCATGTGAGTTACCCTAAGGTATCGATTGAATTACCTTGATGTAGATCCCAATTATAGAATGAAAATTATGTAGCCATTGTATCCTTGGTGTTAGCTTGATGTGGCACTTGGTGAATTGTGTTTTAACCTTTCATATACTTTGAGAAGCATGGGTTTACCCTTCTGTACCCCTTGGGAAGCCTGCAGGTATCCTTACACAGGTCTAAAATGACCTTTTAAAGTATATATACCCTAAATCCCTATATATATATATTTCCTGTGAATTATGATTTTCATGCACATAAGGGTATATTATTATATTCAATATGTGATTGCAACAAAATGATAACTGTTATTAATTTACGCTTTACCCATTAATGTTATCATTCAAGTAAGTGTTTCATAAGATGAAATGGCGAGGAGGTATAACATTCATATGATGAATGAATTTATTAGCCAAATATAACACCCCAAGATTTTATGGTTTGTATCTTTTCAAAAAAATTTAATCTCATTGATAGCTTACACTACACACAACACTGATCTTAAATGAACCGTGATATACTATTAAATATTGTTATTTTAAATACGACCATTATAAAATATCCATTAAATTGGTGGGTGTGAATATGATTAACTATATTATGAAATATATATAATGTTCATATTAAATAAAAATTTATTTACTAATTATTAGAAAATAAACATACAATTTTTAGTGAAGTCATTTTATTTTCAAATATAATTTTTCATCAAAAAGCATTTTTTATTTTTTTCTATGGGAAAATAAATATAATTAAATTTTCAGAATTTTATAAAATTTATTTTAAAAAATAAAAATCATTTTTGGATTAATCATGTCAAAATTATCTTAGTATGAATTTATTATAATTTTTTGAAAAGTTATATTTTTTAAAGAACGGTGAAAAAGTACCGATTTTCATCGAAAAATGTATTTTCTCTTAATGTATTTAGAAAATTAAAATTATATTTTTAATTATATTTAAAATTTAATTTGTTTATTTTTATTTAAAATAATCCAATTATGGTTTTTTAAATGAATTTTATACTTTAATTTAGTATAAAAACATTTTATATTTAAAAATGGTATTTTTCCAAAAAAAATGTTTTTCGTTGTGTTTTTCTAGTCTAATTTTAAATTTAATCCCACAAATTATGTGTTAGAAATTTTGAAAAAATTATTAAATATTTTTAATTAAGAGTTCTAAATTTACTAAATATGATCTTTTATTTTTGGTCAATATGAATAGTAACCTTAGTAGTTTTTGTTACTACGGTTAAGGATAAATCGGGTAATTAAGGGTAAAAATAAAATGATAAGAACTAGAAAATGACCCTAAAACTTAAACCAATTTAATTTTATGAGTAATTTTTAACTTTAATCGTACATCGGTCTAATTTATGACATTATTGATCCCATTTGTTAACATTAAGATCCTTATAGTATTTTATTTAATGAAAAGTCAAAGATGTCACACTATTGTTTTTAATAAGTATAACATTTTTAATTTGTGGTAATTCATAAGATATGTTTTCCATAAATATTATTTTGAAATTCAAAACATTTATCTTCTTCATGGTAATTTATTTTTAATTTTTAGGTAAGAAATAATTAACTTAAAATCTTGTATAATGATGATGTAGTAATTATTTAATTAATGAAAACATCAAATAAATGATATAAAAAATATTAAAATAAATATAATTAGATATAATTAATGTGATATAGTAATTTTAAATATTACCTCAACATGTTTAGGTTATAATAAAATATTTTTCTTCTTCTAATTTTACTTATTTTATTGATGTTTTTAATGTCAAAGTAATGAATAGTATCAATTTTGAAAATATTGATATTTTATGGAATTAATATTTCATTAAATTATTTAAAATTCATTAAAATATTAAATAAGATAAAATGGAATAATATGTGGTCTAAAATTTCATCACATATTCATTTATATTCCATTGGGAAGTCTTTGAATCTGGAATAGACTTATTATATTTTGAGAAATTTTGAAAGTGCCCCTCACCTCAATTATAAAAGGGAACCCCTTACTTCACTTCTTCACACAAATTTTACCCATATATATCAAAAAAACTCTACCAATTTATATTATAAACATACATATACAATTTTTATAGGTCATGGACCTTCAAAAATACCAACTCTATACCCCTTAATAAGAGATCTAAAGGAAGTTTGTCGATCGAGAGGTAATTGTCTTTGCAAACTCTTTCAAGTTTATTTCTTATTACACTTACTCTTTATGTGTTGTTTCCCAGATAAAATAATAAATATAGTATAATTTATATTATAATATTTTATTATTATTATCATAAAACATTATTCCACCTTTTATCCATCCTATTAAAAATGAAGTCACCACACATGCATACGTACGACTTATCGTCTCCACGTAGTGGTGTAATTTGTTTTTAATCACCAATTTACTTGGATGGTTATAATAGTGGAAATAATGGATATATATAAAAATTATGACATGATAATTATTAAATAAAATTTATATATCTTCCATTTCCTTTCCCATTCACAATTAAGGGAATAATACCATCCCTTGTGCGTACGTACGACCTACCGTCTCAACGACATGATGTGATTCATTTTCTATGTTCAACATTCAAGAATGGTTCCAAAAACATATTTAATGATTAAATATTATTTTTATAACATTAATATAATTATTTAGATTATGTATCTATATTTAATTCAAAATAACTGGGACATTCCTGACAAAACATGCATGAGAAAACAAGGAAATTAACACCCAAAACAATGAAAACAATGAAATATTATTAATGAATGGGTGGTAACATGTTATAAAAGTATAATATAAGGTATTATAAATGTTAATATTATTCTATAATAAATTAATATCATTATTTAAACTATTATAAATGAGTATAAATTATGCACAACTAAAAGGAAGTGTGAGGTAAATGATTTCTTATCTCAATTTACATTCATTGGAATAAACATATACTTCATTGATTATTTCATGATAATATTATATGTGAAATTATTATTATTATTATTTTATATTTTAAATTGTTTTATATGTATTTATAGTATATACACATAATATAATCATTTGATCAATTCCCACTTCAGTGATACGATCTATGTAAGGGGCTTCCTCTCGATTTTATTTCGTTGAGGCATATTTTGATGTTATACACCGATATTATTTTCTGATGTGTATATAAATCACCTTTAACATGTTATATTATGAATTTATTTATTCAAATTATATTTAAAGTTTTTTAAAATTTTATTCTTTCATGGGTCATATGATTCAACTGATTACAAAGTGGTAAGGGAATTCGTCTCAATTTCACTTTATTGAGGCATATTTTAATATTATGCATATAATTTCTATTATATAGTGTATATACTACCCATTTGATTTATTTATAATCATAATTAACTAAAATTCATATTTCTCTTAAATATTCATATTCTTGTATCATGGATATGTTTATTTCCTAAGCCGTATATCATTTTTACATATGGTAATTAATTTAAAAGTTATTTGAATAACTAGGAAAATAATGTTGAATCCTCATATTTTAATCAAAAAAAATATTTGATGATAAGGTACATTTTTTATGATTTAAATAAATTATTCGATAATGAGTAATGATTTGGATATGCAGTACACAAGTGGTTCCTAGTTATAGATAGCCCCTCAATGCATCAGTAGTCCCATGAGGAGAATTAATTGTCCGTGTCCAATGGGTTTTTACTTTTAATGATTAAACTATCATGTTAAAGGTCTTGAAACTATAGATACTAGGATATCTGATATCATGGAATCAAATAGTAATAATATCATTCTGTAAGAATTTATTTATTATTATCCATGATATTTTCACTATGATGTTATCCATGGATTCAGATTGTGAACAAGTTATTGATTAAATGATTTTTTTCCAATTATTTAATTTGGAATAATGATTATTCCTTATCTTCTCATGATAGAAAATTTATTTATTAAATGGAATTTTTGTTCCATTATTTAACTTTATATATTGATAATGTTTCATTTATTATTGATTCATTATAGCTTATGTTGTACACATACCCTTAAAGAGCATTTGATACCACCCTTATTATGTTTTATTTTCCCTAGTATATGAAGAAGGAATCATTGAATAAGTCCAAGAATATAGACTAATTTATTTTATTATGATCTATGTTTAATTTCTAATGTAATAAGGTTACCGTGTATGTATATAGTTCTTCAATATTACTAAACTATTTGGTCCTTTAAGATACAATTCCTTGTATGTAATACCAATGTAATAAAGTAACCTCTGACTATAGTATAATAGATTTGGGGTTGTTACAATTAGTATCAAAGGATGTTTAGTAGAAACCTTAGGAACTAGATTTTAAAATAAACCTAGTTTACATGAGAATTATAGTAATACCTTATAGTATTTTATTATTTTACCATTATAGGGATTTTATTTTATGGTTGGTTATTCATTATATTTTTGAGCTAACTCAATATGTCCCATTAAATAGTGATGGTGCCTAACATAAGAAAGATAATCAATACTTGGGGTCAATGTAGGGATTTACATGTTGAGAAAGCTAATACAATTGGAATTGGAGATGAGTAGATCTTGACCACACTATGGTAGCTAACCTAGGTTATATATAATAACCTTGGACATATAGAGAAAATAAATTCTCCATAACATGATATACCTATATTGGATCATTTATGTGATAGAAGCCTACAAATTTCTGTGGAACTACTAATATAGAGGTAGCTGATCAATGTTTCAAGTCTCTTGAAAAGATATTTCTTGCCTTAGGATGCAATAAAAAGGAAAAAATTATACAGGTAATGTATTTTCTTAGATGCGATGATGATCAATGATAGTCATTGATCAAGAATATCAAGGAAGAAGAAGAAATAGAATGTATGGAGTGGAGGTATTTTAATGTAATATTATTTGATAAATATTTCCATCGTGAAAAATGATATGAAATGAAGATAAAGTTCCTCAACTTAAAGAAAAATTAGAAAGAAAGTATTGTAGAGTATGAGTCTACCTTTACATGACTAGCTAGGTATGTTAGATATTATACATGTAATCTAGAGAGAAATATTGATCATTTATTTGAAGGCCTTAAACCAAATCTCTGAAGGGCACTAGTTTCCCAAGAATTTCCATCATATGATGAAATAGTAGTATATGAAATCAAAATGGAGAATGATTTTATAGATCCTATATATTCAATGGAAATCAATAGAAGAAAAGGCTGGATGAGAACCATGAGAAATATAAAGCACCAAAGAAGAATATGGGAGTGAAATGATTTCGATCTTTTGAAAATTATGGGAAGAAACATCTAGGGAAATATTTAAATGGAACAAGAGTGTGTCACCAGTGTGGATACAAGGTTCATATGTCTCATGAATTTAAGGGGAATAAAAAAAATAATGATATTAAGTGATTAAAATGAAAATAAAGGGGTAATTATTCAAACTAATGTTCCAATCACCAATGGAATCTACTAAAGAGGAGGATGAGGGGAGAAGGATAATATTATAAATAACTACAGCTGAGGTAGAAGTTCTTAGTGATGTTTTTGTAGGTAATTTAATTATAACATCAAAATTTTCTAATAAATTATTTGATTATGGATCCATGCATTTTTTTTATATCTTCCACTTTTTCAAAGAAAATTAGATATTTCACTTTCACCTTAATAAGTATTTTTTCAATAAAAAATCATAGTGGAAGTATCACTATAATAAGGATGTGTTAAGGAGTTCCCACTATGACACATAAACATGCTATATTTTCTGAACTTATTATCATACCAATGGTTGAATTTGATAGAATCCTTGGTATGGATTGGATTTCAAAGTATGATGAACAAATTTATTACAAGGAAAAGGAAATAATGATTCATGATGAAGGAGTGGAATTCATTATCTTTATAGAATGTACTTCATCATTCGAGTCATGTCAAGATCCACCTACAAAATATATTATAAATGAGATTCTTGAGAAGGAAGATAATACAGATAAAAAAGGTAATCTTCTAATTGAGAATGTACCTTTTGTGTAGGAATACATTTAATTATTTCTCGAGGAATTACTTGGACATCCACTATCGTGTGAATTTTATTTTTCCATTGATTTAATCCCTAATAAAAAACTTATATAAAAAACTCCTTATATAATATCCATTGTGGAATTAGTGGTGTTAAAGAAACAACTAGAGGAGTTATCTAGTAAGGGATTTATACATCCTAATGTTTCACCTTGGGGATACCATATTCTTTTTTGTTAAAAATTACGATGAATCTATGAGGTTGTTCATTAAATATTGTTAAATCAACTCTATTACAATAAATAATATGTATCCTGTACCTCACATTGATGACTTATTTGATCAACTTCATGGAGCTCAATATTTTTTAAATATTGAACTTCACTATGGGTATTATCAATTGCCAGTGATAAGGAATATATTACTAAGACAATATTAAAATTGAGGTATGGATATTATGAATTTATTGTAATGTCATTTGGACTCACTAATGCACCCTCTATTTTCATGGATCTAACGAACACAGTATTCAAGGAATATCTTGATGATTTTGTGGTGGTATTTATTTATGATATCTTAGTATATTTTAAAACCTATTAGAACCATGATAATAACTTTTAGAGTATTCTTGTGACTATTGGAAGAAAAGAGTTATATGGAAAATTTAGGAAATGTGAATTCTGGCTTCAGAAAGTTTCTTTTCTTGGCTATATTGTATCTAAGTATGGAATCTCAGCATACCCTTACAAGAAAAAAATAGTGAAAAAATTTATTACACTAACTAACATAACGAAGGTATATAGTTTCATTTGTTTATAAGGTTACTATTAGTGATTAATTCATAATTTTTTCCAATTGGCTAACCCATTAACCAAGATCCCAAATACAGTGGTCAAGTTCATGTGAAAAAAGGATGTGAGGAATGTTTCTAATAATTGAAGAGAAGATTGGTCAATGTTAAAATTTTGAATATAATATCTGAAAATTATGGGTTTGTGATATACAGCGATGTATCAAACAAAGGACTGGGTTGTGTCCTTATGAAAAATGATAAAGTTATTTCATATGAATTAAGTCATTTTAAGATCCATAAACAAAATTATCCAACCCATGATCTTGATTTTGCAGGATTAATCTTTTCTATGAAGATATAGAGACACTACCTCTATGTTTAAAGATGTGAGATATATACAAATGAAAAGATTTGAAAATACAAATTATCATACATTTAACTCAACATGAGGTAAAGGAAATGGATTGAGATACTAAAGAATTATTATTTTTCAATTCAAAACCACATAGGAAAAGAAAATAAGGTTGTAGATGATTATAGTCAGAAATACCAAGGATTTCTAACCCAAATGAGGATTTAGAGAGATCCTATGTTTATGGATTTAGTAAATATGGATATGGTAATTATTAATTAAGGGAAGAAACCACTCTATTTTTAAATTATTGAGAAACTATATTTTTTAGAAAGGAAAAAATGTTCCCAATCAGATGATGAGAATTTTTAGAATAAAATTAATGCTATGAATGATGGAAAATTGGAAGGATTTTTTTGTGAAGATGGTGTTATGAAATTTTGAAATATTTTTTGTGTTCTATCAACACGTGAGGTAAAAAAGGAACTATTGGATTATCCTCATAGATAAAATTTCTCTATAAACCTTGGTACTACCAAGGTGTATAAGGATATGAAGAAACATTTTTGGTGGGATAATATGAAGTGGGAAATTGCTGACTATGTGTTAATACTTCAAGATTGTTAATGAGTGAAGGATAAGGGACAACATCCTAGAGTATTAATGAAACCTTTTCCTATACCTATTTATAAATTTTATGAAATTACTATGGAATTTTTCATAGTACTACCAAGGACTCCTAGAAGGAATGATACGATATGGGTTATTGTTGATGACCTTACCAAATATTCACATTTTCTTACTATAAGAGAATATTTAACTCTTGAGTTCCTAGAAAAACTCTATATTAACGAATTTTTAAGACTTCACAATGCACATATTTCAATTGTATCTGACCATGATCCACATTTTACATCAAAATTATGGAAAAGACTTTAGAAATATCTTAATACCGAGATTCATTTGAGTACTGCTTACCATCCTCAAACTGATGGAAAATATAAAAGGAGTATTGAAACATTAGAAGATATGTTGAGATCATGATAGAACACATTTAAAGGTATGTGGGATTACTATTTACATTTGGTAGACTTTTTCTACAATAATAGATTCTATTCAAGTATTCAAATGTTATTGTATGAAGCATTTTACTACAAGAGATGACGTACTCCAACTTGTTAAACGAAGTTGGTGACAGGAAAATTATAAGCCCATAACTTCTTTAAGATACAATGACAAAGGTAAAGAATATTAATGCAAATATTAAAGTAGCTTAAAGCAGGCAAAATAATTATGCTGACAACTAGAGAAATGATTTGTAATTTCAAGTGGGAGATCATGTATTTCTAAAAGTATCTCTATGGAAGGGTGTCATAAAATTTGGTAAAAAAAGTAAACTAAGACCTAGGTACATCATACCATTCCAAATTATAGAAATAATTGGATCTATAGCTTTCTGATTTCCAATGCCGTGAAGTCTCTCTAATGTTCATGATGTTTTCCATATATCTTTGTAAAAGAAGTATATTCCAGACCCAACACATGTTCTCACTTATGAAGAAATTGAATTGGAACCTAATTTATCAAACTGTGAAGAGACTATTCATATTATGGACACTATATAATAATTTTTTAAGAATTAAATGACTCTACTAGTGAAGTTACTTTGGATAAATCATAATATATAAGAAGTAATGTGTGAACCTGAGAAAATTATAGTGAAAAACTACCCAAATATTTTTATGTGATGAAATTATAGAAATTTTGATGATGAAATTTTTTGATCAATGGGAGAATATAACACCCCAAGATTTTATGGTATGTATCTTTTCAAATAAATTTAATCTCTTCGATAACTTACATTGCATGTAACATCGAGCTTAAATGAACTGTGATATACTATTAAATATTATTATTTTAAATAATACCATTATAACATAACTGTTAAATTGGTGGGTGTGAATAAGATTAACTATATTATGAAATATATATATGAAGTTCGTATTCAATACAAATTTATTTATTAATTTTTAGGAAATAATCACATAATTTTTAGTATAGAAATTTTATTCATCAAATATAAGTTTTCATCAAAAAATGATTTTTATTACTTTCTATGAAAAATAAATATAATTAGTTTTTGAAAATTTTATAAAATTTATTTTACAAAATAAAAATTGTTTTTGGATTCATAATCTCAAAATTATCTTAGGATAATTTTTTGATAATTTTTTGACAATTTTTTAAAAGATTGATTTTTTAACGAATAGTGAAAATATATTAATATTCATTGGAAAATGTATTTTCTATTAACGTATTTACAAAATTAAAATTATGTTTTAAATTATTTTTGAAATTTAATTAGTTATTTTTTATTTAAAATAATCCAATTATGGTTTTTTAAATGGATTTTATACTTGAATTTAGTATAACAACATTCTATATTTAAAAATATCATTTTTCTGAAAAACTGTTTTTCATGCATTTTGCTAGTTTAATTTTAAATTAAACTATGAAAATTATATGTTATAATTTTTTAAAAATTGATTCCATATTTTCCATAAAGAGGTACAAATTTAGTTAATAGGTATATTTTATTTTTGGTCAATATGAATAGAAACTTTAGTAAATTTTGTTACCACGGGCGGTTAAGGGTAAATTGGGTAATTAAGGGTAAAAATAACATGATAAGGACTAGAAAATGACCCTAACACTTTCCCCAATTTAATTTTATGAGTAATTTTTTACCATAATAATTTATGGGTCAAATTTATGACCTTTTGGAGCCACATGTTTGACATTAAGAGCCTTATAGTATTTTATTTAATGAAAAGCCAAAGATGTCACACTTTTGTTTTTAATAAGTATAACATTTTTAATATGTGTTTATCCATAATAAATGTTCATAAATAAATATTATTTTGAAATATAAAAGATTTATCTTCATTATGGTAATTTATTTTTAATTTTAAGGTAAGAAATAATTACCTTAAAAGCTTGTACAACGTTGATGCAATAATTATTTAATTAATGGAAAAAATTAAATAAACGATTTTAAAAATATTAAAACAAATATAATTATATATAATTAGTTTTATCCAATTTTTTTAGATTACCTTGATATTTTTATGATATAATAAAATAGTTTATACAAATTTGACTTGTTTTTTTTGATATTTTTAATGTCAAAGTAATGAATAGTATCAAATTTGACAATAATGATATTATATGAAATTAATATTTTATTAAATTATTTAAGTACCATAAAAATATTAAAGAATCTAAATGGTGATAATATATGGTGAAAAGTTCATCCCATATTCATTTATTTTTCATTTGTATGTCTTTAGATCTATAATAGACCTATTATATTTTGGGAAATTTTAAAAGCATCCCTCAACTCAATTATAAAAGGGCACCCTTTTATTTACTTCTTCAGAAAACTTTGAGCCATATATCTCAGCCAAAATCTACAAATTTATATTATAAATAATCCTTTTCTGATTTATATAGGTTTTGGTCCTTCCAAAATGCCAACCCTAAATCCCTTAATAAGAGATCTAAATAAAGTCTGCTGAAGGATAGGTAATCATCTTTGCCAACTCTTCCAAGTTTATTTCTTATTCTAATTACTATTCATATGTTGTTTCCATGATAAAATAAAAAATAAAAAATACTATATATTCTAAGATGTTATTATGATTATGGTAAAACCATATTCCAACTTTTAACCATCCTATGAAAAATAAAGGTACCGTGCGTGCATACGTATGGCTTACCGTCTCCACGCAGTAGTGCCATTTTTTTCATCACCACTTTACTTGGATGGCTATAATGATGAAAATAATGGATATATATATATAAATTATGACATAATAATTATTCTATAAAATTAATATATCATCAATTTCCTTACCCATTCACAATTAAGGGAAAGACATCATCGCTCATGCGTACGTATGACATACCGTCTCCATAACATTATGTGATTGATTTTCCATGCTCAACATTAAAGAGTGGTTCTAAAACTAAATTTAATTATTAAATATGATATTTATAACATTAATATCATTATTTATATTATTGATCTATATTTCATGTAAAATAACCAAGACATTACAAAACATGCATGAGAAAACAAGGCAATTAACACCTAAAACAATAAAAATAATGAAATATTATTAATAAATGGGTGGTAACATGTTATAAAAGGATAATGTAAGGTATTATAAATATTAATATGATTATGGAATAAATTAATAACATTACTTATATAATTATATAGGAGGATAAATTACAAACAACTAAAAGGAAGGGCGAGGTAAGGGATTTATTTACTCAATTTTCATTCATTGGGTTAAACATATACTTTATTGATTATTTCATGCTAATAATATGTGTGAAATGAATTTTTATTATATTATATTTTATTTAAAATTATTTTATTTATATTTAAAATTTATACACATAATCCATTCATTTGATTAATACCCACTTCAAAGATATGATCTTTGTAATGGACTTTGTATCACTTTTCTTTCGTTGAGGAATATTTTGATGTTATAAACCTACATTATTTTATTAGGTTTATATAAATACCCTTTGACATGCTATATCATGAATTTATTTATTCTCATGATATTTAAAGTTTTTTAAATGTTATTCTTTCTTGGAGAATACAATTTTATTGATTACAAAGTGGTAAGGGAATTAGTTTCAATTTCTATTCATTGAGGCATATTTTCATATTATGATTTTTTATTTTATTTTATATAGTGTATATAGTTACAATTTGATTTATTTATGATCATAATTTTGTGAAAGTGATATTTCTCTTAAATATTCATATTCTTGTATCATGGATATGTTTATTTCCTAAGCCATATACCATTTTTATATACGCCGATTACTTAAATATTATTTGAATAACTAGGGAAAAAATGTTAAATACATTTAATTTACTCAACATGTATATTTTATGATAAGGAATATTATTTTTTAATTAAATCAATTGTTCGGTATATGAGTAATGCTTTGGACATACAAGACATGGGTGGGGCCCGATTATAGATATCCCCTCGATGCATCGATAGTCTCATGAGAAAAATAGGTTGTCCATGTTAAATGGGTTTTTATCCATAATGGTTAAACTATAATTTTAAAGGTCTTGAAAGTATAGATACCATGATGTTTGAGATCCTAACAACCAATATTAATAATTTCATTAAGTAAGAATTCAATTATTATTATTCATGATATTTTCACTATGATATTATCTATAGATTTAGATTGTGAACAAGTTATTGATTCAATGAAATTTATTTACAATTATTTACATTTCCATAATGATTATACCTTATCTTATCATGATATAAAATTTATTGATTAAATGGAATGTGTGTTCAATTATTTACCTTACCATATTTATTATGTTTTATTTATTATTGATTCACGATAGCTTCTGTTGTACGCATACCCTTACTAAGAATTTGAGATAAAACTTTTTATGTTTGATTTTTCCTAGGATATAAATAAGGAAGATTTGAATAAGTTCAAGAATAAATATTACTTTCTTTTATTATGATCTATGTTTAATTACCAATGTAATAGGGGTACCACGTATGTATCTAGTTCCTCAATATTACTAAACTATTTGGTACTTACGGATGCGATTCATTGTATCAAATACCAATGTAACAAATTAACCTTCAACTTTGGGATACTATAGTTGGGGTTGTTAACCAAATAATTCACTCATGTGTTATGAATTCATGAGTAAATTCTATATATTGATGGTTTTACTTGTGGCTTTATAAACCATTGTCATGCGATGATAGTGGGTGTTCATAGATTGAGATCCTCATGCTTAGAAAAAAACTATATAATACTTGTAGCTATAATAATTTTTACTTATTTTCATATTCAATTATATCACATAATGAATGGAAGGATGGATCCCTTTTTTTGATTAGAGATTTAGTTCATCCTATAGATACACTATAGAGGAGGGAAGATTTTTTTAGTATCTTATGATCTCTATAAAACTCATCTAAAAGAGAATAATAATGATGCAATGGATATTTGGTGTAAGATAAACTAGATTCATAAAAGTTCTTCATTTTAGTTTTATCACATGTTTAATATTATCTTGCATGGTGATCCTCAAACAAGGGTTTATATCGCTTCCGCTTCATCTAATAATTATTATTAGACTCTTAAAAAATCCTTTATTGGTATACAAGGAGGTCATGATTTAGATTTATAAAATCATTCTTGAAAAAAAAATAAGAAACCATAAAAACTATAACACCATAATATTTTTAAAAATATATATTTTAAATAATTATATTTCTTCAATAGATTTCATTACACGCAACACCGAGTTTTAACACCCCATGAATCACTATTAAAATATTATTATTTAATGTGACATTAATAACCTAGATATTAATTTGGTGGGTATGAATATGATTAAATAATTTATGATATATATATATATATGTTTTATTTAAAATAGATGTATTTATAAACTCTTAGTGAATAATCATTCAATTTGTTAGTAAAGTTATTTTATTCTTCAAAATACAGTTTCTCCAAAAAGATGTTTTTCTTGTGAGTAAATATTATATTTAATTTATGAAAGTTTTATAAAATTTATTTATAAAAATTAATTTCATTTTTTTAATTCATCATGTCAAAGTTATCTTAAGATGATTTTTGATAATTTTCTGAAATTAATATTTTTTCAATGAATTAAGAAAAATACTGAGTTTTATTGAAAGTTGTATTTTTATTTGAAAGTATTTAAAAACTAAAATTATATTTTGATAATTATTTAAATTGTATTAGTTAATTTTTATTTAAAATAGTTTAATTATGGTTTTTTAAATGTATTTTATTCTTGAATTTAGTGTAAAAAATTTTATATTTTAAAGGGAATTTTTTTCAAAAAACTATTTTTCATCGCATTTTACCGGTTTAAGTTTAAATTAAATTCTAAAAATTACATGATTTTAATTTTGAAAAATGGATTATATATTTTAATTATGGAGTTCCAAATTTATTAAATAGGTCACTTTTATTTTTGGCCAATATGAATTGTAACCTTGGAAATTTTTGTTACCATAGTAAAGGGTAAATTGGGTAATTTTTGTTAAAAATAAAATGATAAGAACTATTAAATGTCTCAAAAACTTACCTAAATTTTATTGGACGAGTATATATAGACCAAAATCATCCAATTTTATAATTTATGTCATTTTGGAGCCACATGGATAAGATTATGAACCTTATAATATTTTATTTAAAGAAATGTCAAACATGTCACACTCTTGTTTTTAATAAGTGTAATATTTTTAATATGATTTTATCTAAAAAATTATTTAAACTATAAATATTATTTGAAAATATGAAATATTAATCTATATCATGGTGATTGTTTTTAATTTTTAGTGAATAAATAATTACCTTAAATGCTTCCACAATGTTGATGTAGTAACTATTTAATTAATAAAAAAAAATCAAATAAATGATATTAAAAATATTAAAAGCATTATAATTTGAGATTATTAAGGCCATAAATTAATTTTTTAGATTAAAATAAAATTTTGGGGATATTTGAAATTAATTGTTTCTAATTATAAGATTTTTATTGATGTTATTATAGTCAAAGTATTGAATAATATCAAAATTGATAATAACGATATTTTATGAAAATTATATTTTATTAAATTATTTAAAAATCATAAAAAAGGATAAATGGGATAATTTATGGTTGAAAATATTATAAATGAGTTATTTATTGTCCAATTTATACCTTATAAGTAAAATTATACCCTTTAATATTGTAAAAGTTGTTTCTGTAGTTAAAATTAAAACAGTTTAACTAAGGGTTAATCAAAATGATGAGGTTTTAAATTACAAAAAAACATTCCTAGAAACTATTTTTTGATGGGATTAAAAACCTATATCACCTTATCTTTGAATAAATTTCCAATATAAGGTATTTTTATTGATATTTAATTTATTATAAATTAATATTTTGAGAAATTCCAAAGGTTACCCTCACCTCAATTATAAAAGGGAACCTCCTCCCTTTCATTACACCACATTGGGTTTTCTAACTCAACCATACTATTCCAAATTCTCTTATCCACTTAGATAGACACATTCTAGGGGTAATGGTATTCCAAAAAATCCAACCCTATAGCCCTTTATGGGAGCTATAAAGAAGTCATTTTGAAGAAGATGAGGTTAAATAACTTCCAAAGGAAGTGAGACCTAAGGTAAGAAATTTTAATCTCACTTTTATTTCTATAGTAAATGTATATTATATAACACTTTTTTCTTTTGTGTAGTTTATATAATTTATATTTGATATATTATATTATGAATCACTTTTTTTCATGGTATTTAATGTTTTATTTGATGTTATTTCTTTCACGGGGCTTATGATTCAAAAGTTACAAAGTGTTAAGGGTTTATTTTATAATCTCATAATTATTCAGTATTGTTTATATTTAAATTTAAACTAGGGAATATTTCTCTTCCATGTCCATATTTTATAAAAAAATTTAAAAATATATATTACTATTCTCTTAAAATTATTTAAATTCATTTTTACCCATGTTTTAATTTTTACAAAATGGTTTGAAAGGAATCTTTTTTTCATTTTCCAAATGAGGTACTTTTTGAATCTTCTGATAAAAATACAGAAGAAATGTTTTTTAGCTTATAAATAATGAGTATATTTTCTCATCGTCATGATTCCTTAATTATTTTAAGAGTAATTTAAAAGTTTAAAAGTTTATTTTCAATGAAGATGCTTTTATATATGAGTGTAAAACTTTTAAATAAAATAAAGTGATTTCAAAATGAAAAAGTTATTTTTCTCAAGAATTATTTCATGTGATATTTCAAAATCATTAACCATTTGAGATGAAATACTTTGATGTTAATTAATATTTAATGATGATATGATCCATAGATAACATCCTTATTCTTTATCTAGATGGTTTATGTTTATAATGAAAATATGTTGATGAAACTTTATACCTTTTCAATGGGTTGTAATTTCATTAAATGTTTATGAAATAAATTTATTTTCATGAGTTTTATGATGATTAATGTTTTAAAATATTGTGTCACACATATATATAATTTTATTTATATTTAGTGTGGTACCTATATCTCCCTCTAATTCATTGGGAAAATATGGATAACTCTTGAGTTAAATATGTTATGCATGAACCTAATTTCATGCTCACAATTTTATGTGTGGACTTGATTATCATGTCCATAATTTTATGAAGGTAAATGTCTATCATGTACATAACTTTATATATGGACCTATATTTCACATCCATAAGATCATGCGTGGACCTGGTTTCATGTCCATAAATTTATACGAGGTCCTTATTTCATGTCTTTAAATTGATGGGTGAACATGTTTCTATTTATACATGTTCAAAAATTTATAAGTTTATGCCACAATTCCATATTTTTTGTCAATTTTATAATCTCATGTATTATGTTATTTTATTATTTTATGATTCATATCTTTTGAACTTCTAATATTTATACCAGGACTCAATATTATGATATATGATATACATAGTGTAGTTTTCAAATGTTAAGTTCATGTTATCACACCATTATGCTCAGGTTGTTATTATGAGATTATTGATATCTCCCTTGTTTATCCTTAATAAGAACCTAAACTCACCCTTTGTTATGTTTCCTTTCCCCAGGATATGAATAAAGGTTTTAGAAATGATATGTCTAAGAAGGTTTCTAGTTATGAATAACTTAGTCGGAGATGATATATATCATTTATGAACCAGTTATTTGTGTTCCTAAGTTTCTAAAGGCACTAGACCAATACGATTTAGATTGTAATGAAATTTTATGTAATGAATGTTCATATACTTAGATTTAATAAATATGTATGAAAATATGGGTAGTTATAGTTGGTATCTGAGTAGGGTTTAGTTAACATTTATAAAATAAGATGAGAAAACTTTAGTAAGAACCCCAGGGATAGGTTTATGAATAGGATACCATCATAAATGTTTTGATCGTGGATAACCTAGGTTAAACGTAAGGTGTAATTGATTGAAAATAATGTGTATTTATTTAAACATATAATGAATTATGTTTCATTATTATATGGGTTTTGACTATGATTTATCACACTATTCTTTTTGGTTTTAGTTAATAGTTTGAACCAAAAGGAATCATGTGAACAAAAAATATGAAAACTAATGCAACAAACATACTCATGAAAAATAAAATGGATTAAGAGTTGGGATAAAATATCTTGTGAATATAATCACCCAACACTCTCAATATATTGATGAAAAAAAGAAACATGTTGAACTTCAGAATGCACCAAGGAGGGAGAAACATTTTATTGAATCATTTATATGATAAAGAACACCATAATTATATGGGTATTATGATCCACTAGTTGTTAAGAAATCGTCAATGTAATGGAAAAGATATTTTCCATTCTTTAGTTCTCAGACCATGAATTCTTTTCATAACTGTTTATCATTTTGAATGTGAAGAATACCAATGGTAAAATATTATTCAGAATATGAAAAAAGAGGATAAAATTAGATCCATGGGATGGGATGATTTTATGAGAATAATTTTCAATAAGTACTTCCCTTATATTCTATGTACAAAAATGGAGAAGGAATTTATTTATCTTAAGTAGAAGTATAATGAATCCATTAGTAACTATGAAGAAAATTTTACAAGACTTGCAAGGTATGATTCAATTTTAATCATCAGCCTTGAAAAAAAAGATCAATTCTTTATTTGATTGAAACTAAGTCTTATAAAGGCATTAACCATAAGGGACTTTGTAAGCTATAAATAAATCAGTCAATGTGCACTAAAAGTGAAAATGTAATCTATAAATCCTTAAGGTTCTGGGGATAAGAAAAGGAATATAGAGTTTCATGGAAACTTCAATGGGTTTCTACATTGAGAAAAGAAAAAGTTTCAACCTCTTACTTTCAAAAATGTGAGAAGGAGTACTAAGGTTAATGTATGAAAGGAATAAGAAAAATTTTCAAGTCCAAGAAGCCTAGACATCGAGAAAAAGAATGTCAGAGTGATTTAAAGAGGTCATTCAATGAAATAAATGGAGAGAGATCTCACCAAAATGCACTACTTACATTTAGTGCTATAGATGTAATGAGTTTGGGAATTATGTGAATCAATGACTTAATCCAAGGGATATTAAAGATAATAATCCAAAAAAACCTATAAAGTAATAGGGAAAATGGAAATATTATGTAATTACAATAGTTTAAGAGAATCATGATAGTTAGGTTACACTTATCCTCCACTCTAGAATATGGTATTCTATGTTTATGTTTGTAAGAATAATCCTTATGAAAATATTATTATTTAATGATGTTTTATGTGATTATGATCATTTATTGGATCTCCCTGCACAGATTCCACATATATTTCTAGAGTGAAGAGATCACATATTATATACCAGTGCAAGGATGAATCCAAACATCCAATGCATTTATTTTCAGCTAATATAATATCTTATTATATTTTAGAAGCATATATTATTGTGACCTTTTGGGAAATTATTAACACACCTTGTAGAATATAAGATCAAGGTATATACATATTTTTATGATAATTTATGAGTAATTAATTTTCTTATGTTAATAATGGAAGGATATAAGATCAAATTATTTTTGGGTTTTGAATATGATTGGTAATATTTTGGAGGATTAATAAGGTTTAATACTTGTAGAATGAATTAAGTTGAAAATTTATTTTTTTGGAGGTTAAAGTATGATTTATTATATCCATTTTTTTTTGGTTTTGGTAAATATTTAAAGGATGAATTAATATCCTATGATTCTTATGATTCAAATAAAATTTCTTCAAGAGAGAAAAATTAATCTCAAAAATTCATTTTTAGAGTAAGAGATCATGTGAAAATATATTAAAGCACAACCAAAGGATGATATTATTATTACGACATATAAATAAATCAAGTAAGTTTATTTTTTCAAGTGTTTCATCAATATTGTTAAAGAATACCTATTATTTAGGAAAAATGATATTGAAATAAAAATGTTATCCATTTAATTTTCTTACTGAGAAATCAATGGCCTTTTAACCCATTATAGAATTATGGATTTGTGATAATTAACTTTCCCGTGTTCATGTTCTCTATCACTCTCTATTAGTCATTGGGATTTAGTTTTCCCTTCTATATAAAAGTTTTCCCTTCCCATTAGTGTCTTCCTACATGGTAACCTAGTATGTTTTATGCTAGATGACCTTTGTACACCCCTTTATCTCTTTTCAAGAAAAAGTTTTTATTAACCCTTTTTATGATGCGAGTTTCCACAAAAGAATATTCAAATGTCAAACCTTTGATTACCAAGAAAAAGTTAAAATTGTGAGGAAAAAATTTATTAATTAGGGGAGGGGGAGAATAAAACACCCTAATATTTTATAAAATATATCTATTTAGATAATTTTACTTCTTTTATGGCTTATGTTACATGCAAAAACGAGTTTAAATGCACCACAATACACAATTAAAATATTATGATTTAATGTGATAATTATAAACTAACCATTAATTTGGAGAAAATTAATATGATGAACTAATTTATGATATATATATATATATGTTTTAATCAATATAAATTTATTGATAATTACTTAGTAAATAGTCATTTAATTTTTTTTAATAAAGTTAGTTTATTCTTAAGAAAATATTTTTCCCCAAAAAGGTTTTTCTTGTGAGTAAATATTATAATTAATTTATGGAATTTATAGAAAATATATTTGAAAAAATTAATTTTATTTTTCAAATTCATCATGTAAAATTTACCTTAAGAAGAATTTTTAAGAATTTGTTGAAAAATATTAATTTTTTCAATGAATAGTAAAAAATACTGATTTTTATTGAAAATTGTGTTTTTTTAAAATATTTAAAAATTAAAATTCTATTTTGATTATTATTAAAATTTTATTACTTTTTTATTTAAAATAATTTAATTATGATTTTTTAAAAGGATTTTATACATGAATTTAATGTAAAAATATTTTATATTTAAAAGTGCATTTTTGAAAAAAAGAGTTTTTCATTTCATTTTTCTGGTTTATTTTAAATTAAATTATAAAAATTATGTGTTTTTAATTTTTTAAATTAGATTCTATATTTTGATTCATTAGTTCCCAATTTATAAAATACAACCCATTTATTTTGAGCCAATATGAATAGTAACCTTGGTAATTTTTGTTACCACGATAAATGGTAAATTGGGTTATTTAGGTTAAACATAAAATGAAAAGAATAATTAAATGACCAAAACACTTACCTAAATCTTATTGGATGATTATTTACTGACCATAATCATCCAATTTCTTAATTTATTAAATTTTAGGGTGATAATTATAAGATTACAACCTTTATATTACTTTATTTAAAGAAAAGTCAAACATGTCACAATCTTGTTTTTAATAAGTGTAATAATTTTAATATGATATTATATAGAATATTTTTTTTGACTATAAATAGTATTTGGTAAGATAAAATATTTATCTACATTATGGTAATTTATTTTTACTTTTTAGTAAATAAATAATTTCCTTAAATTCTTACAAAACGCTAATGCATCAATTATTTAATTAATGAAAAACATTATATAAAAAATATAAAAAATATTAAAAGTATTATAATTTGAGATAATTAAGGTTATCTTCTAATTTTTTAGATGACCGTGAAATTTTTGGGATATGTTAAAATAATTGGTTCTAATTATAATAGTTTTATGGATTTTATTGAAGTCAATGTATTGAATAGTATCAAAACTGACAATAATGATATTTTATGAAAATAATATTTTATTAAATTATTTAAAAATAAAAAAATGGAAAAAGGGGATAAGGAATGGTAAAAAATATCATAAATTTCTTATTTATTGTATAATTTACATCATATAAGAAAAATTTACATCCTTTTAATAATGAAAAAGTTGTCACCGTAGTTAAAATTAAGATAGGTTTACTAAGGGTTAATTGAAATGATAAGATTTAAAAATACACCAAAACTTGTCTAAAATATATTGGTTGATGGGATTAAAACCCCATATCAAATTATATTCGAATCCCTTACTAATTGTAGGTATTTTTTTGAGACTAAATTTATTATAAATTAATCTTTTGAGAAATTTTAAAGGCGACCCTCACTTAAATTATAAAAGGGAACCTCCTCCCTCAATTCATTACATCACTATGATCCTTCTAGATCAACCATACTCTGCCAAATTCTATTCTCCACTTCCATAGACACATTTTTAGAGGTTTTTTTCTTCCCAAAAGACCAACCTTAGTTCTCTTTATGTGAGATATAAAGGAGTCATTTCTAAGAAGAGGAGGTTAAAAGACATTCAATGGATGTTGGACCTAAGGTAAGGTATTTTAATCTAACTTTTATTTATATGGGACATATGTCTTATATACCACTTATTTATTTTATTTGGTATATACACTACCTATTTTATATATTATATCCCAAATTTATTTGTTTTCATAGTATTTAAATTTGTATTTAAAGTTATTTATTTCATAGGGATTATGATTAAAAAGTAACAAAAGTGGTAAGGTTTTATTTTAAAATCTCATAATTATTCAGGAATGCTTATGTTTATGTTTCTATTAAGAAATATTTTTATTCCATGCACATGTTTTCAAAAAAAAATGTTTTCAAAAAGTTTTTTACTATTTTCATAATTTTTTTTAAATTCACTTTTACCCATGTTTTACTTTTTACAAAATGGTTTGAAAGCAATCCTTTTATAATTTTCCCAATGAGTTAATTTGTGACTTTTTCAACAAAAAATATATAAGGAATTTTTTTTTAAATTATACAACATGAGAATATTTTCTTAATATCACGACACCTTTATGATTTTAATATTCCTCTATAAGTTTACTAGTTTATCTTCAATTAAAATGTTTTCATATATAAGTGTGTAGTTTAAAAAAAATGAAGTGATTTAAAAAATAAACAGTTATTTTCCTCAATAATTATTAAATGTATTATTTCAAAATAATTTACAGTATAATATGGAATCCTGTAATGTTACTTAAGATTTAAAGGGGATATGATCTTAGGATACCATCATTATTATTTTTCTGGATGGTTTATGTTTATAATGGAAAGATGTTGATGAAACCTGCCCCCCTCCATGGGTTATAATTTGAAGAAATGTTTAGGAAATAAATTTATTTTCCTGGGTTCTTTGATGGTGAATGTTTTATGATCTCATGACACACATATATATGATTTTATTTATGTGAATGGTGGGACCTATATTTGCCTCTAATGAATTGGGTAAATATGGATTTTTTTTAAAGTTTCCTCAGCCAAAAAGTATGAGGAATTTATTAATGAAAAGAAAATATACAAAATTATAAAAAAAATATTTTAATATAATATCTTTCATAATGTGATTCCAAATAAACCGAAATAGTATCCAACCAAGTGAGATCCATACCAAATCCCCTTTTTTCAAGACCATCCACCCCCATGTTTACCTCCCAAAAAAATTCATGATAATGAAATTATTTCTCATGAAGTAATCCATACATTTCGTCCATTAGGCCACGAGTCTCTAAGAAAGATGTTGTGTACCATTCTTAATTTCCCATATGATATTAGTGAAATCACTTTCCAACCATAATTTATTCTAACCTTTTAATTTTTCAAAGGAATTCTCATTAATTAATTCTTGAATATCCTCTTAAAGTTATGGAACCACTCCAAAATACCCATAGAATCATACCGTATTTTTTTCATTATTATCATGAAACACCACATCACACCCTGAGGATCCTGCATTCCCCTTAGATTCACCATAAGAGTTTATTTTAATCCAATTAGGTAGTAGAGTTTTCCAAAAAACCTAAACCATTCCCACCCTCATCTTGTAATTCCCTTATATTCTCAATATTCTAAAGACCATGAATTTATGTACACTTTTATCTCTAAAATCCTTATCCACTGCATTTAATTCCTTAACTTCAACCAAAATCTTCATCAGAGCTGACCCGATGATAAAAAACTATAAAATCATGCATCAATGCATTGTTTATGAACCAGAGAGTGTGAATTTTTTTTTCCACTACCACATAAAAAAATCTTTGCAGTTGATCAGAGATAACAATGCTAATGTTGTGCTGAAAAAATGATTATAGACAGCTCAAAATAAGTCCTTAAAAGCTAAATATATCAAAGATATCCTTCAAAAATACTGAGGAAGTTTCACAGTTGAGGAAGAGATACTCCACATATTCCCTATGTTGGTTACATAAATAACACATGGAATAAAGTGACACAACAAATAATTGTAAACAATTATTAGTGGGTAATATTCTATGTTCTCATTTCTAGAAAAGATAAAACTGAGAGGGTCTAATTGGGGCCTTGTTGATTTTTTTTCCAGTTGAAGGCACCATTTAAATAATTGGAAAGATTATGATAAAAATATTTCTATTCAGAATACCATTCCTAGCTAGCTCCCAAACCGGAACATTAGATCACGGTGTGAAATTAAATATGTTTATAATGTTTTTAATTTCATCCTATAGATGAGGTTGAGATTTTTTTAAAAATTCTTCAATGGAAATATGAGAATCAATAGTGGAGTCCAGATGATGAAAGTTATTAATGTGAGAAGATCCAATCCAATTATAAAGCCATATTTTTAGATAAGAGTTCCTTGTAGTAATATATCTTGAGCAATCCATGATGCTATAGTAAGAGGCCTTAACAGGTGGAAAGATGGATGAATCCATGGAAGAAACATTGCCTTGATTTTATGTTCACAATTGTATGCATGGATCTGGTTATCGTGTCCAAAATTTTATGCATAGACCTGACTATCATTTCCATAATTTTATGAATGGACCTGAATTTCATTTCCATAAGATCATGAGTGGAACTGGTTTCATGTCTATAAATTTATTCAAGGGCTTGAATTCATGTCATTAACTTGATGGGTGAACCTGTTTCTATTTATAAATGTTCAAAAAGTTATAAGTTTATGCCAAAATTCTATGTTTTATGTCAATGTAATGATCTCATAGATCACGTTCTTTGATTATTTTATGATTAATGTTTTATGAACTTCCAATATTTATTCCATGAATAAATATTATGATCTATGATATATAGGGTTTAGTTTTCAAATGCTAAGTTCATGTTCTCACACCCTTATGCTCATGTTGTGCTTATGTGACTATTGATATCTCCCGTGTTTACCCTTACTAAGAACTTGATCTCACCCTTTCTTATATTTTCTTTCCCCAAGATATGAATAATGGTTTTATAAATGATGTTTCTAAGAAGGGTGATAGTTAAAAAGAACTTAGTGGGAGATGATATAGAACATTTAGGATCCAGTTATTTGTGTGTCCAAGTTTCCAATGGAACTATAACTATACGGTTCTGGTGTGGATTGAAATATTATTTAATTAATTTTCATCTACTTAAATGTAATAAATATGTATGAAAAGTATGGGTCATTATAAAAATAGAGTAGTGTTTCATTTTTTTTGGAAATTCAGTTTCATAATAGGGTTTAACCTTACATAGCTAGGATACAGAAAGGTAGCCAACACCTTACCCTTACATAGATGATATGTGTGAGGGTAACTAAGGTATTACCCTTACTTATAGTGGTTTTCTTAAGTTCATCAAAACTTATCCTTATGTGAAATAAGGTATGTGTAAATATAGTTTAATTTTTAAAAGGGTTACATGAAGGCAACTGACCACTCACCCTTACGCAATAACCTTACATAGAAGGTCAGTGTAAGGGTAAACTCTTTGTTACCTTTTTAAAAATGGTTTTCATGAAGGTATTACCCTTAAAAAAGGTTCTATATAGACACGTAAAGGTAAATGAGACCTACCCTTATGTGAAGTGTTTAGTTAAAGGTAATATAATTTTTACCCTTACACAGAAGGAGATGTTTAATCATAATCTTTTAATTACCTTTATATATTATGTTACACTTAAGTTTCATAATGGTAGGTGGTGACTTATCTTTAAGAAAGGGATTTCATATAGCCTACGTAAGGGTAGAAGTATTTACCCTTATACAAGAATACCACTATGCATAAGGGTAATCAAAATTGCTTTAAAATTGTTAAAAAAATTATGATTTATATAGTTTATAAAATGTTCATAAATAATTATAAAAGTTATTTTGGGATATTTTAATTTATAAAAGTTTTGAAAATTAATTAATTATAAATTAATTATATGTTTATGAAACATTTTATTCCCAAATATTAAATGTAAATGTTTAAAATATCTTTTAACAAATTATATAGTAATTATTATGGTATAAAAATAAAAGAGTTTATTTTTGAATCATAAGAAATAATTTATAAAGGGTTATAAATTATAAAATAAGGCCAGCATATAAAATTTTTATATTTAAATTATGAGTTGTTCATAATTAATTATTTTTAATTTTTCAAAATAAAAGGGGGTGTTATTTATATATTATCTAAGCCACATAAAAAGTATTTTGATTATATATATGATCAAGGTTTAAATAGTTTGTAAGTATATGATATTTAAATTATGTAAAAATTTTACATAATATAAATTAAATTTTAAATTGTTTATAATTTATATAATATCATATATTTAAAATTAAATTTACATATGATTATTACTATTAAAATTTTCATATTATAATGAATATAAGATTCTTATATTCAAAATTATGGAATTTCCATAATGTTAAAGGTGAAAAATTATAAAAGGGTTTATAATTATCTTTTATTTATGAACTATACATAAATGTTTATCTCATGTTTAAGTATATGATTTTTTTCATTTATTTAAAAGTCATTAGTTGTTTTATTAATGGTTATAAAATTTTTATATGATGAATAAAATATGATTTAGTTTAAAATATTAAACTAATAAAGGATAGATCCTTGCATTTTCATGATAGGATTGACTCCAAATGAATTTAGTTTTTCATATACCTTGACCTCAGTTTATAATTGACATTTTGAAATTGAATTTATTTATTGAATATATTTTGTTCATATTAGGATTTATATTTATGATGAACTTTATTCTCTCTTAATCAAAGTATCCCCCGGTAGGGGGACTTGGGGTTGGACTGCTTACATACTTAGAGGCTTGTGCCCTGTCTAGGCTGGTGAATGGGGTTAGATATTTATCACTACAGGCTTACTCATGTGTATATTTTCAATATCATATAACTATATGACTTTAAAATAAGTGTTGATGTACCTTATTAATTTTATTCATCTGGATATGTATGAATATACTTGAATTTTAATTTTGGGTGAGTAATATAAACTTATCAGTTGTGTAATGAATTACACATCAACATTGTTTGAACATATTGATTTGGTAGAGGGAATATGATTTCAAAATAAATAACTAAATTTCTAAAATCATGCATACATAAAATTAAATAACATTATATAAGATGGCGAGATTAAAATCCCCTTTAAATACTAAGTGTGAGATTTCTTCCAAAGTGGAACTTATCAATGCATCGATCATCTAAAAAGGTAGTTTAATTCCAAAATAGGGTGCCTTTAGATTATCTTGTGTAAGGAAATAATTTAATGGATGTCATAGAAGCATCCTTGGGTAGTTTCAAACAAAAGTGGGTCTCCCTTGTATTTTCTTACAATTAGCCCATTTTTTATTTTAGTTTTGTGCTACACTTGTTGGGAAACCCTAAGGGTTGGGATACCATAAGAATAACATTGGATTTATCCATATTATATATTGTAAAAATATTTGTTCACTGAACTATCCTAGAGTCATATATGATATTATTAGGATGATTCCTTACCTAAATAACTAATCAGTGAGTTTCACACCAAAGTAGGGATATTTGGGTAGGGAAATATGGATCTCGGGCCACTAATAGATATGATGGATTTTAAAATGGATTTATAATTTTAGTGGGATCCCATTTAATATTTCGTTGTTAAATGGTTAATAATACATGATACTCATATTTTAAAATCTTATGCTGTAGATATCATCATCATCAAACTAAACTATGATATTAATCATTGAAAAGGATAAGTTTATTGTAATTTACTTCTAAGACTAGTGATTTAAGAAAAGTTATTAAGGGAAATTATACATGTCAAAACCATTCCTTCATTAGTAACCTAGTGTTGAAATTTTTCAACAGGTCAATCAACATGCTTATAGAAACATAGAGTGATTCATTTAATATTTCAAAGGAATTGGATGGAGAATAATGAATAGAATATTAGTCTTCACTCAATATGACCAGGTATGTAAAAATAACATTCAATGTGATTGAATATATTGATAAATTAGTGAGAATAAATGTTTCCTTAAATATTTATTGGTTGTTGAAATAAATTATATTATTCTGATAGATATATGATATCAACTGTATGATTTACAAGCGTTGTAAATATAAAAAATGTCAGATGATAAAAAATTAAAGCTTGAAGTTTTATTTCAAGTAATGGAGAAAAAGAGTTTCTATAATGATAATTTTGATATTTAAAGTTTAGATAAACTTGTCATATTATGTGTATTTTTATCTCATTTAGCTCTTGAGAAGATAATGAAAATAATTATTGTTTAATAAAATGAGATAATGTGTTTTTTATACACATAGTTATGTTTTTTTTTAATTTTTAAACATTCTTGAAGGGGAGAATAAAAATTTATTATTATGGTTAGAGGATTGATCCTATTTTTATATATGGAAATGTTCTAACAATATTATTTAATTTAAATAAAGTTTACTTGATATTTTTAAGGTGTTGATAATGGATGAACTAGGAATATAATGTCTGAATTTTGGTACTTCATAGATAACACAAGTAGGTAAAAGTTCAAACCCAAAGAAATAATGTTGGTTAAAAATTTAAATAATTTTTCTTTAATAATCCAATCTAGATCATTGAAACCTAGGGTTGTTAGTAATTAATTGTATTGTTAAATATGATTGAATTATCCAAGAATTATCTAAAGGAGTTTGTAAAACTCCATTGAATTTCCATTTTAGGTATGGATGTTATAGAAATTAATTATTTTATTTTTAAAGGAATGTAATACCAAATATATATTTTACAAAGTCTTTTAAATATATAAGAGTTGAAAATAAAATGAATAATTAATTGAGATTGTAGTTTATATTCATTGATGATTTGAATGTAAAGGATTTTATCAAGTTCAAATTAATCTAAGTAAAACATGTGTATCTTCATCTCATTTATATTATATTATAAGTTAAGATGTTGGATAATTTTTTTTATGAAAAAGTATGATATGATTAATTGTATACACATGGTTTATGATTCATCAATTTTTGTAACATTTTTTGAGAAGAAAATATGGATAAAAGTGTTTTTTCTAGGATAAAATGTTTGTCTAAATATTTGTTAAAAATAATAATATGAGGGAATGTGTTATTTCCATTCATAATATCTATATATTTTAATAAATTATTCTCTTTATATATTTTTTTGCAAATACATAGAATACTGTTTATAATTTGGAAACAATAGTTTATTTGTTTAATATTCCTACTAAAAGAAAATAAATTCTATTTTTTAACAAAAAAGATTTTTTATATGTTAGAAAGATATTATGAAGATAATATATCATCTAATAGGATAGTGAGAGTATGTTTGGAATTAAATATGTTTAATGTTAACAAATAAATAATTATTACAATCTAATTTTAAAGTGAATTTTACTTAATATCTAAAGATATTTAGGATGTATTAGTAAAAAATAATGTAATTAGTTATATTATTTCAAGGAAAATGTTTGATGAAATATGGTTCCAAGGATTATGATGATTCAATTTGGAAGATTTCTAAGTATAAAACATTAGTTGACATTGTAACATTTGATTCTATGAAGTTAAGAAGTTTGAATATGTTCAAGAAGTTGAAATATTATGAATAGGATTCCAAAGTCTCACTATTATTTAAATTGTCTTACTTTATAGATTTTTCTCAATAAATAGTTTAGTGGGAAGTTTTTATCAGATGGTCACATAGATATGTGACATGGATTATATAAGATGCAATATGTTGAAAAAATCCAAGAAGTGTAAAGAATATAAGGATGATCTGGAAATTTATCATATATGATATGATAAACTAGTGCTTCTTTTGGTCTGGTTAAATATTCTTTAAAAGTGTAAAAATATTAAATTTTATCATATTAAAGTAAAACTATATTTTATTATTCTCTCACATTGGCTAAATAAATGCATATGTAGATATATATTTCATGAATCTCAATGATAATTAACCTCTCAAAGTATGAATTTGAGTTTATCCCTAACTTATATTCTCTTTTGAGTATTATATGTTATTAATAAATGTTAAGGTTAGAATAAGTAATATTATTGTATAGAGATACATAATATGATCATGAGGCAAAAAAAAAAGAATATGATTCTTTTTGTGTGTTGGATGACCAAAGTATACCACATAGAGTTTCATACATATGTATTTGGTATACTAAGGGTGCATACATTATATTTGAGTCCCCCCTTTCGGAGGTTGGTGAATTACCTAGCATGAAAACCTTCATACTTTGATACCTAACTTACACAAGTCAATATATTTAATTAGATAATATAGAGGTGGTTAGGTATGTTTCTGATCATTTCATCAGTTAGATCTTAACCAATATTGGATTTGTCCTATTGTATGAATAGTATGACATATGGTCCCTTGATTGAATTAGAATTTATTTTGACTTAGATAGCTACTATAAAAGTGTTTTAGAGATAAGATAAAAGTTTTTTGGATAGGTATTCATAAGGTATTACATATGATGTAATATAAGGTGAATTTGAAGATGGATTTCCAAAAATGTTTTGGAAGATATCCAAATTTTTTTTGGATATAGGTTCACAAGTCATTGTATATAATACAATATAAGGTGAAATAGAACATAGTCTTTTGGATTTAGTGTAAGTGAGAGATTGAAGGAGATATGACCTAAATATATATATATATATATATATATATATGATATATATTTTTTATGAAAATTTTATTTTTTTTGCACATAATGGTATATTATTATATGAAATATGTGATTGTAGAAAAATGATAACTGTTATAATTTTTTATTTATCCTACATTTAATATCATTAAAGTAACCATTTCATAATATTAAATAGTGGGGAGGTATAAAATTCATACAATGAATTAATTTATTGGACAAAGAATTAACTCATGAATTATGAATTCATGAGTAAATGCTACAACCTTGGGGTTTTACCTATAGATTTACAAACCATTATCTTTTGATGGAAATGGGTGTGTGTATATTGAGATCTTCATTCTCGGAAAAAAATATATGATAACCATAAATATCTCTATATTCCATCATTTTATATGAGATACTAGTACATTATTAATATAAGTATGGATCCCTCTCATGCGATGATAGGTTTAATTTGGCCCGTGGATACACTACAGATGTGGGAATTTTTTGTTTTACACTTTGCGATTTCTCTCAAACTCATCCGAATGAGATTTAGAATGATGCAGTGGCTCTTTAGTGTAATTTATTATAGATTTAAAACATTTATTCATTTCATTTTTATCAAATGTTTCAATTTATCTTGTATAATGATCCTAAAAAAAGGGTTTATATCACTTCTTCTTCATCTAATAATTGTTATTATACTCTTATAAAAACCCTTCAATGGGTAAGTGGAACGATTCCCTAAAAATCTGCCTATAAAGATACATCTAAATAGGTGTTCTAAAATAAATATTATAGGCCCATAAGAGATCATCCAACTTTAAATACCAGTCCTTACTTAAGCCACTCACAATTTTCTCTAAGATTTGTTTAAGCTTACTATTTGAAACATCTACTTCGCCACTAGACTATGTGTGATATGTAGTTCTAATTTTTTGCACATAATAATAATTTTACATCAATTACATGATTTTGAAATTCTTAAAATTGGTTATATTTTCAGAGATTAAGGATTTGGGCACACCAAATATAGAAAAAAATTAATTCTTCATTAATTTGAAGACATTGTTAGTTTAGTTATTAGGAAGTACCATGAAATCCTCCCACTTGGATCTATAGCTTACACCCAATAATATATATTCATTCCCATGATAATATGGGAAATTTAACATAAAATATAATCCCTAAAAATTTAAAATTTCAACCTCTATAATTTCCTTTCGAGGAATCTCATGTTTTCTACTAACATTTCCTATTCGTTGTCATTTATCACATCCCACAACTAAGCCCACCGAATTCTTGAAAATTTTAGGCTAATAAAAACTACCTTGAAGAAATTTTTGGGTTATTATTTATATCTTATGGTTTCATCCTCATCATGAAGAGTGGTAACCTTATAAAATGGAAATCATCTCTTCTTCAGGTATATACTTCCTGATGATTCCATCCGCACACCTTTTAAACATAAAGGTTCATTCAAAAAGTAGTTATTAAGGTCTAAAATAAATTTATTTCTCTATTTTTATATGATATCACTTATCAACAGTCATATAACTAAGAAATTATCAAAATATAAATACCAAGAAAATTTATTAATGGAAACTAAATGCAAATTTTCATCTAGAAATTAAGAATTTATCTCTCTTGGGTCATCAGTTAGGGTATTTAACAGTCTATATAGGTGGTTATCCAATAAATTTTAAACACCTTTATTATCCCTAATTTCTAAGTCAAACTCATCCAAAAGAATAATATATATAATTATCATTTTCTTGGATAGTTTTTTGGATGGTAGATACTTTAATGATGAACTGTCAGTGAATATAATAACCTTGAGCATAATCAGATATTTTTAAAATTTCTCAAGAACAAAAACAACTACTAAGAACTCTTTCTTAGTTGTGGTGTAATTTATTTTGGCATAATCTAGAAATATACTAGAATATTACACCATATAAAGTCTTTTTTCCTTATTATATAACAAGATAAATTTGACCACACATTAACTAAAAGGGTAAACTCTAATCGAGGGAAGTTATTATGGGTGAAGAAGTGAGTTTTTCCTTGATAACATTGAATAATTTTTTTCTATCAAATAAAAATGGTGTTTCTTTAACCAATAGAGTGTATAATGGACTTTTAATTTAGAAAATGATTTAATAAATCTCCAGTAGATACCATATTTCTTTAAAAATATTTTAACACCCTTGGAATTTTTAAGAGGAGTTAGCACTTAAATCACTTATATATTATAATTTTCCACATCTATTTCCCTTTTTGAGACCTTATGACGAAGAAAAATTCCCTAGATAACCATAAATTTAAATTTTCAAAATTTTAAAAAGGATTTTTATACCTTTATAAAACTAGTTCTAGGTTCTCAAGGTAACTCTCAAATATACTTCCTACTTTGGAAATTTTATCCATAAACACCCCAATAATACTCTAAATCATTTTTTTTGAAAAACATAGAATTTATCTTTGAAAGGTATCCAGGGAATCACAAAATCCAAACAGAATTTTATAGTAATCAAATATCCCAAAGGGGCATGCGGGTTTGATTTTATTCTAATCCTCTAGGGATATAAGGATCTATTTGTAACCAGAATAACTACTCAGAATATATATATAAATTTATTCCAAACTAACCTTTCAATAATTTGTTCAAAGAACATCATAAGAGATTATTCCATTCTATAGGATGATTTTAGTTTCTTAAATTCATCATAGACTATCCATTTGGTCACTTTCCTAACCTGAATTTTCTCATCCTTTATATTTATTACAATATCTAAAAATCATTTTTAGAGACCATTTGGATAGGGTTGACTTGATTTATATTATAAAATGGATAAATTATCCCAACATCAAGATATTTTATTACTTGTTATTTCAAAACTTATTTAATATTCGGATGAAGACTCATTTGTCTCTCAATTATTAGCTTATTACTAGGCTTTATTGGGATCCTGTGCATGAAGAATAAAGGGATAATACCTTTGATGTCATCTTTGGAATAACCTATGGAATTATTATATCTTTTAATGACAATAAAATGGTTTTATTCTTCTTTTTTATCTAACTTAGTAGATATGATGGATAATAGTGTGGGATTACCACCTAAAAATGAGTATTTTAGGTGATATAGGAGTGGTTTAAGCTCAAATTATGGTGATTATTAGATGTAAGGTATAATATTGGGACTAATTGGCCCAAGATATTCAATATATTCCTTAATTAATTAATTAGGGTAAATAAATACTATTATTCAATACTATCCAGACTGGATATCTCTTCAAATTTAGATTCTATGGATGATTTTATAATCTTTTCCTCAGAAAATTTATCAATATGTTCAAAAAATTCACTCTCATAAGCATCAAATGGAACTACCTCTTTTATAATGACCCAATAATTATTCAAACAACAATTTCATTTTTAAACAAGAATTAATTTTCTTTCATTATTGAATATTTTTTTGTTAGAGTTTTATAGAATTAGGTCATAAATAATATGTAACAAACCCATACATTATAAGTTAGAAACTTCCTATTAGTATCCATTTTTTCCATAATAAAATAATTTTAAAGTGGAAACAAAAATTTATTTTCATGAATAATATCCATAATTTTCAACTTTAATTCAAAATTGTTCATATTAATCCTTAAAACCTATGAAAAACATTTGAAAAATTGGGATGAGAAAAAAATCTCAGTAAGGGACATATAAAATGAAGAATTAAAATCTTTAGTCCATTTCAAAACCATTAGATCATAAAAGAAATATTTACTTTAATATTATAAAATTGAAGCTCAAATAATAATTTACTTAAATATGAAATCTATTGGTCAGAGTCAGTAACTCAAGAGGGGGTTAATTGAGTTCCTAATAAAAATTTCTGTAAATAGATAGACTAAAAATAAAAACCCCTTAATAAAATAAGCTATCCAATTAATCAGAACAACAGATAAATTTAAGATATATCCTTTTAAAATATTTCTTAAAGGGTGATTAAGTCTCTATTAAAATATAGTTTAGAAATAACTTAGCTTTCAAAATCAATTTACTTAGACATAAACATATATAAACACTAGTTAAGATTAATTATTAAATCAATTGTTTAGTTTGTTAATAAAAATTTATCTAAACTATAATAGTAAAAATAAAAAAATAACACAATGACACATCAGAATAAACAATAGGTTCAGTATCAAGGTGAGGCTTAATCCCCTCCACTTGGAAATCACTTTCCTCTAAGAAGATTATAAATATAATTAAATAAATCCACAACCTAGATTAGGTAAAAAATTAAAGAAAATCTATCAAAGATAAAAATACTCTTTCATAGTTATTCATGGGATGAAAGAAAAACAAAGGTCACACATGGAATTCTTCCACAAACATAGTGGAAAAAAATTGAGGAAAAAGATATTAAAAAGTATTCTACAAGAATGTGAAAAAGATAGTGTGTGTTGAATAATAGAAAAAACAACACACTACTCAATGGTAAAATATATATAAAAAATAAGAATAGAAAAATCCCAGTCTGATGTGTTTTGTATGTTCATAGTCCCCAGATCAGCATTATTGAGGAGTATGTGCTCTGTTTTGGAAAATCGAAGCAGAACACAGGATCATAGAAATCTATAGGCATGTTTGAATTTGATCTCTATCTGATGTCTCAAACAATCTTGGTAATGGTTTCTATGATTTTGTGTCTCTTATCTTCACAGAATGTGAATTATCCAGTTCGTGAGAATTCAAAAATTCAGTCATTAATAGATCTTATCAGTTATCTATCGTATTTGTTGTTCTATATACTAATAGAGAGATCCTTTTTGAATATATAGCATCATCATTTGGTGAAGATACACAATCCTCAGATTGGAATTTACTATGTCTTGAAGACTCAGTCAAACTTTCCAAGAATAGATTTATCCATTGATCCATTCACACCAAATTCCTCAAACAACAATGGTAACAAGAATGGCAGCGGTGACTCAGTGTATGGTAGTAACTCACCTCTGGTAGTGAATCCAATGGCGGTGACTCTATTTTCAGTAATGGTGACTCACCTCTAGTGGTAGCTTGTCTTGGAAGTAGCTCCTGTTGGTGGTGATAATGACTTGGTTAGGTGGTAGCTCATTCTAGAGGTAATAGTGACTCAGAGTCTCGCAGTAACAATGTCTTCCATCCAATGGTAACTTTCCATAATAATTAGTAGAAATATCATATAATTTTTCTTATCATATAAAAATATATCATATAATATGTGAAACATTATTAATAAATGAATCATGGTTTGTGATAATTAAAATAAGAGAGTGTAAAACACGCTCCATACAAGGAGGTGCCATCATTATCTCCCATTTTGATGATAAAAAAACATGGAATTTTATAAAGTATGTACTAAATAAGTAATAAATAATAATTAGAGATGTATTTGAGTTAAAACCAATTTTCTTATAATGAAATTCCCAATTATCTCCCCCTTTGAGATTATCAAAAATTTAAAACTATAGAAAAAATTTAGAAAGTAAATAAATAATACAATGGTTTTACATTATCTATGTGAAAATAAAACAGAAAGATTAAAATGGAATTGAGAAAGTACATGATCCCTATCAATGAGATAACATCAAAATATATTCACAGTTTTGAATATAGGAGTTGATAAACTTTCTCTTTCCCTTTTCTTTTTACCTGTCTCTAGTACTGTCTTGAGAAGAGACTATTTAAGTATATGTTGGGATAAAGGCTGTAATGGATTATAAAGTGGTAGTAGGATGAAGTGGATATATAGAAAGAACTGGTCTGAGTTTTCTAATAACTTCAACTGGTGACAAAATTAGAGGCTAAAAAGGTGGAGGCATAAGATTGGATAATTGAGTGATAAGAGTAGGCCTGTACTGAACTGAGTCTGTGGATGTGGTTGAAAGAACTGTGGAAACTGGGATTTGTTCTCTATAAATTATAGTGGTTTCATGAACATAAAGATAGGGTTTCAAAATATTGATAAAGTCTATAATTATTGAACCTCCGATTTCCATTTCATTAAAGAAGTCTGCATTCTCATCCATAAATCTTTGAAGAGATGGTGTGAGAACCTTAAACTAACTCACTTGTTCCTTAAAGGCTCTTATCACTGGTGGAATGGTCAAGTTATTATTAAGAAACTTGAAATTATTAGACATGTCATGCTTAGTGTAAATCTTTAAGAGATAATACTTTAAAGCATTTTTTATTACATCCTTATATTTTCTGAGATCACCATCATACTATTTTAAGAATTGAAGGATATATTCTCCATGAAGGTGTATCTTCCTAATCTATTCTTCATGAGTGATTACATAACCCATATAATTTTTTATTTCTTTTCTAATTTTATGTTGCAGAATATCTCTATCAAGGTGTACTGGAGTAGGAGGAGGTGCAGATTAAGTAGAGGCAATAATAGCTAAACTATCCAACTTCTGAGAAATGGAACTCATAAAACCTAAAATAGATGTTATTAGACCCTCTACTGAAGATTTAAAACTTTCTACCTCAGATTCCAATATTCTATTCTCTACTTTTATTTCTTGAATATAAAACCTAACTCTTGTTTGGATATGCAATATCACCAATTCAACCAAATACCAAACAATTTCTTAATTGGGATGAGCAGTTGGAGATGGTTGATAGTTCAAGACACGAGTAAAGTCTAAAACCAAATTCTTCCTCAATGTGTCCAAATCATAATTCATAGTCCTTTGAAAAAACTTAAAATCATCCTATGTCACTAAATTAGGAGGTAAAATAGATTGAACAGTTGGAAGATTTATTTGTGCATGATATATTTCAACCTCATCTGGTCTATTGGTTTCCATGGTGATAAAAGGCTGTAACTCTTCAGCTTGATCAATCTGATCCACTAGGGATCCTTCCCTTCTAACAAAATTTTCAGTCTCATCCTCTGAATCACTGTATTCTAATCCAAGTATTATAAAACATGTATATTTTTTTACATTATTAAGAGTATCTAACTAAATATATTATATATGGAAGTATGGGTGAGTCTCTGAGTACTTGATAACTTTAACCAATTTTAGTTAAGGGAACTGATGTTGTCTATTGTAGTTGCAAGTTGGCTGTCTGTGGTGATTGATCTATTGTAATTGACTGATTAACTAGAATGTAAGTCAATTACCCTCACTTATAGCTGAAAAAACTTTTGTCTGATTGGTTTCCATGTTTCCCACTGGTTCCAACTGATCCATTTTATCTAACTATTCATCCGGATGGGGAGTTTTCTCCCCCTCACTTGCAGATTTCTTATCCTCTGTAAGAACTATTGGAATATCTTGCAACATGGTATCTGGTGGATGATTTTCATCTCTATGAGAGCTATATATCATGGGTGATGAGGATTTATTTTGAGCTATCTCTTATTTAGGATCTGGATCATCTCTATTCTCATCACTACCCTCATGATCAATACCACCTTTTTTATTATCCTTGTGATTAGGGCCCCCATTTTTTCTTCCATCAACATCCTTAAGAACTTTACTAGATGATTCATAAGACTTTTCAAGATCTTCAATATCTTTATATTCTTATTTAGAAACAATATATTTAACTCTATCACCACTCTTATCACTTGAAGTCTAAGAGGTAGATGATTTAAACTGAACTTCTATAGAAACTTCAATATATTCATCATCATCATTTTCAGGTAAGATAGTTTTTATGTAAGGTAGAGAGACTGATGAACAGATATTTCAACTTGATACTCTAGGTGGAGATTTAATGATATCTAGATCACTCCCTTCTTCAATTGATTTATCTTCCTTTTCTTTTTCTTACACTATTAGCTCATCTATTTCAGCAACAACATCATCATCAATGAACTAATGTATCTCATCAGCTTCAAGACTTGGATCCACCATGTCCTTTGGTCTAGTTGGATGATCAATAGGGTTAAAATCATCATACAATTTTTTATTTTCCTTGACCCATCATCACTTCTAGGGATTCCATCTTACTTTCACTCTCTTAAAAATTATTTTGGATAAGAAGAAACCACCAAATTTATCTTTAGATTCTTCTCAAGCTTTGACATAACCCTTTGCATCTAAAATAGAAAAGATCATCTTGGGATAAATCAAGGAATTTGATATCAATATCATTTTTTCACATCTCATGCATATGGATCATTAAAAATCTATACAGATTTATTCTCTTCCTTTTCTTCATCATATACAAGAAGTAGACATCTTGATATCCCATGGTGTTTAAACCCCATTTTCCAGGATATAAAACATGATGTACAAATTTTAAAAGAAACTTACATTCACCATCAAGCTCAACATCAGTAGGTCTTCTCATAGTTCCATCTCCAGTCAAATGTAGGTGTTCCGTTTCATAATATAAATTCTCACTATCACTCAGTAT
The DNA here is from genome assembly GCA_963277665.1 of Viscum album. Taxonomy (NCBI): domain Eukaryota; kingdom Viridiplantae; phylum Streptophyta; class Magnoliopsida; order Santalales; family Viscaceae; genus Viscum; species Viscum album. Next base: position 2,107,263,015 of record OY728137.1, on the reverse strand, counting down.
ACTTCCTTGGAAATCCTCATATACTTATTTATGAGGAACCTCTAAACATTTTCCCATTCTCTTGAAGAGAAATAAATCTATTCTCTATTTATGTTTCTTTTAATTATTTCATATTTATTCCCAAAAATAAATCATTCATTTGGATAAAATTGAAAGACTACCCTTGGATAATATACTTGACGATTCGAGATAAACCAGTTCATCCACTTATACTTTTCTATTACCTTTAACGCTAGCTTATTAGTAGTTGGAAGACATTGTGCATCAATTTGTTTGTACACTTTGACTACATGATTTCTCATATGCGGGTTTAGTGAAACAATTTTCGAACTGCTTGCAGATACCTTTTGTTTCTTGGAATCCCTGATCTCTTCTAGATTCGATTCTAAAACTTGCTTCACATAGTCCATTTGGATTAGTTGAAGGCTTTACGTGGAACAAGGAAGAAGGAAGATTAGTTTGAGAGGAAGGAAAATATTCAGGAGATCAAGGGTTCGGGGTAGTGAATCGATTTTGAGTTAACACGATGGTTTTATCATTTAGGGATAATAATAAAATTAAAATAATAAAAATTTAATCAGTAAAGGAAAATATCAAAGGTAATAAAATGAAATTATAAAAAGTAATGGTGACTTACTAAACAGTGACTTCATCAATGGTGACACATCAATGGTGACTCATCAACAGAAAATCATCAATGGTGACTCATCAATGGTGACTCATCAATAGTGATTCATAAATGGTGACTCATCAATGGTGACTCATCAATGTTGACTCATAAACAGGGATTCATCAATGGTGGCTCATCAATAGTGACTCATCAACGATGACTCATCAATGGTGACTCATAAATCATGACTCATCAATGGTGACTCATCAACAGTGAATCAACAACGGTGACTCATAAATGGTGACTCATCAACTAAAATTTATCATTCATAATTCATATTTTATATAGTTTAATCATTCAAAATTCAAACACTTTGTGAACATATCATCTAGATAATGTTAATTTCGAATAAATCCTAAAGTTATATCATTCTTTTGATAATGATATCACAAAAAGTGATGTCCTACATCAATGTGTTTTCCTCTAGAGTGAGATACTACATTTTCAGAAATGATTATTGAATTTGTGTTATCAAAAGTTATAGGTACATTTATAAATTGGTATCCAAAGTCTAGTAGAGTATGTTTCATCCCTAATATTTGTTAACAAAAACTTTCGACAACTATGTATTCATCTATAGAAGGATATAATGCCACATAATTTTTCTTTTTGCTACGCCATGATACTAGAGATTTTTCTAAAAGATGACATGTTCATGATGTGACTTTTTTATCTAACTTGTAGCCACCAAAATCAGCATCTAAATAACTTACTAAGTCAAAAGCATGTCCTATTGGATAGAACAATCCAAAATTGGTTGTATATTTTAGGTATTTGAAAATTATTTTTACAACTAACAAATGTGACTTTTTGGATTTTCTTGAAAGTGAGAACACATACAAACATTAACCATAATATCATCCCGACTAGTAGTTATATTTAAAAAACTTCCAATAATACCTATATAACTAGTTTGATCTATTGATTTCCCAGTTTCATCAAGGTCTATTTTACATGTGGTACTCATAGTAATATCAACAATTTTAGTATTTTCTAGGAAAAAATGTTTTAAAAGATATTTAGTGTACTTACTTTGATTTAAAATAATTCCTTCTTTATTTTTAAAAATCTGAAATCCAAGAAATAATTTTAGTTCACCCATTAAACTCATTTCAAATTCATTTTGCATCAGTTTTGAAAAATTAGTACATAAGGAATCTTTAGTAGATCCAAAAATAATTTCATCTACATATATTTGTACTATAAAAATATCTTTTGAAATTATTTTTATAAATATAGTTGGATCAAATATACCTTTTGAAAAAAAATTTAAAATAAGGAAAGAGGTAAGCCTATCATACCAAGGTCTAGGATCCTATATTAAACCATATAAAGATTTTTCTAATTTAAAAACACAATTTGAAAAATGAGGATTTTGAAGTCCTAGTGGTTATTCAACAAAAACATGCTCAACTATAAATCCATTAAAGAATACACTTTTAACATCTACTTGATATAGTTTGAAGTCCCAATGTGCTACATAAGAATGTAGTATCCTAATGGCTTCATGTATTTATACAGGTGAAAAAGTTTCTTCATAATCAATACATTATTCTTGATTATAACCTTGTGCAACCAATCTTTCTTTATTTATTACTATTGTTCCAGACACATCAACCTTGATTCTAAACACCAAATTAGTTCCAATAGTTAAGGTGTTTTTAGGTCAGTCAACAGGTTCCGAAACATTTTTTATTTAAAACTAATTGTGTTCTTATTTCATAGATATTACCTATAATACATCATTTATGGCATCATTGATGTTATTATGTTCACTCTATGACAAGAAGACTTGATGTTCAATTTTATTTCTCAGGGAATCTCTAGTCTGTGTACCTCTATCTAGGCTTCCTATTACTATATCCAAAGGGTGCTATTTCTGAGTCCCAATGGGTCTTTTATAAGAGGGGATACTAGACTCAAGTACTTCTTCTTGTTCAGGTACTGGTAGTTTACTGGATTAACTATATATTTGTTTAACAGAACTTTTAGAAGTTTTAGAATTGAGATTTAAAGTTGACAAATTATCCTTGGGTATTATAATATAGTCTTAGCTTCATTGGGACCAGTTTCATCAAACTTGATATGAATGGATTCTTCCATTGTTCTAGTTCTTTTGTTTAACGCTCTATAATATTTACTAGAAGTTGAATATCCAAGGAAAATTCCTTTATTTCTCTTGGAAGGAAATTCTTCCAAATTATCCTTTGTATTTAGAATAAAAAAATTTCAACCAAAAACTCTAAAGTAATTAACCATTGAATTTCTATTATTCCATAACTCACAGGGTGTTCTCTTTAAGAGTGGGCTAATCAATACTCTGTTTATAATATAACATGATTTATTAAAAGCTTGAACCTAAAAGTAGACAAGTAGGTCATTCTCATTTTACATGGTTTGATCTATCTCTTTAAGAGTCCAATTTATTATTTCTACCACACCATTTTACTATGGTGTTCTAGGATAATAAAATTTGTGATTATAACCATTTGGTGAACAAAATGATTCAAAGTCTTATTTTTCAAAATCCCAACCATGATCAATCCTTAAATTTTTAATCCTAAATCCCATAAGGATTTTTTTACAGATTTTGTATACTTAATAAAGTAAGAACAAGATTCAATTTTTTGTGCTTGAAATTATACCCAAATGTATCTAGAGAAGTCATCTACAAGGAAAAATATATAATGTTTTCCATTTATACTGGAGACTCTAGAAGGTACAAATAGGTCTATATAAATTAAATCTAAAGACTGAGATGTTGAAACTTCTTTATTATATTTAAAAGAAATCTAATGATGTTTCCCCTTTTTAGTAGGGATTAAAAACTCTATCATTTAAAAATTCAAGCTTTGGAAGGTCTATAACTAACCATTTCCTAGTTATATTTCTAAGTGAGTGAATATTTCTATGTCCTAGTCTTCTATTCCAAAGCCAAGATTATTTATTAAAGGAACTTAAGCAAGAAATATTCTTAGAAGATAAAAAATTTAAATCAATAGAATAAATATTATCATTTCTCAAAGAAGTAAAAATTAAATCATTTCTTTCATTAAAAACATTATAGGAATTTTTTTAAAATTTTATATAAAATCCATCATCACATAATTGGGAAATGATAAGAAGATTTTATTTTAAACCATCTACATATAAAACTTTGGAAATTAACACTGAATTATAATTACCAATTTGTCCAAGTACGATGATTTTATATTTTGTATTGTCACCAAAAGTGACATTTCCACCATCCACTTTTATCAAATTATTGAATTTTGAATACTCACTATACATATGTTTGGAACATCCACTGTCCAGATACCATTGGATTTTTCTAGAGGTTTTCAAATAAGTTTCCTATAACACAAAGTTTATGAAAAAAATGATTTTGGTACCCAAATCCTCTTATATCCAGTTATGTTAGTAATAAGATATTTTAGAAACTATATTTTCCTAACTGGTATCTTATAAAAAGATTGAATTATTATATAGATAAAAAATTTATTAGGTCCAGTTGAGTATGTATTGGAAGTATATGATCTTTCAAAACTAGTACTAGATATAAATCTTGTTTTTTAATTTTTTTCTTGGATGATAATCTATGCTAGTTATATACTTGGGAGTGACTTTCTTACCCATTATTTGTGTTAATGTTTTCTTACCATTGGTAAATTTTTATATGTATTTCTTTAACTATTAATTTTATAATTTTAATTAATTGTTTTCTTTCAATAGTTGATCATTTTTATCATTTTCAATACTAAGGTTATTTTTAACATTTACTATAAATGAATGATATTTATTGAGTGACTTATATTTTTCTTTCATCTCATGAAAAGTGTCTTCTATCATGTTATAGTAATCATACAGATCTCTTCTATTTATGTTTTCCTCATTTTCATTATTTTCTTCATTTTCACAAATGTATGAAACATTAGTAGGAGATATAGGAAGAACATTTCGTACCTCTGATGTGATTTCTGCAAAGCACATATTGGGTCTGTCAGACCTATCTTATTGATTAGTGTCTTAGTCAGTTGAGTTTTCTTCTGAGGTACTCTATGTTTCTTTTATGTCCTTTTTGTATCTTATGTCCTTATCCTTATACTTATTTTTATATTTCGATTTTGGATATTCATCTTTAATGTGACCTTTCCTCTTTAATTCAAAACAAGTGACTTCATTTTGAGTGCCATCCTTTTTAAAATTCCTTTTCCACTTTCCTTTATTATCATAATATCCTATGAAATTTTATTTTTTTAAGAACTTATTTTTCCTATATAATTTGTTGAATATTTGGGCCATGTGTTCCATTTCTTTATAACTGTCATCCAGATATTCTTCTTCACTGGTATCTTTGTTTTTTACCTTTTCTCTTTGTTTGGAGGTAGTAGTCTTGAAGGATACTGATTTTATTTTTGGTTCATATTTATCAATACATTTGTTAAATTTAAGTTATTCTTCATACATCATTAGCTTTAATATCAATTACTTGATAGGTGGTTTACTAATACGACACTATTATCTAATTGACACAGACATTCCTTTCCATATTTCTGGTAAGCATATAAGCAGTCTCATCACTTGATCTTTGTCTACCACTTTCTTTCAAAGTGAGTGCATGGTGTTGACTATGTCATTGAACCTGAGATACATATTAGAAATCAGTTCATAATATTTCATTTTAAAAGTATCATATTTAATTATGTAAGTATTTAATCTCATTTCTTTGACATTTTATGTTCCTTCATGTGAGACAGATATGGTATCCCACATCTCATAAGAATATTTTTACGTAGATATTCTATTAAATTCATCATCACCCAAAGCACAAAATAGAGCATTCATAGCTTTACAATTATTATTTTAAGTAGTTTTTGTAGCAACATTCCAAGTACTTCTAGTAGTTTTTGGTATTTCATATTGATATTCTATTACTTATCACTTGTCAAAAACCATACTTTCTAAATGAATTTTCATCTTGATTTTCCATTGATCATGGTTGGTACCTTTAAAATAAGGATGTCTGTTAGTAGAAACTTCTTTTCTATTATCCATAAAGAACTAAAATTAGAATTGAAAAAAATTTGAGATCTTTAAAATATAACTAGAATCACAGTTCAAAAGGTTAATTTAAAACAATCCTTTGATACCAAATGTTGGTTAGAGTAACTTAAGAGGGGGTGAACCTAGTTCCCAATAAAAATTTCTATAAGTAGATAGGATAAAAATAAAAACCTATTTATAAAATAAATTATCCAATTAATTAAAACATCATATTGATATAAGACATATCCTTTTAAAATATTTATTAAAGAGTAATAAGGTCTCAATTAAAATATAATTTAGAAATACCTTAACTTTCTAAATATATTTACTTAGACAGAAACATATATAAATTCTAGTTAATATTAATTATAAAATTAATTGTTTTTTGTTAATAAAAAGTTATCAAGAATATGATAGTAAAAAATAAAAATAACATAGTGGTCCAATGAAATAAACAAGAGTTTCAGTCTCAAGGTGAGACTTAATCCCCTCCACTAGTTAATCACCTGATGGAAAGAAGATTATAAATATAATAAAATAAATCCACAACCTCGATTAGGTATAAAATCAATAACAACAATAATTACAATATAAAAATCCTATTCCATCATTATTTATTTAATTAAAGAAAAACATATGTCACATAGGGACATATTCCACAAACATAGTGGGAAAAAAATTGAGTAAGAAGAGAATAACAAGTATAATCTAGGAATGTGCAGGAGATAGTGTGTGTTGGATAACAGGAAAAACAACACACTGATCAATGGTGAAATAGAAATAAAAAATATTAATATAAAAAGATCATTTTTATGTGTTCTATATGTTTTTAGTTCGTAGATTAGCATTAGTGAGGAGTCTGCGCTTTGTTTTAGAAAATTAAAGCAGGACATAGGATTACAGAAATATGATGGTATGTTTCAGTTTGACCTCTGTATGATGTCTCAAACAATATTGGTAATGGATTCTGTGCTTCTATGTCATTTATCTTCACAAAATGTGAATTATCAAGTTCATGAGAATTCAAAAATTCAGTTAGTAAGATATCCTATCAGTTGTCTATCATATCTATTGTTCTATATGCAGAGAGAGAGATCCTTTTTGAATATATAATAGAGTTGGTTGGAGAAGATCCACAATAATTGAATCATCATTTACTAAGTCTTGAAGCCTCGGTCAAAATATCCAAGAATATATTTATCCATTGATCCATTCACGCAAAAGTCCTCAGACAACAATGGTAACAAGAGTGTTGGAAGTGGCTCAACATCTGGTATTAACACTACTAGAAACCAAAACTATACCAACACAAATATCCAAATGGTTTTAAAAAACCGTTAGGATAGGTTCCATATACCAACAGTTTAATGGAAACATTGGTATAGGTCTATTAATATATGGTTTTACCAACGATTCAATACAACCATTGGTATATTGGTGGAATTGTTAAGGGTATACCAATGTTTTTTTAAAACCATTGGTATATCTTATCTCTCCCAATAGTTTTTAAAAACTGTTGGGATAGAAAACCAAAAAATACCCACAAACCTCTTACTTCTTGAAGATCTTTCTTCTTTCTGTTTTCATTTTTCTCTAGCAGTGATCATCTATCCACATTTTTCCCTAGCCTCGAGCCTCCTTCTTCCAAAAGAAGATCTGTTTCTCCTAAACAAGATAACTCTTCCACTTAAATTCATAAGTGGAAACTGAGTTATATCTTTTTACTTCATTTATTTTTTCTTTTTTCATTATATTTTTGTGCAATATGAATTCAATTTTTTACTTTGGGTGCTCATCCATGAAGGTGAATATAACAACCCTATTTTTTATTACACTCTAAAGAATAATTTATTATATAAAACCTAAACTTGATACAACATAGAAGATCGAGAGGTCTAGTGTCTTTGGGGATTAGGAATATTACATAATTACTTAAAACATGAAACACAACATATTTTTTAAAAAATTCATTTACATGACCACTACATTCCCTCGTACTTAGCATTGCATGAGATAACCTGAGGACATGCATGAAAAAATGGTGAGCTATAAAGCTTAGTAAGGGAGTAAACAAGGCATAACATGAAGAATCCAATACATTTTAGGCAATAGTAATATCATTGGAGCATAAAATAACATGAACATAAGGCATGATATAGCATGATTATCATAACATGGAAATGTGGAAACAACACTTAACATGGAATTGGCATGAGCCAAGGCTCATTGAACATAGAGCATGAGTAAACCCTCATTGCACTTAAATTATCATGAGTAAATCCCCATTTCACTTTAATTATCATGAGTAAATCCTAATTTCACTTGACGTATCATGATACTAATCTTTACCCAATGCATTGGAGTGCTATCAGGGCACACCCTTCTTAAACATTTCATTTCATGCATAAAGTGTGCCACATGGATCATATAACATGGATTCATAAAACATAATAATTTATTACACGATAAAGTAATGTGGAATTAATACATGAAACTCTATAATAAATAAGTAAATGTACACAAAGGTGAATACCCTTGATAGATAAATAATCATGGTATTCACTACACAATGGCTTTGGCTTGGAAAATCGCGGTGCAATTTCGACAACATAACGACATGACATAAAAGTTAATAAAAATGGTTGATGAGAGTGGAAGGGTTGTCTCATAATATTTAAATTAAATGGATAGTAAGGGGGTAATATAGATACATGTACCAATATATGTAATAGAATTTAGTTTTTTAATACAAAAAAATTGCTTGAATGTAAATGAGGAGAGAGAAATCCCTTACGAAATTTGAGCATGGTAACATGTGTACTTGGTAGGCATTAATGAGAGAGAAAATGGGTGTCTAATCATTAAAACATTAAGAGGGAAGTATGGGAAAGGTTTTAAATCATACCCCAACATTTTTAATTGAAAATAAATGGGCATAACAACATAATGAAATTTGGACAAAAAATGGGAAAGGAAGAAATCCCTTACTTAAAGTGTGATACCAAAGGTTTGGGAGAGGATAGAGAGAGGATTATTAGGAGCTTGGGGAACCTTGTGAGGATTCTAGAGAGAGGGGGGAAGTGGTTGGATGAACTCCAAAGGCTTTGAGTGAAGAGGAAGTGGGATCCTGGGTGGGTTTATATAGGAAATGAGAGGGAATTATTTATTATTTAGGTTTGGGACACCACACATTAAACTAATCAAAACCACAAACCAACCCATGTTTTTTGCCCATGGTTTTTTAAAAAGGGGAGTAAAAAAATTATTTTATAAGGACAATGGCTGAGATTATTAAAATAATAGGGTTGCTTATGTGGAGGTGAGTCACACTCTCAAGGAAATCAATTTAAAAATCTAAAATGTTTTATAAGTCTTGGAGGGTCCACTAAGGTTTTTTAAAATAAATAAAATAAAATTAAAATCACATTATTTTAAGGATAAAACATATATTTTCCAAAAATATTATTTATAGTATTTTATTACACCACTATTGAGTCATTATGATGTCATAAAACACATTATATATTTAAATGGTATTTAATTTTTTACCCAAAAATTCAATTGTCTCAGAAAATTACAAAAAATTCACCGTTGGATAATTTTGACGTCCTTATTCCAAAAATAATATTCATTTTATCTAAATAATTTTCTAAATATTTGAATTTTTACTTTTAAAATAAAAACTGACATTTATAAAAAAGTCATGGGTTTTGACAAAAATAGCTTTCAAACCTTAATAAAAATCACAATACTGTTCATAATAATTATATAGTAATTTATATTATATAAAAATTAATTTAGTGATAATATTTAATTAAAATAATATTTAATTAAAAAATCTATTAATTCATCAAAATAGATTTCTTAATTAACTAAAATGTTATTTTTTCTTTAAAAACTATTTACAAAGTAACAATAATAAAATGAATGTATATTATCTATAAAAAACAATGTACATAATCATAGTACTAGGGTATTGTTACATAAGCCCTTATAAAACCCACATAATAACAAAGGGTAAGGTGTGCGATGGTGACAAACTCCTGGGGTGGCTCAGATAACATCACTCGGGTGGTAATCTTTATCAACTTCCACTTCTCCTGTAGGCAGTTCCATTTGAGATTAACATGTTGAAGCTCAGCTTGGTCTTGGTAAATAGAGAAGCCCAATGATGACACCTCCTTTTCGAGCTCCAAAAAATGGGCTTCATACGGGGCAAGTATACTAGATGAGGCCATCACTTCCTTTGTCTGAGTAAATTAGATTTGTTAAAGCCCTATATTTATACTAGTCATGTGATCACTGTTAAACGACTATATTAGAAATAATAACAATTCTTAACGATGTTTTAAAATCCAAAAAACATAAAACTAAGTAAGTGCATATGTTATATAACCATCTTACATGACAAGACATTTAATTATACCAAGAGTAATTTTCATTGATTGAAGTTTGGGTCGTTACAATTTTCACCTCTTAAGAAATTTAACACTTGAAATTTCTTTTTACTACCCTAAAACAGATGCGGGTAACTCTACTTCATAACTTCCTCTGATTCCCATGTTGCCTCTTCTAACTTTTGGTTGCACCACAATACCTTTACGAGGGGCATTTTCTTATTTCGTAGAACTTTTTCCCTATGATCTAATATCTTCACTGGTTTCCCCTCGTAAGAAAGATCATCCTCTAACTGTACTACCTCTAAAGAGAGTACATGTGAATGGTATGGTATGTACTTCCATAAGAGGGATACATGAAATACATCATGTACTATGGCCATGGTAGGTGTAAGTACTAGTCGATAGGCCACAACCCCGACACGATCAAGAATATCGAAGGGGCCGATGTACCTAGGACTTAACTTCCCTTTCTTTCTAAACCTCATGACCCTCTTCTATGGATATATGCGTAGAAATACCATGTCTCCAACTTTGAACTCAAGGTCTCGTCGACAGTTATCTGCATAACTCTTCTTTTTTACTTTGGGCTACCTTGATATGCTTCTGAATGGTTTTCACCTTCTTCGCCATTTCTTTGACCATTTCAGGTCCTATCAGCTTACTCTCACCAAATTCATTCCAACACGTCGGTGTTCTGCACCTTTTCCCATAAAGGGCTTCATATGGTTCCATTTGGATTCTCAAGTGGAAACTATTATTGTAGGAGAATTCAACCAGTGGAATAAGTTGATCCCATACTTATTTGAAGTCCATAGAGCATGATCTTAACATATCTTCTAGTGTCTAAATAGTTTTCTCAGATTGGCCATCAATTTGAGGATGATAGGCCGTACTGAAGTTCAGTTCAGTGCTTAGAGCATATTTTAGAATTTTCCATAACTTTAAGGTGAATCTAGGATCATGATATGATACAATAGTTAGTGGTACTCCATGCATCCTTACCAATTCTTTGATGTAAATCCATACAAGTTGATCCAATAAGAATTCCTCTTGAATCGCGATAAAGTGAGCTATCTTCATAAGATGATCCAGAACGACCCATATAGTATTGTTTCCTCTGGATTTCCTTGGAAGTCCAGTGACAAAGTCCATGGTAATGTTGTCCCACTTCCATGTTGGTATGGTTAGTGGTTGAATCATCCCCTTAGACTTTTACCTCTCGACCTTCACTTACTGACATACCAGGAACTTTGAGGTATATTAAAAAATCTCCATTTTTCATATTGTCCCACCAAAAGTTTTCTCAGAGATCTCGATATATCTTTGTGCTCCCTGAGTGAATAGAGAAGGTTAAGCTATGTGCGTCATTCAGAATATCCTTCTTTATCTCTGGATCCGATAGTACACATAATCGCAACCCAAATCTCACAATTCCATCCTTTTCAGCCACAAATTGTGAGGATTTTCCATTTCTGATAGCTTCCACCCTTTTAATAATTTCCACATCCTTTCTTTAAGCATCCTTTATTTTCTATATTAGGGATGGTTGAGAAATCATTTGACAAAGGATTGATGATGTTCCTCCTTTAATGATTCCCGTGTCCATTCTATGAAAATATAAGAATATTGGATCCTTTTAAATTCTTATCATTGATAAAGATGCAGGATCCTTTCTACTTAGAGCATCCACTACCTTTTTTTCTTTACCGGGATGGTAGTGGATTGAGCAGTCATAATCCTTGATGAGTTCTATCCATATTCATTGGTGCATATTAATCTCTTTTTGTGTGAATATATATTTGAGGCTCTTGTGTTCAGTATATATCTCACACTTCTCCCCATAGAGATGATGCTCCATATTTTCAATGCAATGATCAAAGACACCAAATCTATATCACGCGTGGGATAGTTTTTCTCGTGGATTTTCAGTTTCCATGAGGCATAGGCTATCACTTTATCATTCTGCATCAACACACAACCCAGGCCCTTCTTTGAAGCATCACTAAATACTACAAAAAGTTATCCACTTGTGGGTAGTGTGAGAATAGGAGTAGCGATAAGCCTCCTTTTCAACTCCTTGAATCTCTCTTAGCATTCATCACTCCAAGATAACTTCACTCACTTTCGAGTTATCTTGGTAAGAGGGTTGGACAATCATGAGAAATTTCTCACAAATCGGTGATAATATCCAGCTAACCCCAAGAAGCTAAAGATATCTGTTTCCGATGTTGGCCTCAGCCATCCCTAAATTGTAGTTGTCTTGGAGAGATCCATAGATATTCCATTGCTTGTGATGATATGACCCAAGAATGATACCTCATTCAACCAGAACTCACACTTTCTATAATTTTCATAGAGATTCTCCTTCCGCAAGGTCTCTAGTACTGTTCTTATATGCTCCTCATGACACTCCTTGGTTTTGGATTATATTAGATTATTATCTATAAAGACTACCAAAAATTTGTCGAGGTAATATCTAAAAACTCTATCCATCAAGTCCATGAATATTTCTAGAGAATTAGTGAGTCTGAAAGGCATTACTATGAATTCATAGTGCCTGTATCTTGTATGAAAAGCAGTCTTGGGGATATCTTCCCTTTTCACCCTTACTTGATAATATCCCGACCGAAAATATACATTAGAGAAGTATTGTGATATACATATTTTATCGAATAATTAATCAATTCTTAGTAGAGGATAATTGTTCTTTATTGTGATTTTGTTAAGCTCACGATAATTGATGCAAATCCGTATTGCCCTATCATTCTTCTTGACGAAGATAACTGGTGCACCCCATGGGGAAGCACTTGGGCATATAAACCCTTTATCAAGATTCTATTATAGTTGTTTCTTCAGCTCTTAAAGCTCCACATAAACCATTCTATATGGAGTATTGGATATTGGAAACTCCCCAGGTATAAGGTCAATTGAGAATTCAACATCTCTTCTAGGAGGAAGACCAAACAATTACTAGGGAAACACTCTAGCAAATTCCGTCACAATAGGAATGTCTTCAAGGATGGTTTCTTTATTGGACTCAATCATCTGAGCCAGATACGCATGCTCATAGGGAAGTAATATCCATGCTTGAGATGATGGTACTAAAAAGATTCATCTTCCTCCTTTCACTTGTATAGAATCGGGGTCCGATTCTCCATATAGAGGGTGATTTCCCTCTCATGAAAATTTATGTTGGCCCTATATAGGAAAATCCAATCCATGATAAGAATTGTATCAAATTCCACCAGAGGGAGTATGATGAGGTTTTCCAGGATGTTCAATCCACAAATTATGTTAGGGGATGTGTTATATTCATGGGACACAATGATTTCCCCATTTTTCATACTCACCGACATCTTTACATCCATTATTTGTTGTGGTGTTGGGATTGTTCTACTAAATGTTTGGGATATAAAAGAATGAATCGAACCAAAATCAAAGAGTATGTTAAATATTCTTGAATGAATAACTAGCGTACCATTCACCACTTCATTTTCAGGGTTCACTTTGGTAGTAGTGATGGAAAAATATTGCCCTTGCTGCCTTGGAGGTTGTTGGTTGCCTCCAAAAACCCTTGGCTTATGGAACTGATTTGCAAGGTGCCCTAGTTCTTTGTAGTTGAAGAAATGAACAATGAATTGAGAGTCGAATAGATAATTCCTCTCTTATATCACAACTGCGGGTTTTTTTGTTGGTAGTTACCAACTAGGTTCCCTTATCTTCCACACCTAAAGCATTTCCTTATCCCCTTCAGAAAATTTTTGGGGGTGCTTCTTTCTACACCTTTGGTAAGTGTGGTGCTAGATTTTCTTAGCATCATTTGATTTATCTATCGGAATAACAAAATTGAATTCCACCTTAATCTTATTATCCCTATAATACCCCTGAGATTCTCTAATCTCCATTTTGACCTTGAGGGCACATCAGATAATTTACTCATAGCTGTCAAAGTCATGGATCACTATAGATTTCTGCATGCAAGGTTTCAGCCCACCAAAGAATCAGTCAACCTTTCATTCGGGGGTAACGACAAAGCCAGAGGCATATCATGAAAGCCTTGTGAATTTTGACTCATAAAATCTGATGGATTCGTCATCTTTTTTCTTGAGTTAAAGGAAGTCCCTTTCCATATATTTTGGAGGGTGCGTGGAAAATATTTATTAAAAAACATATTCTAGAAATCCTTCTATTACAACGCCTCGATCTTCTCTAGAGGCTTGATATTTTTTTTATCAAATTCTACCATTGATCGGCTTCAAAATCCATACGATAAGCATATAGAAGAAACTTCTATTATTCAGAACATCGAAGGATGGAGAATATCTTTTCAATGAAGTTGATCCATTGTTCAGAAATTGAGGGATCAGATGATCCATTAAAAGTTGGTGGAATTTGTCTCATGAAGCTCTCGATAAAAACTTGTTCTTTATTAGTGGTGGTTGAACATTCCTATTGACCCATGTTTCTATTAAAATCTTGAGTTAACTGATAGAGCATCGTGAAAATGTTTGCGATTCCCACTCCCATCAGATTGGACATCTCATTAGCACAGTCATCACATTGGTCTTAACATCTGTTGTTAGCCTGAGTTCTTCTATTACTAGCCATTAGCTGGAATAAAAGGAATGTTAGGGGTAACACATAAAGGGTAAACCAAAGACAAAATGGATGACTTATAAATTAATTTTATTTCCTTAACTAATGAATATATAGGCTTAAATCTATGTTATCCCTGATCTAATTTCTAACATATATTCTTAGGTATTTTTTTTAATTCCCTTAATAATAGTTCATACTAAGCTTGTGATTTTACCAAAGAATATCCTCTGGGAGTGCCATAACCAAGAGTGAAGAAAGGCCCATTGTCGTATACCAGGATACCCCGGGTCAAGCCCGAAACTCCTTGTCGGAGTTTTCACTCCTAGGTACATCTGTTCCAGAGCCGCCTCTACCTGCTCATATTCTGACATGGATGTATTTTCTTGATAAACTACTTAATCAATACTCACAAAAATTTAGGGATGTTTTTATTATACTTAGTCTTATCCCTAAGGATTTCACTAGGGTTTTATAATCCTAATCCAAAAAATATCTAAACCTATCCTCTGATACCAATTATAAAAACCTTGCTTTTTATTACACTCTTAGACATGATTTATTACATAAAACCTTCACTTGATAAAACATATAAGATCGAGAGGTCTAGTGTCTTTGGGGCTTAAGAACATTGCATAACTACTCAAAACATGAAACAAAACATCTTTATTGAAAACTTACTTTACCCGACCACTACATTCCCTCGTACGTAGCATTGCATGGGATAACCTAAGGACATGCATAAGAAAAGGGTGAGCTATAAAGCCCAGTAAGGGAGTAAAAAGGCATAAAATGAATAATAAAATACATGTTAGGAAATAGGATTATCAATTGAGAATAAAATGACATGAATATAAGTCATGATATAGCATGATTATTATAGCATGGAAATGTGGCAACAACACTTAACATGGAATTATCATGAGCCAAGGCTCATTGCATATCGAACATGAGTAAACCCTCACTACACTTGAATTGGCATGAGTAAATCCTAATTTTACTTGAATTAGAATGAGTAAATCTTCATTTCACTTGACATACCATGATACTAATATTTACCCAATGCATTGAAGCACTATCCGGGCACACCCTTCTTAAACTTTTCATTTCATGCATAAGTGTGCCACATGGATCATATAATATGGATTCATAAAACATTATAATTTATTAAAATATAAATAAATGTGGAATTAATACATTAAAATATATAATAAATAAGTAAATGTGTACAAAGTTGAATACCCTTGATAGATAAATGGGCATGGTATTCACTACACAATGACTTTGGCTTGGAAAATCGCAGTGCAATTTCGGCAGTATAACATCGTGACATAAGAGTTCATAAAAATGGTTGATGAGATTTTAAGGGGTGTCTCATAATATTTTCATGAAATTTAAAGTAAGTGGGTCATATATATACATGTCACAACATATGTAATGTAATTTATATTTTTAATACAAAAGAATTTCTTGAATGTAAATGAGGAGAGAGAAATCCCTTACGGAATTTCGGCATGGTAATAGGTGTAATTGGGAGGCATTAATGAAAGAGAAAAGGGGTCTCTAATCATTAAAACATTAATAGGAAAGTATGAGGGAGTAAAAAATCATACCCCAACATTATTAATTTAAAATAAAAGGGCATAACAACATAAAGAAATTTGGACAAAAAATGGGAAACGAAGAAATCCCTTACTTGGAAGTGTGATCCCAAAGGCTTAGGAGAGGATTGAGAGAAGATTATTGGGAGATTAAGGAACCTTGGGAGGATTATAGAGAGTTTAGTTCATAGGTTGGAAGAACAAAAAAGTCTTTGAGTGAATAGGAAGTGAGATCTTGGGTGAGTTTATATAGGAAAGGAGAGGGAACTCTTTATTATTTAGGTTTGGGACACCACACATTAAAATAATCAAAACCACAAACCATCCCATTTTTTTGACCATGTTTTTTCCAAAGGGGAGTGGAAAAAAATATTTTATAAGGCCAATGGATTATATTCTTAAAATAACAGGGTTTATTATGTGGAGGTTAGTCACACACTCAAGGAAATCAATTTAAAAGGCTAAAATGTTTTATAAGTCTTGGAGGGTCCACTAAGGCTTTTTAAAATAAATAAATAAATCTAAAATCACATTATTTTAAGTATAAAACATATATTAGCCGAACATATAATTTATAGTATTTCATTACATCAATATTGGGTCATTATGATGTCATAAAACACATTATATATTTAAACGATATTTAATTGTTTACCTAAAAATTCAACTGTCTCAGAAAATTATGAAAAATTCACCGTTGGATAATTTCAACATCTTGATTCCAAAAATAATATTCATTTTATCTAAATAATTTTATAAATATGTGAATTTTTAATTTTAAAATAAAAACCGACATTTATCTAAAATTCATGGGTTTTGACAAAAATAGCTCTCAAACCTTAATAAAAATCACAATCGTGTTTATAATAATTATAAAATCATTTATATTATATAAAAAGTAATTTAGTAATAATATTTAATTAAAATATTATTTAATTCAAAAATCCATTAATTCATAAAAATATATTTCTTAATTAACTAAATTTTTATTTTTTCTTTAAAAACTATTTACAAAGTAACAATAATAAAATGAATGTATATTATCTATACAAATATAATGTGCATAATCATAGTGCTAGGGTATTATTAGATAAACCCTTATAAAACCCACATAAAACCTAAGGGTAAGGTGTGCGATGGTGACATACTCCTCGGGTGGCTAGGATAACATTGCTCGGGTGGTAATCTCTATCAACTTCCACTTCTCCCATAGGTGGTTCCGTTTGAGCTTAAATTGTTGAATCTCGGCTTGGGATTGGTCAAGAGAGAAGCCCAATGATGACAAATCCTTTCCGAGCTCTAAAAAATGGGCTTCATACGAGGAAAGTCTACTGGATGAGGCCATCACTTCCTTTTTCTGAGTAAATTAGATTTGTTAAAGCCCTATATTTATACTAATCGTGTGATCACTGTTTAATGGCTATATTAGAAATGGTCACAATTCTTAACGGTGTTTTAAAATACAAAAACCTAAAACCATGTAAGTACATACGTTATATAACAATCTTACATAATAATACATTTAATTATACCAAGAGGAATTTTCATTTGTAGGAGTTTGGGTCGTTACCGTGAAATGTTTTGAAAGGTTTTAAGTCAATTTACACCTCTTTAAGGTATGTGTTTTAATAAAATTATTTCATTTTGAATTAAATGTTTGTTATTTTGTTGTAAATTGATTTTATTGAGGGGGGTGGGCTGTGTAGGTGGGGAGGTGGGGGGCAGGTAACAATTTGGGGGGGGGGGGTGGACTGTACAGTTGTGGTGGGGGGGGGGCAAGGCTGTGCAGGTGGGGAGGGGGGTGTGCAGGTTGGGTGGGGGGGGGGGGGGTTGTACAGTGGGGGTGTGGGATGTCCAGGTGGGGGGGGGGTGTCCAGGGGGTGGGGGTGGGGGGGCATCTATAGGGGGGGGGGTGTCCACGGGGTTGGGGGTGTCCATGGGGGTGCCTAGGGGCGTGTGGGGACTGTCTAAGGGGGTGCGGGGGGGGGGGGGGGTGCGTCCAAGGGGGTGGGGGTGTCCAAGGGTGTGTGTGGGGTGGTGGGGTGTCCAGGGTGGGTCCAGAGAGGGTGGGGGAGTCTAGGTGGTGGGGGGTTGTCTAGGGGGTTGGGGGGGGGGGGGTGTCCACAGGGGTAGGGGTGTCTAGGAGGGGGGGTGGGGGCTATCTAGGGGGGTGTCCAGGGGGTGGGGGTTTTCAGGGGTGGGGGGGGGGGTTTCTAGGGGTGGGGTGTTGTCCAAGGGGGGTGGGGGCTGGGGATGTCCGGGGGGTGGGGGGTGTCCAGGGGGTGGGGGTTTCCATGGGGGTGTGGGGTGTCTAGGGGGGGTGTGGGGGATTTACAAGGGGGTGGGGGTGTCCAGGGGGTGGGGGGTGTCCAGGGGGTGGGGGTTGTCCAGGGGGTGGGGGTTGTCTAGGGGGTGGGGTGGGGGTATCCAAGGGGGTAGGGGGTGTCTTGGGGGTGGATATCCAGGGGTGGGGGGCTATCCATGTTGTTGGGGGTGTCCAGAGGGGGTGGGGGTGTCCAAGGAGTGGGGGGAGGGATATCCAGGGGGGATATTCATTGGGGTGGGGGTGTACAGGGGGTGGGGGTGTCTAGGGGGTTTGGTAGGGTGTGTCCATGAATCCCCCTATTCCCTATCATATATTTTTTTTGGGTTACACATAATTTATCCTTTTCTAATTACTTCCATATTTGTTTTCAAATTCAGAAAATGTAACCAATTGAAGAGAGGTGATGAAAAAAGCTGATGGACAATAATCATTGCATGACTGAGATGAGAGTTCCACCACCAATGCCTATTGTGAGTATTTTATTTCAAATATATATATTTAAATAACATATAATGTCACGTGATATATTTTTTTAAACATTTTTGCATGATCCACCTATCAAGTGACAATTATTTGATGAGTAGCCTATTAGTGGTCCTAGTACTCAGGGTGTTCGTATGAGGTGGTGGTACGAGAGCCAGGTGATCTGGTCAATGTACCTGATTAGACCTTGCCCCTCCCACGGACATACCATCCATCCCACATTCTAATCCTAGTGTGTTTTTAGGGACACACGGGATATTTAGGCCTCTAATGTTTTTACCACACTTTACATCTGAGTCTCCTCAACCATCTTTACCATATCCGATGATGATTCTCACTCCCCATCCAACATTCTACCAGCCATTCGTGCCATCTTATTTTACTTTTACTTCCTTCTCTCTAATATTCTATATTCCATCTTCTTCGACTCATGCTCTTCCAGAGTCTTTCCCTGCGGAGCATACATTGGGACCCACTCCACCTGTACAGGGTTTTCCTTCAGTTTCTGTGGATCCAGAGGTGACCGTTGATCAGACTTCCATAGGTATATTTATAGAAACCTGACTAATTATTATATGATTATTTATTTTCATTATAACATGTATTGATAAAATATTTGTTTTTATTTCATAAAAGTAACATCTACTAATAGGAGGCAGGGGAGGGGGAATAAATGCATGCATTCGGTGTGGAACCGCTGCATGCAGTTGATGGTGGACTATAATTAAGATAGTCAAATGATTGAAAAAATAGGGCAACAATGTTGGAGTTTTTTAAAAACACTTTCCAAATACTCTGACATCATTCCTGTTAGCCCGCTCTCCTGAAGAAAGTTGCCAAATGAAGTCAAGGATAATGATTGAGGATAGATATGGGTAAAAAAATCTATTGTATTTAATGTAATATATTATTTTTGTATTTATATGAATTAATATTTTGGTGTCAAATTCAGTTTAATTTCCCCTATGTTGAGGGTGCAAGGCCAGCACGTCTAAAGGATTTAGGTGATCTTTGGAGAGCCTATAATCACAAGTTGTATATTGGATAGTGTTCTAGAGTTGGAACAGAGTTATAGGTGGTATCTATCATGGTTGATTTTCTAATAGAATAATATCAGTAGATGATTACTCATTGGAAGACTATTTAGTTTAAGGTATTAATCACATTTGAGGTATTTAAATGAAATTTTTCATGTTTTTCATTAATAATATCTTTGGTATTATTTAATTTTATTTAGGAATAATCCAGAAGAAATTAAAAAAAAATTGATGGTAAAAAACACCTCTACACATTGGGATGTACTATGATGCCAAATTATGAGAGGAAACAAGTATGATTGTTGTTTATAATTTTTCTTTATGACTTGCACTTTCTATTATTTACTCCATAATTTATTCAATTTCTAAAGTTATCATATAATTTTAGTTATGAAATTAATTATTGGTAACCTATTTTTAATTATTTTTTCATATATTCAATGTCATTTTTGAGGCAAACATTGAATATTGAAGGTTGTGTGCCGAGAAAAACTATTTTTCTCAAGTAAAATAAAGAAAGATGGAAGTGTAGTTAATGAACTGAATCAACAACAAATTGTATGTTTTAATTTTTTGATTTTAAATTATAACATATATTTTGTAACTTAATAATATATTTATATTTTTAACAGGATAATTTAGATCCCCTTGATTCCCAGGAACCTGCAAATTTTGGGCTAAATGATTAGTTACATCAGGTGTTGGGAGATGATCACCCTGGGAGAGTATGCTACTGACTTGGGAAGTTTATAGTCCCAACGAGGTATTGGATCTCCTCAGGTATGAGTTTTATTTCAACTGAGTTCTAGTAGGTTAAGGCATATGCATAACAGGAAAATATGGCCACAGATATGACATAACAATCTTCTAGGGAAACACTGCATTTATGAAACTGATGGAAGTTTTACGTCCAACACTTCCAATAGAGTCCAGCACAGCTTGTGATGAATATATGTCATTGATGAGTTCTATATATGGTGAACTAGGTGGCAGTTCTAGTGGTGGTCGAGATAATGGTGAGGAGGAGGCCGAGGTGGAGGAGGAAAATGAGGAGGAGGCCGAGGCGGAGGAGGAGGGCGAGGAAGAGGCCGAGGTGGAGTAGGAGGGCGAGGAGGAGGCCGAGGAAGAGTACGAGGGAAAGGAGGAGGGCATTGAGGAGGGAGGGGATTATGATGGGGATGAAGATGAGGATGAGGGTGAGGTTGATGATGATGGTGATGATAATGATGGTGATGAGGGACATATTGATCTGTTACATTTTTAACTGATATTACTGAAATTTTATGTTTGATGATTTGTTGTACATGAATTTATGTGTGATTCAGTAGGTCATATTATCTTTATTTCTTTATCTATAAATAATAAAACTTGACTTGATGATTTCCAGTGGTGTATTTTGTTGGGTGTATTGGTGTTATTCTGAATTCTGTATAGTTTACTGCAATTTCATTGGTGTTATTTTTATGGAAAACTATTTGGATCATATTTGTCTTCATTGGTGTTATTTTGAATTATGTATAGAGTATTTCAATTTTAGGTAATTAAACAAGTAATTAAAGGTAATTAATTTTTAATTTTCTATAGGTTCTTTATTATTGAAGGTAATTTCACAAGGGGAGGAGGTTGGTACTGACTGCTACTAGAGTTGCAGAAACTCTATGCCCCCACCCCCTGGACACCCCCACCCCCTGGACACCCCCACACCTGGACACCCCCACCCCCTGGACACCCCCACCCTTGGACAGCCCCCACCCCCTGAACACCCTCACCCCTTGGACAACCCAAATATAAGAACCCGATTTTTTCTATAAAATACTTTGGATTTTTTTTTCTTGACGTTATTCCAGA
Source organism: Viscum album (assembly GCA_963277665.1). Taxonomy (NCBI): domain Eukaryota; kingdom Viridiplantae; phylum Streptophyta; class Magnoliopsida; order Santalales; family Viscaceae; genus Viscum; species Viscum album. The sequence goes on along the minus strand of OY728137.1, from coordinate 2,107,241,008 downwards.
GCAGCGCCTTCAGAAGGTGTGCGATTCCGAGCCCCGGTGTGGCTGGAATTAAATTTTCAATGCGTTCACACTGGGCGCACCAAATAAATGGGATAACTCCAAAACATTAATTTGTATCCTAAATCTGAGAGTATGGGTGGGTCCTAAATGTGTTTTTTTACCCCAGTAACGACATAAAACATGTCGGCGTGGGACGTTGGGACCCATCACCAGTTAACAGAACATTAAACAGATAAATAAAATAATTAATTTATTCATTTAATGGTTAAACTCAATTATCTCTTAAAAGGTATCTCGGATTGGAAAATCGAGGGAACCGTTGAGTCTGGATCTTTCCGTTTACCCTAGGAGGGGTGTACTTTTCACGGGCGTGGGCCTTCTGTGGAAAATGCCACCTGGGGCATTTTCGTAATTTAGCGACCTCAATCGTTGAGTTTTATAACTTTTGAACGGGGCCTCGGATTAAAATTAAGAGACTACCATTGTCCTTGGGAAGTGGTTCTTACCTTAGGGGAGGCTTAACCTCGACCCCATCGAGAATTTCAGATGTGGGTTAAATTGGGGGTTTAAATTAATTAAAATTTTAATTAATTTTTCTTTGTTTAAACTTAACCCACACCCCTCTCATCCCTTCTCCCATTTACATCCCCATGGAGGAAGGAACTCAGCCAATTATCCTCCCATCTCCTCAATCCTTCCTCTCTAAGGCGTTTGTGGATCTGACTACTTTGGATTGACAACGAAGCTTCGGGCTACGACCAATGAGGTAGGCGTCGTTTTGTTTCATATTAAGTTTCCGCACCTTCTTGATCTTGTTTTATGGAGTATAATTGATTTTTTTTCGTCAAGAGAATTCCATATTCGTGTAGTATATGTTATGAGCTTTCCGATGCATTTTTTGGATTGAAATTCTGAGTTCCGAGGCGTCCGCAGCTGTACGACGAAGATTCGGGGGGTGTTGGGTGTTTTCCGGTGGCTTCAGCCGGTTCCGGCGACGAATCCGGCGTCTCAGGCGGCGGCTTGGAGTGGCGGATGATGGTAGACTTAGGCTGGCAGGGTGGCTTGGTCTAGGGTGTGGGCGTCTCCTTAGGCACAGCTGGTGGGCGCCTCCTTAGGTGGCGTCACGGGAGAGAGGCCGGCTGGACGAGCCGGCCGGCAGGATGCGGGAACCAGGGTTGTCGCGCGACCCCGAGGTGTGGAGCGGACCCGCAAAGTGCGGGTCCGTGTTGGAGGATTCGGACCGTCCGAGCCGGTCCGGGAGTTGAGGGGACCGGCCCATGCGGTGAACCCCAGGCCGGTTCAGGGAGTGGGTGGGCCGGCCAAACTGGCGTGGCCCATCCCGTTTTGGTCTACCAACACTAAAACAATCCAAATTTTCAAACCGTAAATCAGATTCACATTCCGTCTACGGAGACGCGATGCATGGATCGAGAAAAACATTTTGAGATGGTTTTGGGGGTTTTAATTCCCGATACGGGGGCCTCGGTGGCGTGACACGCCCATTAACTAGTTTGACGTTTTTTCCGGGGGTTCTTGTTTTGGATGGCGCAGACACATCCGGAGTCCATTTTGAGCACTGTCAGGGGCGTTGGGACCCTAGTGCTGAGGCGGAACTTTCTAGTGCGGTTTTGGGTGTTGGATTTGGAGTTGAGATGTGGGCCCTACGAGCCGTCTTTTAAGCTGCGAGCAGCGTTTAGCAACTTTTTCATTGGATGTACGTTCGGGGCGTGCGAGCAGTCGATTTTGGGTGTTTTTCCAAGGGAATTGCAATGGCGCAATCCGGCCGCTTTAATTCTGCACGATGGTGCAAGCCCCACGAGGGCCGTTTTGGGAGTTGGCAGTGATTTCTATCTTTATCACCGGGTGTCCATTTCGGATAAATGGATAGTCAATCTTGTGTACTTTTTCGAGAGGATTACAACGACGCGATCCGTTCGTTGCGCTTCAGGAAAGAGGTGCAGGTCCCACGAAGCACCGCTCATGTGCAGTACAGCGAAATGCGTCTTTTTTTTTTCTGTAAATCCGTTACACTCAAGTGATCAGTCAATTTGACGTGTTTTACTGAGGGGATTGAAATCGTGCGATGCGCCTGACTGTTTTCAGGACCGAGGCTCGGGACCATGGGACACCGTTCGGGCATAAAGCGTGTGTTGGATGACTTTTTCGTCGGATGTCTATTGGAGGCGAGTAAATAGTCTATCTCGCATGTTTTTCCATGAGGATTACAACGGTGCGATCCGTTTAGATGTGCGGAGACTCATTCGAGATCTCATTAAATGTGGAAGCATGAAAGGTGCTCCGGTGGCGGTTCTTCTTGCTGTGTTCGGAAGCGAACCCTTGGCGTGAGATCGCGTTCACTTCTGTGTGAGTGATGTTGATGTCTAAAGAGATGTGGTTGGCCGTGCTAGGGCCATGGAGAAAGAAATTTGGAAAAATTACATTTTTCCCTTCGCGTTGACGTTGGGTGTCGTGTGCACGATAGCCCTTGGTTTGGCAATGTGGTATACTATGGGAGTATTCGAGAATGCTTGGAGATACATGTTGTAGTTTTTACCTAAGAATTCTTGTGCACTTGGTTTGGATATGAGTTTTGGCCACACGCCGTGTGGGCCCCATGTGTGTGTTGTTTTATACTTTACATACCTTTGACCTCTCACGACGTTGAGGGTCCTCCTGTTCTCTATGATTTTACTGGAAGAGTTGTTTTGGTTCCCATGTTCTTTCAGCTGAGGGGGTTTTAAGTGTTGTGTCCCTTTCACCGGACTGCGGCATCATTTATGGCTATGTGCATTCGTACAGTGTGGTTGTGCTCCCACTTTCTAGAGTGAGTTGTCTCAGTTTGCTTCGATAGTAGACTCAGCGGATTGGAGCATGTATCACCCTGAGAGGCCCGAGGAGATCCTCACGTCCCTTCGTGTTCCCTAGTAGGGTTCTTTGGGTATCAGTGTTACCAACACATTACACGGGTACCGATCCTCTACCCAGGATGTTTTTTCTAATAGGTTACAGAGCCCCCAGTGATCCTTGGGTGCAGAATCCCTAGATGTGTATCGAGATCATATATTACTTCCGTGATCTTTTGTTATGTGTTTCCCCCTACGTGTTCTGGGTACCAGTGAGGTACCATACACTAGGGATGGCCAGTGGTGTACCATCCAGCAGGGATGGACAGTGGTGTACCATCCAGTAGGGATGGCCAGTGGTGTACCATCCAGCAGGGATGGACAGTGGTGTACCATCCAACAGGGATGACCAATGGGGTATAATTCAGCAGGGATGGCCAGAGTGGTTCCGGGCCTCCCTATAGTGGAGTAACCTTTCGCGGGGCTAGGCAATGGGAACCCGTCAACTTTGAGAAGACCTCTTGAATGTGTGATAGTGACGAGGTGTGGTTTGACTTTCCCCAGAACTCTCAAGTACGAGGGGTGATTTCCTCACCGAGACGCGTCCTTGTGATGCGACCTAAAATCGTGCAGGTGAGTCAGTGCCTCCCAAAGAGGATAATGTCAAGGTGCGGTGATTTGAACCCCTTGAATTGTAGTTCAGGGTAGAAGTGCGGGATATTGGGCATCGATGGTGTTTACTTCTGGGACTGTTGGCTACTCACTTTCTTGGGCTGAGCTATGGGATGGAGATCCCCTTACGATCTTGTTTAGGTTTCTTGACAGAGAATATATATGTATATACCTTGTTCCAGTACCCACTTCTTGGGTTTTGGTTACTCTCCTTCCAGGAGAGGAGAAGATGTGTGAGGTACACCACATGATTTCTGTGTCTAGCTTCTTGTGGATAGACGAGTCTACTCTCCTGCTATAGGTAGCGAAGACTCGACGAGAAGTTCATCTTCTCACCATTTCTAACTCCTTTTTTTTGGATGAGTCTACTTTCTTCCTCTTGTTGGGTTGAGATGTACTCTTTACTGCACTCTCGGTTATACTCCTTTACTTTTCCCTGTTCGATCTACTGATCACCTTTTCAGTACCTCCTTTATTGCTCCTTCGAGCCTTCGGGGCATCCTACTGAGTATTTTTATTCTCACCCCTTCTTGGGCTTTGCCCGTACTTGGTGTGCCCTTGCAGATGATGGAAAAGTTGGTCGTGACTTTAGAAAATCTTAGAAGATTGGGAGCTTGGACCGCGTGCGATGGTCGTAGTCGGGTTCCAGGTTTGGGACTCTCCCAGCTATTTACTTTTGTTTACCTGTTTTCGGGTTGTGACACTTTTCTGGTTGGGCGCATGTTTCGGCCTTTTCTTTTCAGTTTACCCTCATCACTTGCTTTGTACTGTTTAGAGGTTGATGCACTTTTTGTGGTTATTTATAGAAGTTGGTACTTTACTTTCTCTTTTACTCTACACTATTGCATCGAGTGGGATGCGTGTGTGTGTACAGGTACTTAGGAAAATGCCTCCCCAAGTTGTTTAGACTTTGGCACTTGTCGTTAGCCCCTGGCCTATGGAGGCGGGATTGGGGTAGTTGCGGCTCGAGCCCGGGTAGGGTTGGGTCCTGACAAAGTGGTATCAGAGGTGGTTTGTTCCTTGGAATGTTGTTCGGACGTCCCTAAAAAGGAATAGGTTGGGATTTAGGGCAATGATGTCAACGTGTCTCGAGAGCGGATCTCACGCCAGGGAGTCCAGTGATGGTGCGGCGACCGACGTATCCATTTACCAGGACCCTGATAACCCGCTTGTCGACTCAGCATGCTAAGACACTCCTTGCAAGGAAATTGGTTTGTGCATCACATAGGATTGAGTCTTTGACTGTCCTTCTTTAGTCATCTCCCCATTTTTGTGACTGTTATATATACATATATTCTCATCTGACCGCGACACTCCTTGATAACATTCAGGATGTCTCCACGAAGACAGCCAGCAAGAATACCAGCTTTGGTTCGTGATGACAACCCTGTGAGCTATGAGGACTCAGTCCAGGACCCATCATGCAAGTCTTTTTCTCTGGGTGGGCCAGTAGCAGCATCCCCACCTGGTGAGCAACAGATAGCTTCAACAAAGCAGAAGGAGCTTGAGTGCAGGTTGAGCTTTCTCTATGAGTTCCAGCGGTAGAGATCACTGAGGTTCAGAGGTGATACAAACCCTCAAGCAGCAGAGTTTTGGCTTCAGACAGTGGTTTGCCTCTTCAGTCTTGCAAAGAAACTGGTAGATCATAGGATGGCTTTTTCAGCCAAACTTTTCCACGGAGCAGCTGGGCGTTGGTGGAGTCTGGTGACTCAGTTACTTGCTGAGTCATCACTTTCATGGGGTGACTTTCAGCTGCTATTTCGTGAGGAGTTTTACTCCTACTTCTTACGCTATTTTCAGATCCAGAAGCTCCTACAGTTTCATCAGGGAGGGATAACGGTGACAGAGTACACGACTAGTTTTACAGACCGTCCACGTTTTTACACGAACTTGGTCCATGATGGCAGCTTCCGAGCACGGAAGTTTGAGCAGGGTCTCTACAGAGAGATTCATGATATCATAGTACCCTTGGGAATTCCCACATATTCCAGGGTGATAGAGTAGGTGCTGGTTAAAGAGAGTTTCCTACCACACTTTACAGTTGGTGGTGGCAGTTGGCACGGCGGAGCCGAGACGTCTGCTGCAGCTAGTGGGCGTCGGCTGACAGAACCTCGATGCAGGTGGCTTTCCGATAACTAGACTCAGGGGCATGGTTATACACCACAGTGGTGCCGAAGGGCACCAGTTCATCCCGGAGAGATTCAGTGTTATGCTCACGATGGGCAAGGTCACATGGCGCGAGACTACCTGACCAGGCGCGCTGAGAATATAGGGCAGGCAGCGGGTGCACCACCACGATAGAGGCAGCGCCGTGATCAGAGTGGTGCCCAGATAGGTTGTGCTAGCGGAGGAAAAGGAGGAGCTGGAAGTGGGGGATGATATTACAAGGTCTTCCCATCACCACCAGGCGGTCCACGTCAGGCTCCAGGAGCTGACAGTTGGGACCACAGACAACCGCGAGCTTTGGATGTCTACGATCCTGCAGAGCATGAGGTGATAAGAGGTACGCTCTACAGCTCTTCTAATTTTCTCAGGTATAATTGTTAGACTATGTGTGTGAAATTCTTGTCTCCCAACTCCTTTCTTGAGTGGTTACCAGGGTAATGCGGGGCGTCGGTGTAACCCTGTGTTAGTAAAATAGAAGGCGTGGAACCTTTCTCTTTAGTCGATGGTAGAAACTCCTTCACCTTTCGAGCGTGTAAGAGAGTCTTGGTCATGGGACATCGACTGTGAAACCTTGCATGACCGAATATACTTGGGTGTTTCACCATATGGATATTCTGAAGGAGGGAATCACCAGGCCTTATCCTAGGTCTATGCGGTGACTCCAGTCACAGCGTGCGACATAGAGGTTTGACCGGGGAGGTAAGCTACCCCCGAGGGTATTCGGGCCGTTTGAGACCGTGCAAAGGGATGGAGAGGATCCCTACCACCTTGCCCTAACCCCAAAGTCTGGCGTGGGTGCAAACCGTCTCCTGCGTGGCTTGACTGAGGAGATGTGTGTGTGCTCTTATGCACGTCATCGGCGAAGGCAGACCTCAAGTGAATGGATCAATCCTTTCATCTGTGTACGGTGACACAGAACTGTGCAAGAGTTCTTCTGGGTACAGAAGAGCCAGGTGCAGGCTTAGTACCCTGAGTTGTTCCCTGGTTTTTCTTTTTAGGGATGAGATTCTTGAAGGATATAATGATGTAAGAACCTGGTTTTTTATAAAAAAGACTTTGGAATTTTTTTTCTTGATGTCATTCTAGAGAAGCTCCTTCAGACGACGTGCGATTCCGAGCCCCGGTGTGGCCAGAATTAAATTTTCAGTGTGTTTACATAGGGCACACCAAATAAATGGGATAAATCCTAAACGGTAATTCAGATCCTAAATCTAAGAGTACGTGCGGGTTCGAAATGGGGTGTTTACCCCAGGAACGACATAAAACATGCTGGCACGGGACGTTGGGACCCCTCGCCCGTTAACAGAAAATTAAATGGATAAATAAAATAATTAATTTATTTTTTTAATGGTTAAACTCAAGTATATCTTAAAAGGTAGCTCAGATTTGAAAACTGAGGGCACCGTTGAGTCCGGAGCGTGCCGTTTACCCTAGGAGGGGTGTAATTTTCGCAGGCACGAGCCTTCTGTGGAAAATGCCACCAGGAGCGTTTTTGAAATTTAGCGGCCTCAGTCGTTGAGTTTTATAAATTTTGAATGGGGAATCAGATTAAAATTCCAAGACCACAGTTGTGCTTGGGAGGTTTTTTTTACCCTACGGGAGGCTTAACCTCGACCCCATTGAGAGTTTCAGATGCGGGTTAAATTGGGGGTTTAAATTAATTAAAATTTTAATTAATTTTTATTTATTTAAACCTTAAACCACACCCCTCACATCCCTTCTCCCATTTACATCCCCCTGGAAGAAGGAACTCAACCAAGAATCCTACAATCTCCTCAATCACTCCTCTCCAGGCGTTTTCGTATCCGACTATGGCCGGTCAACAACAAATCTTCGGGCTATGCCCAACGAGGTAGGCATCATTTTGTTTCATATTAAGTTTCCGCACCTTCTTGATCTTTATTTATGGCATCTAATTGATTTTTTTATCGATCAAATTCCATAGTCATGTAGTATATGTTTTGATCCTTCCGATGCATTTTTCGGATTGAAATTCCGAGTTCTGAGGCGTCCGTAGTTGTCTGACGAAGATTCGGGGGGTGTTGGTTGTTTTCCGATGGCTTCAGCCGGTTCCGGCGGCAGATCCCACATCTCAGGCGGTGGAAGACTTCGGCTGAAGGGGAAGCTCGGTCCGGGGCATGGGCATCTCCTCAGGCGCGGCTGGCGGGCACCTCCTTAGGTGGCGTCGTGAAAGAGAGGCCGGCCGGCCGAGCCGGCCGACAGGACGCGGGAACCGGGGTCGTCGCGCGACCCCGGGGTGCGGAGCAGACCCAGAAAGTGAGGGTCCATGTTGGAGGAGCTAGACCGGCCGAGCCGGTTCGAGAGTTGAGGGGACCGGCCCGCGCGGTGAACCGTGGGCCGGTTCAGGGAGTGGGTGGGCCGGTCGAACTGGCCCGACCCACCCTGTTTCTGTCCACAAACACTAAAACACTCCAAATTTTCAAACCATAAATCGGATTCACGTGTCGTCTGTGGCGATATGATCCTTGGATAGAGATGAATGTTTTGAGATGGTTATGGGGGTTTTGATTCCCAAGACGGGGGCCTCGATGGCGCGACACGCCCATTAAGTAGTTTGACGTTTTTCTCGGGGGTTCTTGTTTTGGATGGCGCAGACACATCCAGAGTCCGTTTTGAGCGCCGTCAGCGGCATTGGGACCCTGACGCCGAGGTGGAACTTTCCAGTGAAATTTTGGGCGTTGGAGTCGGAGTTGAGATGTGGGACCTATGAGACGTCTTTTAAGCTGCGAGCAGCATTTAACAAATTTTTCATCGGACGTCCATTCGGGACGTGCGAGCTGTTGATTTTGGGTGTTTTTCTGAGGGCATTGCAATGGAGAAATCTGCCCGCTTTAATTCTGCATGATGGTGCGGACCCCACGAGGGCCGTTTTGGGAGTTTTTAGTGATTTATATCTTTATCACCGGGTGTCCGTTTCAGAAAAATGGATATTCAATCTTGTGTACATTTTCAAGAGGATCACAACGGTGCAATCTGTTCGTTGCGCTTTGAGACCGATGCGCGGGTCCCACGAAGCACCGCTCGTGTTCGGTATGGCAAAATGCATCTTTTTCTCTGGAAATCCATTCCACTCAAGTGAGAAGTCAACTTAACGTGTTTTCTCGAGGGGATCGCAATGGTGCAATGCACCTGACTGTTTTCGGGACTGAGGCTCGGGACCACGGGACGCTGTTTGTGCGTAAAGCAGTGTTGGACAAATTTTTCTTCGAATATCTATTGGAGGCAAGTAAATAGTCTATCTCATGTGTTTTTCAACAAGGATTACAATGGTGTGATCCGTTTGGATGTGCAGAGACTCATTCAAGATCTCATTAAATGTGGAAGCATGAAAGGTGCTCTAGTGGCGGTTATTCTTGTTGTGTTTGGAAACGGACCCTTGGTGTGAGATTGTGTTCACTCCCATGTGAGTGAACTTGATGTCTAAAGTGATGTGGTTGGCCGTTCTAGGGCTATGGAGGAAGAAAATTGGCGAAATTACATTTTCACCCTTCGCGTTGACGTTGGGTGCCGTGTGCATGATAGCCCTTGGGCTGGAAATGTGATATAATCTGGGAGTATTCAGGAATGATTGGAGGTACATGTTGTAGTTTTTACCTGAGAATGTTTGTGCGCTTGGTTTGGAGATGAGTTTGGGCTACACGTCGTGTGGGCCCCATGTGTGTGCCGTGTTCTAATTTACGTACCTTTGACCTCTCGTGACGTAGAGGGTCCTCCTGTTCTCGATGGTTTGACTGGAAGAGTTGTTTTGGTTCACCTGTTCTTTCAGCTGAGGGGGTTTTCAGTGTTGTGTCCCTTTCACCGGACTGCGGCATCATTTACAGCTACGTGTGTTTGTACAGTGTGGGTGTGCTCTCACTTTTTAGAGTGAGTTATCTCGGTTCGCTTCGACAGTAGACTCAGCGAATTGGAGCATGTATCACCCCGAGATGCCCGAGGAGTTCCTCACGTCCCTTCGTGTTCCCTTGTATGGTTTTTGGGTATTGGTGTGACCAACACATTACGCATGCACCGATCCTCTACCTAGGAGATTGTTTCCAGTAGGGTACGGAGCCCCCAGTGAGCCCTGGGTGCAGACTCCCTACCTATGTATCGAGATCATTTATTCCTTCCCTGATCCTTCGTTACGTGTTTCCCCCTATGTGTTCCGGTTACTAGTGAGGTACCATCCAGCAGGGATGGCCAGTGGTGTACCATCCAGCAGGGATGACCACTAGTGTACCATCCAGCAGGGATGGCCAGTGGTGTACCATCCAGCAGGGTTGGCCAGTGGTGTACCATCCAGTAGAGATGTCCAGTGGGGTACCATCCAGCAGGGATGGCTAGAGCGGTTCTGGGCCTCCCTCAAACGGAGTACCCTTTCTTGTGGCTGGGCAGTGGGAACCCATTGGTTTTGAGAAGACCTCTCGACTGTGTGATAGTGATGAGGTGTGGTTTGACTTTCCCCAGAACTCTCAAGTACGAGGGGTGATTTCCCCACCGAGACACTTCCTTGTGATGCAACCTAAAACTATATGGGCGAGGTAGTGTCGACCAAAGCGGATAGTGTCAAGGTGAAGTGATTTGACCCCCTTGACTTTTAGTTCGGGGCAGACGTACGGGATACTGGGCATCAATGGTGTTTAATTTTGGGATTGTTGGCTACTCGCTTTCTTGGGCTGAGCTACAGGATGGATATCCCCTTACGATCTTGTTCGTGTTTCTTCACAGAGCATATATATGTATATACCTTTTTCCAGTGCCCACTTCTTGGGTTTTGGTTACTCTCCTTCCAGGAGAGGTGAAGACGCGCTGGGTATGCCATGTGCTTTCCGTGTATAGCTTCTCATGGTTGAATGAGTCTACTCTCCTACTATAGGTAGAGAAGACTTGACGATAAGTTCATATTCTCACCATTTCTAGCTCCTTGTGTTTGGATGAGTCTACTTCCTTCCTCGTGTTGGGTTGAGCTGTACTCTTTACTGCACTCTCGATTATACTCCTTTACTTTTACATGTTCGATCTACTGCTCACTTATTCAGTACCTCATTTTTTGCTCCCTCGAGCCTTCGAGGAATCCTACTGAGTATTTTTATACTCACCCCTGATTGGGATTTGCCTGCACTTGGTGTTCCCTTACAGATGACAGACAGGTTGGTCGTGAATTCAGTGGAGCTTAGGAGTTCGTGATCTTGGACCACGTGCGGTGGTCATAGTTGGGTTACAGGTGTGGGACTCTCCCAGCTATTTACTTTTGTTTACCTGTTGCCGGGTTGAGGCACTTTTCTAGTTGGGCGCGTTTTTTCCCTTTTCTTTTCAGTTTACCCTCAGCACTTTCTTTGTACTATTTAGAGGTCAATGCACTTTTTGTGGTTGTTTATAGTAGTTGGTACTTTACTTTATCTTTTACTCTGTACTATTGCATCGAGTGGGCTGCGTGTGTGTGTACAGGTACATAGGAAAAGGCCTCCTCGAGTTTTTTAGCCTTCGACGCTTGTCGCCAGCCCCTGGCCTATGGAGGCAATCTTGGGGTAGTTGCGGCTCGAGCCCGGGTAGGGTCGGATCATGACACCAACCCCCTGAAACACCCCCACCCCCAAGACACCCTCTAGACACCCCACCCCCTTGGACACTCGCACCCCCTTGAAAAACCCCCCACCCCCTAAACACCACACCCCCTTGGACAACACCCCCTCCCAACTCCCAAGATATCTCCCCCACCCCATAGACACCACCCCACCCCCTAGAAACCCCCACCCCTGGACACCCCCACCCCCATGGACATACCCCCACTCCCCCTGGACATCCCCCACACCCTAGACACCCCACCCCCTTGGAAAACCCCTACCCCCCTTGAACACCACCCCACCCCTAGACAACCCCACCCCCACATGGACACCCCCACCCCCATGGAGAGCCCCCCTTCCCCTGGACAACCCCCACCCCCATGGACAGCCCCCACCCCCATGGACATCCCACCCCCTAGACACCCCTACCCCTTGGATATCCCCCACCCCACCGGGACACCCCTGACCCCCCATGGACAGCCGCCAACCCCCTGGATAGCCCCCTGGACACCCCCACCCCCCTAGACACCCCCTACCCCCTTGGATAGCCCCCACACCCTTGGACAACCGCCACCCTCCTCAACACCCCCACCCCATTTGACAGCCCCTCCCCTTGGACAGCTCCCCACCACCCTAGACACCACCCCACCCCAGGACACCCTTTACCCCCTTGGAGAGCCCCCACCCCTGGGGACAGCCTGCCCACCAGCTGGACACCCCCACCCCCTGGACAACCCACACCCTTAGACACCCCACCCCCTATACACCCCCACCCCCTAGAAACCACCCCACCCCCTAGACAGCCCCACCCCCTTGGACATCCCACAACCCCTTAGACACCCATACCCCCTTGGAAAACCCCACCCTCGTGGACTGCCCGCCCACCCCCTATACAACCCCAGGATTAGAAACCCCCACCCCCTGGACACCCCCACCCCCTGGACAGCCCGACCCCCTAGACACCCCCACCCCCTAGACACCCCTTCCCCCTTGGATAGCCCCCCACCCCTAGACACCCCCACCCCTGGACACCTCCAACCCCTGAACACCCCACCCCCAAGGACAACCCCCACCCCTTGGACAACCCCACCCCCTGGACACCCACACCCCTGGAAACCCTCTACCCCCTTTGACAGTCCCCCACCCCTGTGGATAGCCCGCCCACCCCCTGGACACCCCACCCCCCTTGGACACCATCACCCCCTCAGACAACCCCCCACCCCTAGACACCCCACCCCCTTGGACATCCCCCACCCCCTGGACACCCCCACCCCCTAGACAAACCCCTCCCCCAAGGATAGCCCTCACCCCCTAGACACCCCACCCCCACCCCCTGGACACCTCTTGGACACCCCACCCCCTTGGACAACCCCCAACCCATGGACACCACCCAACCCCCTGGACACCACCACCCCCATGGAAAACCCCCCTGGACAGCCCCCACCCCCTGAACACCCCCACCACCTTGAACAACCCCGACCCCCATGGATAGCCCATTCACCCCCTTGGACAACCCAAGATAAATACCTTGACTATAGAAGAAACTAAAACACTGAATCACTAATCCCCTGTTGTCTCTAAATTGTGTTTTCCAATCATTTCCTAATACATTGATGTTCCATCCACATTTAATTTCATACCTATATTGGGTGGCCTCCTATTTATCCATTCACCCTGAATATCTTGATCACATTCCATATTACTGAAAGTCCTCAGTAGTAAACTTCATAACTATGTAGTGAACTCCAATCCATTGATTAGTACACCAAACTCCGCCATAAGAGGATCCACTCACACCTGAAGGAGAAGGGAATACATTATTTCATCTCTTTTTTCTTATTTTATTCCCAAATAAATCACCACACAACCATAAAATCCATTTCATGATTGTTTTTTTGAATTCTGTACATTGTATTGTCTGCATGAGTGTTTTTTTAAATTATGTATTTTCAGGTGTTGTATTCATTATTGTATATTGTATTCATGAGTATTGTTTTTTATACTCATCATTATTTTGTAGGTTTGTACTGTAATTCCATAGTGGAGGTAGCTATATGCTACTTGCTAGAATTGCAATACTGGAATTGCATAGGGGAGGCTGCTGGAATTTCCTAGGAGGGGAGGCCACTATATGCTGCTTGCTGGAATTGCAGTACTGCAGAGGAGAGGGCACTGGAATTGAAGTGGGGATGTGTTATGCTGTTCTGTGGAGTATAAGATATACCAATGCTTCTATAAACCATTGTTATACTATATGCTGGACTACATATCCCAAAAGTTTTATTTAAACAGTCAGGAAAAAACATATGCTTCATGTATACCAACGGTTCAAAAACCATTGGTATGCATATATTCCAACAGTTTTTTAAAACCATTGGGATATGTTAGATGCTGAAAAATATGTATACCAATGGTTATTCAACCATTAGTACACATATATACCAACTATTTTACTAAAACCGTTGGAATATATTACATTCAGACAACCTATACCAATGGTTTCTAATAAACTGTTGGCATAGGGCTATTACAACGCCTAACATATCAACGGTTCTTGAAACCATTGGGATAGGCTATCCCAATAGTTTCAGGCCCTATCCCAACGGTTTCAAACTATTGTTATATGTAAAATTTTCAGTAGTGTAACTCACCTCTGGCGGTAATGGTGACTCATATTTGGTGTTAGCTTGTCTTAGTGGTAGATCCTATTGGTAGTGATATTGACTTGGTCTAGCGGTAGATTATCCTAGAGGTAATGGTGACTCAGAGTCTAGAAGTATCAGTGTCTTCGATCCAATGGCGAATTTCCATTATACTTAGCAGAAATATCATATAAGTAGTATTATCATATAAAATCTATCATATAACACGTGAAACATTAGTAATAAATGAATAATGGTTTGTGATCATTAAAATAAGAGAGTGTAAAACACACTCCATTAAAGTAGGTTCCAAAAAAATTATCTTTAATGCCCAAGGTTTTTCATAAAAAACTTTATAAGAAAACATAAAGACAAAATCATAATCATGAGGGTTTCTTATAAAATATGATAAACCTTGAAAAACAATTTCCAAAAAACATAACTTTTTACCCTATTAAAGGATAATCATTACTTTAAAACAAAATACCATTAGCTTAGTTTGTGAAATAAAAATATTTTCATGAAAATTCATTAGAAATCATAGAAAATTCAAGTAGGTTCCTTGGTACATCATCCTATAAAAACCCTTACCAATGAAATAAGCTAAACAATTAATTCCAACATAATTCTATGGAGAAAATAATCATTACCTAATGTATTGGAGAGTTATATCCGTAGAAACCATCATCATAAAAAATTTCCAAGGACCATAAAATGAATTAAGAACATAAAATATTTCATTTTCATCATCAGAATCATAAAAATATACCTTTGAACCCATAAGAAAAACATTTTTGGATACCAATATATCCATATCCTTTAAAACACAATTTTTAAAACAAAAATACCATGAACAAAGGGAAGAAGGTTTTTTCTTTGAATAAAACGTGGAATATTTTAAAGGAGGACAAATATAAAATAATTTTTATAGTGGTGGGAGAGGTTTTCGACATTTTATATGTTAAAATAGAATATTGTTTTTACCCTTTTAAGAAAAAGGAAAAACATCATGTATAAAATATGTAAAAAATATTAATTTTGAAAACCTTTTAAAGAAAGTATAAAAATAATTAAAATTTACTTTATATTTAATTTATTTTCATATTAATACATTCATAATTTTTTTTAAGAATATTGACATGGAAGAAAAATATATAAAAAATAAATCTTTAAAACATTTAAAATGAGTGTTTTAAGGTAAAGTGTCACTTATGACTTGATAAGTTTTAAACCAATGAAAAATTGAAGGAAAGAAATTTGAATGAATTTTTAAACATAATAATTTTTATATAACAAATATAAAACAAATCAATAAGGTAGTTTTTACACTACATAAAAGAAAACATTGGTGAAAATAACTTAAGCCTTATAGAAAGTTAATGGAGACTAGAAATCCCTTACATCTAGTTTAACTTGTCACATAATTTATTTATATTAATAAATAATAAAATTATACTGATTATTAAATTTAATAATAACAATTTTAAATTTTATTATTACTTTTATTTCACTTACATCCATTTTATAGATAATTAATTAATTGATAAATTTACTTCGAACGTTTTGAGGATGTTTGGTTCATAAGTACAAAAGGATTTTAATAGGTAGAAATTAGTAAAAAATATCATTATTATATCATTTAAATAATATAATAATGTTATAATTATAATTTCTATACAATATTTATACTTTTATAACCAAATATGTATGTTTTTTATGAAATATATTACATTCTTAGAGATGATAGGCCACACGTATACCTGAGAAACGTTTCTATTTTTCAACAAACAGGAATGAAATTAAGTATCATTTTATCCTTAAATATTTATTAATATATCATAAATATAATATTAATACTTTAAATACACTAATAAATACTATCCATGTGAGGCAGTGATGAAAAAAGAATCACATTGCTTTGTAGAGGAGGTAATTAACACATATGCACAAACAACGCTATCATTTTTAAATGGATGAAAAGGTAAAAAATAGATGATATATTATCTTAATATAATTATAATTATGTCATGAATATCATATAAGTACATTAAATTAATCATTATAACCATCCGTGAGAGGCAGTGATGAAAAAAATTGCATCGGTCCACAAGTCGATTTTCCACCATACACAAAAATGATGGTTTTGTTTCCCATTTGATGGAGGAGAAGATAGATTAAGGTTATTAAATCAAAATAATAACATATTATTATATTTTATATACTTATATTATCATATTTTAATGTTTAATATAGGTTTTAAGGAGATAAAAGGAGAAATAAAATAAAAACACTAAGTTAAGTGCTTTACGTCTTTTTCAGACAACCTTCTTAGCTTTACACCATTGGCCTCTTAAGGTGAGTATTATGATAAAAAAATAACTCTAGTATTTGTTAGGGAATGTTATTAAGGTATTTTTGTAGGTGTTTTTTAATTGTAGTGCTCAAAATGTGTGATTAAGTGAGAAGTATAGGTTCATTTTTATAAGTGAGGTAAATAACACACTTGGAATTTCTTATAAGATTAAATAATTTATATATGTCATAATCATGTAAATCAGAGGAAAGGAAACACAAATTATAATATAATATGTGATATGGTCTACATAAACTCAATAAATAATATTTATATAAGTTTTAGATACATTTTAATCCTTAGCATCCATTTAAACCACTTTGAACTCATTTTAACCTTAATTGTGATAACTTAACATTTTTACCATGATAAATTAATTATACGACCAAAAATGAAAGGGTAATTTTTTTTGAAATTATGTTTAAAAACTTTAAATACATTTTATTATATAAATTTATATAATTATTGTAAATTAATTTTAATATAATAACACAAAACACATGAAAAACAGTTCTTCGAAAAATACCCAATTTAAGCGTAAAGCTTACTTTATATTGAAATCAAGTAAAAAGTTAGATTCATTGATTTTTTTTGGTTATATAATAAAAGATTAAATTTTTTATACATTTTGTATCAATCCAAAATGGAATGTAACCTTCCAAACATTCCATAAAATTAAAAGGTCCAAAAATAGTTTTTAATTTGAATAAAATATAACTTATCTCCATAAAAGTCAATATTGGGTTCAAAAATTCAAAATATGGTTTTAAAATAAATTATTTAACTCTATAAAAATATATTTGGTAAAAAATATCATAAAATAAGATAAATTAAAGTGATATAGTGCTTTTAAATCTTTACCCCATAGTTTTAACCTAGTGTTATGAGCTTTATCCTTATCGAGGTGATAAATATTCTCTATGTATACTATTCATAGTGACTAAGAATAAAAGGGTAATAATTTAGAAATTTGAATCTAGTGACTCAAAATATTATATAAATTTTTCAATATTCAATTTTTTTGACGTGGAAAAGATCAATTTCAATATAAATTTGTACAACACAACGAAAAACAGTTTAAAAAAATGCGTTTTAAGCCTAAAAATGAACATATACCAAAATCATGTATAATAACGATTCATATGTAATTAATTATATTATATGTAATTAAAGGAATATTATGTTACTTTAAGATCAATTTAAAATCATAATTATACTTTTCAATGAAAAGAAATGATAGTTTTACAAAAATTGGTATTTTCACTATTCACTGAAAAATCAATCTTTTTCAGAAAAATTCATTGAATTCACCCTAAGATAATTTTGATATAGTGATTTAAAAAACAATATCCTTTTTATAAAATTAAATTTATAAAATTTTTATAAATTAATTATAATATTCACTCACAAAAATAAAGAAAAACCATTTTTGAATAAAATGTATTTTTAAAGTATAAAATGTCTTTAATGAAAATTGTGTGATTATTTCCTAAGAGTCAATAAATAAATTTTTATTGATTAGGAAAATTATATATATATATATTATAATTCAGTTACTCTTATTTATATTCACCAATTCAATGACCAGGTTATAACAATCATATTTAGATAATAATATTTTGAGGTTCATTTAAGCTCGGTGTTGCATGTCATATACACTATCAAACGTAATTTTATTTTAAAATATTAGGGTATTAAATTAAACCTCTTTTAATATATTTTATTCTTTTAATTTTATCTTGAGATCTTTTATTCAAGGTTTTAACTTTTGATAATACCTTTATTGAAAACCCATATCATAAAAGGGATAATAAAACATTCTTTTGAAAAAAAGAAAAGAAAAATAGGAAGGTCACCTACAATAAATCATAATCATGTTTACAAATAAGAGGAATATTATAAATAAGTGAAAACATGGAATTGGAAAGAAAATAAATTTAATATATATCGTTATACTTTTTGAGAAGAAAAGAGACCCTCAATTTATCAGAAATAATCTTAAAAGGATAAAAATTTATTTTAGAATCATTTCCTTAGAGTTGAGTGATTATTTAATCATTAGGATAGAGAACACAAGAAAATATTATCACTTTATTTATTTCCATTTAATAATCACAATTTTATCCTTTTTTTTCTTAGATAAATTTATACTTTTATCACATCTATTATTCCATGAAATGAATATTTAATTTGTATTTTTCATGCCTAAAGCACTAAATAAAATTCTAATAGACCACCAAATTCATAAAAGGATAAAAAGTTATTTCTACTATCTTTATACGTTAACCAAAACAAAAAATGGCTAGAATAAGGTAAGTTAATATCCAATATGAAGAAATACTAGATTAATCTTAGAATCTTCAATAATAACAACCAAAGTTAACATTTAAATATTTCATAAATAACTAACCTTAAAAATATTCAAAATATCACTAACCAAGTTAAAAACCCAAAAATAATAAGTAATTAATCACATATTCTTTGGAGATCAATTTAACATTTATATCCAAAAAACATTAGTAACTCATGAAGTCATATATCAAAATATTTATATGTCCTAATCATATAATTACCAAAATATGCCAGTATTTTCCATAAATAACCCAAATCACCATAAGTCTAAAATAAACTCATATATACTTACAAAAGATAATTTAGCCTTTATTTATCATATACAAACCATCTTAAGCAAAATTATTTCCATTTAATATAATCATATAATTTTTCCAAGATAGATAACTTCTCTAAAAATAACTTTAATCACTTACTCACAAAATCACTTCTCAATCCTATGGTTATCTATAACATTAATCATATATTACCAACATTTAATAACCCTTTTATCCCAATTAACCATAATTACCTAAACATTAAAGATCATTTAACACTAATGGTTTTAAATACCTTTAAGTTTTTGTTTATAAAATATAAACACATTATTCCACAATTAGACTTTTCAATAAAACACATATGAAATACAAGGGTTTTATTACAATAAATGTATCCCAAAATACAATTAATTCTCTTAAAATCCCATAACTTAAAAGCTAAAAAGGGGTTTATATTCTTTTGAACTTATGGTCAACCTTATACTTATAAACCAATGATGGAACCCATAAATATTAAGTTAACCTCACATGAAAATATCCAAATCTCCAAAGTTATCTATACCCTTATCTAATACTAACTATAAGGAACCAATATATATTCAACCCATAATTAAATTTCTAAACAATAATTCATTTTCTTATATTACTGAATAATTTTTATGTATTGATTTTTATATAATTAGTTCATAAATCTTATGTAACAAACCCATACATTAGAAGTTGGTCACTTACACTTTGTATCCATTTTTTCTAATAATAAAAGACATTTAAAATGAACCACTTTGTCCTTTCATTAAAAATATTTTTGATTTTGAACATGAATTTATCATTATTCATACTCATACCATGAAATTTATGGTCTCGAGAAATCTCGTTCATAATAATTCATTTAAGAAAATATAAATATAGTGAAACATGACAATAATGTGGCACAAAAAGCACTGCCATATGAGAAAATTTGAAAAATAATACCACCAAAAAACTTCTAATAATACAAAGAACAAAGATAATAAAAATATGAAAGGATTAATGATGATAACATAGTCCAAAAATTGGACTCCCACACGTCAAAATCCATCAAGTACTCATCACATTCCTCAATATCGCACTTGCTTATGCCCTAGACTTTATTTCAGCCCCTGAGGTCGTCGTCATCAGTCACCGTCCTCACCATATTTTCCCCCTACATCGAGGTTATCACCATATTCACCATAATCTGATTTTCTAACATTTATAATAGAACCCTCAACACCGGCCTAGAAATTATCCCAAACGCCTCCCTCGATCCATCCTCAAACATCCTGCACCGAGAGATCTAGTCCATAGTCCAAACATACAACCTCAGTCCCACCCATCATAAAACCTCCACCATGACCTCCCAACTTCACCAGTAAGATCTCTAAAATGTTGACCCGTACTAGAGTTTCATTACCTTCCAGATCCTATCAAAATCCGTGACAACCTAGCGTGATTGTCAGATGTTATCCTTCATGAAACCCTCTTACGAAGGCCACCATTATAGGCTGGCCTCCCCATGTCATCACAGTGAATCACCCCTATATTCATCAACAAGGGTGATCGACATAAAAAACCCACCTATTTTCAACCTACTTAACTGGTTGACACATCACCATCAAGATCCAAACCCACACCAGGCTACCCCATAGTCAAACTATTTTGAAACCCTAAAGCCATTGCTAGCTCTCCGACTTCCCTATGACCCGAGTCATAACCTCGTTTCTCAAAGTATCAACTAGGATACTAGATCCACCTAATAATCCATTATTCAATCTCTATAAAAATTATAACCATCCTCCCCATTGTCAGGAAAGACCACCATTGAAGAGCTTTCACCTTCACACATTGATCACCAATCTCACATCTTTACCGCCAGTGAAGCTTGTATGCCAAGATCTCCTCATACCTTGAGCACCATCCCAGAAGTCCCTATATATAGGGTTGATGATCCCAAAACCCTCCAATGTTTTGTACAACATCAACTACAACCTCTTTCAAGGAAACATTAGAAGCCAGAGCCTCTCCCACCAACACATTCCAGGCATAACCACCAGTCAGAACCACTAAGGCCCCATCTCCAGATGTCTCCTTCAAGTCATCCTCTTCATCCTCAAACATATCAACAACATCAGTTAGTGGATCAATATGATGAAACCCGTCATTATAAGCTAAAAAAATTCATAATGACCAAATATCTGGTCTTAAAACCTTTTGTTTCTGGAGAAACTTCCATGCATAAGAGATAGAAACTCTCTAGTTTTAAGAGAGAAGCTCCCCATATTCTCCCCCTTGTTCCTACTCATACTTAAACCCTATAAAAAATTTAAATATGTGTGATGAGCACAAAAAGATCATTAAGGGACATATAAAAAGGAATAAATAAACCTGTTAGTCTATTTAAAAACCATGAGATCATAAAATAGAGTTTTCCTTTAACATAATAATCTCTGAGCTCAAATAATCATTTAATTACAGATGAAATTAGTTTCACTATCCACCATTTTTCATAAAAAAATTTATAAGAAAACATAAAGGTAAAATCATAATCAGGAGGGTTTCTTAGAAAACATGAGAACCCTTGAAAAAAAAATTCTTAAAAACATACCTTTTTACCCTAAAAGGCATAATCATTCCTTTAGAACATAATATCATTAGATTAAATTATGAAATCAAACAATTTACATAAAAACAATTATAAATTATAGAAAATTAATGTAGGTTACTTGGAAAATCATATTCATATAACCCTCAAAAGAAGTCTTATAAAATACCATACAAATGGAATAACCTAAATGGTTAATTCCAATATAATTCTTTAGAGAACATAATCATTACCCAATACACTGGAGATCTATACAGGGTTCACCAATCATTATAAAAAATTTACAAGGACTATAAAATTTTGGAAAAAAATAAAATATTTAATTCATCATCAAACTCATGAAAATATACTTTTTAACCCATAAGAAAAACATTTTCATATATCAATATATCCCTTTCCATTAATAATCAATTTTAAAAACTAAACTACACAATATAAAGGGAAGAATGGTTTTTATTTGAATAAAATATGTAAGTCTTTAAAGGAATAAAAATATAAAATAATAGTTATGGATGTGGGGAAATCTATTGATGT
This sequence comes from Viscum album, assembly GCA_963277665.1. NCBI lineage: Eukaryota > Viridiplantae > Streptophyta > Magnoliopsida > Santalales > Viscaceae > Viscum > Viscum album. Next base: position 2,107,219,005 of record OY728137.1, on the reverse strand, counting down.
CCTATATGTTAAAATAGAACATTATTTTTTTTGTTTGTAAATAAAGTCACAATATTACAAATAAAATACGTAAAAACATTCCCTATAAAAACCATTAAAATAAAGTAAAAAAGATAAATAAAATATAATTTATAATCCATTTTTTCATATAATTAGATTCATAAAAATTATTTTTAATAATACGTATATGTAAGAAAAATATTTATAAAATAAACCTTTAAAAATTTAAAATGAGGATTTTATGGTAAAGTGTCCCTTACAACTTGATAACTATTTAACCAATGAAAAATTAAAGGAATGAAATTTTAATATATTTTTAAACTCATGAATTTTTCTATAATAATGAAAAAATACATACATAAAGTAGTTTATCCACCACACAAAATACTACATGTGGTAAAAATTGTTTATTTCTCAAAGAAAGTGAATTGAGTTTATAAATCCATTGTCTCGAGTATGACTTGTCACATACATTCTTTATATTCATGGATAATAAAATTATTTAAATTATTTACTTGATTAATTATTTTTTTCATGTTTATTATTAATTTTATTTCAATTATATCCATGTTATACTAAATTAACTAATTGATAACATTTTCTTCGAATGGTTTGAGGATGTTTAGTTCATAATTCCAAAATGAATTCAGTTGGTGGAATTTCATCAAATGGATCATGATTATATAATTTTAAAAAATATTAATAATTTTATAATTATAATTTTAATAAATTAATTATAAATTTTAGAACCAAATATGTCTTATGGTTATGAAAAATTAAATATGTTAAAATCATATAGATGGTAAGTTGTTTGTACACATGGGTAACGTTTCCATTTATCAATAAACATAAAGGAAAGTAAAGAAAGTTTAATTTTATCTTTATATAATGAATATTATATCTTAAATATAATATAATTTATTTTAGTAGACACATATATACTATCCATTTGAGGTGGTAATGAAAAAAGAATCACATTACTTCATGGAGGTAGTAATCCACACATATGCACGAACGACATCATAATTTTTCAATGGATAGAAAGGTAAGAAAAAATATGATATATTATATTTAAATAATGACAATTATTTCATTAATATCATATAAATACTTTAAATATATAATTATAACTATCCATGAGAGGTGGTTATAGAAAATGAATTATATCTGTTCACGAGGTGACAATCCCCTGTACACTTGAATGATGATTTCATTTCCCATTTGATGAAATATGAAATGAATTATGGTTATTAAATCAGCATAATAAAATCTATGTATATCTTAGATACTGAATATATTATATTTTAATTTTTAAGATAGTGTTCAAGTTTATAAAATAATAAATAAAATAAAAACACTTAGTTAAGTGCTTTACCTCTTATTCGGGAAACCTCTTTAGGTTTACTTTTTTGACCTCCTAATGTTGGTATTCTGATAAAACTAGAGAATCTAGGATATGGGGGGGGGGGATTATTGGAATATATTTTGGTAGGTATTTTTTAGATAGTGTTATCAAAATTTTTGAGTAAGAGAGGATATAAGGTTCCCTTTTATAAGAGAGGGAAGGGACACACATGGAATTACATATAAGATTAAATAACACACACACACACACACACATATTACATAATCATGTCAAGTGGCACCAAGGTGACCCATATTCAAATTTAAGATGTTAAAGGGTTGAAATAAACTCAACCTATCACATTTATACAAGTTTTGGATACATTGTTTATCCTTATTTTCTAGTAAAATAACTTTAAACCCATTTTAACATTAAACGTGAGAAACTTAACTTTTTTACCATGATAACTTAATTATATGAATAAAAATTTAAATTTCCTTCTAACCAAATTAAAACATGTTGATTAAATATTTGTAATATTTTTTATCAGATTCAGTTTATATAGGTATCATAAATTAATTTTAATATAAGAACACAAAACACCTGAATTACACTTGGAAAATACCAGATTTAAGCATAAAAATAATTTTACATTGAAATCAATTAAAAAGCTGGGGTACATGATTTTTTTTGTTTTTTTTATAAAAAATTATTTTTTTTTATAATTTTTGGTAAAAAACCCGAATGTTTCTATCCAAATATACCATTAAATGAAAATATGCAAAAATAGTTTCATATTTGAATAAAATAAAACTTATCTTCACAAAAGTCAATCTTGGGTTCCAAAATTCAAAATAATGTTCTAAAATTAATTATTTAACTCCACAAACATATATTTTGTTACAAATAACTCATAAAATATGATAAATATAAGTTTTAGACAATTTTTAAAGCTTTAATCCAAAGTTTAAATATAGTTTTACCAGTTTTACCATTACCAAGGTGACAAATATTTACTATGGATACTATTCATAGTGACCAGGAATAAAAAAGAAAAAATTATCAAATTTAAAACTCATGATTCTAAATATGAAATAAATTATTCAAAATTTAATTTATTTATGTGTTATAAATCTATTTTAATATAAATTCCTAAAACACAACAAAAATGTTTTTTTTGAAAAATTTGTTTTAAGCCTAAAAATGAACTTCGAGAAAAATAAAGTATAATAATTTGTACTAATTAATAAATTATATTATTTATAATTAAATTATACTTATTTTAATTTATTATAAAATTAATATCATAATGATTCTTTTTAATTAAAATAAATGACAATTTTATAAAAAATTGTATTTTCACTATTCATTGAAAAATCAATCTTTTTAGAAAAATCCCATAATTCATCCTAAGATAATTTTGATATACTAATTTCAAAAATTATAATATTTTTTTCAAATTAATAACTTTTAATTGAAATGAATTAATTATAATATTCACTCACCAAAATCAATAAAAAGCATTTTTGAAGAAAACATATTTTTGAAGCATAAAATGATTTTACTGAAAATTGAGTGACTATTTCTTAAGAATTAGTAAATAAAATTATATTGAGTAAGACCATTATGTATATTTTAAATTTTTTTTAATCCTATTCATATCCTCTAATTCAATGACTAGGTCATAATGGTCATATTTAAATAATAATTTTGTGTGGTTCTTTTAAACTCGATGTTGTGTGTTGTATACACTATTAAATGTAATTTTATTTTAAAATCTTAGGGTATTAAATATTTTTTTATAGATAATTTCCATAAATTTTTCTGTAGTGTATGGTTTATTATTAATATTTTTAATCATCTTTAAAAATTCTTCTTATTCTTCATTAAAAACTTTTTCGGATTCCAGCAGCTCATCCCTTTAAAATTTCTTTTTAATTGGGGTTTATTTTTCATTTATAAAAAAATTAAATTATTCATTTTAATATCAAAAATATAATATTAATTTACCTTTAGAAACATTTATGACTAATAATATTGTAAGAACCCGGATCTTCGTTTTAGGTACGATTTTCCTTTTTTGGGAGTTTTTAAGAAAAATGGAGTTTCTGGAAAATTTCGAAGTACACACCGTGTACTTTCTGAGTGCCCACTGTGTACTCTTCTCTAGATCGAAGCTGTGTGCTGGCCATGCCCGGGCCACACACACAGTGTGTAGGGGTGTTGTAGAGGTCGATTTTGGCAGAGTACGGAAAAACCCACTACACACCGTGTACTTTTTTTTTCACTAAACGGATTGGGGTCGCACCTAATCATGATAATCATCTTCTTCTAGGTCTGGTTTGTCCAAGAGAAACTCGTACGAACAGATCTTCCCTGAGCCCTTGCTTCTCCATCCGTTCTCTGATTCGAGCACGGTCGATTGCGTTGGAAGCACAACAGTGAGTTCTTCCTTTTGCTTGAGCCTTGTTTTCCAATTCTTCCTCTTTCCCAAGTTATCTAAGTTTGAATGGTTTGTGTGTTTTCTCAGATCTTTGACATTATAGGGGGAATTATCCATCTTGGTTTAATTATATCGATCTCCTAGGATCGAGGTAGGTGGTTTGTGCCTTACCGTTCAAAGTCTCTGAGTTTTATGTTCAAATTCTACCAATACCCATGAACGGGGTATTGCGTGTTTACCTTTTTTTCCCTTGTTGTTTTCCTGCCTTTCTTGTATGCTTGTGTAGAGGTAAATTGACCATGTTAGAGGATAATTTTTTGTTATTGGATGTATTTTCCCTTGATTTGTTCTGTTTACGACCTTTGGGTATCGTTTGCCTTTGGCTATTACACATGTTTCATGCCTTGCAGTTATAGGTTGAAGTGAAACTCATGTCATCCTTGATTCCTTGTAGACTGTTTAGCCAAGTAGCTCTATAGGTGTACTTTAGTTAGCCAAGTGGATCTATAGGTGTAATTTGTCCTTATAGAATTATTATGCACTGACTGGCACATGGATGAGAGAACTTGGTGCTATAGACTATAAGGGATAGACCAAGTGAGCTTCCCAGAGAGTCTTAGATATTACAAACTACAGATGAGATGGACTGAGTGATCTCCCAGAGAGTCTTGGATTTTTATATACTACAGGAGGGTAGACCAAGTGAGCTTCCTTAGAGAGTCTTACCTTGTTTGATTCTCTTTAAGAACCTTCCCAGGCTAGAGGAGGAATTGACTGAGTGAGCTTCCTCAGAGAGTCTTTGGTATACCTGAGGCTGTAAGAGGAATTGACTGAGATAAATTCCTTATAGAGTCTCTAGAACGTGGGGCTAAGAGGGTTAGACCGCATGATCTTCCTCAAGAGAGTCCCTGACTACCCTAGACTATAAGGGGAATTGACTGAGTGAGCTTCCCCAAAGAGTCTCATGAATACGTATGACCAAACCATAGGGGTTAGGCTGGGAGCACTGCCCAGAGGGTTGTGGTACTTCTTTTATAGGACCAGAGGGGATGGCTGTGAGTACTTACCAGAGGGTTTCCGACTTATTAGATATTTGTTTCACTGTTGTTGATTTGTTAGGGAGTGATTACTGTTGTGTATCATTCTGCTTTACTGCTTACTGTTTACTGCCTACTGCTTTGCTATTGCTATTTACTACTTAGTGTGCTTTTACCTGCCATATACTCATTGACTGTTAGGAACATATCTTCGGGTGGTTGCCTACTGGGATTTTATCTCACACCATGTTTGGGCCATGCTTTTGGTCCCAATAAGACTATGTTGTTGTAGGTATAGACAAGGGAAAGTGCCCTTCGACTTCTGGAACTTGATTACTTGGAGCATGAGAGCATGAGACCAAGCTTTGGCTTGCGATGCTGAGGAGTTGTTTACTTTTCTTTTGTACTTGTTTTGGTATGGTAGTGTTTTCCAGCATTGTGACTTGTTTGTCTTCTTTCCTAGTTATGTATCATGCATCATTTCATATATACATATGTGCTTCAGTTTGTTGATTTAGTTTCCTGCTGTTATATTGTTTGTTGTTACTGCTTCCGCTATTATATATTTATTTCTCTTCCGCTGTGTACTCTTCCATTGAGGGCATAGTTTCCCCACTGTCACACCCAAGGCCCTCGCTGTTAGTCGGCAGCCTCTGACGTTTGGGGAAATACGCTTGAGGCCATGTGACCAACCGGGTACGGGGCGCCTCTGGGTGGCTTCCGAAACTGGGAAGTTACAAAGTGGAATAAAAGGAATTATTTTCTCTTGATTTACTGTTTGGAGACTTTAGCCAGGGATATGACGGATTTGGTACTTGGTAATAAGCTGTTCCCAGGAGTATCTAACCCGTGTATAGGGAAAATCCATAATACCTCATTCATTTCATTTTTCTGGTTTTGAGATTTTATGGTTGATACTATTTCAACTAGAGTGATTCACATGATTGTACTATTATTGGTTTGATATTACGGTTCTATTTCTGTCGCAACCCGATGAGATGAGGGTATTCCATCTCATGCATCATATATGTACTTTTATAAATCACATGCCACAAATTCTTTCCATGCCATTTAGGGTGCATTAGCGATTGAATGCTGTTGTGATAGACGTTGTGTAGAATATGCATGCTGTTGTGATAGATGCTTGATAGAATCTCTGCTTTTTGTTAGAAAATTGTTTGTATTATACTTTTCTTAAATGAACACCAAATTTTGATTTTTGAGGTTTTATGATCCCTCTTGAATAAGAAATTGGTGGATCATGATCTTGTTTTCTCTTGTACATGACTGTAGGGGATGCCAAGCTTTGATTCATGGGGGATTATGGGCCCTCACAGATCAGAATTTGGAACCTCTTTGATTTGTTTTCTGTGTTTTTGGGCTTCTGTGTAGTTTTTGAGCTACTGCCCAAAAAAAAACCCAGAATACACGGTGTGTACTTCTGGGTACACGCCGTGTAGTTTTTAGGCCGTGTTACTGACTGTGTGTGCAGGAACACGGTGTTGTGAAAATAACTTCAGGAACACGTTGTGTAGTGTAGAGCCTTGTACCCGGCCGTGTCACTAACAACACGGGTCTAGGAATATCGAATAGAACACGCCGTGTTGTAAAGGAACATGTCGTGTAGTTCTGTCTAGGTACCCAGCTGTGTCACGAACAACATGGGTCGGCATGAACTTCTCTTAGACACACCGTGTTGCTTTTGGAGCATGCCATGTAGTTCTGTCCAGGTACCCGGCCGTGTCACGAACAACACGGGTCGGCGTGACCTTCTCTTAGACAGGCCGTGTTGCTTTTGGAACACGTCGTGTAGTCTTGCCTAGGTACCCGTCCATGTCACGAACAACACGGGACAATGTCACCTTCTCCTATACACGCCGTGTTTGTTTGGAAGTAAGGGCCAGCCATGTAGACGGCCGTGTAACTAACAACACGGGCTGCCGAGTCAGTGTCTAGTACATGCCGTGTCCCTAGGGAACATGCCATGTAGTCTGAGGTTAGTTTGAACTATGTGAGTTAGCCGTGTAAGGAGACTCGGACAGGGGAATAGTTTTCAAGTACACGCCGTGTGTTGGGTCAACACGCCGTGTAGTTTGAGGTGTTACACGACCTGTCGGGCAGGGGTACACGCCCATGTTAATGGCTTAAGTAGACACGCCGTGTAGTTTTTATACACGCCGTGTAGTCGTGTTTTGTAAAAATTGATAGTTTCTTTCCCCTGCTCCTGTTTTGTACTCTTGTGTTCTCTGTCCTTGTTTTCTGATCTAAGGTATTCTTTTGATCTTTCAGAGCGATTCCTCCGAGACATCCTCTGGTTGTACGTCTGTCGTCAGGCAGTGATCAGATGCCAGATATGGCTGATCATGGACTTCCTACCGATCCTCCAGTCGAGCCAGCCTTGGCACCGGCTGTCATACCCGTTGCAGGCGCCGAGGTGAAGTTCAGGGAGGAATTTCTGAGGATGATGCAGACCTTCCAGGGAGAGCTGCCTCCTGCCCCGTCAATGGCTGAGTTGACACAGGTTTTCCCGTAGCAGCATCCTCCTACTTTTTTAGGGGATGGAGGACCTCAGGCTGAAGAGTCGTGGATATAGGACACACTGACCATATTTGAGCACCTAGAGATCCCTCCAGAGAAAAGGGAAAAGATGGATACTTATATGTTCTAGGACACCGCCAAGAGGTGGTGGGAGGTGATCTCATGGTCAGGACGTTAGCAGGATATGTCTTGGGATGAGTTTTGACACACCTTTTATGACTACTTCTATCCGGTGACCTTGAGGGCCGATCGAGCCCGAGAGTTTATGAGTCTGCAGCAGGGTACTCTCTCTGTTATGGAGTACTCATCTCGCTTCACTGAGCTGCAACGTTTCACACCGATCCTAGAAAGTAATGAGTTGTTCCTTACTAGGAAGTTCGAGGACAGTCTCAGGAAGGAGATCCGTTCCCAGGTGAATATCTTCCAGTTGACTTCGATATCCTCCATCGTCAACCAGGCGCTGATCACTGAGCGCAATATGAGAGATTCTGGAGCAGTGATCCAGGGCAGTTCGATATCTAGAGATGGTGTTCCTCCTATGGATAGTAGGAAGCGTCGTAGAGAGTCTTCTCGAGGAGATCGAGGTTCACAGGATGCGTCTTCAGGCAGCCAGGTTGTATGCTACTAGTGTGGTAGGAGTGGGCATACTAGGCCTCAGTGCCAGAGGGATCCTATGGAGTGCTGGTCTTGCAGCAAGATGGGCCATCCTCAGCGTTTCTGTCACATATTTTCACCTTCAGCTGGTGGTAGGGGTTCCTCTATGACCCCGCGTTCTAGAGATGCTTCACTAGTTTCCCACCAGTCATGGAACTGGAGTTCTTCCGGCCATCCAGGCCGAGGTGGAGGTCGCGGCCATGGTGGTCAGTCACCAGGTCATTAGTGATAACAGAGTGGATCAGCTCAGAGCAGTCAGCTAGGGGCGCAGGGCCGTGGTGCAGGCCAGTCTTTCGCCGTGGAGTAGACCTATCAGGAGCAGGATCCTAGCCCATCTACAGTTCGATGTACGATCTTAGTAGCCTCAGTTTTATCTTCAGTTATTTTCAATACTAGTTCTTCCCATAGCTTTATCTCTGTTGCAGTTTTGGAGAGCCTTGGTCTCTGTATCTTTTCGTCTGCTGACTTGTTGACTCTTGACACACCGTTGGGAACAAGGACATCTAGCGTACGTTAGTGCAGAGAGTTCCCTCTTGAGGTTGCAGGGCGTCATTTCTTATGAGACCTCTATGTCCTAGAAATGACAGGCTATGACATCATTCTCGGTATGGACTGGTTGGTTCCCTTCTAGGAAGTCGTTGATTGCTATCACCGTAGATTGAGTTTCATATCACCAGAGGGCAGATCCTTCCTTCATAGAGGCGAGTGGGATGTCCAGGCGGGTAGAGCTGGACCAGAGCATCACGGGCTAGGAAAAGTTACAACCCAGATTTCCAGTATTTATTTGGATGACCAGGGGACTTCACAGTTATACTTTCCTCCAGTGGTGGATCGTTTCAGGAATGTCTTTCCATAAGACTTTTCTGGTTTAACTCTGGAGCGTGAGGTAGACTTCTCGGTTGATATCATGCCAGGAGAAGCACCAGTGTCCATTCCTCCTTATCAGATGGCTACACCTGAGTTGCAGGAGCTCAAGAAGTAGTTGGAGGAGTTACAGGCGAAGGGTTTCATCCGACCCAGTACTTCTCCTTGGGGTTCGCCTATCCTATTCGTGATGAAGTCAGATGGTACCCTTCGTATTTGTGTGGATTATCGGAAGCTGAACCAGTTGACAGTCAAGAACCGATATCCCTTGCCAAGGATCGATGACCTCTTTGATCAGCTTCGAGGAGGCCGGGTGTTCTCGAAGATCAACTTGAGGTCTGGTTATCATCAGTTGCGCATTAGACCATCAGATATACCTCTGACAGCTTTCAGGAGCAGGTATGGTCTTTACGAGTATACCATAATGCTGTTCGGTCTTACGAATGCACCTGCAGTCTTAATGGAACTGATGAACCGATTGTTCCATCCATACTTGGACTCTTTTGTCGTGGTCTTCGTGGATGATATCTTGGTGTACTCTCACACTCGACACAACCATGCCACACATCTTGAGATCGTTCTGAGTACATTGAGAGAGAATCGGTTGTATGCTAAACTTTCGAAGTACCACTTTTGGATGGATCAGATTCACTTCCTGGGTCATGTTATCTCGGAGACAGGAGTGTCAGTGGACCTAGAAAAATTGAGATCTTTAGTTTCTTGGGAGCAGCCGAAGAACTTATTTGAGGTGCGGAGTTTCCTAGGACTGGCTGGATACTACAGATGCTTCATTCAAGACTTCTCATGCATAGAAGCACCGTTTAAAGGTCTGACTAAGAAGGGGGTGAAGTTTTTATGGTCAGATTCTTGTGAGTTAGACTTTCAGAATCTGAAAGGGAGGTTGATGTCAACACCGATACTAGTCTTGACAGAGCCGGGAAAGGGCTACACTGTTTTCTGTGATGCATCAGGTATCAGGCTGGGAGCTGTGCTCATGCAGGGAGATGGAGTCTTTGCGTATGGGTCTTGGCAGTTGAGTCCACACGAGAGGAATTACCCTAAGCTCGATCTGAAGTTGGCAGTAGTTGTTTATGCCTTACGCTATTGGAGAAACTATCTTCTGGGAGAGAACTTTGTGGTTTTCACCGACCACAAGAGTCTCAAGTATATCTTCGATCAGCATGATTTTAATTTGAGACAGCGCAGGTGGGTCGAGTATCTTCAGTCTTTCGACTTTGAGCTCGCCTATACACTGGGAAAGGGCAACGTCGTGGCTAATTCTTTGATCAGGAGAACTCAGATTAAGGATGTTCATGAGGCTAGTAGTGAGTGGCAGCTTATGGCTCTGTTCTCTGAGATTCATATGGAGGTGCATGATAGGCAGGGACAGATCTTTCTTTCTTCTGTGGTTGTTACCTCTTCACTTATTGATCGGGTACGAATGAGGCAGCTATCAGATTCAGAGGCCTTAGTGTTGCGGGAGAGTGTGTCAGGAGGGGACCCTCTTCCTGGATGGACAGTGAGCGAGGATGAGATATTGCATTTCTAGGGATGCGTATGGGTGCCAGAAGACATATGCGAGGAGCTGATGCGGGATTTTCATTCCTCAGTTTGGGCAGTTCATCCCGGCGTCACCAAGATGTATCATGATCTACATCGCCAGTACTGGTGGCCAGGTATGAAGAGAGATGTTGATGGTTTTTTCATGAGATGTTCTACTTTTCATTAGGTGAAAGTAGAGCATCAGCGACCAACAGAGCTTTTACAATAGTTACCCATTCCGGAGTGGAAGTGGAACGATGTCATGATAGACTTCGTGACTGGGTTACTGAGGTCACCTCGGGGAAATGATGTTGTTTGGGTTTTCGTTGACTAGATTATGAAGGTTGCACACTTCTTACCGATCAAGGATACCTTCAGTGTTGATTATCTAGGATGACTGTACATCCGAGAGATTGTACGTCTACATGGAGTTCCACACTCCATTGTTTCAGACAGGGATACGCGCTTTACCTCTCGGTTCTGGCAGGGACTTCAGAAGGCCTTGGGTACATAGGTACTTTTGAGTACAACATACCATCCCCAGACTGATGGCCAGTCCGAGCGCACGATCCAGGTGCTTGAGGATATGCTCCGAGCTTGCATTCTAGACTTCATCGGTTCTTGGGAGAAGCATATACCTCTTATGGAGTTCGCCTACAACAACAGTTTTCAGGCGACCATTTAGATGGCACCAAACAGGGCTCTTTACGGTAGGCTATACCGATCACCCTTATGTTGGCTAGAGGCAGGAGAGGCAGCTTTGCTAGGACCTTATCTTATTTAGGAGACCTCAAAACAGATAGAGTTGATTCGTAAGAGGATGGCTACAACACAGTCTTGACAGAAGTCTTATGCTGATTAGTGGAGACGACCTTTGGAGTTCGAGGTCGGGGATTAGGTTTTCCTACGTGTCACACCGAGGTTGGGACACAAGAGGATTTGGAGATAGGGTAAGCTTTCACCGCGGTACGTCGATCCGTTTGAGGTTTTGGAGAGAGTTGGACTGGTTGCCTATCAGTTGCAGCTACCTCAGAGGTACCAGGCCATGCCCGATGTCTTCCATGTCTCTCAGCTCTAACATTACTTTTCAGACCCGTCTCATGTCTTTCAGCTCGAGGAGGTTGAGATCGAAGAAGATGCATCATTTGAAGATCATCCCATCTGGATTGTCGATCACAGTACAAAGGTTCTCTGAGTCCGGTATGTTCCTCTGGTATGAGTGCTATGTCAGCACGGGCGATTACAGGATGAGACTTGGGAGAGGGAGGCCGAGGTTTGATCGTAGTGGCCAGAACTGTTCGAGGATCCTTCTTCTATGCCTATCTAAGGAAATTCAGGGATGAATTTCTTTAAGGGGAGAAGTTTGTAAGAACCCGAATCTTCGTTTTAGGTACGCTTCTCCTTTTTCTAGAGTTTTTAAGAAAAATGGAGTTTCTGGAAAATTTCTAAGTACACGCCGTGTACTTTCTGAGTACACGCTGTGTACTCTTCTCCAGCACGAAGCCGTGTGCTGGCCATGCCTGGGCCACACACACGGTGTGTAGGGGTGACGTGAAGGCCTATTTTGGCGGAGTACGAAAAAACCCACTACACACCGTGTACTTTGAAAATACATACCGTGTACTTTTATTATCACTAAATGGACCAGGGCCACTCCTAATCATGATAATCATCTTCTTCTAGGTTTGGTTCATCCGAGAGCGACCCATACGACCGAATCTTCCCTGAGCCCCTGATTCTCTGTCCGTTCTCCGATTCGAGCACAGTTGATTGCGTTGGAAGCGCATCAGTGAGTTCTTCCTTCTGCTTGAGCCTTGTTTTCCAATTCCTCATCTTTCTCAAGTTATCTAAGGTTGAACGTTTTGTGCGTTTTCTCAGATCTACAATGTTGTAGGGGGAATAAGGCATCGTGGTTCAAGTATATCAATCTCCTAGGATCGAGGTAGGTGGTTTGTGCCTTACCGTTCAATGTCTCTGAGTTTTATGTGCAAATTCCACCAATACCCTTGAATGGGGTATTGTGTGTTTACCTTTTTGCCCTTGTTGTTTTCCTGCCTTACTTGTATGCTTGTGTAGAGGTAAATTGACCATGTTATAGGATAATTTGTTGTTCTTGGATGTATTTTCCCTTGATTTGTTCTGTTTACGACATTTGGGTCTCGTTTTCCTTTGGTTGTTACACCTATTTCATGCCTTGCAGTTATAGGTTGAAGTGAAACTCATGTCATGCTTGATGCCTTGTAGAATATTTAGCCAAGTAGCTCTATAGGTGTAATTTGGTTATCCAAGTGGCTATATAGGTTTACTTTGGGCTTATAGCATTATTATGCACTAACTGGCACGGGGCTGAGAGAAACTGGTGCTATAGACTATAAGGGATAGACTGAGTGAGCTTCCCAGAGAGTCTTAGATATTACAAACTATAGAGGGGATGGACCGAGTGAGCTCCCAGAGAGTCTTGTATTTTTATAGACTACAGGAGGGTAGGCCGAGTGAGCTTCCTCATAGAGTCTTACCTTGTTTGAATCTCTTTAAGAACCTTCCCAGGCTAGAGGAGGAATTGACCGAGTGAGCTTCCTCAGAGAGTCTGTAGTATACCTGAGGATATAGGAGGAATTGACCGAGATAGCTTCCTTAGAGAGTCTCTAGACCTTGGGGATAATAGGATTAGACTATGTGATATTCCTCAAGAGAGTCCCTGACTACCCTAGACTATAAGGGGAATTGACTGAGTGAGCTTCCCCAGAGAGTCTAATAAATGTGTATGACCAAACCAGAGGGGTTAGGCAGAGTGCACTGCCCAGAGGGTTGTGGTACTTATTGGATAGGACCAGAGGGGATGGCTGCGAGTACTTCCCAGAGGGTTTACAGCTTATTAGCTATTTGTTTCACTGCTTTTGATTTGTTAGGGATTGATTACTGCTGTGTATCATCCTACTTTACTGCTTACTGTTTACTGCCTACTGCTTTGCTGTTGCTGTTTACTACTTATTGTACTTTTACCTTCCATATACACACTGAATGTTAGGCACAGATCTTTTGGTGGTTTCCTACTGGGATTTTATCTCACACTATGTTTGGACCGTGATTTTTGGCCCAAGAAGACTATGTTGTTGCAGGTATAGACAGGGGAAAGCGTCCTTCGACTTCTGGAACGTGATTGCTTGGAGCAGGAGAGCATGAGACCAAGCTTTGGCTTGCGATGCTGAGGAGATGTTTACTTTTCTTTTGTAATTGTTTTGGTACTGTAGTGTTTTCTATCATTGTGACTTATTTGGATACTCTCCTAGTTATGTATCATGCATCATTTCATATATACATATGTTCTCCAGTTTGTTGATTTAGTTTCCCACTGTTATATTGTTGGTTGTTACTGCTTCCGCTATTTCATGTTTATTTCTCTTTCGCTGTGTACTCTACCAATGAGGGAATAGTTTCCCCACTATCAAACCTAAGGCCCTCACTGCTAGTCAGCAACCTCTGGAATTTGGGGAAATGCTCTTGAGGCCATGTGACCAACCAGGTATGGGGCGCCTCTGGGTGGCTTCCGGAACCGGGACGTTACACATATGGTCTCTCAAAAAGGTATATCTAATATGATAAATATTTATTTATCACAATTTTTGTCTAAAATAATAAATTAAGTTGGAAATAAAATCTTAAATCCTACTAGCAAGTCATACACTCTTTTAATAGGGTGAGTGATATATTAGTATTACAACTAAAAAACAACTTTGTTGGATAGAAACCTTCATAGTCTCAGTTTTGAAAATAATGATTAGGGGATTAAATTTATTCTAGCTATTAATCCACCAAGGAAATTTAACTAGACACTATTTCTTAGAGTGTATGAGATGAAAAAGCTTCTAGGGTCCTTATGTTTAGAAGGAATCCTATTATGAATAGAATCACTACACTATATCAATTTGTAAGTGGAAAATTATTCCAATTTTTTTATTTGAAATATTTTTTTTAAATATTGAAGGTATTATGGGATATAAACCAAATATTTGAGGAAAGTAATATCAATTTGGATATTCTTGAACTACTCAAATAATTTGAGTAGTTTAGGTTCATAATTATTTTTCTTCACTCTTTGAGGGAAAGTGATATTTGGGTCTAGATTTATAAAAATAGTGCATGGCCACTCAATTTATTCATCAATATGTTCTTTACCTTTATTTTTTAACATTAAATTAATTTTCATATTATTTTTCTATTAAAATAACATGTTTTATATAAATTTATTCATGGATGTACAGATTTATATAATTATAGTTACCCATATTTTGACTTCCAGTTTATTATATAATTTTAATTTTGGACCATCGTAGAATAATTTCTAACTTTTTGATGAGATTTTAAATTGCTTTGGGTAGTGAATATAATGGAATTATACATAGGGTTAACTTCTTTTGTGCTACATAACTTATCTTTATCCTTAGTATTAATGCCTCTATTAATATTTCATGTTTTCAACTAAAGGTTATGCATCATATAATCTATTTTAGTTTTGTTTGAATAATTGTAGTATTTTTTTGAATCAAATTAAACTTTCTGTTTTTAATATTTATAATCAATTATACTTAACATTGGATCTATCCTAGAAATACTTTCCCCTCAAAATTACATAGGTAATTGGAAGTCTTATCACTTTATTTGTTTCATAATTGTTGTCTTGTCGATGGTAAGAAACTAGAAGCAATAGGTTTTCTAAAAACTACCTTCTCTCTCCATTATAGGTTAGTTTGATTCATATAGACTTGACAATAGTTATTAGAAAATAGATCAATTATAGAAAAAAAACCTAGGACCATACTTAGTAAAATTTGTATCTTCTAGGGGTTGGGCTAGATTTTTGATTCTTTTATAGTAACTAATGGAGTGACCAAAGATTCCATATTGCGATCATTTCTCTCAAAGCGATTGGTTTTTAATTTTAATTCCAATTTGGTAAACATTTTTGTATATAATTCTAGTTTCTAAAGGACTTAATTTTTCTTTCATTTTAGCAAGTTTTGAATTCACTTCTAGCCCTGAACTAGTGGTGAAATCAATCATGTTCCCTATTATTTTTCTAGAATACTAGTGCTATGAATTTATGGATAGATTGTTAAATATATATCTTTTTTTTATTTTTTTGTGTAATTACCTCCAATAGATTGGTCAACCAAATTCTACCCTGAAGGTGACATACCTTCATAAACATCTTCTCTAAGGAGGTGGGCAGAGATTTAGTGGTATGGACAATGCTCGAGTAGGTCCCTAAATTTATCATAGGCCTCATAGAGGGCCTTTAAATCCTTTCATTAAAAACAAGTAATTTTATTTCTAAGTTATACCTTAAGGATATTAGGGTAAATTTTTATTACAAATGGTTTATATACTTACTCCCAGGTTTCAAATATATTCTCATCAAGATATAAAAACTAGTTTATAGAATTATTTTTTATGAAAAAAGGGAATATACCCATTTTAAGAAAATTATTAGTAATAATTTTAAGTTTTAACTAATAAACTATATTATAAAATCCCATAATGAAGTCTAGAGAGTCTTATTTAGGTAATCTAATAAAATTGGGAATTAAAGACTGATATAATTGTTTAAGTTCATAATTTCAGGATCTTTGAGTTAGCCCAATTGAATATGGGTGGTTGAAACTTATTAAAGTTGAAAATACCTCACCCTAGGACATTATAAGTTATGTTTAATTATGAAATAATATAGGTTCTATTAATTAGAAACATGTTATATCTTTCTCATCAATTCCAATTTCAATTTTTTCCTTAAAGTTATATAGTGTTTATAAGTATTAGGAATTATGGGATCTAAGTTCTTAGACTTAGACCCAGTGTGCATAAAATAAATTTTAAATAAATTTAAAGGAATAATTTGTTTTATTTTGTAATATTTAGGTTTTCATGGTAACATAATGCCCTATCAAGAAACAATTCCAAAAATTTTAAAAATTTTCATTGAAACCACCAAATTATTTATTACCTAATAACCCTAATATATTGCTAATAATGATTGTATCCATAGAGAAGGTATAATTGTTTGTGTAAACCAAGAAAAAAGAATAAAAAATAAAATAAAAAAAATGAAATAAATAAGGTAAAAGTAGTGTAGATATGATGTTTAAGTTGTGATGTATGTGTAGTTAAATGATGAAAATAGAGAAGACAAGGAGGAAACTGAGAGAAAATAACAATAAAAGAAACCAGATAAAATTTTATTATAGTAAAATTCAATTTTATTATTTTAAATTTACCTTTCCTAATTAAAAATAAAAGATAAATCCAGAGAACTATTTATTGAAGTGAAACAAAACTCAACTATCAATAGGGGACAAGATCAAACTATCATTTGATCTTGGTGTTCTACTCATAAGATTAAAACGCCTTTTTTATAATATTTTTGAATAGAAATTATTAACAATTTTAAAATTTAAATAACTTCCATTACTTATTGGTTATTTAAGGTTTGGAATTTGAATAATACAAGGGAAAATAAAGGAGTAATAACTCAGTACAAAAATGAACAAAAAAGAAGTAAAAAATGGAAGACATATCATTTTATTTCCCCATCAATTGTTTAGATGATGGCCATTATTAAATTAAAAATGTAAAATAATTCCATTATAATAAGAATAATAATATAAAAAGGTAAAATGAATATTATCTATCAATGAGCTCCAATTCCATATTAAGATTCCTTTAAATCACTTGTTTTTTTCCAACTACTTTGGTCATTGAATTAATATTTCTCCTAAATCACGGTGTTCAATTCATTTTAGATGTATCAAACTAACTAATTATTATTAATCTCATTGTAAGTAATATCTAACTTAAATCCATTAACTCCACACATTTATATTCATTGTTCATACTATTATTTTTTGTAACTCGATAAAAAGTTCCTCCATTACTATCATAACCTCCAGGTTCTTTCTTGATCCTCCTTCTAAAATTCCTTTTCAAGATTTTAAGACTTATCGTTTGATATAAAATAGGTCGCCCACTTGATTTTTTGTTTAAATTTATTTTAAAATGAGGTCTTCATGTATAGATCACTTAAATAGTTCATGTTAACCATACGTGAGTTCCTAGCCTGGTAGGTACCTTGATAAAACTTATGTGAAGTGTGAATGACCCTTACAAAGAGTTGAGGTCACATAAGTACCTTGAACAAACACTACTTAAATACATTTATATATATTTTGAGAAGTATATATTTTCCCTTATGTGTTATTCTGAATTATAGGAGTTAGCTTGATATGGTGGATGAAATACATTAACCTCAATCCCAACTATGAAATGACCTTTATATAGCCCTCATATCCTTGGTGGTACCCTGATATAGTGCTTGGTGAAATGTAGTTTACCCATTCATATCCTTTGATAATCATAGTTTAACACTTATGTATCCCTTGATAAACCTGGATGTACCCTTAAATATGTCTAAAATGACCTTTACATAGGTATCTATAACTAAAATTTATGCATCCTTTACATGACATTTACTGAAGTAATTTACTAAAAAAAAATACAATAATTTATGAAAAATTATAAATTCAAAATCAATAATAAAACTACGAAATAATAAAAAATTCTAAAACTAAAAATTATCCATAAAAATGATTCTAATATTTTATGTTTAATATGAAAACATATATTTTTGAAAGAATTAGTTATAAGAACCAAAAAATATTTTAAAATTTTATAAAATAAATATCTGATGAAAATTCACAATAAATAATCAAAGTAGTTTATTCTTAAACCAAATGGGAATTAAATAAATTCCAACTGATTAGTTAAGCTCTTAAAATCCACATTTTCCTGAAAATATTTAAAGAATTACATTTTTTATCTAAAAAGACCCAGATTCAAAATATTATGAATAAAATAAAATTGTATCATTAATACTTTTAAAATATCAAAAGAATAGTGTGAAAACATTAATAAAAATGAATCAATATCACCATCTCATCTATGATGAAAAAAAACTAATTAGAAATAGAATTATGATGAAATCCTTCATTATATTAATTATTTGATTCATAGCCAATGAAATTCAAAAAAGGGCCCCAATGTTTTTCAATTTTAAGGGGAATTGAGTGTGGTATATTTTTGGTGGTTTTAATTTAATATTAAATCAGTATATTTAAGTGTTTAACCTACTCTTTTCATCTGTAAATTTTTAATTATTTTTACCACTAACCTTAAGACACTAAAATCACAATGAAACATTACTCTTGATTGAATTTTTTTATGTCTCATAGTGTGTGAATATGATAATTTTCACATGTATTTGGTGAGCAATTCATTTTACAAGTATGAAAATAACTCCACATAAAATTTTTCTATAGAGTAGAGTGGCATGGAATTTTATGTTTGGTAAGTTTTAATTGGGTCATTGATGGTTTTTTTGGGGTTTAAAAAATTTAAATATGATAAAAAAATGAAATGGAATTTTTTTTCATAGATGATAAGTGATAAAATTGTATTTTGAAAAATATCTTGGAAATTTTATCACTTTTAATTTTATTATTGATTTTGATTTGGATATTGGATAATTGGATGAGAGTGTAATGTTTATGTTTGGGGTATTAAAAAATATAATATTTTAATAGATTTTATTATGTACCTAAATGTTTTAATCCCACAAATTTATTATTTTATGGTCAATTATATCATAACCCCCATCCCTAAAAGGTACCCCTCTTGAGCCAATAATGAATAAAGGTAGATAATGACCCCCAAATCCCTTCTCCAATAGTCATAGGTTGGAGAATATCACCAAAGGTATATAAATCACACACACGGGAGGAATTTACCACATATATATTTAAGGATTAAGAGAAAAGAATGATAAAAAACCAACCAAAACCATAGATAAACTAGAATAAATCCCAATACATGTAATGGAATACATAAACTAAGAAAATAAAACACAGAACCAAAAGTGAATCCTTGAAAGTGACTAAGAATCCCCAACATCTCTTGAAAAACAGCAAGAATAGATACCATCCATCTCAATCACCAACCAGCTCCTACTGACCTAAAATATTTATATATATATAGGGTGAGTATAAAATGTGTACTCAGTAGGATCCTCCTTGAAACCTTTCAGGAAAAATTTTAAAGAAGCATGCTAAATCCTAGTGAATAAATAAATTAAACTAACTCTTCACCTAAATTGGTAATACTATTTTTCTAATACTCACCATATATCACTCATAAAGTAACACATATAAGTAAACCATTCCTTATCAAACACACAGACACACACAAACACACATAATAAAGGTACCCCACTTTCACTTCCCCACAGATTATTAACTCTCACAACCCTGTTCCACACATCATGTGCTCATCCATTCCATAAATAAGTCATCCATAATGTGATTTGGGCCTAGGTCCTACATAACTTAGTCTTTCACATAACCCAACATCTCATATTTGTATTAGTCCACATATCCATCTCATTATCAACATCATCCCATCTGTAATCAAGTGCATGTATAGAATCCAATAAAACTTATGTAAATTCATTATACCTCAATCCATCACAACCCATGCATGTACACCCAAGTGAAGAAAAATCCACCATGACTAGATAAAAGTATGCGATATACCTTAATCCATTATATCCATCACATAAATGTATAGTAAAACTGAGATCCATCAAAGAATAGGTGGGAAATCACCCTAAATCACAAGAAAATATATCCTAAGATATGCCTACTTATATATACATATAATGGGAGTGTATGGGAGAGGGGGGAGTCAACCATTTATTTCCTCACCATGATGGATGTTGAATAATTCACCCCCTAAAATACATTTGGGTGATAGTTTCCCTACCAACATGGGTGGGGTAGCATATGGAACTAGAAATATAATAATATCATGCTCAAAATACAATAAGGTAAACTACCTAGAATTAGACTCATATATTTCAATCTCCACATAGAATCGCCGAATTCCACTATTAAGGACTGTATATCAAACAAGCACACAATAATAAAAATTATTTAGTAATTAACTAATTAACCATTAATTAATTAAAATTAAAACTTTCCAATATTAACATTATAGTACTCTCAAACAAAGTTACACAACACTATAAATTCTCCTACTTATACTCTCATGTGTGACATCATCATTAACCACTTACCAAATTCTATATTTAAACCCGTTCTCCTTAGAGAATCCTATTCAACCATTTCATGGTTTCAATTAATATAATATAAATCATTTAACAATACCATCATTAACAAAACCCTATCCCATGAGTTAATTTATTTATTCATTTAACAATCATAAATTATCTAAGTACTCAAGGAAACTACTTAAGCTACCACCTCAAAGATGCACCCTTTGTACCTATATTCCGACAACAACAAGCAGTGGGAACCCAACATGGAACATCTAACTACCTAACTATATAAAAAGTATCAATAATTAAGTAAGAATCAATGCGAAATACCTTATTTGAACTCACCCTATCTTACTTGGTGTACCACACCATTTCACGTAATATAAACTATCCCTCCATCTCCGACATCAACCATCAATACACCCCGATATCCCATGCCATTTTTAATCCATCATAAAAATCATCAACCAAATATCCCTAGTCCTCCAACCCATTAATCATTAAGAAAACCAACAAAAAATGGTTTTAAAACAATCATATAAAGGATATAAATTATTCCTAGAGGGAACTTACATTTCAAAAAGTATTTTTTTCACACAGGAAAGGGCACTAAGGCCATATATACAAGGTATACATTCCTTCCACAATAATAACAAGATCACTCAACTCCAAAACATTTTTCTTAAAAAACCATTTTAATTCCCAAATTGAATTAACTAGTTTATTATTAACATGACTTCAAACAAATGACTCAAATAACTTATTAGATATCAATATATATGAATCAACATAAAAATATTTTTATAATTACTTCTATATTACATCAAATTCAAAGAAGAATATTTTTTTAATTTACATACATATTTCTTTAATCACATCATTAGGATTCCAAATTTATATTTTTTATCATATCTTCATAAATATTAACCACGTTAATCTTAGAAACAACCAAAACATTAATATAAAACACTATCTTAGAAAAACATGAGGAATAATTAATAATAAAACAAAAAGTGATCAAAAACACAAACCAAAACTTTATTAGTCCTTAAAATTCCAAAGTTCTAATCTTCATTAGGTAAATTACAATGTTACCTTAACACCCTGAGATTTTATGAGATATATTATTTTTAGTTTATTTGATGTCTTATGTTTTACACTACACCATTATTATTTCGTGCTATATGCAACACCATATTATCTTGCAGTATACGCAACACTATTCTTGTCTTGTGTTACACACAATTTTAAGTTCTTTTGATATAATTCATTTCACACAACACTGAGTAGATTTTTTTCAATGTAAAAATGAAAAAAGTTTGGATTATGTTATATGAAACACCAAATAAATATTTCACTACATGAAACACTGACTTGTCTTGCGTTACACGCAAGAGCGACCTTCCTTGATAACTTGCGTTGTATGCGATACCGAGTTTCACTAAAAACAATATATTATTAAAATATTATTATTTAATGGGATATAAACTAGACGTCATGAATAGTATTAACTACATTTTGAATTTTATATAATATTGTAATTCATCTTACACATTTTCTAGAACATGGTATGAGAACACAAATCAATTTTTCAGATAAAAGAAGTATTTCTCAAACAATGCAGTTTTACCGCCTTTTAATGGCGCACCCATTTTAAATATAGTTTTTGAAATTTTTATAAGTTAAATATGATAAAATAAACTTCATATTTAGAAGGGGAAATAAAAATTTACTTTGGGTAATTTTTTGGTATTTTTCTGACAAAGATTATTTTTAATGAATAGTGAAAAATAATGCATTTTAAGTCAAAACCGTCTTTTCATCTAATTAATTTGTATAGTTATATTGTACTTTTAATTGGTTTTAAAGTTAAATTGGATTATATTTTTACCATTTAATCAATTTTTTTGTCATTTTAAGTAATTTAACATTCATATTGGACATAAACATATGCGAATCTTTTGATAGTTATTACTTCTTAAAAAACCCGCTTTTTGGTTTTGAAAATGGGAATTAATTTTAAATTAATTACTGAAACTTTAGGGTTTTGAATTTGAAAAAATGTATTCCATATTTAAAATCATAAGGTTAAAATTGTGTAAATAGGTACTTTTTATTTTTTGGACATTATGAATAGTAACTTCAGTAATTATTTTATTTACCATGATTAAAGGGTAAATCTGGTAAATAAGGGTAAAAAAAATAATATTATAATAATATTAAACTACCCTAACACATGCCCTAATACTATTGGATGATATATATACGACCATGGGTATCCTTGGGTCGATTTTGGGACCCCATGGATTCACTTGGATGTGAAAATGACACTATAATAATTAATTTAAAGTAATGATAATTATAACCTAAACATATATCTTTTATTAAATAGATTTTAATATGGGGTTATATAATATATATCAATGTCTATAAATATTAATTAAAAATATAGAAATATTTCCTACATCATGGTATTTTATTTATATTTTTTAGATATTAGATAAATATATTTATTTATGACACAATTATGATGTAGTGATTACCTCATTAATGAAAGATTCAAATAAATGAATTTATAAACCTTAAAATAAATTTAATTTGAACATTTTTATGCCATAATAAAATTTTATGAATGAAATTGAAATATTAGGGATAATTTAATGCCTTTGGTTCTAAGTAATAAGTTTGTTATAAATTTTAAAAAAAGTGAAGTATGTATAGTATCCAAAATTGACATAATTCATAACATAAAACATAAAATAATTTATTAAATGATATTAAACTTCTAAAAATCTATGATTTTAAAAACTGGTTAATATAAGTCCAAATATGTCATAAATAATTTTTTTTGGGTCTTTTGACATGATATGGTAATTACATTAACCCATAATGTGTAAATAAAATGATATCATGGTAAGATTGAAAAGGGTAAAATAAGGGTTAAACCAAAAAGATAAGGACAAAAATATATTTGAGACTTGTCAAAAAATTATTGGATGATAGGTATTAGAAAAAAATCATCTTATCTTAGAATTAAATAAGTTTTGGACCATTTTAAATCGAAATAGAATTTATAATAAATTAATATTTTGGAACTTTCCTAAAGTGCCCCTCTCCTCTCTTATAAAAGGGAACCTCCTCCCTCTCCTATTCACTAAAATTGGAGCTTTTAAAACTCGGATAAAACATGAAAATTTATCTCTTAAACTTTCCTAGTAACATTATATTGGTGAAGGTCTTCTCAAAAGGCCAACTCTAGTGCCCTAAGAGGAAATTTAAAGGAGGCACGTTGAGGAAGAGGTAATTTCTTCTACCGAGTCTTTCAAATTTATTTCTTATTATACTAACTATTATTTAGTTGTTTAATTATAAATTAATAAAATCAGAATAAATAATATACTGATATTCTATTATAAATATTAAATAACCCTATTTCACCTTCTATCCATCCTACGAAAAACGAAATCACCGCTCATACGTACGTACAGATTACCATCTTTACACCGTGGTGTAATATGTTTTTCATCGCCACCTTACTTGGATGAGTATAATGGTGGAAATAATAACTATATATGATTATTATAACATAATACTAATTATGAGATATTATAAACCATCTAATTTAATACCGTTCAACAATTATGGGAATGATATCGTCGCTCGTGCGTACGTACGACTTACCGTCTCCACGACGCGATGAGATCATTCTCTATGTTAACCATTCAAGAATGATTATAAAGTATATATAATAAATAATCATGAAATATATTAAATAATAATTATATTGTATTTATGTATATATATTTCATTTACTTACTTCTATTCAATTTAATAAGGAAACGAAAACAACGTTCATGCGTACGCACAACCTACCGTCTCCATGAACGGTGTATTCCATTCCATTTATCGATCTATTATATATATTTATATACTGAATATATATTATATATAAATAATGTTTTACATTATGAAATTAATTAAATCATGATCTATGTATATCAATAATAACAAGTCCAAACACGTATGATAAATAAAACGATTATTACACAAAACGTTGCTTTAACATGGAATTGACAAATAAACGGGTAATATAAAGTCATAAGTGAATCATATATGATATAATAAAAATTATTATGGTTATATTACAAGTTAATTATATGTTTAAACCCACTATACCGGAGTTTCAGAAACATATAGAAGAAATCAGACCTATGGTAAGGGATAATTTTGCAATCTCATTTTTATCTGAGATTGTTTATACGTTAGTATCTACTGGAGTTATATTTATCATCCATGTCCATGTTTTCTAAAAATGTTTTAATAAAATGTTTAATATTATTTTATGTATTTTTAAATTCATTTTTACTCCATTTTTACTTTTACTACATGGTATGGAAGGAATCTTTCTTTTGTTTACCATAAGATGTACTTTTTTGACTTTTCCGGAAAAAGTATGAGGATATTTTTTTTGTTTAAATTATACAACATGAATGAATTTTTACAGTTTCACAAAACCTTATTTCCATGAATATTACTCTACATTATTTCAATTTTATTTTGAACTAAATTATTTTCTTCTAAAATTTCGTGGCATTTTGAAAAAAGAAAACGTTTTTGAAAAAGAAAGGATATTTTCCCCAAGAACTAAGTTCAAGTGTTTTACCAAAATTATTTTCCATATAAGATGACACTCTTAAAATATAGTTATGTTTTTATACCTATTATTACTATGATTTTATTTCATTAATTATGTAATGATATTTTTATGTGTTATGTTATAATGGAATTATTTTTAAGAAAACCATTTTATTTCTTGGGTTATGCTATGATGAATGATTTATATTTTTGCGGCACATGTAAGAATGATTTAATTATGAGATTAGTGGGACCTATATCTCACTAAAATTCATTGGGTAATAATTTATATCTAATGATATAGATATGAATGGAGTGACAGGTAAATACGGTTCAGTAATACATGGTTGGAACGACAAGTAAACCCTATTCAGTAATGGACTTTGTCCACTATGATGGTCTTGGTAGCAATGCCTTGGATACTATGGAAATCATAATATGTTCTTAATGATTTTCCACAACTCCATGTTTTATTCCCATGCTATTTTATCATGATTAATGTTCCTTTATGATCCATTCCTTACGTACTGCCAAGAATTATGTAATTTCTCAAGATTTTGATGTTTAAACTTTATGTTCATGTTTTTTACATTCAAATGTTTATGGTTTGTTTTATATTCTCCATGTTTACCATTAATAAGCATTTGGGCTCACCCTTTCTATGTTTTATTTTCCCCATGATATAAATAAATGTTTTAGGTAGGAAAAAAAGGGGAAGATCTTTATGGGAGATGTTAGAGATTTTTAACCATGATTAGAAGATTATGTTATAAGTTTCCAAAGACACTAAACTAATAGGGTCTTTGAGATTTTTTTTGTATCGTGTATTAAGTATTCTGAAAAAGAAATTTAATGTACATGTACGTCAAGATTGGGTCTCTATAGTTGGTATCAAAGTGAAGGTTTAGTCAACCTTTGGAAACTAGATGAAAAAACTTTTGTGAGATCCCTAGAGATATTTCTAAGGTATGTGTAGGGATATAACTAAGGTTAAGTATAATTATAGGCTAGAGTCCTAGAATTATGATAACGATCATAAATAACCTTGGATTAAACCTAATTTGTTAGTGATTGAAAGTAATACCTCTTGATTATGTTGTTTTCTTAGTATGGTTTTTTCCTATCACACTATTATTCTTGTGTTTTAGTTAATGGAGGGAACCAGAAGGAATTGGGTAAACATTGAATTTTATGAAAAAATCGGTGACTATGAGAAACAAAATTTTGTAATGACTAGAGTGAATGATATTGTGATTATGCCAAATCAGTCATCGTGGTATATGATTAACAAGGTGAACTTTAGTGGTATTTCTATGTCATCGAATAAGAGGAAGATGTAATTTAATATATGTTCCTATGGTGAAGAACAGAAGAAAGATGATTAAGATTTCTACATATCAAGAAGAAGGGAAGAAGAACCATGAGGAATACCTCAAATGGAGGGGAAGATGTTATCTCTGTGGAAAAAAGGTCCATAGAGTGACAAATTATTATGAAGTTCAACGTCTCATCTATGAAAAACATAGGCATTACCCAACTCATTGCCCAGAAAGAAGAATCTAATTCTAAGACAAGGAAAGAATTATTCCATGCCTACCATTAAAGTAGAAGGATTGAATTATTTATGTATTTGAATACATGAATGATGAATGGTAAATTATATAAGAGTTGTTGGTTTATGTTTTTCTCTATGGATTTTCAAGAATATGTTGAATAGTTATAATGGATAAGAAATGTGAATTAATGAAAAGGTGACATTTCTAAGAAACACATGATTAAGAGAAGGATAACCCTTAATATGAGCATAATGTTTTGAGATAATGATAAATGTATAAAGATATGTTAGACGATATTAGTTACCTTGGAACTGGTTAAGGATTTGTTTAAATATGGGTTATGTTGTTACAAATGAAGTATAAAACTTCTCAAGACTTAAGGAATATATCCAATAAGTTTTAGAATAAGGAAACATGCATGTTTTCAATAAGGATATATGACAATTTAGGTTATTTCCATGAATCAAGAGAATGAATTATGAATTCAATCAAATTTTTAGAATGTGACCAACAAGATATTTCTTATGATATATGGGGGATAAATGATGGTATTCACATGATTGTTATATGACCTTTCTAGTAATTGTTTACTTTGTACTGTGAGATTGGACAGAAGTATTTTGGATAAGCCTAAAGGTTGGAATAGATTAAGTTGGACATAAGATAATATTTTTTAAGGATATAACTTTTTTTTTATTATTCTTGGAATGTTATAATAGTATAGTTTTAGAAAAAGGACAACCCGTAGGACGGGAAACAACCCTTCGCGTCAGATAAGGTTGCGAGAATAGAACCCAAAAAAAAAAGTGCAACATGCCTTTATCACCTACCACTAGCCTACATGAAGTCCCTGGTTAGTAGAAATTAGTTTTATTTTATTAAATGGTATGATTGATGAATTATAAGTCCATTTTTGTAACCATATACGATTAATCTCAACATATATAGACTTATGTATATTTAATAACTTATGCTAACCTTTTTGTGATATATAGAGATGAAATGACCTATCATTTTATCGTATGATATGCTAACACTTTAAGAATTATAAATTCAACTTCATTTTTTAAATAAGAGTTGAAGTGGAAATTGTCTAGGGAATGATCCAAAATACTAAAATCAAGTAAGTATTTCTTCTCAAGTTCTTCATATTTAGGAAAGGGATCTTGAAAACCAAAAAATTTATCCTAGTACCCTATTATTAGATGAATCATATGGTCCCTTAAATCATCAAAAATTTATGTATTTCTGATAGTTAACTTTCTCCAAACCTTATTCTCTATCACTATCCATCAGAACTTGATGGTTATATTTCTCTTCCATATCCATGTTTTCACTTCCCAACTATATTCTTTTATGTGGAAACCTAGTGACGATTTACTTTGGGTAACCATTATGTTTCTAAAATTACTTTTTGAAATTAAGTTTTACTATTCCTTTTTACAATGTGGGTTTCTATGAAAGAAACTTTCATGTAGAAAACCATTTATAACCCTAGTTAATTTTGAGGGAGAAATTCATTTTAAGGGGGATAAAATCTAATAACCTAAGATTTTATGAGATATATTATTTTTAATTTCTTTGATCTCTTGTGTTTTAAGCTAAACAAATATTTTCTTGTGCTCTACGCAACACCGTATTAGCTTGCAGTATACGCAACACTATTCTTGTCTTGTTTTGCACACAATTTTATGTTATTTTGATAGAATTAATTTCATGCAACACTGAGTATAGATTTTGTTCAATGTATAAATGAACCAAGTTTTGATTATATTATATAAAACACCAAAGGAATCTTACACTACATGCAGAACTGACTTGGATTGCATTACATGCAAGAGTGACCTTCCTTGATAGCTTGCATTGTATGCGATACCGAGTTTCAGTAAAAAAATGTTATATTATTAAAATATTATTTTTTAATGGGATATAAACTAGATGTTATTAATATTATTAACCAAATTTTTAATTTTATATAACATTATAATTCATCTTACACATTTTCTATAACATGGAATGAGAAAAAAAATCATTTTTTTGGATAAAAGAAGTATTAAAAAAAAAGCAGTTTTACCGCCATTTATGGCGCATCTATTTTAAATATAGTTTTAAAAAATTTTATAAGTTAAATTTGAAAAAATAATATTCTTCTTTATAATAGGGACATCAAAATTTACTTTGGATTTTTTTGGTATTTGTATCATAAAGTTCATATTTTAATGAATTGTTAAAAATACTGCTTTTTAAGTCAAAACTGTTGTTTCATCTAATTTATCTATTTAGTTATATTGTCGTTTTAATTGGTTTTAAAGTGTAATTGGATTATATTTTTACCATTTAATCCAATTTTTGTAATTTGAATTAATTTTACTTTCAAATTGTACAAAAAAACATGTCAATCTTTGGATAGTTATTACTTCTTAAAAAACCCGCTTTTGGGTTTTGACGATGGGAATTAATTTTAAATTAATTACTGCAATTTATGTGTTTGGAATTTGGAAAAAATAAATTCCATATTTGGAATAAGAATACTAAAATTGTGTAAATAGGTACTTTTTATTTTTTGGACATTATGAATAGTAACTTCTGTAATGATTTTATTTACCATGGTTAAATGGTAAATCTGGTAAATAAGGGTAAAAAAAATTATATTATAATAATATTAAACTACCCTAAAAAATTTCATAATCCTATTTAATGAGATATTTTATACCATGAGAATCCTTGGGTCTATTTTGGGACCCCATGTATTCACTTGCATGTGAAAATGAAACTTTATAATATTTTTAATTTAAAGTAATGATAATTATAACCTAAACATATATCTTTTATTAAATAAATTTTAATACGGGGTTATATAACAGATCCATATGTCTATAAATATTCATTATAAATCTATAATTATTTCATACATCATGGTATTATATTTATAATTTTTAAAAATTAGATAAATATATTTATTAATGACATAATTATGATGTAGTGGTTACCTCATTAATGAAAGATTCAAATAAATTAATTTATAAACATTAAAATAAAAATAATTTCAACATTTTTATGCCATAAAATAATTTTATGGATTAAATTGACATATTAGGGTTAATTTAATTCCTTTGGTTTGAAGTAATAATGTTTTTATGATTTTTCAAAAAGTCAAGTATGAATAGTATCCAAAATTGACATAATTCATAGCTTAAAACATAAAATTGTTTTTTAAATGATATTAAATTCCTAAAAATATAAGATTAGTAAAAATAGTTAATATAAGTATAAATATGTCATAAATAACTTTTTTGGGTTGTTTGACATGATATGGTAATTACATTAACCCACAATCTGTAAATAACATGATATCTTGGTAAGATTAAAAAGGTTAAAATAAGGGTTAAACCAAAACGATAAGGATAAAAATATATTCAAAACATATAAAAAAATAATTGTATGAGGGGTATTCAAACTAAAATCATGTCATATTATAATTAAATAAGTTTTTTTACCATTTTCAATCGAAATTAAATTTATAATAAATTAATATTTTGGAACTTTCCTAAAGTGCCCCTCTCATCTCTTATAAAAGGGCACCTCCTCCTTATCCTCTTCACTCCATTTTAAGCCTTAAATCTCGTTCAAAATCTTTCCATTTATCTTATAAAATTCCCTAGTTACATTCTATATGTTCTGGTATTCTCAAAATACCAACTCTAGTGCCCTAATTGGAAATTTAAAGGAGGCACGTCGAGGAAGAGGTAATCTCTTCTACCGAGTCTTTCAAATTTATTTATTCTTATACTTCCACTTATTTAGTTTTTTCATTATAAAGTAAAAACATAAGTATAAATAATATACTGATATGTTGTTATAAATGTGAAACAACCCTATTTCATCTTTATCCATCCTACGAAAAAAAATCACCGCGCGCGCGTACGTACAAATTACTGTCTCCACACCATGGTGTAATATGTTTTTCACTGCCACCTTACATAGATGAGTATAATGGTAGAAATAATAACTATATATGATTATTATAACATGATACTAATTCTGAGATATTATACATCATCCAATTCAATAATGTTCAACAACTATGGGAATGATATCGCCGCTCATGCGTACGTATGACTTACCGTCTCCACGACGCGATGAGATTCATTATCCATGTTAACCATTGAAGAATAATTATAAAGTATATATAATAAATAACCATTAAATATATTAAATAATAATTCTACTGTATTTATGAATATATATATGTTTCATTTACTTACTTCCATTCAATTTAATAAGGAAACAAAAACATCATTCATGCGTACGTGCGACTTACCATCTCCATGAATAGTGTATTCTATTACATTTATTGATCTATTATATATATTTATATACTAAATATATATGATATATAAATAATGTTTTAAATTATTGAATTAATTAAATAATTATCTATGTATATCAATAATTTCAAGTCCAAACACGTAAGATAAATAAAATGATTATTACCCAAAACGTTGCTTTAACATGGAATTGACAAATGAACGTGTAATATAAAGTCATAAGTGAATAATATATGATTCTATAAATATTATTATGATTCTATTACAAGTTAATAATATGTTTAAACCCACTATAAAATAATTTCATACACATACAAAAGAAATCAGACCTAAGGTAAGGGATAATTTTGTAATCATATTTTTATTCGAGATTGTTTATACGTAAGTATCTACTGGGGTTATATTTATCATCCATGTCCATATTTTCTAAAACTGTTTTCATAAAATGTTTACTATTATTCTATGTATTTTTAATGTCATTTTTACCCCTTTTTTACTTTTAATACATGGTATGGAAGGAATATTTCTTTTTTTACCATACGAGGTACTTTTTTGACTTTTTCGGCAAAAGTATGAGGAGAATGTTTTTGTTTAACTTTTACGGCATGAATGAATTTTTATGGTTTAAAAATTCCTTATTTTCAAAAATATTTAACTACAATATTTCATGTTTATTTTCAACTAAATTAATTTCTTTTAAAATTGCACAGTGTTTTTAGAAAAGAAAACATTTTTGAAGAAGAAAGGATATTTTCCTCAAGAACTAAGTTCAAGTGTTTTACTAAAATTATTTTCCATATAAGATGACACTATTAAAATAGGGTTATGTTTATATACCTATTATTACTATGATTTTATTTCATTAATTATGGAATGATATTTTTATGGATTATGTTATGATGGAATGATTGGTAAGAAACCCATTTTATTTATTGGGTTATGCTATGATGACTGATTTATGTTTTTGTGGAACATGTAAGAATGATTTCATTATGAGATGGGTGAGACCAATATCTGCTTCCAATGAATTGGGAAAATATTTATATCTCATGATATGGATATGAATGGAATAATAGGTAAATATAGTTCAGTAATACATGGCTAGAACGACATGTAAACCCGGTTTAGTAATAGAATTTGTCCACTATGATGGTCTTGAAAGAAATGCCTTGGATAATATGGAAATAATAATATTTTCTTAATCGTTTTCCACAATTCCATGTTTTATTACCGTGCTATTTTATCACAATTAATGTTCCTTTATGATCTATACCTTACGTACTTCCAAGATTTATGTCATTGATCAATATTTTCACGTTTAAACATTATGTTCATGTTTTTATGTTGAAACATTTATGGTTTGTTTTATGTTCTCCATGTTTAACCATACTGAGAATTTGAGGTCACCATTTCTATGTTTTCTTTTCCCCAGGATATAAATAAATGTTTTAGGTAGGAAAACAAAAGGGAAAGATCTTTATGGGAGATGTTGAAGATTCACAATGATTAGAAGATTATGCCCCGAGTTTAAAAAGACACTAAACTAATACGGTCTATGAGATTTTTATTGTGTCATGTATTAAGTATTATAAAAAATAAATGTAATGTCAATGTATGTCAATATTGGGTCTCTACAGTTTCCTAAAGGATTAAATCCTGATAATCTCACACTTGAAATTCAAATCAAGAGATAACTAATAAATCCCCTACCTATAGATGTAAATTTGATAATAGCTATGTAAAATGATGTTGAAAAAGGAAAATATGAATACAATAATGAAAAGAATAATTGTGATATAGATTAGGATAAACCTATTAGAAACCCAAGACAAATAAGAGAAAGCTGCTACCATAACCTAGAGAGAGAGAATGGAAGAGAAAAAATGGTCAACAAAAATTGAAAACTTACCTTAGATCTCCATGGATTGATATCTATAATATATTGGTTGAATATAATATAAGGGTATTAAATTGACTTCAAAAAATATCTCCTAGTCAACTTAGGTTTGAGAGAGGAGAGGGAATATATGAGAAATTTGAGAGGTATCCCCAAATTATAAACTAGCTGTAAAATTACTATTCATGATATGAAAGTCTAGTTCACACCATGAATCTAATGGGTTAATCACCCACGAAAATTTAAGTCACATCATCCATAAAACCTATAAAAATATTCAAACTGTGAATCACTATTTCATTTGATGAATTCCTTTGGGTAGAAACATTGAATTCCACCTCGAAACCCTTCGTGCCATGAACTAGAATTCAATCCACAAATCACAATTCATACTTTTAATTTTTAATTTTACATCATAAATTTCTCTTGTAACCAGATTTATAGCTTCTAACCTCCCCACATCCATCTCCTATATCCAAAATCAAAAAGAAAATACCCATAAAAAACTTTTCCTTAACATCAGATACCTCTCAAACAATTTTTATCCATGATAATGTAAAATAAAACTAGAAAAAAGGTATCCAAAAAACCACCCCATGATATACCTATCAAGGGTCTTACTATATCATAAGAACAAACAACCCAATATAGAAATATTGTGCATAAGCATACAACACTTCCAACCAACTTCAAGACACACTCTTGTATGTGATACCTCTCAAGGGAAATTACAAAATAAAAACAACACCAAGGAAGAGAAAAAATATCATAAAACATCATAAATTTTACAAAGTATCCCAATATAGACCAAACAAAGCATCAAAATTACTCTGGATATTGAACATGAATATGTGAATTATACTCCCAAGTAATCTCATACAAGACACCATAATTACACTTAACACTAACCAAATGAATAACATGCCTACGTATAACCTTATCTTGATGGGCCTAAATCTCAACAGGCTATTCCTTGAAGGACACACCATACCCAACATCTAGCTCACCGTAATTAATGACATGAGAGTCTTCATGAAGATAGTAATAATGTTTTGAATCATGGAATATTTCATGAATCCAAATCATCTATGGGGGAATTTCTAATCGATAATCTATGATACCAACCTGATCTAACAACTCAAAAGGCCTAACAAACTGGGGAGAAATACCCCCCCATGACTGAACCTTATCTTCCCATGACGAGGAGAAACCTTTAAGAGCACATCATCCCCAAAATCAAACTCTAGAGGCATCCTAATATGATCAGTATAGGACTTTACACTATCCCTTACCACCTTTATTTTCTCATGGATCTGCTAGATCTTCTCTATCATGCTCTACACCAATTCTGGTCCAAGAACAACTAACACTCCAACCTCAGTCCAATACAATGGATATCGTTAAGGTTAGCCATAAAGTGCTCAAAAGTATCTATACCAACAATGGAGTAATAACTATTGTTGTAATAAAAATACACTAAGGGTAGGTTCCACACTCATGTACCTATAAAATCTAACATACATGCACACACTAGTAAAAATAGTATTTATCACATCAGCCTTTTCACGTTAGTTATTTATAACCACTGTGAAAAGTTGTGTATATTTATTTACCACATCGGTTATTCTATAACTTATGTGATAAAATGAGTTTTTTTTATGTTGGTTATAGAATAACTGATGTGATAAATGAATTATCCCACTTTATCACATCAGTTATTCTATAATTAATGTGATAAAGAGAGTTTTTACACAGATTATAGAATAACCGACCTGGTAAATCAATTTATCACTTCAGTTACAGAATAACCAATGTTATAAATCTAATTAAAATTTATTTATCACATCAATTATAAAATAATAGATATGATATATCATTAAATTTTTTATGAATTTCTATTTGGATTCATTGCGATGTTTTTCGATCGGGCGATGAAAAACTCAGATCTCTCTCATACGGAAACCCTAAAATTGTTTCTTCAATCCTATGGCCTCAAAACTCATTTTCCATCTTACTTCATCCTCTTTTTCATTGGTTTATCTATCTGGTTGACTTTAAACTCTCAATTAGTCCTCATACACCTTGTTTTTTTCTTCAATTTTTCAGATTCCCCAACTCTCTATTTTTTTATTTCTTTCACTAAATTATTTCATTACCATCTTGTTTAATCTCTTCGTGTTATCGCATTGTATGTCTAGCTAGAACATGGAATTTTCTCCACACAATAACAGCATTTTCTCCTACAAGACACAATAATGCACTATTGTACTTCTGAATGCCCATGAATATTCCTTGATAATTGTTTCATGGATGAAAAATGATGGGTTTTATATGTTTTACGATAAAAGTTATCATTAACACATGTTTTTTAGTTTTAATTTCAATCTTGAAATTCATTTTTTAAATTTTTTTGGTCATAAAATCTCATATTTAATTCTACACATTCATAGGATTTTTATTCACTTTTATGGGTTCTGTTATATAGATTTATACATACATCAAATATATTTCAACATGTTATATTATCATGTTTCATTTACAACACATTGTCTTATAAACTATAGTGATTTCATAGGAAATATTAACAAATACTTCAAACAAAGTATCATATACCTTTGGTGATATATTTAGATTATATCATATGACCAAATTCATTATTTTAAATTTTTGTTTCATTAAGTATGGTTCCTCACCCCATGAAATACACAACCATCACTAGTGTTACGATAAATTATAAAATATGATTTCAATGTGGTAACCCTTGGACATTACTCATATTCCACATCTCATTAAAATTTGTTAAACTATAATGTAAGATAAAATGTGAGTGAATTATTATATGGATTCAAGGGTTTTATTCTTATTTATTGATTTTTTCATGAGTTATATTGACATAAAAAATTTGTGATAGGTTAACAATACAACACACCAGTGGATGGTGATTTATTTTTACATAGTGGTTTTCTATATTATTACTCAAAAACAATATCATTAAAATGTGAGTGAATTATTATAAAGAGTTATTTGAGTTAGGGAAATATAATTAAATTTATGATATTTAGAATATATTTTTGATCCCCAAACCAATTTAATTTGTATTCTATATGGTTCCCTAATTGAATTCATTTTCATCAAAATAACTTAAAACAGTGTTGAATGTGCATATCTAATATCCTAATGAGTGTGTATATTATATGCCAAAATTTAGTCTAACTATATTTTATTTTTTAAATTATTTCCATGCATATATTTTTATGATTTACCATTTATATTTAAACTTATCTTCCATTATTTTATAGAATTAATAATTTTAATTTATAAATACACATATATTAGTTTTATATTTCAAAATTGTGTTACTTTCAAATTATAGAATATTTTATATAAATATAAAATTTTAGATTCTAACAATATTTTCTTTTTTAAATTATTTCCATGCACATATTTTTATGATTTATTATTTATATTTAAATGTATCTTCCATTATTTTATAGAATTTATAATTATTTTTTTCAAATACACATATATTTGTTTTATATTTCAATATTGCATTACTTTAAAATTATGAAATATTTAGTATAAATATTAAACTAGATTATCTTAACCAAATATATATTTTTTATTTTTTATAGGTAATAATTATTCAAAGTTGGATTAAAGAATATCGAATGAGTGATGAATATGAAGATGGTGTTGATCGTTTATTGAATTTTTTTATACAAAATGTTCCAAACAATGACATGTGTTTCTTTCGATGCCTAAAATGTTTAAATATGAAGAAATTGAAAAATAGAGAGATCAAAGATCATTTAATTTGTTATGGTTTTAATTTGAGTTACAACCCTTTGATTTGGCATGGTAAAACTAGGGAAAATTTCAGATTTATTGACGAAGATTATTTTCAACATGGTAACTTTGATGAAATTTAAGAAATGATTTGTGATATTGAAGTAGAGGTAATTAAGAAAAACCAAAAATTGAGTGTCTATATGGTGATTCTAAAAAGTATTGTATCTTGGTTTTATAGATTTTGCGGTTTTATCGATAGTGTTAAGATTGATTAACTTGAAGGCAAAACATGGTTGGAGTGACAAAAGTTTTACTAATTTTCCATAATTTTTGAAAGATATTCTTCCTAAAAACAATGATCTTCATGAATCACATTATAAAGAGAAGAAAATAATATTACTGATGGGATTAGGGTAAAAAAAAATACATTCCTTCCCGAATGACTGTGTGCTATATAGGAAGGAATATGAATTTATATGAGAGTTTCCTAAATCTAAGACATCATGGTATAATTTGAAAGAAAAATAACAGGAATATTTAGAGGTTATAGAGACCCTTGTTAATGTATTTTGGTATCTTCTTATAATTAATAATTTTAAACATTTATTTTATAATTCACATGATTCAAAAAGGTTAAGATGACATGATGATGAGCCGATATGTGATGATAAAATATGTCATCCAACTGATTTACTGTAGTGGAAGAAAATCGATCACTAGTTTCCTATAGTCTGAAATGAAGTTAGAAATCTCAAACTTGGACTGTGCATGGATGGAATGAATCCATTTTGATTCCTTAGTAGCACACATAGTTTATGGACTATTTTATTGGTAATTTGAAACTCATATTTTTAATTTTGTATGAAGTGAAAATATGTCAAGTTGAGTTTAATGATATTAGGACCAAAATAACTGAGAAAGGATATTGATGTTTTCTTATCACCATTAATTGATGATTTGAAACTCTTATAAGAGGATGGTATTAGGGTGTATGATTATTATGAAATAGAATATTTTCAACTGCATGCAATGATTATGTTCACTATAAATGACTTCCTAGCATGTGGAAATTTATCTAGATATAGTGTTAAGGGGAATAAAGTGTGTCTAATCTACAAATAATAGACTTTATATTATCAACTACATCATCGGAGAAAAATAATATAGACAGGTTTTAAAAAGTTTTTTTCTATGGATCACTCTTATAGAAGATTAAAAAAGGAATTCAATGGCTCAAAAGAATTTTATATTTCTCTAAAAAATTTATCCAATGATCAGTATTTTGATCAGGTGAAAAACCTTGATGTGACATTTGGAAAGACACA
The DNA here is from genome assembly GCA_963277665.1 of Viscum album. NCBI lineage: Eukaryota > Viridiplantae > Streptophyta > Magnoliopsida > Santalales > Viscaceae > Viscum > Viscum album. The sequence goes on along the minus strand of OY728137.1, from coordinate 2,107,180,890 downwards.
AAAATCTGGTAATGATATAAATATTTGGAAAAAATAGTCAATATTGTTTAAGCTACTGTAGCACCCCCAGTTTCTGGTATTTAACCCTTCCCTGATGATTTTCATATGTTCAATAGTTATTTGGGAAGTTGGAGGATACTTTGGAGTACTTTTAGAGGGTTTTGGGTAAAAAAGGGGTGTACAGTTAGTACATGGTTAGGCCAAACCGTGCGTCCAAACCGTGTGGCCAAACTGTAGAAGGTAAAAACTAATTCCCTATATTTATGGATCTAATTTGTTTTGGACATCTATTTGATATATTTTTACCCAAATCAACCCTAACACAAATTTTTTCATCCCCAAAGGCCAAATTAGTTTCTCCCATCGATCTGGAAGTGATCTGAATATGTTCCTTGGCGAATCGAAGGTAGATTCTTGCGGTAAGTGCCTGTTCTTCATCATTTTCTTCACGGTTTCTTAGATATACTCCTCCTTTAATCTATTTTTCTTATATATACACCATATTTCGGTATATCTAAGAGTATTGAGGCCAATAAGGTTATATCTAGTGTTTTTCATGATAGGGGAGGAGATCTTGGGTGGTTTTTTGAATCTTGACCTGGATTCTTGAGTGTTCTTCACCCGTTTTTGGTTTTTATTGAAACAAGTGAGGTAGGTGGATTCAATCTCATCCCCCCTTTATGTAATTTATTGGAATGCATTAAAAATTATTTTTTATTCAAATGAAATTGTGTTTTTTTTCCTCTATAAAATTGTTAAACCCTCTTTAGTGATGGGTGGCAGAAAACGTGGAAAATTGTGGGTTTTGTGGAAAACCCTAGTTTTTGAATTTAAATGGGGATTTTTACGTTATGGATCTTATGGAAACGTGATAAGGAAATTAAAGAGAGATGTAAAAAACTCTTTTAGGTTAGTGATCTCTTTCAAATTTCTAGGGACAGAAAGACTAATGGTGGGGAGAATGTAGCACCCCCAGTTTCTGGTATTTAACCCTTCCGTAATGATTTTCATATGTTTAAAGGTTATGTGGGAAGTTAGGGGAGAATTTGGAGTAATTTTAGAGGGTTTTGGAGAAAATAAGGGGTGCATGGTCAGCACATAGTTTGGCTAAACTATGTGGCCAAATCATGCAAGGCCAAAACTAATTCCCCATCTTTATGGATATAATTTGGTTTGGCCATATGTTTGATCTATTTTGACCAAAATCAACCCTGACATGATTTTTTACTCCCCCAAAGGACAAAGGAGGTTCTTCCATCGATTTTAAAGTGATCCTAACACATTACTTTGGGGAATTGAAGGAATATTCTTGCGGTAAGTTCCCGATCTTCATCGTTTTCTGCACATTTTCTTAGATCCACTCCTCCTTTAATCTCTTTTTCTTAGATACACACAACCTGTGGATATATCTAAGAGTTTTGAGGCTAAATAAGGTTAGATATGGTGTTTTTCATGATAGTGGAGGATATATTTGGTGTTTTCTTGGAATCTTGACTCGAATTCTTGATCGTTCTTCACCAGTTTTCGGTTTTCATCGAAACGAGCGAGGTAAGTGGATTAAATCTCATATCCTCTTGATGTAATTGATAAAAATGCATTAAAATTTATTTTTTGATGCAAATTAATTTTTTCCTCTATACAATTTCTATACCCTCTTTAGTTAAGGTTGGTGGAAAACATGGAAAATTGGGGGATTTTTAAATGAAAAACCATAGTTTTTGATTTTTAATGGGGGTTTTTAAATTATGGATCTTCTGGAATTTTGTAAAATTTATTTATTTATAATTTTTCAAGTATATATATTGGTTTTTGAAATGATTTAATATTTTTAAATTGGATAGTTGGAAAGTTTTCAATAAATGGGAATTTTTATTGAAACATGTGAAATTGTTTGAAATTGGATTTGGTTTTTAGAAAAAATGGTGTGAATATCATATTGAATTACTAGGAATGGTTGAAATATGATCATGTGCATGGTTCTAAAGGTTAAATGTTACTTGAGGAATAATTACCTTGTGACAACTTAGTAGATCGATAAGAAACCACTCATGAGTATGGAACTGTCATAACAATGCATGCATTTTTGGTAGTTGTTGTTGTGTGGAGTTTATTAGTTTTCAAAAGTAGTTTTCAGAAAGTTTTTTTAAGATTTATTTAAATTTATACCTAGAGTATAGATTTATATAAAATTGGTTCACATTGTTTTAGTTTAAATTTTGTTATAAACTGTTTTGATAAGTGTTTATATTTAGTTATAAAATGTTTTTAGAAATTGTTTTACATAAAATATTTTATTTAAATGTGGATAACTCTTATATACTAGTGGAGTGAGTAGGGAAGTAATTGGGAAAATCCTAATGAGTTTTATACTCACCCCTAATTTGGAACTTTGGTGATTTTTCATATGTCATCTTTTGGGATGTGGGAAAAGGTAGGGTGCAACAGGTTTTTAGCACTACTTCTTGAGTTGTTGATCTATATGGTGGTGGTGGAGCATAAAGCTAGTGGATCATGTAGTATTTTTGTTATTTTTGTGTCTTTTTGAGTTATATTTCACTTTTAGGTTGATGTCTATTTGTCTTCAACTGTATCACTTTTCTGGGGCACACTTTGTTATAAAATATTTTCTGAATTTCCATTATTTTGTTCATGCATCATATAACTGCTATGGATTGTGGTTGGTTGGTTTATAGTTTATATTTAAAAGGGTAAAATTTCCCCCACTAGTATTTTAAGCACTTATACATGTATTTCTAGCCTTTTTCATCTCGGGGATGTTGCTTAAGGCTGAGTAATGACTCATTGGGTTCTCAAGACAATGAGAATGAGTGGGTCATTACAACAACCATATTAAAGATATCATGAGGCGACACATAGCATTGATGTCATTCAAGTGGAGAAGAATACATATGACAACTTGATTGAAACATAATTAGATATTAAATGAAAGGATAAATATGGTTTTAATTCAATATTGGATTTACTATCAATGGGAATATGTTTAGAGTTATCTCCCACTTATAATGGAAGGAAAACATTTCTTCCCCTAGATTTTTACACATTATCCAAGATAGATAAAATTAGCTTTTGTTAGTGTATTCATGATATCAAAGTGTCGTAGGGTTATTCTCCAAATGTAATTTTTTTTCATTAAAGGATTTAAAGTTTAAAGGTATTAAATATCATGATTTTCATGTCATGATGCAACAAATTCTACTGGTTACGTTGCATGCGATATTGAACATCACTGTCAGAAAGACTACCATGAACACGTGTTATTTTTTAATTTCAATTTGTATTAAAATGATTGATCAGAATGATTTTAATATTTTTGAAAAAGAAACGATTTATATACTTTGTCAATTGGAAATGTATTTTACTCTATATTTTTTTTGATATAATAATGCATTTAATGGTTCATTTGGTTCGATAAATTAAGCTTTGTAGACCTTTATATATACGTTGGATGTATCCTTTTGAAAGGTATAAGAAGATATTTAAGGGGTATGTTAGGAATCTATATCTACCTAAAGCCTAAAGTTTTGAAAAGTATATTTATGAAGAGGTTTTGGAGTTTTTTTACAAGCTACTTGTATGTGGTGCAACACATTGGTTTGCCTCCATATCGCCATGAATGAGTTAATTATATGAGAAAGGGGATTTGTGGCTTGAAATAAAAATATTTATCAGGTTAATAGATAAATAAGGTACATTTATACATATTGAATAACATATATGATTATCATCCATATATAACCTTTCATATTAATGTGTTGAAAAAATGCCATCCAAAGAAGGAATAAAAGTGGATTTTGAATGAGCATAACAAATTGTTTTCCAATGGTTTAAAAAGAATGTGCTTGTTAGATCATATTCATTAGAAACATTAATATGTTTACTTGGTTTTACAAGTTTAAATGTGATAACATGGTCTGAGTATGACATTAATGGCTACACATTTCATACAAAAGATCAGGACAACAAAAGTTCAGTTCAAAATAGTGGTGTATCAGTGTTCACAGAAGCAATGTATTTTTAAATTTCTAAAGATAAAAACCCAATTTATGCATCACGTGCATATTATGGAGTCATTGATGAAATATGGGAGGTTATATTACATTAATTTTAATGTTATAGCATTTAAATACAAATGGTTTATCAGTAACAACAATGTCTTACACGATGAATTTGGAATGAAACTTGCTAATATGAATATATTAGAATACATATTTGATCCTTTTATAATGGAAACACATGAAAAAAAGTTCTACATTCTTGATCAATCCAATATGCACTGGTCTATTGTTTAATAAGTAAAAAAACAATATTTTTGTGATGATCAACTTGAAGAAGATACTGATTTATGTGAGATCCCTACCTCCATAGAAAAATTAATAGATAATAATGATGAGCATGTTTTATACATGGTTTGTGACATAAGGAATAATCATGATGAAGGAATTTGGGAAAACAATCCTTTAGTACATTCCTAATATTATCGGTAATATATATTTATTTCTTATTTAATTTTATAAATTTCATAAAATGTTAGATATGTTAATTTTATTTTCTTTATTAAAACTCTTATTAAAACTAATATGTTAGAAAGGCTATTTATATTAGTTTAGTTTTGTTTAGTTTACCATGTTTAACCTTACATAACTTAACTATTTATTGATTTTGTTTAAATAAAATTATTTTAAATCTAATACATTGAATAAAAACAAATATATTTTATAAGAGTATATTGAGAAAATATTGTTTTTCGTGTTAAAAATGATTTATTAGGTTGGACCATTTTTAATACCCCCACACCATTTTGGATTTGTTTTTATTCATTTACATGAAATTTCATATATCATTACTATTGTTATAATTTTAGTAACTATAAAAAATATGAATAATAATGTGTTAAGTTTTAGTTTACTTTTTTGTTTCATAATTTCTCAATTTTTTATTTAAATTAATATTTTAAGTTGATTTTTTATATTTTTATACTAATTGTTTTTTGATTTGATTTTTAGGATAATTTCAAAACATTAAACTAATCAACCACATAATTTTGGAGATGAGAATACTCATACCTCTGTGTAGGAATGTGCATATGATCCTCTTGAGGATTCACATACTTATTTATAAGAGTCATATACTCCTATAGATCCAAAGAAGATTTTGAGGGTTGGTAAACGTGAAAGCACATGTTTACCAAAATGATTAGTTTCCCATAGCCAGGACCATATGATACTAATGGAATTTGATGATAATGGTATTCTTAGAGGTCATAATGAAAAAAATTCAAGAATTTTGTATGAGATCATGGTAAAAAAATCAGTATTTTGATTAATGATATGAAAAGTGTTAACAAATTTACACTATCTTAGTTTTGGGAGACCATTTTGGAAAGCACATTTGTTATTGTTGGACTAATCTTGAAATGTTTATAGAAATATATGTTTTACCCCTTTCTTATTAGATGACATATGATATACCTAACACTAGAGAATTGAGGAAGAAATGTATATCATTGGATGCTAGGAGATGGAGGTATTTCATATCAACCCTCACATATGATTTAATTTCTGGGCATAGGAAACATGAAAATTCATGTCAAATGTAGATTTTTATAGATGAAGATACATGGAAGAAATTTGTTGAAAGTAAAATATGAGAATTATTTTTGGTAAGTGTAATGTAAAATGTTAGATTTTTTTTTTATATTAACGATATTATTAATGATTTATTATTCTTAATTTATAAAAATTGAGTAGATATCATCAAGATATCCAATATAGAAATGTATACCATCATAATTTTTATGGCAGAGGGTATATGTTATTGGAAGAAAAAAATGATGGATGAAAAATTTCAAAAACTGAGAGCTGAGTCTTCAAGATCTAGTGAGGTTTCCCCTCCACCCTTGGATAGACATGAAAAATGGAAGACAACTCAGATGAGAAAAAAAGGAAAATATATTATAGAAGATTATAGGGTTGTAGATGAGAGGATTGTAAGATGGTTTATTAATTAATTAATTTAACTTTATTCAATTCCTTATTTATATTTTGAATCATTATTGAATTTTTCAAATAATTTGTACATGATTATCTTGAGGAGAAGAGAATACAGGGGGTATTTTTAAATGAGGGTTGGTAGGATATTTTATCTATAGCATTGGGAAATCCAGAAATCCCGAGTCATGTATGAGGATACCCAACAGGTGTATATGTGATAAAAGTGTTACCACATTCTTCAGCTTCTACAATGGAGGGTTTTTATAAAAAAATATAATATTTGGAGGATGAAGTTTAGATTATTGATGTTACGATGGAGGATAATATCAGAGTGTCGGTATAGTCCATGTTTTTAGACATGAAAAGACAATTTCAAACTACAACTCCCACTCCCCCACCTTGACCAGTAGCTCCCACTCCTCCACCTTCAAACCCCAATTTTTATCCTACTTCTACACCCCTCCTCCACAGCTTTATAGTTATTGTGAGTTATATGTTGATGATATTTAGTATCATATTTTTGTAAATGGGATGACATATTATTTTGGAGACACCGTTAATCATCAACAGTTAGAGAAATATAATCAAAGGGTCACTATACAGGATATTACAGATATATCAGATGGAGTACCATTACCTAGAGATGAGGTGAGGAAAGTTGGACACAATATTGACCACTTTTTTGTTTGTCCATATAGACTTCTGCGACATATTACCATATAGATATGTGTATATTGTATCTTCTTTTTTTTATTAATTTTTTTAACATTCAAAATTTCTTATATTTATCTATTTATTTAAAAGAATAATTTAAAGGTAAAGAAATAATTTATAGCCAACAAAAAAGACAAAGGGTTATGACATCAGATACAAATTATAGTAGTCTTGATAGATTGTCAAGATATTCAGATTTATTGTCAGGTTTTTATGAGATTCCAATGGAAGATAATATATGTGGTCGTTCAATTACTATGGGGATTTTGAAAAATGATATCATGGATCTTTTTTCTAGAGATAAGTTTGGAATCGACATGTTGCAAGATTTTTCCATGAAAGTCTTAACATAATATTTCCCTACATTAAATTTATTGAAAATTTATACTCATGCATGTTTTATATTAGGTATATTTATAAAATATGTGAGGAGAATGAAAATAAATATGTATATTAATTTATAGACCCATAGTTCATTTCACATGAAGCACGAACAATGAATGAAGAAGAAAGAACAATTTATATTTCTGAAATATTTTAAAAAATATAATTACTCATTGTTGGATGTTTCCTTATGTTGATAGGTATGAAACATATATCTCACAAAGTGTTATTTATATTTTAACATAATAACCACTAGCATTAAATTTTCTTTCATATAGAGACCATTGGATGTTAGCATACTTTTTTGCAAGAGAGAAGACAATTTATTGGATTTGCTATATCCATGATGATGTGTGAGGAAATTTTAAGAACATATTAGAATAATAATTTTTAATTTCTTAATAATTGTTTATATTATAATGAATTTCAAATTTATTGAATTCATATTATTTTCTAACAAGGGATGGAATTTCATTCAAAACACCACAAATAAAAAGGGTGCCAAGATCAAATATTTAAAAGTAATGGTGAATTTTCATTTATAATTAATACATTTTGGATATATTACTTAAAAATATTATTTTTAATTTAAAAACTAATTTAAATAGTATTTTCATAAATAAAAAGGCATAAAAGAATGCAGATATTATGTGTTAAGATTTATGTATGAAATAATTAAAACTGGAACAATTATAATGGTCAACCAGGTTAGATTTCATTATAAATTATTAATTAATTTTTTAATTATTTTATTCATTATTCATGTTAAATAATTTACTTTTAATTTGGATCTTTTTTGATGTCTATCTCCCTTATAGTGCATAAGAGTTGACACACTTACCAGTGTAGTGGGAAATTTTTTTAAAGGTTTGGTTGGATTTTAGTATTTTTTGGTTAATATTGTAATTTTGAATGTTGTAATTGTAAATGTGTATTTTATAGTTGTTTTGTTTGGATTTTAGTTTTTTTAGTTAATATTTTAATTTTAAATGTTGTAATTGCAAATATGTATATTCTAGTTGTTTTTTTTGTTTCTAATTGTTTGTGTTTGTTTATTGTTTTTGTTGGCAGTAGAGAGGAAGGTTTAAATAATTTATTTTAAAAAAATTTCTACATCAATTATTTTATAACCGACATACAAAACCCTTCATTTTGAATATTTTTCACATTATTTATGTAGGAACCAACTTGGAATAATATCTTTTACGTTGGTTATTAAATAACCAATGTAAAAGAGCCTCCGTGTTAAGGATTTTACATGTCATTTTTCTATATAACGGATAAGGAATATGATTTTTGATATTGGTTATTAAATAAATGATGTAAAAAATACTCTATGTTTATGTTTTTCCATGTTGGTCATGTAAAAATAGATGTGGAATATGGTTTTTTACGTCAGTTATTAAATATAGACATAAAAAACCAGTTCCATGATATATTTACAACAAACATTTTTTTAACCGAAATTAAATACATATTAACAACATTTCCTCCAATAATCTCATCAAATAAGTAACATAAAAAAGAAACCAATGTTAAAAAGAATTTATGCACTAGTGATACAACGTATCCTCTAGATTCTGAATAGTATGCTCTATCTAACCCTTTGTTTTCAAGTGAAAAGTAGTGTTAAAGGAAAAAATGAGATCTAAAATAATACTGGAGAAATATCCACAACCCGACAGTAAAATGGGGATCATTATCAGAGATGATAATCTTTGGGACACCATGAGGCATCACTACCTCCTCTAGGCGATTCCTTGATAAAAACTTCATTGAGATCAAACCCTTAATCACTAAGAACTGAGTTTATCTCATCAAACAGTCTATGATAAACCATATAAAATCATAAAATCCTTGAGATTTGGAAAAAATGGTGATGCATTCCATTGAAATATCCTCCCACTTCTACCAGGGAACATCAATAGGGTGAATAAAACCACTAGGAACATGATTCTCATCCTTTACCTTCTCATAATAAAAACACTAAAAGACAAACTCTATAACCAAGTGATTTAGACAAGACCACCCAAAATGATTCCTTATTAAATGATACTTATTTTCTACACTGGGATGTATTTCCAATGGGGTACTATGAAAATCATAGATAACCACCTCACACATCACTGAAGGAATGAAATTATTCTCCTAAAATAGAAACTAATGTTGTCCATCCTTAGACCAACCCTTAGGATTATCCCTACAAACAACTAGATCTTTCCAAAAATTTGCCTCAAAAAACCCTATCTAGGAATCCTATGAAGGTGATATATTCCTTAAAGACTTAAATATATATATATATTATTTATTTCATGTAATTTATTATTTTCATGAAAAATTATATATATATATATATATTATACTGATTAAATTCGTAGTATTGGCTAGACAATCAATCAATAATCCACCTTGGAAATTATTAAAAGAAACTGTTTCCTAAGTTAAAACAAATGGGATTGAAATGAATATATATTATTCTTGAATTATTTGAGACACTAATACATGTGTTATAAATTCATGAATTAATGTTTTCACTATCGAGGAAAGTCCTTGAGGGATTTATAAATACTGCTTCTATATAATGGTTGGGTGTGGATTTGATATCCTCATGCTTGAAAAAAAATCATTAAAAACAAATCTCTTTCTTACCCCTTTTTTTAGAGGTACTGTTATATCGCGGAGAGAAGTTTTGATCCCACATGAACGTTGAGTGATTTAGGTGAAACCTGGAGATACACCTTGTAGGTGGGATGATTTTGTTTACCAATTTACTTATCTATATAAAACACATCAAATGAATTTTAATGGTAGTATAATCTATTCTGTTTAAGGTACACATGTTTTATAGTATTCTTTATTTTAGTATTTTATTACATGTTTCATATTATATTGCATGAAGATCTTTAGAAAAGGGTTTTTAATCACTTCTCCTTGATTTGATAAATGTTATTAGACTCTAAAAAACCATTCCATGGTATCAAAGTGATCCATGATTATGTTTTATAAAATATTGTGTTTAAATGAAGATTAAGAAACTGAGAACAAAGCATTGTTTTTCTAGTTTTGTGAAAATATGGAAATTTAGTTCGATAAAAGAGTTTATCCTTACATAGCATGGCTAATTAAAGGTAATATAGACCTTACCATTATGTAGGTGAGATGCGTAAGGGTAACCAATGATTTACCCCTATACATATTTTTCTTCATAAGGCTTATCACACCTTACCCTTACATTGATTGGTCTACATAAGGGTCACCTGAATTTACCCTTATTCGTAAATGGTTGCATAAAGGTTATAACCTTACACGATCCAACTACGTAAAGGTAACAAACGAATCACCCTTATACTGATCAGTGGAATTAGGGTAACCAGAGTGACTTAACTTTAAATGAATGGGTTTTTGTAAGGGTAAACACATCTTTCATAAGGGTTTATAAAGGTAATTCTTTATCTTGTGTAAAGGTTATTGAGAGTTATCCTTACACGATGATGGATTTAATTATTTACATAATGTTAATTGGTATTTTAAAAATGTTGTGTAAAGGTAACCAATTCGTTACCTATACAAAAGGGTTCTAAAATTATGAATACCCTTATACAGAGTATCAACATTAGGTTAGAAGGATGTTACCCTTATGCAGAACAGGGATTCAACATAAAGCTAATCAGAATTGTTTTAAAAATATTAAAAATATAAAAATGTTTTAATGGTTTATAATTTTTTTTATAAATCATTATAAAAAGTATTTTGGGATATTTTAATTTGTAAAAGTTTATAAATAAATTAACTATAAATGGATTATGATTAAACTAAATATATGTTTATGAATTTTTTATATTCCCAAATATTAAATGTTAATATTTGAAATATCTTTTAACTAATTATATGTAATGAATTATTATCTAGAAATAAAATGGTTTATTTATAAATCATTATTGATAATTTATAGAGTTATAAATTATGAAATCCAATGGGGTTTAGTACATTTGGTACTTACACTTGTTTGTGGCATCATAAAAAAAGAGGTCGAGTTCAATCCCTGTACCTAGCATATTTTCTACCAAAATGATGGTTGTATAGCTTATCAAACCACATGGTGGGGCGATGGTAGATGATAGAAGTAAAAGGTAAAGGGTAGGCAGCACAGAAAATTTTCACCATTTTGGAACTAGTGACACAGATGAGAGCGAGGTTGACGGTCACATAACAGAGCCAGTTGAAAGAACATAAAAGAAGGGTAGGTAGTGAGATATTTATGATCATTGTTGTGGCATCATTAAGACATGGATGAGAAGGGATAGTGATTTCAGGACTGGTTGCAGGTGGAAATGGCTCACATAAAGATGGGATAGAAAGACTGGTTCATGGGATCATCACTAGCTATGCCGCGGACAACGAGCATATGGGCTCTGTCGCAAATGGAGGTGGTTGAAGGTGAGCCAGGTTGATGGGGGGAGATGTGGGTGAAAAATATGGTGGTCTAGGAGCATGGAGACTAGGTGGGTTTGGGTTATCATGGGTTTAACATCCCTTGCTTCTACAAGTTTGGTATTAAAATAAATAAGGCTTTATGGGTGGGCTATCCCTGGGGGGGGGGGGGGGGCTATGACCTGCCTTTCCAGCCTGTGCATGTGGTGTGTGTGTGTTTGATTGTATTGTAACCACAAGAACCTAATATATATAAATTATGAAGTATGGATAAAATATAAAATGTTTATATTTAAATTATAAAATTTTCATAATTAATTATTTTTAATTATTCAAAATATAAATGGGGACATATTTGAATATTATTTAAGTTGCATCAAAAACTGTTTTGATGATTGATATAATCAAGATTTAGAAAATAAATAAGTGATATTTAGATTATATAAAATTTTTACATGATATAAATTTAATTATAAATTATTTATAATTCATAAAATATCGTATATTTAAAATATAAATTCCATTTAATGATAAATACAAAGGATTTGATATTGTCTTGACTATAAAGTGTTTGCATTCAAAATTATTGGAATGAATATAAAGGGTTTTTATTCATGTTTATGGAATTTTTATAATATAAATCTAAAATTATAAAATTTTTATAATTAGAATTTATTTACAACTTTTTCATAAATGATTATCTCATGTTTTTATTTTATTTGGTTTATGATGTGAAAATGATTCTAAGAGAGATCCCTGTATTACACTATAGTTATGATAATGAATTTAGTTTTTCTTATACCATGATATCAATTTGTAATTGAAGTTCTTAACTTGAATTTATTTTTTGAATATTCTTTTTGTGTATATTTGGTGTTAGAGTTATGATAAATTGGATTATCTCTTGAGTAAAGTATCCTTGGGTAGAGGGGATTGGGATCTGACTTCCTACCTACCTAGAGTCCTACACCATATCTAGGATAGTGAATGGGGTTGGATATTTGTTTCTATAAGGTTTCTCATGTACATATTTTTAATTTTATATAATTATAATTCTTTACTTGAAGTGTTCATGTAACTTATGAATATGATTCATTTAGATATGTATGAATATACTTGACTTTTAATTTTGGGTGGGTGACACAAAATTTTGGGCCATGTAAAGAGTTACACATCAATATGGTTTGAAGATATTGGTTTGGTGGAAAGAATATGATTATAAACTGAATTACTAGAATCATGCACACATAAGGGAATAAAATGAGATAATATAGTGAGATTAAAATCCCCTTCAAATACTAAGTGTAATATTCCTTCCAAAATAGAACAGTTCAAGACCTCGATCATTTAACCTAGTAGGTTCATCATTCATAAAGTTCCCCTAAATTTTCTTTTTTAAGGAAATAAAGTGATTAATAACACTGGATCATCCTTGGGTAGGTTATAAACAATAAGGGTTCACTTATATTTTATTTTTTTATTCTGTTATTGGAACTTGTTTTGGGTTATACTTAGCTATGAAACCCTTAGGAATAATACTAGAGGAATAGAGTTGAGTTTATCCATATGATGCATTGGAAAAAAGGGTTGTCTTATTATCCACCCAAGAATCATATGTGATATGATTAGGATGAATAGCTAGTGAATCATGGATGTTTTTTATCTATCAACTATTCAAAGATCTGGTGCTCTACTAATATGTATAGTGGCACTCAGGTCAAATCCTCAGTGATGATACTTTTTTAGAGTTAATTATTTTTGTTTTGTCTTTTTAATGGGGGTTTGTTTGTAAAAATTAGGTTAAATGACTGATTTATTAACCAATTTAATATTTTTTTGGGTGATTTCATCATTAGGAAGTTAATATTGTGATATCTTTGATATTTTCAAAAATTTTCATTAAATTAACATCTAATTCACAAGGTGATTTTGATAGAACTACCAATTGTTTTGGATTTAATGCAAGACTTAACTAGGGTTCTGATCGTTATCAAATCTCATTGATGTAAGGTTCAATATTTCATGAACCCAAGTCTATTTTTGGTTCCAATAATCCATGTAATACACATTTCAAATACACCATGTCATTAATCCATTACATATTTTTTTACATACACAATATTAATTCAAATAATGTTAAATGAGAGAAAGATGTCAATCACTAAATTATGATGAAACCCAATGAGATATTTACACATCCATTTAAGTGGTAAATAATCTGGTTTATGATTTTTAGGGCGATGAGTTAAAAATATAATAAAAATAATAGGATTGAAAAAAAGTTGTGCGCTAAACACACACACTAATGGTGAAGGGAGAAAACACATAATTTTTGATTGAATGAGAAAGAAAAATTGGGAAGGGGGTTCAACTTGATTTAAACTATTTTAATACAATTAATATTTCAAAACATAATTTTGATGAGAATTAGATATTATGGAAACGAAACATGCATTAATATTCAATTAAAAAGAAAACAAAATTACATGATTACAAATGAAAATAAGGTAAAATGAACATGAAAATAAAAGTGGATGAGAGTAATATCTTGTTGAAAAAATATTAAAGAAAGTTTTACCAGTCCCTTGGAAAGGAAATGGTCATTAAAAATATCCTCCTTGAGTGTTGAAGTTCCAACCCCTTGAAAGGAGAAGAGGGGGATGAATTTATAACCAGAGGTAGTAGATTTTTTTCATTCCAAAAATTCCCTCCAAGTTGGATATACCATTTATCCACATATAAATCCAAATATGGAGAAATATTATTATTAAAAGTTGTATATATGGATGTGTAGAGTAAACCCTACAAATGTTTCAGCCATTAGAAATTTTTAGACAATGTTATGGTTGTTTTCCGAAACCATGTGCTGCTATCTAGTTTTGAGTCATGTTTTTCCATGGTCTAAATGTGAATACATTTATGTCTATGAATATTCCTAAAAATATAAAAAATTTCTTCTCAAAATTTTTTCACCTATATATTAGTTTTCACACCACTATATATTAGCTCAATTGGATGACTGGATTGGGAAAAAATTAAAGATTTTTGGGCTATTTTCAAATTACATACAATATTGTGGGATATAGTTTAATACATCAATTGGGACCCTTATTGTTTGAGTAGGTCCTTGAAAATTTTATCCATTTTGTAATGTAATGTACCTAGACTTTTTGTTTAGAATCAAATTTTTTTTACTTCTGGATTAAGCCTAGAAAATATAATATCACAACCATTCTAGTTTCTATGACATATTGTATGGGCATTCTTCTATTGTCCATATGAACCTATAGATAAAATAATTATAAAAATATCCAGTTTAATTATTTTATTAAATTTAATTAGAAACCCTAAATACAATAAAAAAATATAGATAATTAGGTTGATAGTTATGATTAAAATAGTAAACTGAATCAAATCTGTATCAATTCATATAATTATAAAAATAATATTTTATATTAAAACACGGTTATTTGACACCAACTATTTAATTTTCCATGAAAATTAGTAAAAGAAGTGGATAAATAGTTATGAAAAAATTAATAACATAAACTCCACCACACTTAGTCTTATTCATGTCCTCATGTATATCAAATATAGAAATATAAAAAATTAATTTTTACTCACTAATGAATATAATAATTTTGTTTTCTCTATTCAGGGGGTCTAAACTAGTTCAATCCATAATTAATTCCACCAAAAATCATTATAGAAAAAATGTTCCAAAAACAATTCATTTTTCATGCTCAAAATTTGAAATGGAAAATATAGGCACTCAAAACTCACTCCTCTCAAGCTGATTAAAATTTACTTATGGAGGTTGACTCATTCAATAAACAAAAGTAAAAATATTAGAGTTTTAAATATCTCCCAGCTTCCATTCCATATTACAAATTTCATAAGAATTAAGGGGTATTTTTTATCTATTTTTTAGTGGTTATAAGATAGTAGGAATATAATTTCCAAAAAATATGAAATGAGGGGTAAAACACCACCATAGAGAAAGAAAAGCACAATATTTGTAATGAGACATGGAAGGTTATGGAAACACATGTATAAATGGGAATGAAAGTGTAAAGGAAGATAATAGAAGAAGAAAATTTTAAGGGGACAAAATGATGAAATATATAGAAAACAAAAAAAACTCCCAATGACACTAGAAAAGATGATGCAAGTGTTATTTTTTTCATTTCTTTTCAAAATTTGAACTTGGAAAAAATTTCAAACTCATCTCCCAACCCTTGTTAGATATCCTCATGAAACTAATTATAACAGTTATAACAAGATAAAAGGTTGAGGAAGATTTATTTTTGACTTGACCAAGACACAAGCTATTCTTTTTTTCATTTTTTCATTTTTTGTATTTTTTTCATATTTTTCATTTTTTGAATACTTTTCAATAAAATTTTTAGAAAATAAAATAAAAATGAATCCATTCCCAAAAATAACTGAATTATAACCTCTCCCCCACACTTAAATGGATTTTTCCCTTTAAGCATATGATGACACATTGAAAATCATGGAGCTAGCACCCAAAATGAAATCCATTACCCCAGAAGTAAATTTGAATAAACAATGCGATGAAAATCTATGTAGATATTAGGTGGGATAAGGTTTTGGTCTTGAAACGTGGCTATAAAATGGATTTTTATAGGCTTAAAGGTCTTTTCAGAAGAAGGTTCAATGTAAGTGTAATGGGAGGCCATTTGGATATTTTTATTGTGATGTGGTTCAGAAAATGACTCTATCTTATTAATTTTTGATAAAGTAAGATATTCAACTTGAAGGTCCACAAACTCAAGAATCACAATCAGTAGTTAAAAACACACAATTTAAAAAGGCGACCATAGGTAACCTTGGAATGAAAGCTAACATTATTCCTCACAGTTGGGGAAGAATCATTCTCCAAATGAAAAATTGAGCATTCAAAATTTATTGGTCTTGATAAAAAATTATTTATTCAAGTTCCTGATGAAAAAATATTTTTTTTGATATGAAATAAAGACTTTTCACTCCCCAAAATGGTTGGAAAAAATTTCAAAATTTAATGTTGTGTAGTTGTGACTCTTTGTTTTTTTATTTTTTTAGTTTTTTTAAATACACAGCCACACAAAATAGAAAGGGAAAAAGGAGTTAGAAAAATAAAGTGGTAAAAAAGTTATAATAAGAGAGGAAGAATAATAAAAATATATAGAGAGAGAGATAGAAAGAGAGAGATATAAATTTGAAGAGTAAGAAGAGAGGGATATGGAGTTAAAGGGATAGTGGTTACCCCTAGTTTGTATTTTATGGGTCACTGTCTCCATACAATGGGGGGTCTACTATAGTAATTGGAGATTCAATGGAAGTCATTTTGGTTCTCGGGGTGTGTTTCCTCTCAATATGACAGGTTAAACAATGGCCATTAAATGTGAATTTACTTTTCGAATAAGGGTCTTTTACTTTCACTGTACCTAATGAGAAAAAATTAATAATAATATAAGGAACTTACCAATGAGAATTAAGTTTACCTATATAAAGTCAAAATCAATAATTTAAAATAATTACCTTTTCACAATTATATAATACCTTTTGTAGGATGCATTTTTCATGGTGTGCCTCATCTTTTTCTTTATAGAGATTGGAATTCTCTTAGGAATAAATTCAAAGATCCTCCAGTTCATTCAACTATAATAATATCTCTTTACTATATTTTTCACAATAAAAAATACATGTTTTGTAGCCCAAAATGACTTATGTTTGATTTCAACTGGTAAATGTGTTGATTTAAAAAAAATATCCTAAAAGGAGACATCCCAATGGGTATTTTATAGGTAGTTTGGTAAGCCAAAAGTGCTTCACTAAGTATTTTAGTAAAGTATTTTCTTGTGGGATTGAGAATTATTTCAAGCACTCTTTTCACTCCTCACTTTGAAAATACAGTCATTCCATTTGTTTTATGGTGATATGTAGTTGATGTTTTATGTAAAACCCCATTCTATTTCAAAAGTGATTCGATGGTCCGATTATATAAATGGGTTCCTGAGTCACTTAAAAAGGAATGTGGAGTTCTAAATAGATGGAAAAGGTGTGTTTTGAGGAACTCACTAACATTATGTGCATCATCCTTCCTGGTGGGGTTTTCCTTGACCCACCTAGAAACATAATATACCATAATAATAATGTATGGGAATCCATCAGAAGGGGAGAATGATCCCATGAAATCGATGCCCCAAACATTGAAGATCTAATATAAGATTAATGGATTTTGGGGAATTTAATTTATTTTGGGACTTACACCAAAATTTTGGAAAGTGGTACATGATTGACCAAACTCATGTGAGTCCTTAAAGAGTGATGGACAGAAGCATATTGAGTTAAGGACTTTTCAGGAGGTCCTTTTTGGTCCAAAGTGGCCACCTACATGAATTGAGTGGTAGAATTATAAGATAGAAAAATGTTAATATTCATCAATACATTTTATAAGAATTGGGTCCCAATGATAGCTCAAACACCCCACCTTAACATGGTGGTTAGGTACTATACCTCCATGTACCACCAGTTTTCGCATAGACATGTGGTCCCCACTCTGGGGCCCACTCACGTGCCTGAACGGGTCATATGAGTAATGAATATCCCCACAGGCCAACACATGTACTTGATTGACAGTACTCATGTGAGTCCTTGAAGTTGCGATGGCTAGAAGCATTTTGAGTTAAAGAATTTTCAAGAGGTCCTTTTTGGTCCAAAGTGACCACCTACATGCATTGAGTGGTAGAATTATAAGATAGAAAAATGTTAATATTCATCAATACATTTTTTAAAAACTCGGTCCCGATGATAGCTCAGACACCCCACCTTAACATGGTCGTCAACATCTGACTAATGAATATCCCCACAGGCCAACACATGTACATGATTGACAGAAGTCATGTGAGTCGTTGAAGCATGATGGCCAGAAGCATATTGAGTTAAGAAATTTTCAAGAGGTCCTTTTTGGTCCAAAGTAGCCACCTATATGAATTGAGTGGTAGAATTATAAGATAAAATTTTTAATCTTAATCAATACATTTTGCAACAACTAGGTCCTGATTATAGCTCAGACCCCCTCGCCTTAACATTTCCTTCAGGTCTTGACCCACCAGGTACCACCAGTTGCCCCACAGACACGTGGTCCCCAACCTAGGGCCCAACCATGTTCCTGAACGGGTCATTTGACTAATGAATATCCCCATAGGCCAACACATGTACATTATTGAAAGAACTCATGTAAGTCCTTGATGAGTGATGGCCAGAAGCATATTGAGTTATAGACTTTTCAAGAGGTCCTTTTTGGTCCAAAGTGGCCACCTACATGCATTGAGTGGTAGAATTATAATATAGAAAAATTTTAATCTTAATTAATAAATTTTTTAACAACTGGGTCCTGAAAAAAGCTCACACACTCCACCTTAACATGGTCGTTGGGTCTTGACCCACCAGGTACCACCAGTTACCCCACAGACACGTGGTCCACACCCTAGGTCCCACCCACATGCCCAAATGGGTCATCTGACTAATGACTATCCCCACAGGAAAACACATGTACTTTATGGTGTGTTTTTTCTTCACTCACACACACATTGGGAAACTTCCCAGAAGGTTACCCATCCTGATCACTACTCCAAGAAAATCGCGCTTAACTTTGGAGTTCTAATCAGACAGGCTCCTAAAAAGGAAGGTGCACCTCATTGACATGATTCATCTCATTTAGTCATTTAACCCTTTATCATTTTGGGGTGTTACTTTCACCCCCTTTATAAAACAAAGTCCTCTTTGTGGGCCCAACATCTAAACCTAGGTAGTTCACCACACTGAAGGCTGGGTTGCTCCTTTGATAACAAATGTAACAACTAGGTCCCGGTGAAAGCTCAGACACCTCGCATTAACATGGACGTTGGGTCCTGGACCACTAGGTACCACTTAAGGCTGGGTTCCTCCTTTGAAACCAAATGTAACAACTCAGTCCCGGTGATAGCTCAAACAACCACCTTGACATGGCTTTTGGGTCCTGGCCCGCCAGGTACCACCAGTTGCCCCGCAGACACGTGGTCCCCACCTTGGGGCCCACCCACATGCCCAAATGGGTCATCTAACTAACGACTATCCCCGCAAGCCAACACATGTCATTTATAGTGTGTTTTATCTACATAGGCCAACACCTCGTTGACATGAGTCATATCATTTAGTCATTTAACCCTTTATCATTTTGGGGTGTTACATTCACCCCTTTTAGAGCACAACTTCCTCGTTGTGGGCCATACATCTAAACCCAGGCAGTTCACAACACTGAAGGATGGGTTTCTCCTTTGTTAAAAAATGTAACAACTGGGTCTCGGTGAAAGCTCAGACAACCTACCTTAACATGGACATCGGGTGCTGGCCCGCCGGGTACCACTTAAGGCTGGGTTCCTCCTTTGATACCAATGTTACAACTTGGTCCCAATGACAGCTCAGACACCCCGCCTTAACATGGATTTCAGGTCCTAGCCCGCCAGGTACCACCAGTTGCTCCGTAGACATATGGTCCCCACCTTGGGGCCCACCCACATGCCCAAAAAGGTCATCTGACTAATGACTATCCCCATAGGCCAACCCATTCCCTTTCTAATGTGTTTTTTCCTCACTCACACACACCCCGAGAAACTTCCCAGAAGGTCACCTATCTTGATCACTACTCCAGGCCAAGCACACTCAACTATGGTGTTCTAATAAGGAAGGCTTATGAAAAGGAAGGTGCACCTTGTTTACATGATTCATATCATTTAGTCATTTTACCCTTTATCATTCTTGTGTGTTACACATTTCCTAATCACCATTTCAATCCCAGTTTTACAAAGTTTGTTATCTTCCCAAAAATAGTACTTTGAATCAATTTTCAGATTTGATTTTTATGCTTTTAAACAAATTTAATGGTAACACCATAAACCAAGTAATTTACAATTGGGGAATACCATGGTAAATTTTTAGTGAGTGATGAGAGGTGTTCAATGGTAAATTCAGTATCAATGATTTCAGAATGAGAATAATTTGAAATTATACTCAGGTGATCATCCACATGATTTTTTAGCTTTAATCACAAGGTCATACTCTTAGAAATTAGGATCCATCTTATTATCCTTGTTTTGGAATCAATTTTCCTAATTATGAAATTCATAGATGAATTTTCTATAAAGATGATGATTTTGGAACCTAATAGATAGGGCCTGAATTTATCCAAGGAAAAACATATAGCTATAAGTTTCTTTTCAGTGATTGTGTAATGATATTGAGTTTCATCTAGTATTTTTGAGGTATAATAGAATAAATAAGGAATTATTTTTCTTATTTAACCAAGAATGGATCTAATGTACCTATTGTAAGAAACATACATCAATTCAAAGGGTAAGGATATATATTTGGGTTGTATTATTGGGGTAGATATAATAATAACTTTGTTTTCAACAAAGGATCTATTATAAGCCTCATAAAAAAAGAATACAACATCATTCTGGAGTAGATGGGTGATTGGAAATGAAATACTACTAAATGTTTGGATGAATAACTGGTATAAAATGGCATGACCAAGGAATGAATGAATTTATAGAACTAATGTGGGTTAACGAAGTTATTGGACCACCTCAATTTTGGAAGGATCAAATTGAATACCCTCTTGAGAAATTTTGTTACCTAGAATAATCCCATCAGTAACCATGAAGTGATATTTTTCAAATTTCATCACAAGTTTACATTTGACACACTTTTGTAGGACTTGAGAGACTTAATGTAAGATAGATTCAAATGAATCATCATAAATGGTAAATTCATCCATGAATACCTCCATGAAATGATCAATGAATTCTAAAAATATGATCATCATACACCTCTTTAATTTTTCAAGATCATTTAAAAGGAAAAAAGGGATTCTTCTATATGTATATGTTCAAAAATGGAAAGTTAATGTTGTCTTTTCTTAGTCCTAAGGAGAGATTGAGATTTGTAAGTAGCTGTTCTATCCATAAAGAAAGAAGAAATGTTACTATATGGATAATAATTATAGAATTTGATTAAGTAAAGCAAGAGGGGAGTGATCTTTTCATGTTTCAACATTAAATTTCTGATAATCGATGCGCACAAGCCATTTTTTATTAACATGAGTTGTGGTCACCTCTTGTGTTCATTTGTGACAATAATTATCCCACCCTTCTTAGGTACCACTTAAATCAGACTAACCCATTCACTATTGGAAATTGAGAAGATAATACCATATTGTATAATCTTGGTGATCTATTCCCTAACTACCTTAGGTATGAGTGGATGGAGTCTTCTTTGTGGATGTATGATTGGTTTGGATGATTCTTCAAGATACATGTGATGCATGAAAAGGGAAGGTTTGATTCCCGGTATGTAATCTAGGGTCCAACCTAATTTTTTATTGTCTTTTCTAACACCAGAATAAGTTTGAACTCCTTATTCTCAGTAATTTTAGCAGATATAATGATAGGATAAGAGTGATCATGGAAAACGAATCCATATTTTTGGTGCACATGAAGATACTTAAGATCAGTTTAATCCTTCATTTGTGGTCCAGATAACTTAGGAATTAAGGAAGTAATTTTAGTTGGTAATGATTAATTTTCTTCAATATGGTACAAGGTGGAAAAATAGAGATCATAGTTGATATGATATTCAATAGGGTTTTCAAGATACTTTATATTTATGGATTCTATGAATGAAATGTTAACATTAATTTCCCTTTTTATGACTTGGTTAATCATAGTGAAAAATTCAAAAACTATTCTCTAATTAGAACATGATGGAATTAGGGAGGATCCACTCTCATAAGTGTCCTTGAAAGCATGGATATAGAATGTAGATTGATCCTCTAATGGGTATCTATGGCTTGAAAAATGTTGAACTTGACCAATTTTCCACCAAATTCCATGGTTAAGATGCCTGCATGAACATCAATAGTAGTTCTAAATGTCATGAGGAATAGTCTTCTTAGAATTATAGGTGATCAAGAAAAACCTGTATCACCTTCCATGTCAAGGATATAGAAATCATCTGGGAAGATAAGGTAATTGAATCATACAAGGACATCTTATATCATTCCCCCAGTACTAGAATTTCTTTGATTAGTTAACTATATGTCAACACTCACTAGGTGTAAGAGACCTAGACCATGGTTTGAGAAGATGGATTTGAGAATGAAATTTATCAAAACTCCTAGTTCTATGAGTGAATCATCAAAGTTGGAACTTTCTATTTGGCATGGTACCATAAAGGTCCTTGTATCTTTGCACTTCTTGGGTATGTATGGATGGGTTGAAACAGGTTCAATGGTACTAAGTTGTCTCTTATGGGTGAAAAATTTCTTAAGAAACATTTCATACTTAGGGATTTGTTTGATGGAATATAATAAGGGAATATTCACTTTATCATTTATAAATATGTCAAGAATTTCAGAATTTGGATCTAAGGTATTATTTGGATTAGTTGTGGATTAAGAAAAAGGAATTGGGTTCTTTAGAGGAATGGAAGGAGGTGAGGGAGCGGATTTAGGTTTTTTTCTAGTTTCTTTTTCTTTTCCTTTTCTAGATCAATATTTAAATGGTTTTCAGAAGATTCATCTTGAGGAAAATTATTTTTATTTCCATATTTAAGTTCAATTTCACTTACATTACCCTTGGAGTTGGTAAATGGTTGAGTTGGGAGTTGGGATGAATTTGATTATTTTTGCTGGCTTAGGTGGGATTCAAGTTGTCCAATTTGATTTTAAATGTTTTTATGGCTATAATGAGTGATAAAGGTAAGACATTCCACAAAACGTTTCCATTATTTCTTGGAAGAAGAGGCATGCCTCGCATTGAGATTTCATTTATTTGGGTTTTGAGGAAATTTATTGTATTAGACTGGGAATTGGGAAGGATCACTAGGATAGTGGAATCTAGGAGGAGTAGGAGGAGGATTTATCCTTTGGTATTGAGTATTAAATGGATAAGATTGTTGGAAGTTACCACCACCTTGACCATATTGGAATTGGTTTGGATTTTGAGTATTGAATTGAGGGGGATGAGAGATGGGATTACCATACCTCAATCCTATATTATAGGTAAAAGACAATGTATCATAGTGGGGTTGTTTAGAGTGTATAATGAACTGAACTAATAGTTTAGGGTTGGTGTTTTGCTGATCATATATTGCATTGAGCTACATTGTTACATATAAATCAGATGGATCATCTTGAAGCTATGAACATGTGTCGGTTGGATGAGTTGGTGAGGTATAGATTCCAAAATTCTTGATAGGTGTAGGGAACATAGATTGTGGAGAAAATGAGTTTGAGGATTTAGAATCCATAGCTAGTTGACTCACAAGACCTATAAGTTCAATCATCCACTTGGTCATCTTTTTGGGCTATATGTATTGATTCTCTTGGACTTGTTTGAATTGAGAATGTTCTTGAGTATATAATTGTTGTGTGTTTCCAACCATGTTGCTTATGATATCCCATGAAGCTGCGTGATTTTTTTCAACAATAGCACCAACACATGCAGCATTAATGAGATTTCTCTCTATAGCCAATAACCCCTCATAGAAGTATTGAATTACGAGTTGGTCAGGGACTTAGTGGTGTGAGAATGTTACCATAAGATTTATGAACCTGTCTCACTAATCATGGAGTGATTCATTTGGGAATTAATAGATACCACTTATTTCCTTTTGGATAGAAATAGTTTGAGAAATAGGTAATAATTTCTCTAAGATGATCCACTTCATTTCATTATAAATGGTTATGAAACTAGAAGGCAGGTAATAGAAACATGACTTGGCAGAGTTAACTTGGAAGATAGGGAATTCTATAAGTTTTTTTTAGAAACCCCTTGAGGATTTATAGTAGAGAACACCACTTGGAACTATTTGTGGTGAAGGCGTGGATCATCATTGGCTATCCTATATAAATGAGGTATAAAACGAATCAAACCTGATTTGAGTTTGAAATCAGCCTCAATGTTCAGATATTGAATACTAATAAGTTGATAATTTATATTAGGGAAAGAGAGTTATTCAAGGGTTTATTACCTTGTATTGTATATATCTAGTTCAATTGTATGGGAAATTAATGGGTCTTGAGTTATTTGATTATCCATAATGTTTATATTTAGTTGGTGAAGAGTTCTCTTTATTTACAGGGAAAACAATATTATGGATTACTTGGGATGATATGGGGTATTCAAGAAAGTTTTGAAAGGACATGAAAGGATGTGTTTCTTTATGTTTTTATTATTTATTATTATTATAGGAATATGGGTTTTTTCTTGGTGTTTTTTTCTAGATTGTTTCATATATATTTTCTGATTTTTTTAAAAAAATTTAAAACTACAATCTACTAGTTACATCATACCAAAATATGGATCCATTTGAAGCATAGATAATTGTCACCCATCAACCGTTCAAACTTTTGGTGCTATGATAATTTGTATAGTAGCACTTGAGTTGAATCCTCGATGATGGTATTTTTTTTGAGTCAATTGTTTTTATTTTGTATTTTAATGGGGGGTTTTTTGAAGAGTTTAGGTGAAATTATTGATTGATTTAACAATTTACTAATTATTTGGGTGAGTTATTCATTATGAACTTAAGATTTTAATATCCTTGAGATTTGATTTTTTTATTAAATTAACATCAACTTCACGAGGTGATTTCGATCATAACTCCCAATTGTTTTTTCTATAATCCATGCCTTAACTAGGGTTATAAGAATTATTAAATCTCATTTATGAAAGGTTCAATATTTCATGATCCAATGTGTATTTTTGGTTCTAATAATCCATGAAATACACATTTCAGACAAACCATTTCATTAATCTATAAGATATTTTGTTTGAAATACACAATATTAATTCAAATAATGATAAATGAGTGAATGCTATCAATTAATTAACGTCCCCAAATTATGAATCACCCCAATGAGATATTTACTCAAACATTTAGGTGTCTAATAATATAGTTTATTATGTTTAGGGTGATTAGTTAAAAATATAATAAAAATAATGGGATAAGAAAAGAGTTGTGTTTCAAATATACACATTAACAATGAAGGGAGTAAAGACAGAATTTTGATTGAATAAGAAAGAAAAAGAGGGAATTAGTTTTAACTTGATTTAAAATATTTTAAGAACATTAATATTTTAAAACATAGGGTGGGTTATAATTATATATGATGAATAATAAACATTCATTAATATTTAATTGAAAATAAAACAAACTTACACAATTTTAAATGAAAAAAGGGAAAATGAACATGAAAATAAAAGTGAAGAAGAGTTCTATCTTATTGAAACTAGATTAAGGAAATTAATTAGAATCCCTTGTAAAGAAAATGGTCATTAAAAATATACTTATGAAGTGCTAAAGTTCCATCCCATTGCAAGGATAAGAGGTGGATGAATTTATATCCAAATGTGATGGACTAATTTCATTCCAAAAATTCCCTCCCCATTGGACTGACCATTTTTCCACTTAGATAACAGAATATATAGAAACTTATTAATCAAAGTTATAGATATGAATTTTTATATTTCACCCTTCAAATATCACGTCCATTAGACATTTGTAGCTAATGTTACGATTTTTTATTTAAACTATGTGTATTTTTCCAGTTTTGAGTTGAGTTTTTCCATTGTCTAAATGTGAATGAATTTCTGTCTATGAATATACCTTAAAATATGAAAAATTCCATCACCAAATTTGGGAACATACATCTTGTATTTCACCAAAAAAATAATAATCTATATTTGATAATTGGATTTGGAGAAAAGTGAATAATTTTGGGATGTTTTTAAATCCTGGATAGAATTGTGGGATGGAATTTTATACATCAATTAGGTCCCATATTATTTGAGTTGGGACATGAAATTTTTAAATAAGTTTTAATGAAATGTTACTATAATTATTTTTTAGAATCAATGAATTTGGACTTCTATATTGAGCCCATAAAATATAACATCACAACTAGTCCAGTTTCTTTAATACATTCTTTAGGACTTTTTTGTGGTCTATATGACCATATAGATGGCCGAATTAAGAGAATATCCCATTTAATGACGTGTATTAAATTAAATTAGGAAACCTAAAAAATAAGAATCATAAAATTTGGATAATTAGGTTGGTATTTATAACTAAAAAAGTAAACTAAATCGAATTTGTATTAATTCAAATAATGATAAAAAATAATATTTAATATTAAAACATAGGAATTTCATACCAATTATGCACTTTTCCTTGAAAATCAGTAAGAGTATTAGATAAAAAGTTATGAATAAAGAAATAATATCACCTAACTAAATAATTAAGTGACGAGAGGAACACCAAATAAGACTCATTTCTCAGTGAAATATGGATCTTAGAATACTAATAGATATGATGTACTAAAGGGATAATCATTTTAATTAGATCCCATTTAATACAATTCCTTATTAAATGGTTAATAATACATGGTAGTCATCTAATAAAATCATCTATTGTATATAATATCATCATCATCATCATAAATCTAAAATTTTTATTTAATCCTTGAAATGTATAAACTTAATATAAGTATATTTTAAGATTGGTAATTTATAAAAAAGTTCTTAAGAAATATTGGTAATTTAATAAAATATATTAGGGAAAA
The DNA here is from genome assembly GCA_963277665.1 of Viscum album. Taxonomy (NCBI): domain Eukaryota; kingdom Viridiplantae; phylum Streptophyta; class Magnoliopsida; order Santalales; family Viscaceae; genus Viscum; species Viscum album. The sequence goes on along the minus strand of OY728137.1, from coordinate 2,107,153,677 downwards.
AATTAAATGTGTAAAAAGATAAATTTTCCAGTAACCAAGTGTTGTTTTTTCTAAAAATTGAATCTAGATTCTTATGGAATAATAAAGTTAATCAATCAAGGTTTCAAAGTAATTAGATAAAAATATATTATCTTAGTTAGGTAATTTTTCCAATTTTTATTTATTGAAATGTTCTAACAATAATATATAATTCAATAAACATTTACCTGATATTATCAAAGTGTTTAGAATGGATGAACTGGTCATATGGTGTTATGATTTTGGTACTGTATGGATAATAAAAATGGATAAAAGTTCAAACTAGAAGAATAAAATTTAGGTGAAAAGTTGAAAAAATTTTCCTCAAGAGGAAAATAAAGGTCATTGAATCCTAGTGTTGTCAAGAATAAGGAATAATAATTATATATTATTGGATTTTAAAAAATAACTAAAGAAGTTTTTAAAACTCCATGGAATTTCCATGTTAGGTATAAATGTTATAGAAATAAATTCTTTTTTTTAAATGATATATGATACCAAATTTATATTTTAAAATTGTTGTAAATATATAGGAGTTCAAAATCTAAGTGAGAATTGATTAAGTTTTTTGTTCATATTCATGAGATCTAGTAAATAGTTAGTATATTAAGGATTTTAATGTAATGGATTTTATCAACCTCAAATGTATCTAAGTAACATATGTGCATATTTATTTCATTTCTATCATGTGATAAGAGAATATGTTTGATGACAAAGAGTTTTTATTAACAACATGAGATGATTAATTGTATACACATGGTTTATCTTTCATAAAATTCTATAACATTTTTTTAAGAGAATATTTGGATAAAAGTGTTTATCATAGACAATGTTTTTATCTAGATATTTGTTAAAATAAGTGGGAATGTGTTCATACCACCCATCAGTGGAATATTTTAATAAACTATTCTTTAAAATGAGAATTTTAGAAACACATAGAATGCATTATATGATATGGAAACAATAGTTTATTTGTGAAATATTCTTACTCAAAGGAAATAAATTTTATTTCCTAACACAAAAGGTTTATTTATCTTACCATGATATTTTGAAAAGCATATAATGTCTAAGAGGCTAGTGGGATTATGTTTGGAATTAGAGAAGTTCAAAATCAATTAATAAAGGATAACACTAATCTAAAGTTAATATTTTTTCTACTTAATATCCTAAATTTTTTAGGATATGTGATGGTAAAGAAAAATTTAAAGTGTTATATTTAGTTACCATTTTAATTTTGGATATCACTATTATATGAGTCTAAGATTAATTTTTTTTCACTCAATGTATTATAAGAGTTTGAGAAACGTGACAATGAAGAAAAAAATTAAAGAGTTGCATTTCATTATCATGAAAATAAAATATACTATTTATTAAAGGATTAAACCAATAAAACTGAAATGTGAATTATACTTTATATCTTAAAAGTGTTTAGATTATGGAAGTAAAAAAATAAATTTAAAGAGTTTCATTAGTTACCATAATAAAGTGGTTTTTACTTTATCTTAAAAGAGTATATGAGAATAGATAAACAAAAATATAAGTTGAAACCTTATTTCAAGGATTTTTTTTGATGGAATAGGGTTCCAAATATAATGATTATGAACTTATAAAGAGTTATTAGTAGAAAAAAAGTTTACATCGTAACATTTGATGTTGTGAAGTTATGAAGTTTTAATATATTCAACAATTTGAATAGATAGGAATACAATTCCCAAATCTCACTATTATTCAAAGTAAATTTATTTATAGATGTTTTTCACTAAAGAGTTAGAGGAAGTGATTTTTAAGATGGTCTCATATAGATGTGATAAGGATTATATGTTATGTAAGGTGTTATTTTTTTGAAAGTATAGAAAACACATGGATGATATGGAAGTTTATCATATATTATATAACAGACTGGTTCTAATGTTGGTTTTGTTAAATATTCTTAAATAGTTTAAAAATGTTAAAATGTGTAAAATTTTAAGGCAACCTCCATTATATTATTTTTCATATAAGATATATAATTGTATATATAGAAAAATATTTCAATAAGTGAAATGATAATTAACCTCTAAAAATATGACTTTGAGTTTATCCATAACCAATGCTCATCATGGATTATTATTTTTTATGATGAAAATTTAAGGCTAGAAAGAGTATGATTCTTGTATAGAGATACAGAATATGCTCATGAGGCATAAGAAAAAGAATATGATTCTTTGTGTGTGCTGGATGTACCACTAAGTATACCACATAAAGTGTTTTAAATATGTATTTGGTATACTAGGTATGCATGAATTATATTTGAGTCCCCACTAAATGAGTATGGAGAGATACCTATAATTATAACCATCATATTTTGATACCATACTTATGAAAGTCTACATATTGACTTAGCTAATATAGGGGTGTTTGGGTATGTTGCTGATCATGTTGTTAGTTAGAGAATAATCAAGATGGTATTTTTTTCTCTTGTATGATTAGTATGATATCAAGGACATCGATTGTGAATGATTATGGGAGTCTGTGGATACATGAAGATATTATATATCTATATAGATAAGGGAAATGTGATGTGATTATCTAAAAGGATAAATAAGATGTGATTTATTCCTTGATTAGTTAATATTATACTCCATAAATCTATAATAAATCAGTTGGATCTATGGGATCGACATGTTCCATGTACTATTTCAATCAATGTCATAGAAAAAGGAAAAATATGAGAATGCACATTTTCATATGATGTGGACTGGTGGACACTGTCATAGAAATATGTGTTTTTGATGGAGATCATGCCAGATCTATTTATAGCTTTAGTAACATTGATTCTTTTATAGAGGCTACTGTTTACTTATATATATGAATATAATGACTCATATTTATTTTAAAAGCTATAAAGGCCTTCGGGGTTACACTTTTTGGTTGACTAAATGGGGATTGAGTTTTGTCTTAAATAGATACTCTAAAATTGTTTTAGAGTTAATATAAAAAGTGTTTTTAAAGGGTATTCACAAGGTATTTCATATGATGTTATACAAGATAAATTTATTGATAGCTTTCCAAAAAGAGTTTTAGAAGATATCCAAAAGGAGTTTTGGATATTGTTTAATTTTTTTGTATATGATATAATATATGGTGAAATGGAAAAAAGTTTTATATGCCTGAGTGAAAGTGGGAGATATAAAGTGATATATTCCCTAAAGCCTTATATATATATATGATATATATATATATTATAGTTTCAGTAAATTTTTGATTTTCATGCATAATGGTATATATATATATATATTATACTACCTACATTGGTAGTATTAGATAGATATAGGATTAGTCCTCAAACTTGACTATCATAAACTGAAACTATTTCATAAACTGAAATGAATGGGATTCAAATTCATTTATATGATGCATGAATTATCTGAGGCACTAATAAATAAATTATAAACACATGAATTAATTCTTTCATTATAAATGATAGTACTCAAGGTATTTATAAATCATACTATCATATAATTGTGATTTTTGGATTTGAGATCCTCATGCTTGGATGAAGTCATTAAACCTGAAGCTATTTATTATTCATCCTTTTCTTATAGAGATATTAGAATACCATGGAGAGATTTTTAGATCCCACATGAATGTTGAGTGATTCGGGTGAAACCCATGGATACACCATGGATGCGGTATGATATTGGTTTCCACTTTAGAAATCTATATCAAACACATCAAATCATGATCAAGAGAAATATAAGATTATCAGTGTAAGGTACACATATTTTAAATAATTCTCCATTTCAATATTTTATCACATATTTAATATAATATTTCATGGATATCCTCAAAAATGGGTTCTTAGTCACTTTTACTTGATCTGATAAATATTATTAGACTCTAAAAAAACAATTCTTCCTCTACTTGTTGCAAAAACGATGACTATAATTTCATCTAGTAAATACAACCATTACCATCAAAAACTCTCATATCAAGGTGCATCACAAGAAAATATTCCATTACTATACAAGAGTTTTAAGAATTGTGTACAACACCACATCATGACTATTTTCTCAAGTAATACACCATAACATTCCCTTTTCCAGGTGTAAATGAAATATCAAAGTCATATTCCTATAAGAAATCTATCTACAATCAGTGCCACAGATTCAAGTTGTGCTTGGAGAAGACATACTTTGAACTCTTGTGATCTATAAAGACACAAAAATTCACTAATAATATAAAATATCAAAAAATTTATTGTAAACAACACCACAATAAACTCAAGATTATGGGTAACATAATTACATTCACAAGGACATAATTACCAACACCTATAAGATATAATTTGCCTATGTTGTATCAAAACATTACCTAATACAAGATGCAAAGTATCATAGTAAAACTCAAACACAAAATCCTCCTTCAAAATAAAATGAATTGGATCACTTGTCACACCCAAATATTTTAAAAAATATATTTTAAAAAAAAATTCAATTTTTCGATAGCTTACATTACATGCAACAATGAGTTTTAATGAACCATACTATAATATTAATATTATTATTAAAATAAGTCCATTAAAACCTAGAAATTAAAATTCATGGTATGAAAATAAATAAACACATTATAAAAAATATGTATGATGGTTTCATATAAATAAAATATATTGATAAATAAGTACTTAATTTTTGGTAAAGTCTTTATATCCATCGAAAATACTATTTTCCCAAAAAAATGATTTTATTACTTTTTGTGAAATAATAAAAAAATAAAATTTTTCACTTTTAGAAAAATTATTTGAACAAATTAGCTTTTTTCTAAATCAACATGTAAAAATTTTCTTAGGGTTAATTTTTGATATTTTTATGAAAAGATTAAATTTTAGTGAAAAGTGAACATGTTAATTTTTATTAAAAATTACATTTTAATTTAAAGAATTTACAAGTCAATTTTTGTTTTATGATGGTTTAAAATGTAAACTTAGTTCCATTATATCATAATTAATATAATTTATGTCACCATAATCAATATCATATTGAATTTTCATAGGAAAAATTTCTATACTTATGAAATATTTTTAATTTGAAAACTGTTTTTTCCTCGCCTCCCCGGGTTTAATTTTAAATTAAATATTAAAATTATGTGAATTGCATTTGGAAAAATTTATTTTATATTTTTAATAATAATAGTTAATATTATATAATAATCAAATATTAATTTTTTTTTTCAAAATTAATAGTAAAAATTCTGAAATATAATTACAGTGGTTAAGGTTAAAACAATTTTACTAGGGATTAAACTATAAAGATAAGAATTAAAATGTGTTAAAGAATTATAAAAATAATATTGGATAGAAATATTTAGATCTTATATCATATAATATTTTTTAATGATCCATTTAGGATACTGTTTTCATGTATGAAATGTGGGAATACCTTTTTTGTTAAAAAAATTCCAAGTGTGTCATCTTCGCCACTTATAAAAGGGTAGCCACTCTCCTGTACTATTGAAACATTAAAATAATTTTTGTTTTATCCAAGACCAAACAAAATATATTATTTTATTCCCCAGACACATCCTATAGGACTTATTTTTATTATTAAACCCTCCCAAGAAGGTATTTAGTTCTAAACTATGGAGGTTTTCCGAAGAAGAGGTTTCGTTATTAACCGAGATTTTTTGTTTTATTTTCCTTCTTCCACCTCATTAAAATATTATAAAACTATGATAATATAATAATATAATTATCTAACATATAATAAAATGTTATTATGATAATTTCATAACCTATATACTTATTATTTTCCATCAAATGGTAAACAAAACTGTAGATTGTGTGTACGACAGACTACAACCTCAAGAATCGATGAAATTCATTTTCCACCCTAGAATTTAATGTATGGTTATGATGATGGGTTTAAAATATTTTTATGATATTTATGAAATAATTATACTTATTTAATTATAATATCACATATAAATTATTCCCTTCAAATCTATTGTAAAATGATAACACCACTTGTGCATACGTGTGGACTACCACCTCCACGAAGCGATGAGATACATTTTTCATTTTATTTTGAAATGGATGGTAATTAGGTTAAATTTAATGAATATATATGATATAAAAATTATTCTAAAAATGTGAATTAATATTTAACTTTCTTTCATTCAATTCATTGGTAAAATGGAAACAACGTTTTTGCGTACGTACGACCTAGCTTCTCCATGAGAAGTGTAATTAATTTTATATCTCTAACATTAGTGGTTTACTAAAAATATGTATATAATGAATATATATTAAATTTATATAATTTTTAACTTTATGGATATTATATATCCATGATAAAATTAAAATTACCAAAAAATACGAATCCAAAACATACATGAAAAATGAAGCAATTATAACCCAAAAACTGATTTTTAATAAAGAGTTGTTAACAAAATAATGATAAAAGGTTGTAAGAAAATCATATATTGTTCGATATATGAGATTATGTTTCTATAATATATTTATAACAAACCTATATTCATTATATATGAGGTTCAAATGTGTATGAAGAAAGTCAAGACTTTAGGTAAGGTATTTCTAATCTCTATTTTAGTTTTGGGAAACATATGACATATTCACCACTTGTTTCTTTTTTGTGGTGTATATAATACACCATTGAACTGTTATATCATGAATTTATTTATTATAATTATTTATATATTTTTATTTAAATTTATTATTTCAGGGCTCTTATGATCAAAAAATACAAATTCATGTAAGGGATTTTTTCTCATTTTTTATTTTTATGGGACACATGCCATATTCACCATTTGTTTCTTTATGGTGATGTATATAATGACCATGATTGAATTTTATGATTATTATCATGAAATAATGGGATCTACCTATCCATATAAGGATAATTATTTCTTGAGTATTATGATTTAAAAGATACCAAATTGGTAAAAGTTGTAAATTACGATCTCATAGTTTACTAAGACTGTTAATACTTAAGTTTCCAATCATAAAATATTATGATATATTTCTCAAGAAACTCATGAATTTTTTTATCCTCAGGTTATTTCATGAAATTAAATTCTTTTATTTCATTTTAATCTCATTATATACTCTATATTTTAAAAAACATTTTTAAGGAAACCGACCTTATTTCTCGCTTCAATAGAAAACAATTTTTCTTCCATGCCCATGTTTTACAAAACAATTTTAAAAAAGGTTTTTAATATTTAAAAATTATTTTAAAGATATTTTTACTCATGTTTAAATTTTTAAAAAATGGGTTAAATTGAATCTTTTTGTAGTTTTTAGAATAAAGAACTCTTGACTTTTTGGGTAAAAGGAAACTTCGTTTTAACGTTTACAACATTAAAAATATTTTACCACATAATAACCACTAAATTATTAAAATATTACTTTCCAAGATTGTTTAAAAAAATATTTTCATTAATATTTGGGGAATTTATAAAATTTTAAATTAATTATTTGAAAGTGAAAAAGTATATTTTTCTCAAGAAGTGTTCCATGTGATTTTTCAAAATAATTTTCCATCTAAGATGAAATAATTTTTATGTTAATTAAGATTTAATGAGGGATACGATCCAATGATTACAAAATTATTATTTATCTATATTTTTTATGATTATTATGAAAATATGTTTATCAAACCCTTTACTTTTACTGTTGATGCTATGATAAATTGATGAAATGATTATGAAACCGATTTCTTTTCCACGAGTAATGATATGATAAAATATTTATGAAACCTATTTGTTTTCAAAGGTTATGATATGATGAATGTTTTATTCTCTTTTGGAAAACATATGTATAATTTTTATTAAATGATGGGAGGTACCTATATCTCCCTCTAATGCACTAGTTAAAGATTGATATCTCATGAGATAAATAGGACTGAAATGGTGAGTAAGCCCAATTCAGTAAGGGACTCTATCCACTATGATAGTGTTGGGATTGATCCTTTAATATTATTATGGTTTGGAGAGTAAACATATTGTACTATGATAACCTTGTAAATGATACATGGATTTTAAGGATATGATTTTTAATCGTGTGTGTATTCCACAAATCTATGTCTTATAACAATTTTATGTTCTCATGAATCATGTTATTCGATTAGTTTATTATTAATTTATTATGAATTAATAATATTTATTCCATGAATTATAATTATGATCTATGATATGTAGATTTTATTTTTCAAATGTTATTATCATGTTATGTTGATATCTTCCTTGTTTACCCTTACAATGAATATGAGATCACCCTTTATTATGTTTCATTTCCCTAGGTTAAGAAGAAAGGTATTATGTATGATATGTATAAGAAGGGTGCTAGTTATGAAGAACTTAGTGGGAGATGATATAGTACACTTAAGAACCAATTGTTTATATATTCATGTTTCTAAAGGCACTAGACATAAAAGATTCTGGTGTGTATCATTATGTAATCCAATGAATACTCATCTATTAAAATGTAATATATATATATATATGAAAAGTTTGGGTCGCTATAGTTGGTATCATATAAAGGTTTAGTTAAACTCTGTAAACTTGGATGAGAAAACTATTGTGAGAACCATAAGGATAAGTCTAAATATAGGAAAATATCCTCAAATTTTTATGAAGGATAGAGTGAGTGGTTTCCAAGAAATTAAATCTCTATTTGGGTACTATAAGTTGATGTGGTTATGGAATAGTTGTAAATACATGTAATAACTTTGAAAAGGGCACATTAATATAGACTAGATAATTACTTGGTGTGCGATAATAGCCATTATGTACACCTAGTTTGACACTCCTGGGGGATATTGAAAATTCACAATCTCTTTATTAACCATCATTAATAATTTTAATAATGACCATGAATGACCTAGGTTAAGCTTAAGGAGTCATATATTGAAAATAAAGTGTCATGATTTAAATATCCTATAAGTGATTTTTCATGATTATATAGTTTTCCACTATGATTATTGTTTCTCACATTATGATTTTTGGTTTTAGTCAATGGATGGAATCAAATGGAATCATATAAATGTTGAATGTTATGGACAATGTAATTATTTTAATCTTGAGTAACAAAATGTTATGGGAGCTAGAATACAAAATCTCATTGGTATACTCACAAAACATTATCAATATATGAATCATGATAAAATTACAAATGATAAAACTGGGTAACAACGATCTATTGATTCATTCATGAGGAAACATCCAACTTATTTTTGTAGTTCTACTAATCCACTAGTTGTTGAGAAATGGATTAGAACCATTGAAAATATTTTTTCTGTTATCTAGTGTCTGAAGCATGAAAAATTCAATCTGGATGTCTATCATTTTGATGGTGAAGTGGATCAATGGTGGAATCTTATAAATAATACAAGTAAACAAGATGAAATTGACTCCATATAATGGGATTAGTTTAAGAACTTATTTTGTATTAAATAATTTCCTTTTATTCTCTGTAAGAAAATGGAGAAGGAATTACTTGAGTTAAAGAATAAGGGAGGTGAACTCATTGGTAACTATGAGGTGAATTTTATAACACGTGTGAGGTAAAATTTTTGTATTATCATCCAATCAGAATTTAAGGTTGACCGATTCTTCATTGGCTTAAAACCAAATCTTCAAAGGTCATTGAGAAATTAATTTTCCAAAGTGACTAGAAGAAGTTAGCTAATGATGTGAATTGAAAGAAAGCTCTATAGAATAAACCACCCACACTCTATTGTTTCAAATGATAGGATTATAGAAATTATTCTAACCAGTGTGAGAATATGATTGTTAATGACAATTATCGATGTTAATAACTTATTAATCCAAGAGAAAAATGGAAATCTAATACGATCACTATTTTGATGAGTGGTGCATTAATGACATGGTGAAAGGTTCACTTATTATACACTATATAATTGTTAATATCTTATTTTTATTAGGATCTAACCACAATTTTATATCTTAGTAACTTTAAAAGGGTGTAAAAATGACACCCCAGTGATTAGATATTGAATTAGTAGAAAAATACCTAATGGTATGATGACAACATCTCAAGTCTATGATTCTAATTTGATTGAAGTTTGATTGAATTTTCTTCATGAAAACATCATTATTCTCCCTCAAGTTGAATTTCACTACTACAAAACACACTTTTAACAGTGCTAGAATCAGAATTTATCAGCGCTAGAAAAGCACTGACTACCTTAGCATGGTTAAAAGTATATAACTTTTATCAGCACTAAAAAACACTAATAAATGGAATATTTATCACTAGAAATAAAAGCACTGGTAAAAGTATTATTTTTCATCACTTTTTAATACACTGATAAATATAGACTTTATCAATTCCCATGTAAGCGCTGATAAAGGTGTCATTTATCAGTGCTTTTAAAATTGCTGATAAAGGTGAAAACTGCAGTGTAATGCTACAACACACTACAACACCTAAAACTGGTGCAATATGCTACAACAACACACTTAATCATAAGAAACAACAGAAAATTACCAAAATAAGATAAAAATACTGAATTTAAATTAAATAAAATTTCTAACACAAATACAAGAAAAATAAAACACTATTATAGAGTATGCCATTTGTTTTTTAACTAAAATTAATGTAAATTTTAAATAAAAAGGTTCCCTTGAAGTCATACTGATCATAAAATGAGTTGAATTTATGTGTGAAAAATTCCCAAATGTCACAAATTACTTATTGATTGTTTTCCTAAAGTACCAAAACAATCGAAATGCATTTTCTCAGTTTTGAGTATGTTAGTGGTTTTTTTATTTAAATTAATGTCAGTTTTGAATAAAAAGAGGAACTTGAAGTCATACCAGTCACACCATGTGTCGGATTGAGGTTTTTTTGATCCCTACACGTCAAAAATGATTTATGGATCATTTTCCTGAAGTAAAAAACAATCCAAATGTATTTCCCCAATTTTGATTATGGTAGTTGTTTTTTTCACTAAAATTAATGTCAATTTTGAATAAAAAAGATGTAATTGGAGTCATACTAATCATATCATGTGTCAGATTGAGACATGAATGAATGATACACATCCGAAATCACTCATGGATCATTTTACTAATTTATCAAAAAAATCCAAATGTGTTTCATCGATTTTGAGTACACCACATGTGTTTTTTTACAAAAAATGTAATTTTAAATTGCAAACACAAACTTTGAGCCATCCAAGAGGAATTGTGTATGGGTTTGACATGATAATGATTAATGCACATTAAAAATAAATTAGGAATCATTTTATCAAATTATCAAGACAAACCAAGCATGTTTTCTTGGTTTTTAGTGAGTGAATTTTTTTTGTCTTAAAATGTCAATTTTAAACTGATAACAGACACTTGGAGTTATATTGGTCACATCATGCATAATTTTAATGTGTGGGTGATAAATAAACATCAAAAATGATGTATGGATCATTTTAATAAAGTAACAAAATAATCAAATTACGTTTTTCTCGATTTTGAGTATATTAGTTGTTTTTTTCACTAAAATTAATATCAATCTTGAAAAAAAAGATTCACGTGGGGTCATATCGGTCACACCATGCATTAGATTGAAGAATGGTTGAATGATACACATCCCAAATGATGGATGTATCATTTTACTATAGTTTTAAAACAATAATAATGCATTTCCTCGGTTTTGAGTATGCCATGTGTGTTTTTACTAAAATTCCATTTTAAACTGGTAACACACACTTTGAGCCATATAGGTGGAATCGAGTTTGGGTTTGACATGAACTGATTGATACACAAAAAAAATTAATTATGAATCATTTTCCCAAATTACCAAGAGAATTTGAGTGCATTTTCTTGGTTTTCAATGAGTGACACTTTTTTTGTATTAGAATGTCAATTTTAAACTGATAACAGATATTTGGAGTCATACCAATCACACCATGTGTTGTATTAAGGTTAATGTGAAATCTAAAAATCAAAAATTATGTATATATCATTTTCCTAAAATAAAAAAACAATCAAAATGAGTTTTCTCAGTTTTGAGTATGCCAAATGTGTGTTTTACTAAAATGACATTTTAAACTCGAAAGGCGCACAATAGATCTTATCTTAAGTGAAAAGTGTAGTGTGAACTTTAATTTTTTTTCATAAACATAGTCATGGTATGATTTTTATTTTACTTCATTTCTAAAGAATTTTATTATTTTCAAGACAGTGCTTCTTATCCTCCTCCGCCTCAATCTCCACCTCGGTCTTCGCCTCTACCTCCTCCTACATATCATAAGATTTTTGATTCACATTTAGGAGAAAGTGTAATGAAAAAATTGATTACCTTGGGTAAGGTATAAGGTTTGGGGGAATGAATAGCCTCAAAGATAGTGGTACCATTTGTTTCATGTAAAAATCTTTACTCAACCACCAGTTTACTTTGATCATTTATTATACATTGTTCTGCCAAACCATACCACAATATAATATCTTGCAGTGAGTCTATTTTTATCTGAATTCATCTCATTATATTATATATAACTTCACGTGGTTTTATATTTAGAAAATATGTTCTACAAGAGACTCCAAAACCTAATCCTCTAACATAACTATATTGTTCTGGCCACTTCAAAGCTACTAAAAGTCACTTTTTCTTCTGGTATGACCATTACTAATTCTTGTGTCTAAACCACATAAAAAATATGAACATATTTATTTTTATGTAATATTGTTATTAATCATAACAAATTACAATTTTTTCATACTTACATATGATTCCCATACAACTTTTTTATTTTCATCAACTGATATACCATCCTTATTTACATGAGTCTCCTTCCATAACACATGATGTGGGATAGAAGTGGCTTCAAATTTTGATTCATCAATCTACATATAAACAAAGAAACATATGTTGTTTCACATCACATAATTAAAATTTTACTGTTGATTTAAAATACAAACCAATTTATTTTCTATTGAAGCATAACCCCTCCTTCCTTCGCGATAGGGGTACACTGATTTTGATGCATATTATTTAATTTCATCCCTCTTTTACTGTTTCACAAATTAACAATTTTGAATAAAATTGGATAAAATAAATAATTTTAAATAATATATTATCAACCAAAATTCACCTAAAATGATTTCTCATTATGACGATTATTGTAATAAGTCCATGTTTCCTGCTTTATAATGTGTGGATAACTAAGTGGTGGGTGGGGATTTATTTTCCCCTCAACATCCCTAAAATGTAACTTTGTCAGAAGAGTCCAGAAGCCTCTATAGGATTTTCTAATGGCCATTAAGACAAATTTCTTATGAAAATATTCTGAAATAAATGAAGTTTACAAGGAATAATAAAAATTAATAAAATTTTCATTATATAATTTTTCAGTAAAATAGAGAAATTAAATTATAACATTACCATTATATCTTTCCAAAGGATTTCTTTCATTACAGGTTGGATGTGTTTCCATGAGTTAATATCAATCAGCACATTCATCCTCATTGTGACCCCAAGATAACTAATGAACATTGAATTTTTGGGGTCAATAGGTTGGTCATGTTGATTAAAACCAACCTCAAATTTTATACCTTGACTTCTTTCCTTGATAATTTTATTCAAAACTATGATGTTGCGTCATTCTTGTTTTTTTTAATTTTTTTCATTAACATTTTGGTGATCCCCTAATAATTACACAGTTTTATCATCAATAATATGTTCTTTATCAATATTGGAAACATTAACATGTTCAGAATACATTGTATATATTAGTAGAAAAATATTAATTTGTCTTGAATAACAACAATGCATAAAAGACTACAATTGGATGAATCTTGCATGAAAATTTTTACTTTCTTGAAAAAAGATATAATACTTAAATACTATAGTACAACTAAACTTCACTAAATTTAGTTAATATGTCCTCATACTCTTGATTCACCTCCATCTCTTGATGATATATTTGAGGCTACTCATTTCCTATTTCAAACTAGTCTTCCTCCCATCACTGTTTGGGAGGTATGTCATCAGTGAACTTTGGAACCACATTGATTAGAGGAAGTCTAGTTTTAAAGAGGGAGTCAAATACATCATCCAGAGATGCAATACAATCAAGAGTTTAAGGATTAAAGTGTCTTAGGAACCTATAATAATGAAATCACTCAAAAAGTATCCTCAATTGAAGTGGAATTGGAATACCCCCACTCCAATGGTCTGAAGAAACAAATCTCATCCCACCTACATTGTACATCACTTTTGTCTACTCTAGGATTCCTCACATTCCAATTTTGGATATTTTTTAATCCACTATGAGATCCCTTTAAAGGGTGAATTTGTCAACTTATGCTCAGTATTGATCTAGATTTTTTTAATCTTAAAAGTGAAATGAATATTTTAAATGAAATACTAAATTTATTATTGTGATATATTACTATAAAATCTTAGAGGTACCATAAATACTTCCTGTCATTGAAAATTATACCACATATCTTGAAGTAGATCAACAAATACCTCTAAGAATGTCCTACTTTACAATTGATATTGATATTATCAATTGTAAAATATAATATTGGTGGGAGTTATCCCCAAAACAAAGTATTATAGACATTGAGGAGATTACACTATACTTTAATCACAGAAATATTATTGAGGACCCTAGATCACCGAAGGAGTTCTATCACCTTAACCTAGTGATAAACAATGATCAAATAAGAAGAGTGGTTTGTCGATAGAATTAAAAAAAGGGTTAATTACAATAGTGGGATCATATCCATTTATAGGGACTCTACATTTATTAAAGTCTACCTTGATCATTGACCACCTTCTCATGGAAACTGGCAATTCATCACATCAGAGTACTTCTTTTATTGAGTGTTTCAATAAATGTTTCAATCCGTATATGATGCTCCTAAAGATTTATAATTTATGAGAAACCATTTGGAATAAGTATCCACATTCATTCATAAAATATTATATATTTAACGATCCACAAAAATCTACATTGGTCATATGTTGTAACCTTTGATAAAAGTATATATAAGCTTAAATTTACAATTACAATTCAAAGATATCAAAACATATGGTATATCTTTTTTGTGAATTTTGGACATGGATAACAAATTACATGAATTATAAGACATAAAGATACAATCCATAAAAATTATATTTTAATCAATTTTTGTTCTCTCTACGGTTATTCACTATATTAGATGACTTTTCAAATTATTTTTCATCCCATGAATTAATTATCTCCCTATTTTGATTAGTAAATCTATTAATAAATTACATCTCATAGTTTTCTTGATCAACTATCCAACCATGGATAATACACTTACTTTTTGGAAATACACTCTTTATATGTTGTTGTGTATTTTTAAGTCCATTTACCAAATGATTTCTCTACTCTATCCGATCTAGGAAATTTTTAAAAAATTTGTTGAGCATACTTTTCTCACCAAATAAATTCTCTATCACTCTTTGTAACCCATTGTTATAGTTTAATAATAATATTTAATTAATTAAAAAAATCAAAACTCTCACAACATGAATCACTAAAATATTTTTTGGAATGTGACTGATTACTTTGATATTTTTTTGAATTCAATAAAAAATATTCATCAAAATCATAAATCTATATAATCGATTTCATTTTTAACGACTTACATGAATAACTAGAATCCAAAAAAATTGTTTTCATGATTTTTACACTTACCATAGTCCTTATATATTCATCACCAATAAATGAGGGCCAAAAATTGGTATCCCCTAATCCTTAAAAACCCTCATAATTAAGAATTTAAAATATATAATCTAGTATATAAGATTAATTCAATCTGAGAAACTACTGAGATTTTGGAACCCTATATTATTCAAATGAAGAGAAAACTAAGGGGGGATGAGAGGTATCCTTATTAATGTCGAGATGAGATTAAACCATTATGTGTGTATATAGAGAAAAATGGGATGGACACTCAAATACATATGAAATTAGAAAATGATGAAATATAACTACACTCACTGTATTTCAGCAGTGATGAGAAGTGATATAGGGTTTTTCATGTTTAAGAAAAGCGAGAAAACACAAAACATAGAACCAAAAACTTCAAACAACGATAGAGGAAGATTAGAAAATAACATACATTAGATTATAACATTTATTTATTTGAGGTAACATAGAGGAGTCACACTGGAAGTAGAGGAGTTCCACGAGAGCATGAGAATCGTGAGTGACTGAGTCGTGGTTCGGGTTTTTTAAGTATATGAGTGACACTTTTAGCTGCGCTTTCAGAAAAGTATTGACAAAGATCCCTTTTATCAGCACTGATAAAATAAATATTTATCAGTACTTTTTTAGGGCTGATAAATCTCAAGATTTATCAGTGCTAAAAATATGATGATAAATGACATATTTATCAGCGCTAACATTTTAGTGCTGATAAATATATCTTTTAATAGTGATTTTTAGCACTGATAAAAGTTTTGTAATTATAATTATTTAAATAAATTTATTATAATTATATAATTATTTAAATAAATTTATTATAATTTTATAATTATTTAAATATATATAATTATTTATTTATAATTATATAAATACTTATTCAAAAAATAATAATTAATATTTAATAATAATTTTAAATATAGTAAACATAAATTTATAGATATATTTATTTATAAATGTTTATTTACAAATATAATTTTAACATTATTAATGGATATATAATCTTAAATAGATGCATTTTAAAAATGAGTGAAATTGAATAAGTGAAAATGAGTACACTTTAAAAATATAAAAAAAACATAAGCCTTTTTAATTAAATATAAGTTATTAAAAAAACATGGATATATATATATATATATTAAAGTGGATGAATACATATTAAGAATACTGAAATATAGTAAACCTATAAATATAAATAAATAATAGAGAATGATCAAATTCAAAAAATAAATTAAAAAATAAAAAACCTTAAAAATGAATACCCAAACTGTAGTATTAAATTTTTTTTACCAATTAGAAACATAATATATATTAAATTTATCTTGTTATAATGAAATTCTAAAATATACTAAAATTTGAATAAATTGCATAAATACTTGGTGTATGTGTTTTTATATATTGCATAAATATATTTGTGTGTGCGTTTGTGTATTCAAATACATTAATGTATATATATATATATATTTATGTAAAATAAATGCAACACACGACATTTTATATAGGATAAATTTAAAAATAAAACAATATTAAAAATGAATAACACATTAATATGTTTTTAATTAACATTTTATATATATTATACTTATTCATTTTATATATCTATATTTAATATATTTTATTTATTAATATTTATAATCTAAATACATGTATATTAAATTTATTCAATTGTATCAATAATTATTTGATTGATAAAATGTTTCATATTTTTCTTAATTTACTCAGTTTATATTTATTTTTTTAATTTTTAATTTTATTTTGGTCCAGTATCAGCACTAAAAAAGAGCTGATAAAGTGAAAATTTTATCAATTCTAAACAAGAGTTGATAAAGGAAAACTTTTATCAACACTAAAAATGCATTGATAGAGGGTACGTTTTATCAATGTTAAAATTAAATCACAGATAAAGGTTTCCTTTATTAGTGATAAAATAAAACTCTGATAAATTTCACCATTTATTAGTGCTAAAAAACATTGATAAATATGAACTTTTTCAATGATTATTTCGAGCAATGAAAATGCCAGTGCTTCTATAGACGTGTTTTGTAGTAGTGTTTGATGGTATCTTCTCTACATAAATACCGCATTAATTGATGAGGAAGGGATGTCACATTTGATATTCCAGACCAACCTGTGATAATATATTAATGACATGATAGATATGAACTTATAATGGAGATCATATATATTGTATGAGTATTTATTCCCATTCTAAAGGGGTTTTTATCTCATATGGATGGTGATAAACTCAACATCAATTATATTCCTATTTTTTGGGAGTTTTTATGTCTTTTTAGAAGAGTTTCCTAGTCTTATGCTGAATTACGAAGTTGGGTTTTTAATAGAACTCATACCTGGTTCCACACATATCTCAAAGACTCCTATAGAATGGCCTCTATTAATTTGGAATAATTGAAGAAGAAACTGAAGGAGAATCTTTTCAAGGGATTCATTAGTCCAATTATGTCACCTTAGGGTGTACCTATCCTTTTTAATAATAAATATGGATTTATCCATTACTATATTGATTATCAGGATCTAAACAAGATCATAATTAAGAAAAAGTACCCTCCACCCTGTATTAATGACTTGTTTGATCAATTACATGGATCTAAATACTTTTCCATGATTGATCATCTTGTTGGATATCATCAATTGATGGTGAATAAAGAAGATATACCCAATATAGTATTATATATAAGTTACATACACTATGAATATATATTGATTCTATTTTTTACTAATTCCCTGGATATATTTACGAATTTAATTAATATAGTCTTTAGAGATTACCTTGATCAGTTTTCTACAGTCTTTATAGATGATATTCTTATCTATTCAAGGATAAATTAGGAGCATGGATACCACCTAAGGATTGTATTAAATACCTTAAGTATGGATAATCTATATTAAAAATTTACCAAATGTGAATTTGGATGAAGAAAGTTTCATTTTTTGTTCATATAATTTCAATAGTGGGTATATCCATAGATCCATCAAAGACAATTATTATTGAACATTGGCTCAGACCAACCACAATGACTAAGTTCTATAATTTTATTGGTTTGGCTAGATATTATAGATGATATGTGGAAAATTTCTCATGAATATCTAATCTACTCACCAAGTTAACTTATAAGGGAGATAATTTCCTTTGTATAAAGGAATGTGAGGAAAATATCATGGAATTTAAGATAAGGTTAGTTAGTGAGCTTGTTATTACATTACCCTACAATGGAGAATGGTTTACAATCTATAGTGATGTTTCAGAGAAGTTATTGGGATGAATTCTCAAGAGGAATGACATTATTATAGATTATTCCTCACAAAAATTGAAGGTTCATGAGGGAAATTACAAAACTCATGATTTAGAGTTAGTTGTAGTATTTTTTGTATTAAATATATAGAGGCATTATATTTATGGAGAAAGGTATGATATATATACTAATAATAAAAAATTAAAGTATATATTCACATAAGAAGGATTTGAATATGCACTAGAGAAGATGATTAGAACCGATTAAAGATTAAAATTGCTCGATACATTACCACCATGAGAAAGAGAACAAGGTGGTTGATTCATTGAGTTGAAAAGATCAATCTAGATCATCTATGATGAGTATCACAAAATATCCAATATTTATGGATTTGTAAAGGATGGATCTGGAAATCATAAAGGAAGTGGGAAAATATCATCTTTCTCAAATGAGTGTTCAACCATCTACACAAGTGAAGTCTAAATAGGCATTGGAGGAAGATGCAGATCTAGGGATAAGGTGATAAATATTCTTTAGTTTGACCCTAATTTCAATGAAATGATAAGGTTAAGGAACCGTGTATGTGTCCCATCCATACCCGATTTGATGAAGGAGCTATTAGAGGAGGCACATAGTTTTTCATTCTCCATTCATCTTGAAATTATGAATATGTATAGTGATTTTAATGAGTATTTATAGTACGAAAACATGAAGAGATATATTTCTGAGTATATATCTCTATGCTTAGTATGTCATCACGTTAAGGTTGACATAAAAAATTATAAGGGGATTTTATAACCATTACCCACACCAAAAGGGAAATGAGAAAAACATCACCATGTATTTTGTCATCAGATTCCCCAAAACATATATACGGAATAATTCTATATGGTTTGTAGCTGAAATCCGTACAAAGTTAACACACTTCATCACTATCAAATAATATTTCACTCAATATCATCTTGATAGTATATATATAAAGGATTTGGTAAGGTTTTATAGAGTATCAAATTAGATGTTCTAGCGAATAATTCAGCAAGATCTAGATATAGAGTTGAGTTTCAACACCACATATCATACTTAGATAGATGATCTGTCTGAGATAAAAATTAAAACCCTAGTTGATATACATATATCTTGTTCTATGGATTTTAAAGTTGGTTGGGATAAACACCTTTTAATCATTGAGTTTCCTTATAATAATTTATTTAACTCAAGTATTCATATGGATCATTATGAAGCCCCAAATAGAAATAAGTTTAGAACTCGAATGTACTAGGATGAAGTTGGAGAAATAAAGCTATTGGGACCTAAGATAGATAAGGAAATGATAAATAATGTTAGATCCATTCAATAACACATCAAGCTAGCTCAATGTTGACAGACAAGTTATAATGATAATCATCAATGGGATCTAGAGTTTGAAGTTTTTGAGAAGGTTTTCCTTTGAGTTTCACTATGGGATAAGGTTTTGAGATTTTGGAAGAACGGAATGTTGAGCCCTAGATACATTTTCCTATTTCAGATTGTTGATCGAGTAAGGATAATAACTTATCACTTGGAAATTCCACTAAACCTATCTCAAGTGTATGATGTGTTCCATGTATCTTTCCTGAAAAATTACATAAATGATACTTCACATATACCGAACTCCAAATTTATACAACTATATCATGATGTTTCCTATAAATGAAAACCTATTGAGATTCTGTATTATAGAGTGAATGTTTTATGAAACAATACTACTCACCAAGTCAACGTTTTTTGGTGAAACCACCAACTTGAGAAAAATACATGGGAACCCAAGGATATAATGAGTCATAATTATCCTTAGTTGTTTTCTAAAAACTCTAGTTTTATTATATTTTACTTTTAATATATATATATATATATATATATTTATACGGATTTATCCATAGATTCGGTTGGTGTTTGGGCATATCGGGACCCTAGAATAAATATATAAATATAATAATATATTTTTACTAAATCCTCCCACACATCATTTCAGTTTAAATGGTTTCCCATTTTTTGGGACCTCATATGGGAAATATGAGACCACGATTGATTCCAGGGCATGGGGTTTACCCAATGTGTGACCTAATGTTAGTCAGTGTCAGGCATCTAGTTGAGGCATCCATTTCCAGGTGAATTTAATAAAATAAATAATGTATTTATTTATTTTATTTTAATAACCCTAACCTAATCCTGCCTCAATAAACCCTTTTATAATAAATTTATATATTTATCCATATAACCCTAGGAGTATTTGAGGGGAGGAGAACTATCTTTAATTGGTGGATCAGGATTAGACGACAAATGATGATCGAATCGAGGTGGATCGAGAGGCGGGTAGTGAATTCACCAGATCATCATTTTTGGAGAACAAGATTTTCATCAATAATCAATCCTAAATTGATGAAAGGATTTTCATTTGTAGTTTCATTACTTTTTATTTGATAATCATAGATTTTTATATGTTTATAATGATTTGTGATTACCCAACCTTTGTATGAGCTATAATATAATATTTTTTTAAAAAAATTATTATTTTGTTATTCCACATTATCACCAATGATCCTAAACTTATTGATCATTTTACAAGAGAAAATCATAAAACAACTATTATCACCTTTTTTATTGTTCTTTATCACCAAATTTATTTTTATTCTTCTTCGTTGGCTCGCAGAGTCACAATTCGAAATTTTTGGTGTGGGTTCAGGCATGGTCGAACCCCCATATTTTTATCGATTTCATAAATGATAAATTGATTGATGGTTGGTGGATATATCAAGATGGATTCTCAATTTATAGTGATATTTTTAGGTTTTGAAACCCTGGGTGGAAGTGGATGTATGATGGATTCTTGTGTGGGTGATCAGATTCTGATTTCCGGCCACCAAAGGCTAGGAATAAATAGATGAAGTTATTTTTCTTCAATTCTAGGAAGTCAAATAGTGGGATTCATAGTAGCAAAGTAGGATCTATGATATGAATGAAGAAATAGAGTATTTTTTAAAAACATGACTACATGGAATGTATTATTAAGAACACATGTTGTGTAGTGCCCTGGATTCAACATATAGGGTTTCGAGTAGAGATAAATATCACATGTCCTATGGACCCACCACACACCATGTGACCCTATACCGACAACTCAGGGTGTACTCTAGGATTACACAGGCATAAACACATCCATACACATAGGAATGACTAGAGTACACTGACATGAAATTGTACTTAGACACATTTAGGATACTTGGAAATGACTATGAACACAAGTATATGCTGACGTACATGGTCATAGATAGAAGAGCATGAGAAATCCCTCGGTGGATGAGACAGGCCGTGTACAAGTAGTACATTCCATGTACTTTGACATGGATTTTAAAGCTGTGTCTAGGGGGAACACACCAAGGTGATGAGATGAGATCACACACCATGTGACCCATATACACACTATATAATTCTTCCAGAAACTTCTTCCTTTTGTATCTCCTTCTTTGAGACTCAGATATTTTCCCACAAGTAGCTTATCCAGCATGATTTTCTATATAGTACATAATGGTATCCTTTGTAGTAGAATACAAGGTATTACGTGAGGTTTTACAAGTATGATGATTGTTAGGCAACACTTGATGATGGAAGTGATTAGGGAAGGATCATTGGAGTGATGCTGGGTTATGTACTCCTCTATCACACCAGGTCGTGGGTACCCCATAATCATTACATAGGCTGAGTCGGTACTCCCCCATACTATAATTGGGTGCATTTTAAATATCTATAGATTGGTACTCTCCTATCTTTGAGATCCGGTAGGGAGAAAGTCATCATCAATATGTATGGCTCCCATGGTTGTGGAACGTACTAGCAAGGGGTGATCCCATCCACACAAATTCTTGAAAGGTTGCACATGATGCTGGGAAGTAGATATGGACTTTCAGAGCTTTAGGTAGACTCATCAACTTTGGATAGGATGTGATATGGAGATGAAAATTCTCTCTCAACTGGGTTTCTCTATGATCATATATATATATATGTGTGTATTGGGTTTTGTTTCCCTCTTACTATAGGTTGATATGACCTCTTTTTTATCTATCTATCTCTCAATTCATGTTTTTTGGTCCTCCTATTGGGTATGTATATACTCACCACTGTATGGGATTTGTATACACATGTCACATCTTGTGCATATGATAAAAATTTCCGTGGTGATATATGTGAGTCATATTGATTTTTGGGTGAATTAACCACATACGGTGGTCAGACTGGGAGATCAGGATTCAGGATCTCTTTAGATTTTTTTTATCCCAGTGTTATTGGGTTAAGACTTCATTACCAATTAGGAGTTCATTTTTATCTTTTATTATTTTGATTAATAATTATTTTACTCTTATATATTCACTATATATTGTTGCATGCATGTTTTTCTCGAGATATTGTTGCCTTTAGTTATTCCTATACACTATTGCCTATAAAGGTTAGGTGTGTACGTACAGGTACATTAGAAAAAAGACTATCATTTTTAGTTATTCCTTCCTAGTGCTTATTTAAATCCCCTAACCTATTGGAGGTAATATTGGGGTTGTCACACCCAACCTTTCTCCAGAAAGGGAGGCCCTAGTGGGTTATGTCATAACAAGGTGGTATCAGAGAAGTTCATTCCTATGGATAAATTTTGTAAGTTTTATCTTTTTTTAGGATTGGTTCAGACTTATGAAAATAATATTGAAGTGTATTTAGTGTGTATTTTAGTCTAGGGAACCTAGTGTTGGTGTGGTGGTTAATGTATCCATTCAATAAGATTCCTACTACCTTCTTGGAGACTCGACATAATGATACATTGGTTTTAGTGAACAGTGGTACACGAATCCTATACGACTGAGTCCTTTGAATATATTTATTGAGTCATATCCCCATATATATATTCTCATAAAACTATGGTATGTATTGATCACTTTTATAATGTCTTCCTGAAGACATCCAATGAAGTTACAAATACTATATTATGAATAAGATCAATTGAGTGATGATTCCTTGGTTCATGGACCATTTCATGAGGTATTTCCTATAAGTGGTTTTAGATTAGTGCCCCTAAAAAATGAGTAAAATTATATACCAGGAGGGAAGAAATATGATGCACACAAGATTATTGTGATTTTTGAGATCCACATCATAGACTGATGATATTCCATGATGATCTAATTACCCTATTAGAATATGATTCACTTGAGTTGGTGATCTGAATATTTAGGATCACGTAGGAACCAACTGATCAGATGGTTGTGCTATCATCTAGTCTTTTCCATAGAGAATCATGGTGTCGGTAGAGTATGATCATTTAGACCCATGATGAGTTGATCATGTCACGGTCAATATTATAGTAGATGTTTCGTGGGGAGCATTACTCCTCATGCTTATTTTCCATGAAGATTTTGGATCTTCTCAAGTTACAGAAGGGTGACATGAAAGTTAAAGAGTATGATGCGAGGTTAAATAACATCACACATTACTCCCTAGATATAGTGAGATATTGTTTATTTTAGCTACAAAATTTTTATTAGGGTCTCAATAAATACATTTATTCCAGTGTAGTCTCTTTGTGCCTTACGACCTATGTTGGTGGTCTAGAGCGGGATCTATGACTAATAGATTCCAAAAAAAGGGATTCCAGGTGGTTGGATTTGAAGGTGGGAATCACGTGGCTGAGTACTTTACAACATATAACATCCATTTTACATTGATGTCTTGGTATTGGAATCATTCTCATTCTCGGATATAGATTCATGGATCGACATCTTAGGGATCATGTAAAGGATCCAACTAGCCATGTGAGGTCCGATGATATGATTTTTATGGGTGGGATCACATGTAACATGATTAAATGACACATTGTTCCAAGAAGGATAGAACGATGGTGGATGAACCACCATGGAAGAGACAACATCGTGATTATGGATCTCCCATGAATGGTTAAGGCAACCCTCCAGGAGGTAGCACAGAAAAAGGAGTAGGTGGAGATCCAAAGAGAGGAGATACTAGTGCATGGAGATGATATGAGATACTTCTACCACCACCACCAGGTAGCCCATACTGGGATCAAAGATATGACATCAAAGTCCATGGGAAGCTGCAGGCTATAGTGGGTTATGACCAGGATTCACATGAGATGATTTGAGGCACAATTTGTGTCTTTTATACTCTTTTTCTAGTAATAATAGACACATGTGTGAGTCATTCATTTATTTTCTTATCCCTTGTTGGATATATGAAGATTCCAATTGAGAATTTATCATAGAATCTACAATTAAATGTTCCAATAGGGAGTAATTCATAGATATCACATATATGCCGATAGTGAGAGATGGATCTCAGTGGAGAAAGTTAATCATGGGAGATCTTGTTCTTCACACTGAAACCTTATGACATCATATTGGGTATGAACTAGTTTTCCATGGTTTAGTCCCAGTTTTATTGTCATTATAGACGAGTTAGACTCTTTTATACAGATGGGATGATATTATCATTTGTAGGTGAGAGATATCTCATGGATGAGTGGGTAGGTCTTATGGAAAGGAAGATACAACCCATCACCCATCAGTTCACAAGTTTATCCATTGCAATAAAAGGATATTTTAGGCATATATATTCTTATAGTAGTGGAGTAATTTATGTATGTATTTCATGAGGACATTTTGGGAATACTACTAAGGTGATAGATGGACTTCTGTGTTTACTTTCACCCTAAGACCACACCAATATCTTTAGCGGCATATCATATGGCCCCTAATGATCTTATGGACTTCATGGTACAGTTAGAGGACCTTTAGGAGAAGGGGTTCATTAGACCCAGTGTTTCCCCTTGGGTAACTCCAGTTTTTTTTAAAAGGTGGATGGGATCTTGATTCTTTATGTTAATTATCATCACGTAAATCAGGTAATGATAGAAAATAAGTACCCTTTTACTAGGACTGATTACCTCTTCGACCACTTGAGTGTATTGAGTTGGTTCTTGAAGAACAATCTCAGGTTTGGTTACCACTGGTTGACGTTTTATGAGAATAATATTTTTAAGATGACATTTTGATTCTTCTATAGACACTATGAGTTTCTAGTGATGTTTTTTGGTGTGAGAAATTCCCCTGATGTGTTTATAGCTCTTATGAATCAAATATTCCATCCATAATTGGATTTATTTTTGGTAGTATACATTGATTACATACTCATTTACTCTTAATCAGAGGAGGATTAGGCATGATATCCAAGGATGGTCCTAGACTTACTCTGGGAGAAAAAAATTTATGGTAATCTCTCTAAGTGATAATTTTGGTTATGTGAGGTTCAATATTTTGGGACTGTCATTTATGAACATGGTTTATATTGGTCAGAGTAGAGTAATAAATATGGGGGGGGGTGAATTGAGTGTCTATAAAAATTTCTGTTTAAAAAGTATTCTTAAAATTGTTCCCCAATAAATTTAAATACATCCCAGTTAATCAAAGTAATACAGTTATGAAAGTTAGACTATTTAAATAACTTCTCAGAAGATTGATAAATTCTTATTAATCTTAATATTATTTATTAAAATTACTTTTGAAGCTATTCTAATAAGGAAAACAATTATAAATTCTTTACAATATTAACTATCAAAGTAAATTTAGTGATTTCTGACTTGTACATTAAAATAGAGAAAACTAAATTAAATAGCACAACGGATATAAAACAAGTGGTTCAATCTCAAGATGAGACTTAATCCACTCAACTTTGTGATCACCTTCCACTAAGTAGTTTATATAAATAAACTTGATCCACAGTCTGGATCAGTGTTAACAATAGTACACAAGACTGTCTAGGTTACACGACCTCTTCCACAGTTCTTCAGGGGTATGAACTTTATCAGGTCACACAAGGACCTCTTCCACTCTTATCTATGGGAATAAATAAGTGTAAAAAGATGTATGAGAAATTATATCTTGTATCCATCAATTTAATGTAGGAGAAAATGTATATTTTTATACGGACACACACACACACACTGCTCTAAAGATAAAAATAACACATAAAAGATCAGAATAGACAAGATAATGTTAGAAGTGCTATGAGTGTTATTCTATGAATATCTAGACTTCTAAAATAAAGTAGATGTAGAAATTGAGTCCTCTTGCAGAAAACAGAGTATCAAAAGTCAGCTAGATCTAGATCATGTTATTCATGGATTTGATAGAGAGAAAAATGTTCTCGACTCTGGGATTTGAGTTTTGTTCATGTGTTATTCAGTAGATTTAGGTTTCATGTGTCTGTTATTCTTTCAAGAATGCTCGTGCTTCTTTGTTATCATGCACACACTTGTTTATCTATTGTCACTACTATCTCCACCTTTTCTTCTGACCACACTGTTCTTTTTATTCTTAGAATGCATGTGTTGGAGTTGAAAAGATGCATGTATTATTCACCTCGTACCTCATAATATCGGGTGACATGTATACAAAGAAACATTAATTGTGTCAGTGCATTTAAAAACTTCAAATATGATGGTTAGAAATTAAATTGAAAAATGACAAAAAAGATTAATAAACGATGTCATAGTATGTCTGGAAATGGTGTCTCCATGAAATGGTGTCTACTTGAAATGGTGTCTCCTTCTTTTCCTTTGACTTATGAGATATCTATGATGGTATATTTTTATAGAGATCAGGAACCGGTAGCACATATGCGGTGTTTGATCACAGTGTCTGATCATAATGTCTGGATGGTCACGGTGTCTAGATGATCATGGTTTCTGGATGGTCACGGTGTCTAGGTCACTGTGTCTGGGTCACAGTGTCTAGTAACAGGGTCTATGTCATGGTGTCTGGTCATGGTGTCTGGGTCCTTTTCCAGAAACAAATAACTAGTGGAAGACTCATGATTTTTCAGAGTTAGCCAAATATCTGTACATAGACTTAAAAAGTGACATTCATAGAATAGATTAGACTTAATAATTGATCAAGGAAATCCATTATTACACAAACTCAATATAGTTTACAATCATTAAACATAGCACTTAAGTTCTTGGATAGCTTTATTTAATTCCTAAAGAAACTAATCATCTGTACACATGATTTTAGATAGATTAAACAGGATTAGGAATCTTTACAAAATGTATAGGATTTGTGACCATTAAAAATTGATTAACACATGAGGAGTCCAACAATCCCCCCTTTTTTATGATAAAAAATCATGTGAGTGAGAGATTTATTCTTAGGTAATGTGTCTCTTCTTTAATGTGCATATAGAATGCATAGTTATCCCCCTTTTCAGATTATCAAAAAGAGAAAATAAGAAATAGAAAATAAAAGTTCACAAAGTGTCATGACAAACAATAAGTAACAAGAATACAAAAATCATTCCTATAAATAGATAGTAGTCACTATTTTTTAGAATTGTCTTGTCTTCTATTTTCCCTTAGTAGCATCATTAGAAGAAGAAGACATAGGAGAAGAGGAGAAAGTGGAAGAAGGGAGTGAACTAGTAGACATAGAAGGTAAAGAGAGTCCTTCAAAAATAGAAGGGGCCAAGGTAGGTGTAGTGGAAGACCAAAAAAACTGTTGATCAAGGATAACAAGCCTGATCTGACTCAGATCTTGAGAGATAGACATAGATGTAGAGGCAAGGTAAGAGGATGAGAAGGTAGGAAAAGTAGATCTCAGGGGTGAAGCTGTAGGAGAGACAATGGTAGTACTCTAGACATGAAGATAAGGCCTCAAAATCTTGACGAAGTCAGCAATGATCTCTCCACCATACTACATGTATTTATCAAAATCATCCATGTTCTCTATAAACGTTTCCAACAAAGGGGTGAAATCATTTAGCTTTTGGGATTGGGTTTTGAAATATTGAGTAACAGGAGGGATTCTTAGATTCTCCACTAGGTACATGAAATGCTTGGTCATTTCATTCTTAGATAAGATCCGATTGAAGTAGAAATCCACCATCTTAGAAATTTATTTCTTATCATAATTGGAAATCTTGGAATGAATTCTCACCAAATCAATAACTCTTTCACTATTCTTGAAAACATCAGATAGAGATTCCTTTTCAAAGCTACTGAGCACAAATTTAAGTTCTTCTTTGACAAATGTTCTAAGTAGATCACGGTCTAAAGAGGGTTGAGATGGTTGTATAGAAGTACGAGAAGATGTAATATCCTCAGTAAGGGATTTCAGTTGATTTATAACTTTCTTGAGACAAGCCTTATACTCATTAGTTAACTTGTTAAGACCAATAACAAGCTCACACATCTCTTAAACAATCTTATTATTTATTTCAGATACCTTGTCATATAAGGAAGTAAGATTAGGTTGAATTAGGGACGCTACATCCCATTGAATATTACTAATGACATCCTCAATAAGATAAGAAACATGTTCTGGTATTGAGTTCATCACTTTCTGAATTTATTCAACCATACCTCTGAGAGTCTTTAATTCATCACATAAATATTTTTTCTCAACTATGAAATCTTGAATATCATGAAGAATCTTGGGTTGAATCTTCCATATGTTCTTTTCCAATAACAAGGTATCATCTCTCTCACTCAAGTTGGTTACAGGAGCCTATTGGGTATTCATGAGTCTTTCAAATCCAGCTAATAGGGTAGTTCAAAATGATTTTAGATCATCCTTATTCACCAGGTTTGGAGGTTCTTGTGAAGGTTCATGGATAGAAGATGAGCCAGGCTCAATATCTTTGGTAGAGATAGATTCATCTGTAGATGTCAGTTTCAATTAAAACATAGTAGATATATCAATTATTTTAAGTGATAATTCTTGGGAATCATTCACATAAAAATAACTAGGGAATTTATACCATGTATCCACTGAGCTTGGATCAATCAGATGTGGTACTTCAAAACTTTTCAGACTTGGAGGATGCTCCACCTCATCAGGTGAATCTTTCTTAGGACTGAAAGATTTAGATCCCTAATATACTTCCTAAATTTCATCCCTGATATACTCACCCAATTCCTTTCTATCCAACTGAAAGGATTTCTCCATTCTCTCTTCAATAGATGAAATAATTTCCGGAAAAATTTGTTCCTTTGGGTGTTCTTTAAGAGAAGCTTCTTTCAAAATAGAAAGATCTTATTCTATATTCTCTTTTACAAAATTTTGTTCGTTTACCTGAGAAACAGATTCTTCTTCAACAATAGGTTGTTTTTTCAAATCAAAAACTTCTTCAGGAATAGGTATTTTCTTCTCAATTAAGACTTGAGGAGAAGATTCACTATCTTCTTAAA
Organism: Viscum album; assembly: GCA_963277665.1. NCBI lineage: Eukaryota > Viridiplantae > Streptophyta > Magnoliopsida > Santalales > Viscaceae > Viscum > Viscum album. The sequence goes on along the minus strand of OY728137.1, from coordinate 2,107,123,429 downwards.
CCAGAATAGTTTCTATAGAAGGTACACGAACCTATTACTCTTATTACTCATTATAATACTCAACAATTTCATCTGGTTCCAAACTATGATTACAAATATCCTTAGGTCTTGAAGAGTGTTACACCAGATTAAACTTTTTATAAACACCATCATTATCTTACACCCATGATTTTATCCATGGATTCCAACTGATTTTCATTCTCTTTTCTGTAACTTTTGAGAGACAGAACTCATAGTACTTAATGGATTCTTTATCTGGTCCAACCAACCTTTTTTCATGAAGCATAACTGAGATAAGACTTGAATAGAACATGGAGGTTTACTTGGAGGTTGTTTTGATCAACTCACACATATGGTGTACAACATATTTTCAGAGGTTGATCTTATGTCCATTTTTCATGAGATGTATCAAAAATACATCTTGATACTTGAGTGTAGAAAAATCACCTTTTCTAGGGCTAATCAGATTCTAAGAAAATTTAAACAGAAGTCTGGTTTCACTATCTAGCTCAACAGTTATGGATCTTCGCTTTGTTTTATTCCCAGTTAAGCTTCCCAATGCTTCTTTAAAAACAAAAAACTCACTTAGAGGTGGAGGACCTCTTTGGAATTCCTCACAAATACCCTCATGAGGTATCCTAAGGCATGAAACCCATAACCTCGAAGAAAAGTTACAACTCTGGCCATTGATCCAACTTCACACAATATAGCCATCTTTTATATCAAAAGAGAATTGAACATACTGGTAAAATGGTTCAACTAGTTTTAGGTAAATTAAACTATCCTCCTTTGTGAACCAATCCATCTATCTTTGCTCTCTAGGGCATATCTCTTTTTCAGGTACCACTATTGTGTCTACTAGATTCAGATTTAGAGTACATTCGGGCGCTATCTTCGGTGCTATTTTCAACTTCTTCTTTGAACCACACTTCTCAAGAGTTGACAACGATGGGCATTTTATCCTAGGAATTCAGCAACAGTTAAAGAGAGAGAGAGAGAGAAAACTGAAGGGTTGAGAGAGGGGTTACAGTTTGAGAGAAGAGATCTTGGGTGAAGAAAGAGTGAAAATTCTTTAGTTTTTTTCATTTAGGGATACCTAGTGTCGCAAAAACAAAAGCACATGAAAGTAAATGAACACAATAATTAATTACCGTGATACATGTTATGATGTATAAATAAAACAATAAAGAATCTTTACAGTGAGACTGTAATCAACTTTCACAGTGAGATCGTAACTGGCTTTCACTATGAGACTATAACTGGCTTTCACAGTGAGATCGTAAATATGAAAAACAAGTTTTAAGAAAGTAAAATTATAGAACTGTTAGATAGTGACTTGTGAAGTCGTAAACTATGAAATAATAAGCTGTGAAACTGTATATTTACTATTTAGGATTTATCATTCCCAATTCATGTATGATGTAATATGTTCTTTTATAATTTAAAGGATTAGAGAATATATTAGCAAGATGATATTCAGTTCCAATGAATTCCAAAGTGATGTCACCTTTTTGATAATTATCTCTCAAAAAGTGATGTCTTACATCAATATGTTTTTTCCTATAGTGTGAACCAATATTTTTTGAGATTCTAATAGAACTTGTATTGTCACAATTTATAGGTACATGTCTTAATTGATATCCATAATCTAGTAATGTGTGTTTCATCCACAAAATATGAGCACAACAACTACCAGTAAATATGTATTCAGATTCTTAAGTAGATAATGCTACAAAGTGTTGTTTCTTACTACTCCATGATAATAGTAACTTGCCTAAAAAGTGACATATTATAGAGGTGATTTTTCTATCTAACTTACAACCACCGAAGTCAGCATCCGAATAACTTACTAACTCAAATGATTTTCCTCTGAGATAGAAAAGTCCTAGATTGGGTGTATGCTTGAGGTATTTAAAGATTATTTTAACAACATTTAAATGAGATTCCTTAGGATGTGCTTGAAAAAAAGAACACATACACACAATAAACATAATATCAGGTCGACTAGAAGTTAAGTAGAGTAAGCTTCCAATAATTCCTCTGTAAGTGGTTTGATCGACATATTTTCCATCTTCATCATGATCCAACTTACAAGTAGTACTCATTAGAGTGTCACTAATTTTAGTACTATACAAACCAAAACGTTTTAGAAGATATCTAGTATATTTTATTTGATTTAGAATGATACCATCATTATTTTTAATGATTTGAAATCCAAGAAATAATTTTAGTTCACCCATTAAACTCGTTTCAAATTCGTTTTGCATCATTTTAGAAAATTCAATACATAAAGAGCTATTTGAAGATACAAAGATAATGTCATCTACATAGATTTGAACTACTAAAATATCATTGGAAATTTGTTTTATAAAAAGGGTAGGATCAGATATTCCTTTTTTAAAACCTTTAGAAATAAGAAACATACTCAGTCTATCATACTAGGCTCTAGAATCTTGTTTTAAATCATATAAAGCTTTTGATAATTTAAAAATATGGTTTTGAAAATGAGGGTTTGTAAAACCAGGGGGTTTCTCAACAAATAAATCCTAAGATATATACCCATTTATAAATTCACTTTTAACATCTATTTGATATAGTTTGAAATTCAGATCTGCAGTATAAGCAATAAAAATTTTGATGGCTTCAAGTCTAGCTACTGGTGCAAAAGTCTCTTCATAGTCAATTCATTCTTATTGACTATAACCTTGTGAAACCAATCTATAATTGTTTCTAACTATATTACCAGCTTCGTACAACTTATTTCTAAACACCCATTTAGTTCCTATGGTGAATGTCTCTTTGGGTCTGCCCATAAGTTTCCAAACTTTGTTCTTTTCAAACTGATTATGTTCTTCTTGCATAACCATCACCCAAAATTCATCATTGATAGCATCATTAATGTTTTCAGGTTTAGTTTGTGAAAATAAAACTTGATGTTCAACCTGATTTCTTAGAGAATCTCTAGTTTGAGTTCCTTTATCTAAGTCTCCTATAACAACATCTAAAGGACGGTTCTTAAGATTTTTAATAGCTCTAGAAAAGGAATTACTAGTGATTTCAGGTTCTTCAATAGGTTTGGGTTCATTATGACCTGAATTTAAAGAATTTCTAGAACTTTAAGTTTTCACAGATTCTTTTACAAGATGGTTAGAGGATTTTGAATTAATTTCCATATTTGATACATCATCCTCCAGGTTCACTAGAGTTGTTTTAGGCTCATGTGGATCCGTTTCATCAAATTTGACATGGACATATTCTTCTACACATTTAGTTCTTTTGTTAAACACTCTATAGGCTTTACTAGATATTGAATATCCTAAAAATATTCCTTCATCACTATTGGATTCAAAATTTTCAAGATTTTCCTTAGTATTAATGATATAGACTTTTCAACCAAGAACTTTGAAGTATCTAACTTTGTATTTTCCATTGTTACACAACTCATATGAAGTTCTTTTAAGAATAGGTCTAGTCAACACTCTATTTATAATATAGCATTCTATATTTATAGATTCAACCTGAAAATAAATAGGTAATTCATATTCACTAAGCATGGTTCTAGAAATCTCTTGCAGGGTTCTATTTATTCTTTCTTCAACCCCATTCTGTTGAGGTGTTTTAAGGGTAGAGAAATTATGACTATAGCCATTTTGCGAGCAAAAGGATTTGAACTCTTCATTTTCAAACTCATGACCATGATCAATTCTTAAGGAATTGATTCTAAATCCACTAATATTTTCTATAGTTTAGGAATATTTTGTAAAATGAGAGAAGGCTTTACTTTTGTGAGCCAAAAAGAAAGTCCAAGTGTATCTAGAAATTTCATCTACAAGAACATAAACATAGTGCTTTCCATTTAAACTAGAAACTCTAGATGGTCCAAATAAATCCGTGTGAACTAGTACGAGAGGTTGAAAAGTTGAAACTTCTTTATTTGGTTTGAAGTAAATTTTGTGTTGCTTTCCCTTTTTACAAGGATTAAACAATTTATCATTTGGAAACCCATGTTTGGATAGGTATTTGACTAAGATTTTTCTAGTTAACTTTTTAAGGGAGTGAGTATTATAGTGTCCTGGCCTCCTATGCCAATGCCATGATTCTTTGTGAAATACACTTAAACATGAAGCATTTTGAGAAACTAAATAATTTAATTTAAAAGAATATACATTTTTATTTCTTAAATCAATAAATACTAATTAATTTTTATAATTAAAAATATTGCAAGCATAATTTTCAAATTTAACATGAAATCCATCATCACATAGTTGTGAAATACTAAGAAGATTATATTTCAATCCATAAAAAAGTACTTTGGAAATCAAAACTGAGTTAGAGTTACCGATTTGGCCAAGGCCAATAATCTTTCCATTGGCATTGTCACCAAAGGTGACATGTCCTCCATCAATTTTTATTAAATTATTGAAGCATGAATAGTGTATTTTCACATGTCTTGAACACCCACTGTCAAAGTACCATAAGCTTTTACATGCGATCTTTAAGTATCTTTCCTACAAAATAGTCAGATAAAAACAGATTTTGGTACCCATACTTGTTTGGGTCCAGTAATATTAGTGACTAGTGATTTAGGAACCCATATCTGCCTCATAGGTTTCCTATAATCATTATGTAATTTACTTGAAAAATAAACTCTATTTAGTCCAAAAAAGATTGAAATAGTATATAGTGTATCATAACTTGAACTAGATTAATGTTTTTCAGAACTAGGAGTAAAGATGTATGTCATAGATTTAGAAACAAAGTTAGTTCTTCCAAAATTTCTTTTACCAGGTAGATATCCAATGACAGTAGTATATTTAGGAGAAATATTTTTACCTAGAATTTGTACCAAGGTATCTTTACCATTAGTAAACATTTCAAGATCCTTTTTCAATTTCTCATTAGATAGTTTGAGTTCATTGTTCTCTTTAAGTAATTGATCATTTTTTTGACTTTCTACAGTGAGTTTAGTTTTAAAAGTTGAGGTAAGATCACACTATTTCTTTAAAGACTTGTATTTATCTTTTAGTTCATTGTATGTATTTTTAATCATATTACAGTACTCAAACATTTATTTATTATACATATTTTCAGAGTCACTCTCATCTCAAGAATAATAGTAATTGTGTACAGGAGATTCCAATGTTACCACAGATGTGTATTTCATAAAACACATATTGGACTTATTAGCCTATTCATCATGTAAAGATTATGAGTCACTTGAAATATCCTCAGAATCAATCCATGTTAATTTCATTTCCTTTATATAATTTCTATCATTGTCATCATATTTCTTTTTGTACTTGAGTTTGGGACAGTCAGCCTTGATAGGTCCCTTTCGCTTACATTCATATCAAACTATCTCATCAAAATTGTCACACCTTTTCCAATCCTTCTTCCAGCTTCATTTTTGATCATATCTTCCTTTGAAGTTTGGATTTCTAAAAAATTTATTCTTCTTGTAAAATCTCTTAAACATTCTGGCTAATTGAGCCATCTCCTCATCACTGTGAGGTGATGATTGTTCACTGCTGGAACTTTCTACAGAAACTTCCAATTTCCCTTTCTCTTTGTGTTTAGAGGTGGTGGTATTGAATGCAACAGATTTTCTTTTGGGTTTATCCTCCACTTCCTTATTGACTTTCATCTCCTCTTCATATATCATCAGTTTTCCAATGATTTCTATTACAGGTAGCTTGATGATGTCACGTGACTCTCTAATAGAGATAGAGGTTCCTCTCCATCTGTCAGGTAGGCATATGAGAATCCTCATGATCTATTCTTTGGTAGTGACTTCTCTTCCATGAGAAATCATTGTGTTGACTATTTTGTTGAACATGAGATACATGTCAGAAATAGGCTCATCAGGTTTCATTTTAAAGCTATCATATTTAATAGTATAAGTATTAAGTCTCATTTCTTTCACACTAGAAGTTCTTTCACATGAAACAAACAAGGTATCCCAAATTTCATGGGCAGTTTTACATACAGAAATTATATTAAATTTCTCATCTCCTAACGAGAAATATAAAGAATTCATGGCTTTGAAATTGTTATTGTAGGTAGTCTAGGTAGGGTTATCCCAAGTGATTCTATTAGTATCCGGAATCTTATACTCATATATAATTGAAGAACAGATTTCAAAACTCATACTTTCTAAATAAATTTTCATTTTAAATTTCCATTGAGCATAATTGGTTTCATTAAATAATGGTGGTATTTTTGTTGTAGAACCTTCCAGCATATTATCCATAATAAAGATATAATTTAAAAGAGATATAAATTTATAATTAACAAAAATTTACAGATCTTTAAAGAACAACTACAATCACAGTTGAATAGGGTCAAAAATTAAGTCTTAATAAATAAATCATCTGATACCAAATGTTGTGAAAAGTAGAGTACTCAAGAGGGAGGTGAATTGAGTATCTATAAAAATTTATGTTTAAAAAGTATACTTAAAAAGGATCCATAATAAATTTAAATACATCACAGTTAATCAAAGTAATACGGTTATGAAAGTTTTACTATTTAAATAACTTATCAGAATATTGATGAATTATCAATAATCTTAATATTATTTATTAAAATTACTTTTTAATCTATTCTAATAAGGAAAAAAAATTATAAATTCTTTCCAAGATTAACTATCAATGTAAATTTAGTGATTTCTAACTTATACAGTAAAATAGATAAAAGTAAATTAAACAACACAACGGATATAAAAAAAGTGGTTCAGTCTCAAGTTGAGACCTAATCCACTCCACTTGGTGATCACCTTCCACCAAGAAGTTTATATAAATAAACTTGATCCACACCCTAGATCGGGGTTAACAATAGTACACAAGACTGTCTAGGTCACACGACCTTTTCCACAGTTCTTTGTGGGTATGGACTTTGTCAGGTCACACATGGACCTCTTCCACACTAATCTATGGGAATACACAAGTGTAAAAAGATGTATGATAAAGGACATATTGTATCCTTCAGTTTAATACAAGATACAGTGCATGTATTTATATGTACACACACACTGCTTGAAAGATAAAAATAATACACAACAGAGCTGAAATAAATAGATAAGGTTATAAGTGTTCTGAGTGTTAGTCTATGCAGCTATGGAATTCTTGGATGAAGTAGACATAGAAATCGATTCCTCTTGAAGAAAATAGAGTATGTATGGTCATGGTGTCTGGATGGTCACCAGAAAACTCCATTCATGGTGTTGATAGTGCGAAGAATGTTCTCGACTCTAGGATTATAGTATTCTTTGTTTGTTCTTCAGTAGTGTCGGGTTGCATGTTTCAGTTCTTATTTCAAGAATGTTTGTGCTTCTTTGTTATCGTGCACACACTTGTTTCTCTGTTGTCACTACTGTCACCACCTTTTCTTCTGGCCTTTCTGTTCTTTTTATTCTTAGAATGCATGTGTTGGAGTTGAAAAGATGCATGTATTCTCCACCTCATACCTTGTACTATTGGGTGACATGTATACAAAGAAACATTAATTATGTCCGTGCATTTAAAAACTTCAAATATTAACATTATAAATTCATTTGAAAAATGGAAAAACAGATTAAGAAACGATGTCACATTTTGTCTGGAAATGGTGTCTCCATGAAATGGCATCTCCTTGAAATGATGTCTTTTTTTTCCTTTGAGCAGTGAGACAATTATGATGGAATAATTGTATAGAGATTAGGAACTAGTAGAACCGATGCATTGTTTGATTACAGTGTCTGATCAAGATGTATGAATGGTCAAAATGTCTAGATGGTCACGGTGTATGGATGGTCATGGTGTCTGGATGGTCACGGTGTCTGGATGGTTACGGTGTCTGGATGGTCACGGTGTCTAGATGGTCAAGATTTCTGGATGGTCACAGTGTCTAGATGGTCACATTGTCTAGATGGTCATGGTGTCTGGGTCACAGTGTCCGAGTCACTGTGTCTGGTCATAGTGTCTGGGTCATGGTGTATGGTTAGGGTGTCTGGGTCATTTTCCAGAAAAACATAACCAGTGGCAGACTCACGGGTTTTCAGACTTAGCCAAATATCTTTATATAGACTTAAATAATGACATTCATATAATGGATTAGACTTAATCATTTATCAAGGAAATACATTATTACACAAACTCAACATAGTTTAGAATCACTAAACATAGAACTTAAGATATTGGATAATATTATTTAAAGCAAAATGAAACTAATCATTTGTACACATGATTTTAGATTGATTAAACAGGATTAGAATGCTTTACAAAATGTATAAGATTTGTGATAATTAAAACACTATTAACACATGAGTATTCCAAAAGTTTATCTATGAAGCCATTGAAGATTGATGCAGTTATTTCTTGCGCGACATCCAAGATCATTTCATAGGTGAAGAGTTTTCTTAGATTTTTGTGGTACTATGGAAGGTTTATGGTGGAATTATACATGATTATATCCCCATTGAGAACCCTAATGTGGAAAGGGAAACCATTTACCTATACTGACTATTGTTAGAGAGCCTTCGAGGACATAAGTCAAAGATTTACTAGTGCTTCTATGTTGAGACTACTAGAGGATATTGTTGAGTACATACTATTTTTCAATTCCTCCTTGGATAGGCTCAGTTACATATTGATGAAGGGGCAGAAAATGATCACATATGGGTCAAGGTATTTGATACCTTATTATTAGAACTATGTGACTCATGACATAAAGTTAGTAGTGATAGTCTTTTTTCTAAATATGTGGAGGAAATATCTTCTGGACAAGCATTTTGTTATTTACTCAGACTGCTAGAGCATTAGTCATATATTCACTCAGAGAGATCTAAACCTGAGATAGTGGTTTTGGTTGGAGGTATTAAAGGACTATAACTTTGGGATATTCTATAATACTTGTAAGGGAAACATGTTATAAGATTCCATTAGTAAGAATTCATGTTCTCACGTTGCGAAGGGGGTATTAGAGAAGTTTTATTCATTGTAGCTAACCATGATATATGAGAGGGGCATAGTTTTTCTTCCATTTATGGTGGAAACCCCCTATAAATCTATAGTGGGTGAGAGAGTCTCAATTACGAGACAATAACTATGAGGTTCTATGTGACTATATATCCTTAGGATATGCACCTGATTAATTTCTTGAAGGAGGGGAGAACATTACCCTTTATCTGGTATGGATGGTGGTTCTATTCATGCTATGTTAAGAGGTGATGAGGCAGAGTGTAGCTGAGTTTAACTCTTAGCGTTTCACATAACTGTAAGTAATGGCTAATCACAAGGTACCTGAAGCTTTTTTATAACCTTTTGAGATCCTATAATGGGAATGGGATGACATATCCATGGAATTTATGATGGGTATTCTGTGGATAATAATATTCCATATTTTTATCCAAGTTATTGTTGATCGACTCTCCAAGTTGACACAGTTCTTTTCCACCTGAGAGTAAAGTTTGTTTGAAAGACTGGAAAAATTTTACATACAGAATATCTTCAGACTCCATGGGGTACCCTCGATGATAATCTCTAACAGAGAAGCTCAATTTACATCACTATTGTGGAGATTCCTGCATGAGTATTTTGGGACATAGTTACATATGAGTACAATGTTTCACCCCTAGAAAAATGGATAGAAGAAGCCGAATGTTTAGCTGTTGGATGATATTTTGATAAATTTCATGTTAGAATTTGTATAGATCTAGGAGGATCACTTTCCATTAGTATATTTTTCTTATAATAACATTTATCTCTCTACTATGGACAAAGACCCTTTATAGGACCTATATGAAAGACTGTGTAGGTCACCCTTATGCTGGATTAAGATTGGTGAGACATCTCTTGTCAGACCAGTGATGGTTCAGGTTATGATGAAGAAGGTTAATGTGATCCAAAAGTATATATGGAAAACCCAGAGTAGAAGGAAATATTATACATATCGACATTGTAGGCCCCTAGAGTTTGAGGAGGGAGACCATGTTTTCTTGATTGTATCCACATAAAGAGGATTGAAAATATTTGTAGAAGGAGTAAATCTATCCCCAAGGTTCATCAATCCATTCAAGATACAACATAGGGTAAGTGAGGTTTCATAATACTTAGACATTCCCCTATAGTTAGACATGGTGCATCATGTCTTCCATGTGACAAAACTGGGGAGATATGTGCATGAGCTTATGCATGTGATTGAATGGGGTGAGTTAGACATCAACGATGGTGACACCTATGTGGAGTACCCTCTGTTGATATAAGATCTATAGGATAGGATCCCACATGGAAAGAACATTCCTTTGGTTTATGTTCTTTGGCAGTATGAGAGCATGAAAGAGAGCTCATGGGGGAATGATATCTAGATGTAGGCTCATTACCCCTACCTCATGGTTTAGATTGTGATTTTAGGGTGAAAAGTATTGAATGATGGGAGAATCTAATGGATATTATTTTATTATATTAGTCCTTTGAATATATATATATATATATATACACGTATCTATATATATCCTCAGAGGTGACATGATATATGGGTGTCTTGGGACCTCAAAGTAAATATATTAATATATTATTATATTTTTAATGCATGTGAACAAACATCATTTCGGTTTAATTGTTTTTCCATTTTTGGGGATTTCATATGGGAAATATAATATCTTAGTTGATTATGGAATACAAGGTTTACCCTAAGTGTGACCTAAGGTTGGTTGGTGTCAGATGTTTTGTTGAGGTAGCCATTGGTGGGTGAGTTTTAAAAAATAAAATAAAAAAATATTTATTTTATTTTAATTACCCTAACATAATCCTCCATATATATATATTTACCCTTTTATAACAAATTAATAAGGTTATCCACATAACCCAAGTGGGATTTGAGGGGAGGATCTTTATTCTTCGTTGGTAGATTGGGATCAGATGACAAACAATGATAAGATCTAGGCGAATCAATATGTAGAAAGTGAACACATCATATATTCATCGCTGGAGAACACGTTACTAACCAATGATCGATCCTAAATCTAGTCAGGGATTGTTATTTATGGTTTCCACCCATTTTATTTGATAAGCATGGATTTGTTATCTGCTTATCATTATTTGTGATTACCCAACCTTCACATGATCCATTTTGTAATTGTATTTTTTTAAATAAATTATTATTTTGTTATGGAATGTTATAACATATGATCCCTCACTTATAGACTAGGAATGCATAATAAAATGATGATTATTACCTTTTTTTATTGTTCTTTCCCCCCACTTTTATTTTTGTTCTTCACCGTTGGATCATAGGGTTATAGTTTGACATTTTCGGGGAGGTTTTGATCAGGGTCAAAACCCCAGATTCATGTAGGTTTCATGAATGAAGAATGGATTGATGGTTGGTAGATGGGTAAAGATGGATTCCTGATTTTAGGTGATGGATTCAAGTTTTAGAACCCTGGATGGTGGCATACACATAAAATATTCCTACATGGGTGATCAGATTTTGATTTCCATCCATTGGTAGCTAGGAACCAACAACTGTATGTGTTTTACTTTGATTTAGGGTAGCGAAATAGAAATATTCACAGTGGAGAAGGAAGATATAGTATCTTCATGAATAAATTTATTTTTCTATGAAAAACATGACTACATGGAGCATACTATGAATAATACATGATATATAGTACCATGAATGTGACAACTAGGGTTTCAAGCGGAGATAAATATCACATACTTTATGGACCAACCACACATCGTGTGAACCTATGATGGTAGCTCAACATGTAATCTTTGTGTACATAGGAACCAACATGGACAATCACACAATAACATATAGAGTACACGAGCACAACCATGTAATCAGACATGACCATGATACCTAGACACAAACATGTATATGGGTATGGGTCAATGTACATGAGCATGGATGGAAGAGCATGCGTAGGCCCTGAGTGGATGATACATGTCATGTACAAGTATTATATTAATTATAAAGTGATAGGTATTTCCAAGATATATCCATGGGAGAACACACCCATACGATGAGGCGAGATCACATGCTGTGTGACCCCACAAACACGCCATGTAATTCTCTTAGAAACTTATTCCTCTCATATCTTCTTCATCAAGACTTAGATTTTGTCCCATGTGTATCCTATCCTGAGTGATTTACCATATAAAACATGATGGTATACTTTATCATGTAATATGAGGTATGATGTGATGTTTTCTAAGTGGGATGTTTTGTTAAGCGATGCTTGATGAAAGTAGTGATTGGGATAAGATCATCTAAGTGATATCAGGGTCTTTACTACCCTATCACACAAGGGAGTGGGTACCCCATACTCATTACATAGGTAGAGTAAGCACTCTCCCACACTAAAATAGGGAATGAGTCCTATATCTTTGGATTGGTACTCCCCTATATTCAAGATTATATGAGGATAAGGTCCTCCATGGATGTTGGGGATCCCTCAATTTTAGAGCACAACAACGAGGGGAGGGAACCTCCACACTGTTTTTTACAAGGTTTTGCATGATGCTAGGCATTTAAGATTGAATTTTTGTGATATAGGTAGACTCATCGACTTTGGATGGGCTATGAGATAGAGATCCCCCTTCCCTCTCTATTGGATTTCTTTATAATATATATATATATATATATATATATATATCTATGTGTGTTGGGTTTTTATTTCCCTCTTACTACGGGACGAGATAACCTCTGTTGTATCTTAATATTTCTACCTTCATGGTTTTTGGGGTGCCCTAATGGGTATGTATATACTCACCCCTCTATGGGATTTCCCTCACATGTCATGTCTTACGAAGATGACCGATATTTCAGCGATGACATTGGTGGAGAATTGTGATTTGTAGATATATTGAACATTGAGAGCAGGAAGACTAGAAGGAAAGGTAAATATTTATTTTTTCATTATCCCAATTTTGTATAGTTGGGACTTTATTTTTAGTTGGGTGTGTATTTTACCATTTATTATTTGTCTTTATATTATCTTACTATGATGTATTACCTAGATATTATTGAATGCATGGTTGTTTTCTAGATGGTGTCATCATAAATTATTTCGATGCAATATTTCATGGAGATGGTTGGGTGTGTGTGTTAGGTAAATTAGGAAAAAACCTACTATTTTTATTTATTCATTTTTTTAACTTTTTTTTTTCAGATCCTATGATATTGGAGGCATGAATGACGTTGTCACACCCAGCCTTTCACCAACCATAAGAGCCTTTTGGGTTGGTTCACGACTTATTTGTATCAGAGCTACAATATTTTGACCACGAAATTAATTTTAAGGGGGGTAGAATGTAACACCATGAGTTTTATTAAATATATTTTTTCTAAATAAATTCAATTTCTTGAATATCTTGGGTTTTAGGAAACAATAGGTTTTAACAAACCACAATATAATATTAATATTATTTTTTAAATAAGAACTTTATAACCCAGCTATAGAGGTTGTCAAAAGAAGATGTGTCATTTTTAACTAAGTGTTTCTGATTTATTTATTCTTTAAACTCCTTAAAATATTATTCAACTATGATAATATAACAAAAAATTATCTCTAATATACTTAGTTATTTTTTTTAATTTCATAACATATATCCATCTTCTATTCCATCAAATGGGAAATGAAACTGTCAATTGTGTGTAAGACTGACTACCACCTCGCTAACCGATGCAATTCATTTTCCATAACCTAATTTCAAGGAGGAATGTAATTATGAGGTTAACATATGTATATTATTTTTAAAAATTAATTAGGCTTTTATAATTATAATATCACACCTACCTTTCTACCTTTTAATCCGTTGGAAAATGATAACATCTCTTGTGCGTACGTGTGGACTACAGCCTCCGCGAAGAGATGTGATATGTTTTTCATTTTATTTTGAAATGAATGATAATGAGGGTATATTTAATTAATATATATAATATATATAATATATTAATGATTATTTAAAGGTGAATTAATATTTACCTTTCTCTCATTTCGTCCTTGAGGAAAATGGAAACAACATTCATGCGTATGCACAACCCACCATCCCCATGAATGATGTAATTAAAATTATATATCTAAATTAAATGGATTGATGAAAAAATATATATAATTAATTTATATTAAAATTAAATTTTTTTACAATATACATATGATTGATCCCAAATCAATGTAAAAGTAATTAAAATACCAAACCAAAAAAACATGAAAAATGAAGCAGTTATTTCTCAAAATTTGATTTTTAATAAGGAATTATTAAAAAATAGGTGATAAAAAGATGAAATTAAATCATATAAGGAATTATATACATGATTATGGTTTTTAAATATATTTATAATAAACCTATATTTATTTTACTTGATGTTTGAATGTGTAGGAAGAAATTCGAGACTATAGGTAAGAGATTTATAGTCTCCCTTTTATTGTTGGGAGACATATACCATATTCACTACTCGTTTATTTTGTGTGGTTTATATACTAACCATTTTACATGTTATATAATTAATTAACTTATTCTCATGATATTTAATGTTTCAATTTATTTTTCCATTCACAAGGCTTATGATTCCAAAGTTACCAAATCATGTAAGGGATTATCATCTCAATTTTATTTATGTGGGACACATGCCATATTAACCACGTGTTTATTTTGTGTGGTATATATACTAACCATGAATTAATTTTATGATTCTTATACATGAAACTATGGGATATAAATATCTATCTAATGTTAGTTCTTTCATGGTTCTTACGATTAAAAAGATACAAAAATGGTGAAATTTTTATGTTACAATCTCATTCTTTATCAGGATTGTTTATGATTAAGTTGTAGATGATGAAATATTATAATATATATATAAAGAAACTAATTAATTTTCTTATACATTTCTTATTTCAAGAAATTTCATGTGTACCTTTCATTTTAATATCTTTATGTACTCAAAATAAATTTTTTTTAAGGAAAGATGACTTTAATTATTTCTTTGGTTGAAAATACTTTTTCTTCCATGCCCATATTTTATGAAAATGTTTTAAATTTTTTTACTTATATCGAATTATTTTTTAATGAAATTTATACCAATTTTTTAATTTTTTATTTTTTTAAAATTAATATTCTTTTCATTTTAAAAATATATATCTCCTTAATTTTTAATGAAAATGTGAAAGGAATATTTATTTTAACATGTAAGACATGACCGATATTTTCGTCTTTCTTAACTGATTAATGATTTAAAGATTCCTTTACAAATTTACAAGTTTATTTTCAAATGAAAAATTATCATTAATATTTGGTCAATTTTTATGATTTTAAATAAATTATTTTAAAGTGAAAAGGTTATTTTCCTCAAGAAATGTTTCAAGTATTTTTTCAAAATCGTTCTCCATCAAAGATGACATTCTTTGATGTTAATTAAGATTTACTGGGGATATGATCCAATGATACCATCATTATTATTTATATGGATGTTTTATTATTATTATGAAAAGATGTTTATGAAACCCATTCCTTTTTCATGGGTTATGTTGTGATGAATTGATGTAAGGATTATGGAACCCATTTCTTTTCCATGAGTTAGACTATGATGAAATTTTTATAAATCCCATTTTTTCATGGGTTTTGATATGATGAATGTTTTATTATATTTTTAAACCCATTTGTATTATTTTAATTATGTTATGGATGAGACCTATATCTCTCTCAAATTCATTCAATAGATCTTGATATCTCATGAGATAAATATGGATAGAATGGGGAGTGAACCCAATTCAGAAAGAGACTATGTCCACTATGATAGTCTGGGGATTGAACCTTAAATACCATGATGGTTTGTAGAGTTAAACCTTTTAACAATGATAAATTTATAAATGATGCATTAATACTAATAATTTTTTTTCCATCTTGTGTGCATGCCACAAATCGATGTCTTTTTCCAATGTTGTGTTCTCATAGATCATGTTCTTTGATTCATTACTTATAAATACAAAGTTTTATTCCATGACTTAAGTTTATGATCTATGATATATAGGGTATAGTTATAAAATTTTATTCTATTGTTTTCATACCCTTATGATCATGTTAGGTTGATATATCCCCTATTTATATTTATTGAGAATATGAGATCACCATTTCTTATGTATCATTTCCCTAGGTTATAAAGAAAGATGCTTTGTATGATATGTATAATAAGGTTATATTTATGAAGAACTTAGTGGGATATTATATTGTTAACTTATTAGCCATTTTTTATGTATCCAAGTTTCCAAATAAACTAGACCACAATGATTATGGGGTGTATCATTATGTTATGAAATGAAAATTCATATATTAAGATGTAATATCTATGTATGATAGGTGTGGGTCACTATACCATTGACCAAATTTTCCTTCCAATACATAAAAATTATGGAACTAGTTATTCCACAAAAACACCTAATCTTTTCTAGTCAATGCTATCATATGAGTCACAATCAGGGAGAAGACGAGTATAAATATCTTATAATATCCATCTAGATCAAGGAAAATCTACACCACTACAATATTCTTAAGGGATACCCAATAACCCATTTCCTAAATTTTAAAAGGATCTATGTACACTCTATATTGATATATAACATGACTGATGAAATGGATTTAATAGGCCTATAAATAACACTTCAATTGCTTCCAAAAAATCTACTGAAATTGAAGAAATACCAACATAGCCCGTAGGTTCTCTATGTTATCATCCTCTGATGAAAAAACCATAAGTATTTGTTCAATATAAACCACTATAAACTAGTACAAAAATTCATGGAAAACTATATTCATCTACCCCATGAACATAACTGGAGTGTTCATTACACCGAACAACATCACAAAAAACTCATAATACCCATAACAATATCCAAAAGAAATATTTAGAATATACTCATCATTTAATCACATATAATGATATCTAGACTATATATCGATATTTAATAATCAACTATCCCCCTTCCCCTAATAAAATAAATCATCAATCTATGGGAGATGATAAATGTCCTTTACTATTACTTGATTCGAATTGTGATAAAGACACAAAATCAAAAATTGAAATATTCATTACTTGAAAATAAAATCTTAGATCCTTAGGTAAACACATTGGGCCAAATAAATCCCCTAAGAAAGGGAACATAAACACGAATATGCAACACTTTTAACTCATAGGGGGTAATCTGATATAAATACATCGATATCATAGAAACAATAGGTTGTAGCTTCATCAAAAGCTCGATCTCTCATCAAGGGGGTTGTGAAAAATCCTGTTTATGAGAGACAATGAGGTACTGTTATACAAACCTTAGAAATACCATCAGCTAAACCTCCTTATAACTCAACATCGACTCGACCATACATGATGACTGGGTCTCACTACACCTCTAACCCATCTAAGGCTCTCTCTCACCAATGAACACTTCCTAGTATCCATCGGTGTTATATAATATGATTCATATACTAAAGTAATTTAAAACATCTTACACCAAACACAAAAAATCTATGCCACATATAATATCTTTTGTTTTTATCTATAAACTAGGAAGTCTCCCCAAGAGTGGTTCTACCCTAATACCATATCATAGTCTTTGAACATATTAAAAAATCTATCTCAACCTCCAACTAGTATAGTAAACTATAGGGAAACTAGAAGCCTCTACACATCAAGTCCAAAATGATGGAGTAGTGTGGGTGAAACAAAAGAGTGTGAGGATTCTGAATCAAAAAGGCATAAACCAAAATTTAAAATTATCATATAATACCATGTATGACATAAGGATTATTTAGTAAAAGAAATGCTAAAACATGCATCTGAGCATGTATTGATATAAGGATTTTGGGGTCCCAATGGAGACCAACTACATGGTTTTGATCTATCCATTGTACTGAAGTATGAGGGATATAAAGGGGCTATCCAATTATTATTACATCCCCTCTCTACTTAGCATAGGCTGAAACACTATGTTATTGCTGCTACCTTAGCTGAAACTGCTATAAAGGCTAGGACTAAAATGGGATACTGACTACATGTTGAATATTGAGGATGGTCATACAATCTCTCTTATAATGTTCACGACCACTATATAAAAACCAAACCACACCCGAACCACTCACAAGGTCTTGAGAACTGATAACTCTATGAAGTAGGTTTAAGAAGTATAAAACTTTCTCTATACTAATTGAAACTTTTTCTTTCTAGGAAAATGGGATTCCTTGCTCACAACTCTTATCTTTGATGATTTCTGGTGACTCCCATATCATGATGAACTGGTCCTAGAAAATACCCTCTTTATTAGATCTATCTTCATCATTAAATAAATATATGAATTTAACATAAACAGGGTGACATGACACTCAATATATGGGTATAAAACCTCCTTCAAATGTCCATACCTAGAATCTATCTAGAAAAGGGCTTCAAGCATTATGTAGGAGGCTATTTTAGTATATAAAGAACTAATGAACACTTGAAATCACCTAATAAAGGTTAAGGATATCTTATTGATAAACCAACTTAGTGTTAAAAGATAAAACATAGCTTATAACTCATAGTCAAACCAATGAAACATAATAATCAACTCCTCACAATCCCTGAGGAAAAAAATACACCACTACTAAGTTAACCCGTGTAGAATCATCAAAGATAAAGAAGATAAGTGTTCTAGGAAATCATGGATCAAACAGAAGGATATATCCTCTTCTCTAGCTAGTCCTCTATCTCTCAATCAGAAACAAATCCTTTGTAATTGTACAGACCTTGCTGTTCGAACTCTTAGAATGTTCTCCTAGAAATGTCATTATCATCGACCTCTACTCTATGAAAATACACTCAAACATTCTATTGAACATATTTTATACAAACTTGATGATCATGTTGACTTGGTTCCATATCTATAAAATAAAAATCATCAGTAACTCCTAAACCTAGGTCAAAAGAACATTTTAAGGTTAATTGATTCATTAATTAATTAATTTAAATGTATTTCCCATTTTCTACCCAAATTCAAATGCAGACACACAAAATCATGATGCATGATCCTTACAAAGGTCTCAACCCTTCAAATAACATCACTTCACTTAGCATACCTAGTAAACATGAAGGTCCTTACATAAAATCATGGGTGTCCATAAAATCTCATGTCCTAGTTGGTCACCCTTTTTTATAGTATAAACTATGACTATAAAATACAATTTCTCTACCAACCCATGCATCCTAAACATTTTATGACACCAAACACTACCCTATATCTCAACCATCACCTTTGATGCCACTCTTTCATGAGACCCTCCCTTAAAAGGTACCCCACCTATGCCAAAAATGAATAAAAGAGGATAATAACCCCTGAAGCCCACATCCAACATGACACAGGTTGGAAACTAACAACGAGGGTATATAAATCACACAAATGGGTGGAATTAAGCTTATATAGACTTAAGTAATAACAGATAATAAATATAAACACCAATTGAAACCATGAATAAACAAAAATAAATACTAATAATTTTAATGTTATATATAAATTTAACAACTAAATGGAAAAATAAAGTACCAAAAAATAAATCCTCAGTAGATACCAGAAGCCCCAATAGTTATTGAACAACACACAAAACAAGTATCAATAATCATGATTACGAACTACCTCTTTATGAAATAGAAATAGTTTCTATATACATAGGGTGTGCATAATAGGTATACTCAATAGGATCCTCCCTAAAAAATCTCTTGAAAAATTTGAAAGAAGTACACTAAAGCCTAGTAAATAAACAAATAAAAGAAAATCATCACCTAAATAGATAATACTGCATTCCCCATACTAACTATAGATTTATCACCAAGCTATAAACAGAAGTAAACCATTCCTTATCTAAATCACATACACACACAAAGGCATATATAATGAAGGTACCCTACTTTTGATTCCCCACTAGTTTTCTACTCTCACGCCCAAATGTCACACATCTTATGCTCATACCTTCCACAAGTAGGTCATACCTAATGTGTGTTGAGACTCATAGATACCTACATCGATATCTTTCAAGTCCCAATATCTCGTGTTAGTTTCAGTCCACATATCCATATCATCATCAATATCATCCCATATATAACAAAGTGAAAGTTAGAAAGCCAATAAAGACCATGTAAATGCATTGTACCTCAATCCATAACAACCAATGCAGGCACAATTACAATAATCCGTATCCACCCCAACCATATACAATTATGATCTATACCTCAATCCATTATAGCTTTCACATTATAGTAAAAATGAGATCCACCACACCTTGGGTAGGAACACACCATATACCATAAGCAATTATATCATAGGATATGCCTACTCATATCTAAATCCAAAGGGAGAGTGGGGAATAAGGACAAGTCAAACATTAATTTCCTTATAATACAAGATATTAGAGAACCCCCCCCCCCCAAAAAAAAACATTTGGGCATTGGTTTCCCTACCAACATGAGTAGAGTAGCATATGAAATCAAAAAATATAATAATATCACACATAAAATACACTAAGTGAAACTACTTATCCTTAGAATAATCCACTGATACCATCATATAGGACCCTGAGCTGCCACTTCTAAGGAATATATATAAAAACATCAGACAATCATTAGAGTTAATTATTAATTAATTAATTAACAATTTACTAATTCACATTATAATTTTTTAAGATCAATATTTTAATTTTCTCTAGAAAAATTCCATGACACTATTAATTCTCTTCATTATATCCTCAAGTGTGTTATTATCATTAAATATTTAAAAAATTACATATTTAAACCCATTATCCAGGAAGTATCATATTCAACCATCGCATAGTTTCCATTAATATGATATAAATCATTTAACATTGCTTCCATTAATAACACCCCATCCCATGGGTTAATTTATTTATTAATTTATCATTCATAAATTATATGGGAAATCTATGAATATTCCTAAACTACCACATCAAATTTGAACATTTTATGTATATATTGTAACTATGCGGAAAAGTGAGAACCTAATAACAAGGAACATCTCGCCATATGACCATATATCAAGCATCAAGAGAGAAGTAAGAATCGATGAGAAGTAACTTCTCTAAAGATGACCTAACCACCCTGATGTCACACACTATTATTAATAACATAAAATATCATTCTATCACTGAAATAAACCATCACTACACCATTGGATCCCATCCCATTTATCTTTCATCAAAACAATCATAAGTCGAAAATCCTTGGGCCTCTAGCCTATTGCTAAATCAAGAAAACCAACCACACATGGTTATCAAAAATTCCCATCAAGGATTTGAAAAAAATATTATAGAACACACATATTTCAAATGTATTTTCTATAAATAGGAAAAGACACTAAAGCCATAAAATAAAGGAATAAAATCCTTCCACAATAAGAATGAGATTAATCATCCCCAAAGCATTTGTCTTAAAAAACATTTTAATTTACACCATGAATTTACTAGTTTATTATGATAAGGTTTTTTTGCAACAAGAAACCTATAACTTATCATCTATCAATAGATATGGATCAATATAAAATTTAATTTAGAATTACTTTAATATTCCTTCAAATTCAAGGAAGAGTAGTTATAAATTTACATTCCTATTTCTTTAATCACATCACCATAATTTTGAATTTATATTGTTTATTATATTTCTAGAGAAATTAACGATTCTAATCTAAAAAAACAATAATATAATGATAGAACACTATTTTAGGAAAACATGAGTCATCAATAAGCATTAAACCAAAAAGCGATCAGAAACCCAACACCCAACTTAATTATTCTTATAAATTCTCAAGTTATTATCATAATTAGGTTAATTACA
Organism: Viscum album; assembly: GCA_963277665.1. Classification (NCBI taxonomy): domain Eukaryota; kingdom Viridiplantae; phylum Streptophyta; class Magnoliopsida; order Santalales; family Viscaceae; genus Viscum; species Viscum album. Next base: position 2,107,101,580 of record OY728137.1, on the reverse strand, counting down.
CCTTTAACTAAAGGATTAAAGCACGATAATCTCAAACTTACAAATCAAGAGATAGGTAATAAATCCCATACCTCAAGATAAAACTACAATAATTATTGTTTCAAGTGATATATGAGAAGGAAACTACAAATAAAATCATGAAAAGGAATAAAAATGATATATATTAAGCTAAACCCATTTGAAAACCAAGATAAACAAGGGAAAAATGATTCCATAATACAAAGAGACTAAATAAAATAGTAACAAGGTTCTATGGATAGAGAAAACCTCACCTCATATTACCACATATCAATCTATTGAATATTGGGTCTGAATACGATCAAAGTATATTTAAAGGCCTTCAAAAAATATCTTCTGGTTTCCAAGGTTTGATTTAGGAGAGAAAAAATAAGATAAATCCAAGGGGGACCCTCAATTTATAACATAGCTTGAGAAATCCCCCTCATTGGCATGAAATTATTGTTCAAGTTGTAAATCCGATGGGTTAAGCATCCACCAACATTTAAGTAACATATTATTTAAAACTTGAAAAAACATTATTATTATGAATTACTATTTCACAATGTGAATTAATTTTCAAAAATAACAATGAATTTCACCTCGAAACCCTTCAAGCGTCAAATCATAATTCAAGACAAGAATTTCATTTCACACTGTGGATGCTAAGTTTACACTATGAATTCCTCATCAAACCGAATTTCTAGCTTTAGACTACCCAATACTCTATATTTTTTTACCTAAATTCATAAATGAAAGGACTAGGAAAAATTTACCCCTTTAAAATTGGTACATTTGTAAGTTTTAGGAATAATTTGGAATTTATTGTGAAAATGTATTAATTTTTTTTATTTTTTATTTCGAACATTAAATTTTATACAGTGATAAAATGTGTGAAATTAATTTTTTAGGATTACTTGGTTATTAGGATAAATTTCATTTAGTTGGAGATAAAGTTTAATTTGGACACAGACGACCTAAATGAAGCATGAAAGCAGGGCCTTAAAATATGTCCACAGTTTTGTTGAATTTTATTGATGAGGCCAAATTTCACAAAGTATGAATCCAAATGAGCTAAAATTTTCAAATAGGATAGAGAATATGTCGAGTAACAATTTATTTGACTATGTTTGTTTTATATGTAGCCTTATTCAAGGAATTTAATTCATTTCAATCTTGATGATTAGAATTTAAATAGTCTACGATTCTAAAAGAAAAAATCTCTAAGAATTCAGTCCTAACATTGGAAACCCATGGATAATGAAGTTGATATTTTTTGTACTATTACTGATTTGGGTTTATTTAGTTCTAGTTAAATGAATTGATAAATTTTTTCCTTTATCAGTTCTAAGAAAGAATTAATAAAATAACAATTTTATCAATTTTCTTAGCGCTGATAAAGGGTTCCCTTTATTATCAATTTTTTATGGCACTCATAATGGGTACTAATTATCTGTACCTTTTATAGCACTAATAAATGTTGTCTTTGTCAACACTATTTAACGTGATGATAAAAATAAAGTGATCACATGACCGAGTCTCACATAAAACTTGTGGATGTTCGACCACTTCTTTTTATATGATTCTACGACATCAACACATTAGAAGCATACTATAGGGATGTGCTCCCACATACACTCTCCACACACCTAAATGGGATCATGACTATATGCACAGGCCCCCACGAGCCTTGGTCCACCCTTTTATTGCTGCAGTTCATTCACTCCATAGGATTTCCTTATTGGGAAGTCTAAATGGTTAGCCCTTCAGGTTGACGGCTCACAGAGTTACTCAATTTCAGCAAAATTAAATTCTTATATCATATATAAAAATATACATTGATATATATGAATATATATAATATTAATATGTATATTAATTCTATTTTTTTAATGTTTATTTTTTTTAATTTTTTTTTAAAATTTATTCATTTTTAATGATTATTTATATTTATTCTTTTTTTATAATTAAATTATTATTTCATAGATACAAATATATATTGATATATATTAAATATATATATATTAATATTTATTGAAATATATTAATAAATAGTTTAGATATTATTTAATTATATATATATATATATGATTTATTAAATTAAATATATACATAGTAATAAATAGTATATTAATTATTTAATTAAAAATAGAAAAAATTAAAAAATATTATATATATAATTAAACATTTAATACACGATTTATAATTGAAAAATGAATAAATTTATTAAATACTTAATATACTAAAATTTTTATTAATATACTATTTACTACTGTATATATATATTCAACATATTCATTTTTATTAATAAAAATTTCATTAATAATTTTTTAATTTTTTTTAACATTTAATGTTTTTTAATATAGATGTAGTTTTCATAATTAATATATATTCATTTCTCTTTAAGCATATATTCATATAGGTTGACGAGCTGAACCATAACAACCCCCAAATTCTTTATAAGTAAATTTATTAAATCTAATAAATATATATTATGATAAATATTATATTAATTATATATATAATTTAATAATTAAAAAAATATTTATAATTAATACAAATGAATAAAATTATAAAAAATAAATAATTTATTTAATATATATAGCAATTAATATTATATTAATTATTAAATTTTCATATTAATTATTTAATAAATTTATTCATTTTTATTAATTATATAATTATATATATATAATTAAATTTAACTCCTTTTTAACATGAATTCATTTAATATAATTGATTCATTGATAATGTCAAGTGTTTGAATCCTTTTTTATAATTTATAGATTTTAAATATTTATTCATTTATTATATTTTAAATTTATTCATTTTTAATGTTATATATATATAATTATTCATTAATATATTTAATATATTTTTTAATTTATTTATTTTTAATTTTTCATTGTTCAATATTTTTGTAATTTTATCTGTTTTCTAATATTTATTTATACATGTTTGTTATTTAAAATTGAATGTTTTTAATATGTTTATAATCTATTCAATTAATATGTATTAATTTTTATTTTAACATATATAAATATTCATTTTAATTTTTTTAAATTATCTATAAAATTAATAATAGTTATTCATTTTTAAATTTATTCACTCTTATTATTATTTATTTCATTAATAAACCTTACATATTATATAATATCATTATTTAATTTAAAATATATCAAACCTGTATAGATATACACATTAATTTCACACACACAAATATTTATGTAATTAATGAAATATTATATAAAAACACACATAGTTAATATTTATGTAATTTATTGAAATTTTAATATTTGTTTTAGAATTTCATTTAGTAACATAATATGTATAATTTATTATATTTTTAATTGATAAATTTTATTTATTTATTTATAATTCTATTTAAGTTAGTATTATTTATTAATTTTTAATTTTTTTATGTTTTTTGGAATTTAATTATTTTCTAATATTTATTTATACATATTTATTTAATTTGTTCTAATATTCTAAATATATATTCATATTCATTTCAATATATATCCATACTGTATTTTTTTAATAATTTGTATAATTGATAAAAAAATATCCATTTTTTAATATATTTAAAGTCTACTAATTTTAAATTATTCAATTTCAGTTATTTTTAACATTCATACAATTAAGATTATATATTAATTTATAATTCTAAAAATATATTCGTAAAGAAATTTTTATAAATTAATATATTTATAAATGTATATTTACTATATTTATAAAATTATATATTTATAATTATAAATAAATAAATATAAATTTTCTAAAAATTATTTATATAACTATAAATAAATAAGTATATATTTAAATAATTATAAAATTATAATAAATATATTTAAATAATGAATATATTCACTATATTTATATTTATATATATTTATTAAATATATAAACAAATATATAAATATATATAATCATATAAATATATATAATTATATATATATATATAATATAAATATATTTATAGTTATATATAAATAATTATAAATATATTTACAAATTTATATATTTGTAATTATAATTATAAGTACATATCTCAAATTATATTTTTGAATACATATTTATAATTATTTTAATATATTTTTAATTATATACATTTATATTTTTATATTTTTTTATAATTATATACATTTATTTTTTTTAATTATATTAATTATATTATTAAAATTAATTTTATAGGTCTTTATAAGCACTTATTATTTTAACAATGATAAATCCCCTCTTTATCAATGATTTTTTTAAAGTGCTAATAAAATATTCCTAAACTTTGAAATAGAACCCTAACCGAACTGATTTCCCTAACATCGTTCAAGATCTCACAGAAGTTCAGCTCTGTCTCCACCTTGGCCTTATTTCAGATGAATCCACTCTCTCAAATATAAGATATGCTATTATTTCTCCCCCTCTCAATTATTAGTGTCGTCGACCACCTCTCTCGAGTATACCTGATCCAAAACACATTATATTTTTTTGGGTCCTTTATTTCTTACTTTTTGTCGACCACCACCCTACCATCACTATCTTCATCCTGGGATGACCAACCATTGAAGTAAATTAGTTCTTTTATGACCACCCATTACAATTATTCCTCTCCCTCGACTGACGGACACAACAAGACTTCCCCAATCCCTTCCTGACCACCTCACAACTACCACTGTCTTATTTTTTTGTTGAGTGACTTTTTTTGTAAGATAGACCATCGGGAGATTGGATTAAATATTTTACCATTTCACATTAGGTATTAGCTTTACGATCTTTCCATTTATTATACAATTTTCTATAAATTATTATTATTTAATTTCGGGTTTTTTATAAGGGTGATGTTCTATGAGGATCATGATAGAAAAAGTATAAGTAAATTGATTTATAGATGTGATATGAAGTGTGAATCTATTATTCCTCTTAATGATTGGGGATAAATGTGTGATAAATAGAAATCCTATTAATTTAATTAATATTTTTTTTTAATTTTTTAGATATTATAGGCTCATGAAATAAATTAAAATTGTTTAATTATAATTCATTTATCATTATATAATGAAAGTAATAATTTTCATTTCAGTGAAATGTTTATTATTCAATTATTCCAAAACATTACTGATAATTAGTGTGATTTTTATTATATAACAGATTATGTTTTTTTCTTTTTTGGATATTTTTTTTATTTTAGAAGGTAGGTTTTATACATTTATAAAATTATAGATTTGGGTTACTTAGATTCAAAACTCAATATAGTTTTTTACTATTGATTTTGAAAATATTTTAACGGTATGAATGGTTTTTTTTGTTTTGAAATTCAAAAATAGGTTATTCATTAAATTTTATTATTTTATGGATATTTACATGATTTTTTTTGTAGTTTATTTATTGAATTTGTTTTAAAAATTAATATGAATATTCAAAGATTTTATAAAATTTATTTATAATGGGATTACATTATTAAATGGGTAAATGACCATGTTTTTGTGAAAATAAACATTGAATATATTTTTTTAAATTTAAAATAAGTATATGTTTTATTAAATGTAAACACATGGTTTTTCTTAAGTCTATCTATGATTTGAGAAACTTTTAAAATTGGTTTTCTTATTGGGGTTTAACATGTATTTTATTTTAGGTACTTAGTATATGATCATGTTAATATATAAGGGTCGAGGTATAGAATTTATGATATTATACTACAAGTTTTTCATCAAGTTCAGATAGAGTTGAAAGGGTATGGGGTTTCCCATTATTTGAGGACACAAAATCATTTGTTTGATTCAACCTGTTTTCACCAAACACTTTTTTAAATAGTTATATTATGGACCTATAAATTATTAAGGAGGTTTCAAGGTGTTTTATAGTGTTATATTTCTTTTTGTATTAGCATATGACTCCTAGGATTGAAGGTTATGTGATTTTTCCTTAGTTAATATATATATATATATATATATATATTGAGAAAGTGTTTTTTAGATTCATTTTCTTATATAGTTACCTTAAATATGAGGGGTGAAAAAGGAAAAATTTCTTCATGCTTTGAGGTATGTGGGTATGTATATGTCACATCATTTTATTTGTAGCATTATATATTTTTATGATGCCATGTATATAAATATATTATTATTTTGATCTATTGTGTATTATAAGGAATTGTTTGAGTTCATCTATAAAAATAACCAATTTAAAAATCATTTTACCTCATAAACATATATTATTATAAGATAGTGGAATAATTTTATATAGTTTATTATAATATCCCCTAACCATACATGTGATATTATTTTATTAATAATGAGTATACTCTTTTGAATATACGTGTAAAGGTTTTGACTACTAAATATGAGAGATATCCTATAGTGATCTGTGTCATTCTGGTGGTGGATTCAATAGTAGGTTTTCTATTGGGATTAAGGCCATGATTTTATTTAATTTTTTATGTATTTTTTATATGAACTTATAGATAATTATGTGTTTATATATAAATTGATAATTTTAGATGGTGTTGATGAAGGATATCACAAATTTTATATAAACTTTGGATTCTTTATTTCATATATTGATTTAGTAGGAAAACTATTCATTGAAATTTTTTTCTTTCATGTTTTAATATTTCTAATATACAAATATTTTATCCCAAAATTCTTTTAAAATTATATATTAGTTAGTTTATGTTGGTTGGAAGTCATAAAAACTCCAAGGATTCAATAAATTCATTACTATATTTTTGAATCTGCCGATATAAATTTAGATGACCATAAATGTATTAATTTCCCAATATTGGTATTAGATGTATCCATGGATATGGAATTAATAAACTATATAAGATAGAGTTTTAGGAATAGTAATTTTATATAATGTCTTTCCCTATCTGTTAGAGGTAGAATAAGAATTTTTTGGATATTAATGATGTGAAATTCATTCTAAATATTTTTTTTGGAATTTTTATTAATGGAAAGTATTTTTGTTGTTTTAAAGGAAATTTAATAGAGTTCTCTTGGATATTGTAGGATATGTGAAATATAACTAAGATTGATAATTCTAATATTTCTGAAATTGGGGTTTATTAGTTGGTTATATTTCAAATATATTTGTTGGTATCCCTATAATACATGGTCTATAATAATCTATAGAAAAAGTGAGTAACATAGAATCCAGCTTCACTTTTCTCATCAATAACAATTTTATATATTCGTTTCATTGAATTCCTATCTCCTTAACCCAGTTTAAAAAATTCAGTGATTACATGACCTAGTATGTTTTGAGGAAAGATATTTTTACAAAAAATTAGAAATCTAAGTCACAATTATATTGAAATAATGAATACTAATTTCAAAGGTAATTTTACCATCCAATGATAAATAATTTTTTTTCCAATATATTTATCGGCGATGATAAATTAATATATGTCTTTAAGTAATTCAATTGAGTAAGAAATTGTCTTTATTAACATTTTTAATCAAATATTTTATAATTGTATAAGAAATAATGATTGGAATCCCTTTATTTGTGAGGAAAAGTGTACCAGAACATGATAAATGTTTAAATATAAACTCTTATAACTTGTTGGAAACCCACCTAAAAACGTTAAAGAAACCATATTATAATTACTACCTTTTTTCCCACACAACATTAAATCGAAAACCCAGAACAATAGCCACATGTTTACCCCAGGTTATTTCTTTTCATGTCACACTTGTGTAAAATGGTAACATTTTAGGAATCAACACTAATAACAATCAAATGCTAGGTTACCCTTATTAGAAATATCACTAAATTTATCCTCTTATTATCAATATATTATGTTTATTTATTTATTTTTTTATATAAAATGAATATTTTATGAATCCAATAGTATGAATATGAATAAAAAATGGATGCACGATAATCATATAAAAAAATTGTATGGAGATGGAGTTAAAGAGTTCATAAAGTTTGTAATAGAGCATTCATATGACCCCTAAAATCCTTTGTCTATGTTTATATAGTTTTTATTCAATAAAAAATATCTCTAAATAGTTGGAAGAACATTTGATTTGTCACGGAAGAGATGAGAGCTATAAATGATGGACTAAACATGGTAAAAAATGAATGTGCACACCGATTGGGATGATACTGTGGTTTATGGATCATTTTATATGAATACCAATGTAAATGATGATGGAGATCACATGTAATAAATTGAAATGGAAATTTAATATGACCTTCATGATTTCCCAATTTTTTTTGAGAAGTTAAATAGATTTTATAAAGACCATTGTAAACTGGTTGTACTAAATACACAACATTGTCCATTGTATTGATGTTACATAATTTTAAAGCTGAAAGTGGATGAATCAAATAAAAATTCACAAAAATGTTTGGTCTCTTAAATTACATGATACTATATAAAATGAATTTCCATGTCAAACATATAATTCTTGACAAATTCAATTTTCAATGGTAATGACATCTAAAAAAATTCGTGCTTGTCCAAATTATTGCATAATGTTTCACACGGACCATTAATCCCTCATAAAATTCTCTAAGTTTGTAATGGATCGATAAAAAAATTTGAACCAAGTGATTATAAATATTTATGGTACTTTCATATCATTCCATATATTAGATCACTATATAAATTTCAGGAAACCACAAGATGATTGATATAGAAAACATATGTAATAATTAAATATAGAAAACTACATCATCCAACAGACTCTCCTTAGTGGAAGAAAATTGAATATAAGTATCTTGAATTTAAAAATGAGCTGAGAAAATTCCATCTTATGTTATATATAGATGGAATAAATCTTTTTGGTATATAATACATGGAAAATTATGTTGGAAAATTATAACTTTCATCCATGGTTATGAATGAATCACAAATACATAATGTTGGAACTGTTTATATCAAGACCAAAAAAATCAAAAATGATGTTGATGATTATTTTGATCCATTGATTGAAGATATGAAATTGATGTGGGATACACGTGTTATAAAGAATTATACTCATAGAAGTGAAGAATTCACATTGAGATCCATGCTATACAGGATGATAAATTAATTTTCTTCTTATGTAAATTTTCTTGGATAGAGAATTAAATGAATGTTGAGGGGTTCTATTTATGAAATATGCACACACTCTTTTAAGTTAAAACATTCCCTAAAGACTTCATTTTTAAGGCGTCATAAATTTTACATCGATGAAAAAAATACCTATCAATACCCATCCCAATGGGGTCCACACTACAACTCCCTAATCCCACCTCCAATAGGCTAGGGGTTAGTGACTAGAACCGAGTAGGCATACTACTAACATGGGAGGAATTACCTAAATATCTGTTCACATGAACACATATCCAAGCCCAAAAATGCTGAAATGTAAAAAAACCCATAAAGGAACAAAATGAATGCATATCACTAAACCCAACCAATATAGTACAATGGAAGGTAAAGTGAGGTAAAGTAATCCTATCAAAAGAAAGAGTTTGAAACTACAAATTCCAACCTATAAATAAGATAGGTACTAGGACTGCTACATGAAGCTATAGGAATACCTCGGCTAGTCTAGAACTCACAAAACTCTGTTCGGTCTTAGTCTACCACGGACTCTCTCAATAGTTTTCTTTTATGCAAAAGATACAAAATATTCAGGAAAATCCCATGTAGAGGTGGGTATAATAATACTTAGTAGGACAACTCGAAAACCACAAAGCAATACACAAAGTAAAGTTATATTTAGCTCTACACAGTATATATCTAAAGTACATATGATAAAAAAATATCTAGATATACTCAAAACCATACCCATGGTATAAAGGTAAGTCGAAATGACTGCATACCCGTGCTAGGGATTCAGTCTGAAGATTCCACTAAGCACTCATCTGGGAGAACTCACTACTGAGTCTGATAGCACAAATGATATCCTCCTGAGATGTACTATTCATCGAAAACTACCATGATAGTGAGATACACTGATAGATATGAAGAGATAATATAATAATCGAATGAGGATCAATGGTAGGGCCATGGAGTGATACCATGATTCATCTGGATATTCCTGCTGTATAGTGGATTGACATCTAGTATGATTTGTTTCATCAATACCTGACTCCACCTAGGGAACAATAATGGATAGAGGATCATGATACGAGCCATGCAGAGGGGATTCTTAACTCTATCTAGATATTCATACTAAATAGATCATACTATTGTAGATAGGAAATGAAACTAAATGATGATAAAGGGGACCAACCCTATCGAAACATGTCCAAGATATTGTTGAAAAATAGAACAGGACATGTAGAAGAGAGTACACAACATGTAGAAGGGTCACACGTCGTGTCCCTTGACCCCGGGTACTGCCCATGTACAACGAACCATGTCAGAATAACATGTCCTGTAGAAAAGGTATAAACGATGTGTAGAGAGGGTCACATGCCATGTCCTTGTATCTGGGGTCTGCTCCATGTATGTTGGCCATGTTCCAATACACAGATTCAACCTATGTCCACCAGCCCATGTACCAGTACACAGGGTAGCCCATATAACTGTTTTGGGTCTGGCCATGTGGTGGAGTACATGCCGTGTGCTCCAACCCATGTTCATGTATCTCCCAAGATACATGAATAGTCTTAGGGAATGAACCACATTCCATATGACAGGTGGCACACACCATGTGATAGTTTATGTCTTCCAAAAACCCTACCCACTACTCAGTAGGGCCCACACACCATGTATTTGGAAATACACGTTATGTTCATCGGGATTTTAAAAAATGTTGGTTCTTCCTTCGCAATCCTCATTTGATCCTCCAGTGTTTGATATGATGATCTTTTTTTCTTGAAACCGAATATCCAGGGTCTTCTTTCCATTACAACAGTGATTCGGTGGGTTTCTAGCCTTCAACCTGCTTCAAAAACCGATTCAGATCATCCAAATGAATGGTCACTCGATGAAAAGTATCTCCCAAAATAAATTGATACGTCCACTACTGCAGTCCTCTCACCTCCTCTAGGTCATCATGAGGATGGATCTATGATTTTAGATTTTTTCACCATGAAACAGAGGCACAACGATTATCCGTTCATATCCCAAAAAGAATGAAAAGAACATGAAGAACACATGGTGGAAAAGTACAATCTAAAAACACAAGAAAAAAACCTCATTAATTGTTTTTTCCATCATCGATCCATTCCATTTTAATGATCAAGATAATAAAACATTAATATTCATAATCATCTTCAAATTCTTGTAAACAAAACCCTCCTACAATAACGATTGAACTGTGGGTCAACCTCTTTGTGGGTTAATCTGTGTTCATTGTTAAATCAAATAATGGAGAAAAGAATAATTGAAAAAAATTCCCTCCCTCAGGGTTGGATTGTTCATTGAAGAAGATCGATTGTCACATCACTGTCATGGGAAAGATCCATCAAATCGACATTCATCAATCTCCGATCCATGCTCAATCATCGTCCGTAATTTAGAGAATTATTCAGGTTCTATATAGAGCCTCTTAGATTTTCTATAGGGTTATGATCCTAAACATGGGTTCCTGCGCATTTGAAATAATAAAATGCATCATTTCCTCACGACGTAATGTTAAAATAAAATAAATCCTGAATTTATTTTATTTCTTTAAAATGTCCAAAATTTAAATTTCACAGCCGTCCCATACCGACCAATGTTTTTCCTTGTCTATGGTAAATCCACTGCTCTAAATGCAACGACTCCCTATGATTTGTAATCTTGACACCCATTTAAAAGTTATTCCACTTTTTGAGGAAAAATGTGTGTGCGTGCTATTTAATATTTTAATATTATTCAAAAATTTATTTCAGGAACATCGGACCTCATAATATCACACTATCTTAGCACCTGGTCTTGAATTAATTCTATATAATATTTAAAAATAACACACAGAAAAATCTAGGATATTACATTATCCCCACCTTGGGGATTTACGTCCCTAAAAAGCCAAAACAAAGGCTATATAAAAAGATCTGGGTTTTGTGCACAAATATGATCCTCCCGCTCCCATGTTATATCCTACAGATTCATGTGCTACCATTGGACACACACCAAGTGAATCTCTCACCATGTAGAATCCTATCCTACCGATCCTCGATCTCTATTGGGTACTCAGAAAAAGTCACTCAATGATATCAATGTACACCACAACCCAGTCAATGAAGTGAGATGGATCATGAACGTACCTCCTCAACTGTGACATGTGGAAGACATCGTGTACTTGGTACAATAATGGGTTATAGAGACAAGTGGTATTCCACCTCGCCAACTCTATATGATATCTGAAAAGGGCCAATAAACCTTATTTATAACATGCCACCCTAACCAAATCTCCACAACCTCCATTGAGGCGAAAATCTAAAAAACTCATGGTATCCTTACATGAACTTCAATGGTATCTTCCATCTATCAGTATAAGACTTATGTCAGCTCTATATAGTCTTCCTCCCCTCCTGGATGATCTGCACCTTCTCAGTAGTAGCTCGTACCAACTCCATGACCATGAGTGCTGACTCTCCTGGGTCAGTCCAGCAAAGTGGTGACTGACAGGGTTTCCTATAGAAAGCCTTAGACAGTGACATACTAATGGTGGAATGATATTTTTTGTACATGAACTTCACCAGAGGTAGGTGATCATACTAACTATGGATAAAGTCTAATATGCAAGCCCACAACATATCCTCTAGGATCTAAATGGTCTTCTCTGTTTGGTCATTCTTCTGGGTATGAGATGTTGTGATCATGTATAACTATGTCCCAAATGCCCCATGCAATCCCTTCCACAACCGGGATGTAAAAAATGCATCAGGATCTAAAACAATCATCGATGGGACTTCATGGAGCCACACTATCTTATGCACCAAGAGGCTTCCCCAAATCTCTACTGAACTCTACTCTCAGATAGCTAGGAAGTGGTCTGAATTGGTGATTCGGTCAGCGATCACCTAGATGACATCATGTCCCCCAGATTTAAATGGTAAACCCATCACAAAGCCCATCAATATTACACCCCACTTCCATTTCATCACCTCAAGGGGGTGAGATAAACCAATTGGAACCTAGTGCCCAACCTTCACTTTCTAGCACATAATGCATCGATAAATGAACTCCTCCATTGAATTCTCCATCCATGTAGATCAAAACTGACATCAGAGGTCCTAATACATTTTTTCCACTCTTGGATGTACCACTAAGGGGGGCGTATGAAACTCCCTCAGAACCTCCTCCCATATCACCACTGGTTCAACTGTACATCCTATGAAAATAAAGATGTGCTCCCCACCTTGTGAATATCCATTAGGTGAATTACCTATTGAAATCTGATCACATAAGGTCTTGCAGTTGGTATCCCCAAGATGTGACTCCCTTACTTGTTGAAAGAGTGGAGGGGTGACAACCATCGACTAGAGGTAAGTTGCATCATCCCCATCCACATGGGATAACTGTAACAAGTCCAAATACTTCGATACATCATCTAGTATATGCGAACTAGATATCCTGTTGAGAGAATCTTAAACCAAATTCACCTTCCTAGGAGTATATACAATCTCAAAGTCAGTGTCTTAGAGGAACTCTAGCCATCACCTCTTTCTTATGTTCAAATCCTTCTATGAGAATATATACTTGAGACTCTTGTGATCAGAGTAAATGATAAACTGGTCATCCATCAGGTAGTTTCTCCACATCTTTAGTGAGAATACTATCACTACCAACTCAAGATCACGGGTCATGTAGTTCTTCTCATGTAGCATCAACTAGTGTTAACCATATAAAATCACTACTTTCCTATTCATCTGGACACAACCAAGTTAGTTACTTCATGCATTGCATCAGACTACGTACTTGACACCCTCCTCCAGTAACATCAAGATCGAGGCACTCGTTAAAATTTTCCTTAACAGATGAAAATCCTGTTGGAACTTCTCTATCCATATAGAAGGATACCCCAATTGAGTCAAAAAATTCATAGGTTCTAATATATAGGATAAATCAAATATGAATCTCCAATAACATCCTGATAGCCAATGGTAGCTCTGTACCTCTGTCATGCTCCTAGGTGGATCCCATGTTAACACTGCTTCCACCATGGTCGGATCCACTGCCACTCCATCCAATGAGATAAAATGTCCTAGAAATCGAACCAATTGAATCTATAATGGAATCTTTGAGATTTTCCCATAAAGATGGTGCTCTCGAAGTACTTACAGAACCATCCTTAGCTGTCTCACATACTCCTCCTCAGACACTGAGTACACAAGCATATCATAGATGAAGATTACCAAGAACCAGTCTATGTAAGGATAAAAGATCTGGTTCATGAGTCTCATGAATACTGTGGGGGTGTTCTCCATGAGAAATGGAATCACCAAGTAATCATATTCACTGTAGTGGAATCTGAAAGTTGTATTCGGTTTATCCTCACCCCATACTCACAGCTGGTGATAACCTGATCTAAGTTCATCCTTTGAGAACCATCATGTCCCTCTCAACTGACTGAAGAGGTCATCGATCCTCAATAGTGGATACTTTTTCTTCAAATTCACCTAGTTCAAGCGCCAGAAGTCTATACACAACCTCAAGATCCCATATGACTTTTAGTAAAACAAAACTAGACACACCCAGGGTAAAACACTGGGTCTCATGAAGCCCTTCCTCTGCAAGTCCTCCAACCACACACTCATATCGTGAATCTATGAAGAATCTATGTGATATTATGGTGATGATATAGGTGTAATTCTAGAATGTAATTTGATGTATAATTCTATCTCTCGATGGGGGAGTTAAACCTGGAACATCTTCTGGAAAGACATCTTCGTACTCCGCCACTACTACTGGGAACTAAAAACTCACAACGTCTGCTATTATGAGGGTATGACTAGCCAAATAATGAGTGATTGGATATAACCTCTCATTCATTATCATGTAATGTGCTCCCTAGGTCTATTTTTCTATGAAAAAGGAAAAACTTGTACCATCAATGTGGACACACCAAACCCTTCTCCTAAAAGAGTCATCTGGGCATGGACCGAAGACAACCAATACATACCATGAATTACATCATAAGGACTTGATGCTTCAACCAAGAGGTTCCAACTAATAATCACACCTCTAAGGGTCATATCACATTTTTAGAAAAGCTTTTTGATTATCAAGTCTCCTCGTGTAGGTGTATCCAAGTCTAAGGTTTGAGTCAACGGTTCTACTAGAATATTAAGGTCATGTACAAGGTATGTGGAAAGGAAGTAATGACTAAAACTATTTATATAAATATTACATATAAGGTAGGAAAGAAAAAGATTGTATCTTGGATCAACACTAGAGTCCCTGAGTCATATTCCACGACCACATGTAGTTGCCCCTGCCCCTATCCTCCAGCTCTCTGAGCCTGGTGTGGACTTCCAAGGGTGGCGGTGGTGGTATGTAAAATATTCTGCCACCTCCTGTAGCTCGCCATGCTCCTATTCCACGTCTGACACCTAGAGGGTGTGCCTTATCCACTAGTTTCTTCTACCTAGGTGGTCCATCCACTGCCTCCTTGTCATCAGCTTGACTGGCTGAAAAATATCTAGTGAGATTTCATCTGCCATTGCATGTGTAGCATCGCCTCTCTATAGGCTAACTGGATCTAGCATGAGATCCCTGAACTACAGATCCTCTATCCAGGGGCTTCCTGTGATATCTTCCACATCCCAATCCCTGCATCTGACATAAATTCCTAGCTACTGATGTATCGACATCTATCTACCTTCTACTGACTGTGACTGGATACATCTCCTCATCCAAGAAGCTTTCAACCACTAAAGATCACTTGAGCACTCCAATATAAGTCATAATTCATATTGGTATGAAAATTAATTAGATATACTAATTTAGAGATCTCCTGAAAGTCTAAGCGTGGAATTACTGATCCCTAACCATATTGATCGAGTACCTAGAGAGGTTGGTGAACCTCAATGAATAATCAGCCACCTTCAAGATACCCTGTTGAAGTTAAAGAGGCTCTTATATATGCACTTATCTAAACATTACCAGAGATAACATCTCTAAAGAGATTCTATAACTCTGTCCATGAAAGAGTTACCTTATTGTGAGTCTGTGTGGTCAAACTCCACCATCGCGCTGCCGAACCTCGAAGAAGGCTCACTGCCTGAATCACCATCTGGTCCACGAGTGTCCTAACTAGACGAAAAAATCTAGTGACTACCTCAATCCAATCCTCAGCCTCCTGAGGGTCAGAATCACATTGTGACCTGAGGGGTATCTATCTCTGAAAAACATGGAGCACACTCAGCCTGTGCTTTTCATCTGTTGGTACTGCAGGTACCAAGTGCTACTCCACTGGTGGTGGTATAACTAGTGCACCACCTAGAGGTAAATCCTGGGGAAATGGACCCTATATCAAATACTCATCTCTGATGGGTTCATCCTCATGATCAAGATGCTGAATCCTAGTTAGTATATATTATGAATATATCCTATCGTAAAACAAGACATACCATGGTCAATGATTATATTTGGAGAGCTGAGTCAAGAAGTACATGGAAACCCCAACCTTTTATATATGATTCATGTACCATTATTTTTTCTATGAAACGAGTGTTATCATGTAATGAGTTGAAAATAAGGTTATCAGAGTCTGGGTGTATGGATACATCGTATTCTTGCACAAACACTAGAGTACCTAGCCTGAAATCCGAACTCAAAAAACTTAACACTATTTTCCCAAACCAATCTCATAGACTCCTGGAACTATAGTAGAACCAACCATGTCTGATAGCACTCTATCTTGATCCATCTCAGTGGGGACCACACCCCAGCTTCCGAATCCAACATCTTATAGGCCAGGGGCTGGTGACTAGCACCAAATAGGCATATCACTATCATGGGTAACATTGCCTAAGTATATGTACACACACACACAAATCATCAATCCCACAAATTTTGAAATGTAAAAAAACCCAAAAATAACTAAATGATTGTACTCCACTATACACAAACAACAAAGTACAATGAAAAGTAATGTGTTGTAAATTAAACTAGGTTAGAATACAAGCCCACTAAAAGAAAGAGTCTAAAACTAAATATTTCAACCTATAAACAAGATAGGCACCGGGACTACAACTCAAAGCCATAGGAACACCTTTTCTTGTCTGGAACTCACAAAACTTTGTCTGGTTCTAGTCAACCCTTGACTCCGTCAAAAGTTTGTTCATATTCACAAGACACAACATGTGTGGGAAAATACCGTGAAAAGGTGTGTATAAAAATACTTAGTAAGACACCTAGAAAACCATAAATAAATATACAAATTAAATGTACATTCAACTCTAAATAGTATATGTCTATAGTACATATAATAATAAGATATATAGATATACTCAAACCCATACCTATAGTCTAAAGGAAAGTTTCAATGACCGCATACCCATGCTAGGGATTCAATCTGAATATTCCATGAAGCACTAATATAAGAGAAATAACTATTTAGTTTGATAGAACTAATAACGTCTATTTGAGAAGTATTGTTTGTTAGAAACCTCCATGGGAGAGAGATATGCTAATAGATCTAAAGAGAGAATATGATACATGGATTAGGATCACTGCTAGGGCCATGAGGCGATACTACCACTCATCCAAATACACATAGAGGATCAATGTTCAATAGTATTGGTTTTATTGGTACCCAAATCCACCTAGGGAACAAGAATGGATAGAGAGTCCTACTACAAGCCTCTCATAAGGGATTCCTGACTCTATCTAAAAAGTCCTATTGAAGGGATTATACTCTTGAAGATAAGAAACGATACAAAACAATGAGAAAGGGAATAAAACCTACAAAAACATGTCCGAGATACGATGAAAAAAGAGATAAATCCATGTATAAGAGAGTATGTGGCATGTAGAATGGTCACACGTTGTGTCCCTTGACCCCGAGTACTGCCCATGTACAATGACCCGTGTCAGAAGAACTTGTCGTGTAGAAAAGATATACATGGAATATAGAGAGGGTAACTCCTGGTGTAATACTATTTAGGGTCTAATCAGTGTATTCTGGCCATGTTCCAGTACACGACTTCAACCCATGTCCGCTTGCCCATGTATTGGTACCCAGGGTAGCCCATGCATCTAGTATGGGTCTAGCCGTGTGGTGGAGTACATTCGGTGTACTTCACCCAGTGTCCATGTATCTCTTGAGATACACACTAAGTATCGAGGAAGGTCCCACACACCATGTGATAGGTGTCACACGATGTGTGACACTTTACAGATTCCTGAAACCCTATATTCCACTCAGTGGGGGCCACAAGTCGTGTCTTCTGAAATACACGTTGTGTTCATCAGGATTTCCTAGAACACTAGTTCTTTTTCATTGCACCTTATATGATCTTTCGGTGTTATATTTGATGATCCATTCACCTCAAAAATGAAGATCCAGGGTCATCTCTCCATTGCAACACTGAATCGGTCGGTTTCGGGTCCATAATCGGCTCGAAAAACTGATTATAGTCATCCATATGAAAAGTCACTCAAAGAACAGTATCTCCAAAAATACATTGTTAAATATTCCACCATTGTCATCGCTCCTCTTCTAGGTATTCATGGGGATGGATCCTTGATTTTGGATAATTTTTCCATGAAATAGAGGCATAATGATCATCCATTAATATCCTACGAAGAACACAAATAACACAAAGAACACAGGGGAGAAGAGCATAATCGAACAAACCGAGGAACAAAAATCAGCCATTTTTTGTTCCATAATTGATCCATTATGTTAGAATGATCAAGATAACAAAACACGAATAATCATAATCATACCCAAATTGAAAAATTCCCTACCTCAGGGTTGGATCATTTGTTGAAGAATATCGATCATAGTTTCACAACTGTTGGCGAGATCTATCAAAGAGGAATTCATCAATCTCCGATCCAAGATTCGTCATCGTCTTGCATTGAGAGAATTTTTCAGGTTCTCTCTAGAGCCTCCAGGAAGTTCTACAGGGTTATGAGCCTAACCATGGGATCTTTCTCATTGAAAAAAAGATAGAATGTAACTGTGAATTGTTAAATTAAAATAAATCCTTAATTTATTTTATTTCTTTAAAACTTCCACAAATTAACTTTTGCATCTTACCCGCACCGACCGATGTTAGGCCTCACTTAAGGAAAAGTCACAGCTCTGAATGCAATAATACCCTTAGATTTATGATCTAGTAAAACGTTTAGAATTTATTCTACCTTTTTAAGAAAACATTGTGGGTGTTCTATTTAATATTTTAATATCACTCAAAAAATTATTCTGGGTACATCGGGCCTCAGAATCGCATTCCTTCTCAGTGCTTGGTCTTGAATTAATTCCATATAATTTTTCAAAAATTAAACACAAAAAAATTCGAGACATTAAAATACCAATCCTAGATGATATAATTTGATGAGAATATTGAACAAGGTACAAAACCATATAAACTAATGGGTAATCAAAAATTTTATAGAGTAAAATATATTGAAATTTTTTTCGGTAATTTTTTTTTAAAAACCTTATGAAATCAGGTTGAAAAAATTGATCAAGTTTATTCGAATTATTGTACTAGAATTGTTTTCATGTCAGACATTTTCTTTATGTTATGCATGTAGAAAAAATATATTTGATAGTGTTATTATCTTGTTACTAAATCTTCCTAGTGAAATAAAAGATAGAGTAAAAGCTTGTTTGGACATTATTTACATGGGGATAATGTAATAGTTGGCACCGATGAAGGTTAAAAGGCATAATTTTGTTTCTCCAGTAGCTTATACTCTATCCAGATAAAAAAATTTAAAATTTTCATTTTTATTAATGTTTTAAAATTTATATAGGGGTATCCATAAAATATCAATAATGTTGTGTCAAGGACTAATTTTAAGTTAAAGGGACTGAAATCACATGGAAGTCATGTTTTGATGCAAGATTTGATGGTTGTCGCTTTACTTTCATTCTACTGAAAAAATTTATGAAATACATTAACCAGACCCTGGTTCTTTTTAAAATCCATATATAGTAAATTTATATAACTAGAGAAGTTTTCAATCATGAATAAGGAGGTTCAAGTCATATTAAATGAATTATAGATAATATTCACAGCATTATTCTTTGATACAATGGTCTACTTGATGGTTCAATTGGTTAGAGAGTTTTAACTATGTGGTACTATCCATTATAAATGGATATACCCCATTGAATTGTATATGATGATTTTAAAGGGTATATTAAGAATCAAAGTTAGATAAAAATTGGTATTGAATAATGATATATTGTTCAAGAATCTATTGAATTCAATATCGATTACATAACAGATTTTTAAAGAATTAGTCCCCCAAATTATCATAACAATGGAAACCTTATGGGATAAGGGATTTTAAAAAGATATGTTGTCACAATTACCATCACAGAGCAGTATAAATCTCACCTTTACATTTTACACATGAGTGAGTATGTTTATCCATTTGTTGAATCCCACAAAGAAACTATTAAGCATTTAAATCCATCAATAGATGAAGGATGGATATTAAATACACATAATAAATAGTTTATATGATGGTTTGAAGATCAAATTTATAAAGAGTTAGCTGAAAATATGAATTTAACTATTGCATTACTTCAATGTCTAGCCAGGGGACTAAATTAAAATGTTATATCTTACATTGGTTTTTTAATTAATCGTTATATGTTCTATAAAAAGGAACACGATAACTGCAGTATGATACAAAACACTAGAGTTACACTTGCGGTGGAAGCGATGGACATATCTGGTTCCAAGGATATAAATCTAGTTTATGCAAAATTTTCTGTATTTTTTAATCATTGAATAGATATATGAGTTGGATTATACATCATTTAAAGTGATTATTTTCTATTAAAAATGGTTTGATAATAGAAGTGAAGTTAAATTTTATGATATGGGCTTTATGAAGGTGATTTTCTATATAGAAGGGTATAAGGATGATCTGATCATAATGGAATCACACAGAGTTCAGGTATTTTATGTATCAGATCTAGAAAAAAAGAATTGTTCAATTTTCTTTATAGTAACTGAAAAACCTTTTGGTTCAGATACAAATTCAATTTAGGATGTCTCTTTTATTTGGAGATCACAATCATTTCTTGGGAGTCCCAATGTAGAAAATGTATTGTACATTAGAGGGGACCAAAAAGGGTGGATTTGGATTCTTGATAGAGGAGCCAAATACCTTCATCCTTTAAATAAAAGAAGGAATGTTAAATTAGTAGGTTAAAGTGTTTTTTAATACACTATTATTTATCTCATAATATTATGTGATCTCTTATCTATTAAAATTATCTAAATTAAATGTTTGATTAATCATGTAGATAATGACTTCTATAGAGATGATGTTTCCAATATCAGGGGAAAAAAAATAGGTGATAATGAAACTGTAAAATTATTAGGGGATCAATAAAATGTTGATGAAAAAACATGAATGATTTAGAATCACTATGTTGACAAAAATTACAAGGCAAGAAGAAAAGATATAAAATTTGAGGTTGGATGAAATCAATGTGGCCAACTTGTTGAACCTGAAAAGTAAATGTTCAATAGTTATGATGGAGTAAAAATGAGAATGAATGTGTCAATTAATATAGATTCATGGCTCAATGTCTATGTTGTAATGAAGTAGAACCTTTGGGATTATATTAAGGTAATTTTATTATATACTTTCTATATTTTACCAAAAAATTATATATAAAAACATTGATTTAATTTACATTATCCTTTTAATAGTTTTTTTATTTTAGTTAATTTATATAAAAATATTCCTTAATGTCCATTATAAAATCCCATATATGAATCTTGACACTTCATACCAAGATTAATATTAGTTATGGTGAGGGGAATGTAAATCACCGCTCACAAGTTATGTATGAACACATTATAGAGCAAGAAACATATAATTATTTCACCAGTCATCATGATGATAAATCATTTGAGGTTTATTGCAGTAAATAATATATTATTTTAAATTTTTCTATTTTATCCAATTGATTAAAAATGGTTAATGTATGAAACATCATAGGTGTGTTGAAAATAAACAATGTGCATCAAAACCAATTTACCCCTATCACAAAGCAAGGATGGAGTACACTTCACTAGAGAATAAAATGGTATGTATTTTAAATCTAATATACAATTTTTATATGATATAAAACAACATATGTCCCTTTTATATATATATATATTTATGAATCCAAATATGAAGTCACTTCCATCCCACTTCATGTGCTATGGAAGGATTCCCTTTTAAATAAACAAGGTCAAATAGTTGGTAAAAACATATAAGATGTGTGGGAAACATATGTAAGTATAAAATAACAGTAATTTGTTATTATTTATAATATTATTACATAAAATTATCTATTTATGTTCATATGTTTTTGAAATAGTTTAGTGATAAGAATCCATAGTGATCATTCCTCAAGAAAAACTACTTTCAGTATCTTTTAAGTGGAAAAAACAATACATTCACATTAGAGGTGTAGGATTTGGAGTGTCACCCTAAAAAAATTTTGATAAGACAAAGATGAAAGAAGATATATATATATATATATATATCCGATGATTAAAGGATTGAAGGTGAAAATAGATTCTATAAAAGATATTATTATCCGATTGGGTTTGGAAGACCAATGTATATGAAAGGATCAAAGTGAATCCATTCTGGAACAAAGATCATCACATGAAGAGCCAGATGAACCCACTATATTGGAGGCTAGTCATTATTCTAAACCACATACCTTACTTGATTTAATCAATTTTGTCACTACTATTTCTTCTAAATGTGAATCAAATAACTCTTAATAACTTTATATTCCTAAAATTCTGAAGGGTGAAGTTGTATGTTATTTTTATCTATAAAAACTCATACACAACTTTATTTTAATAGGTATGGTGTTTAATATACATGGAGGCATGATAAAAAACAAATAACTCTCAAATATCACATGAGAGTGGGGATTAAATTATCTCAAAAGCCGAGCAGTAAGTTTCTTGTTCCAATTGATGATTCAAATATTACAATGGTTAATGATGCTATTAAAACTTTTATAGCATTTCTATCTAATCTTATAAAGATACACGAGGCATGTCCTTAAAAATTTATTTTCAAATTAAAAACCAGTAACATTTGATTAAAAAAGGCATGAAGTGAGTTTTGGTATTAAATATGAATAAAATGATGGGGAAACGAAAGATCCAATCAAAACAATCCAATTAATTGACCAAGAAAACAATAGGACCTTTCAAGAGTATCTTCTACCCTCCAGTTCCACAACATTATATATTAACATTAAAAATTTATGTGGAAACCACTTTCAAATATGGAGATATGTCCTACATTCAATATGAAGAAGTGATTTTAGGAAATTTCATTACATACATGGTTGGTCATGAGAGTATAAATGATATCCTCAAGTTTTGATGGCTAGGAGTCTCAGTTTTGAATGCATACATGAGTTATATTTTCATAATCTGTCTATCCAAAAAATGATATGCTATGTTCATTAAAATTAATAAATATTCATATTTTCTACCATAATTTATATTAGTACCATATAAAGGGAAACCTTGAAAACCAAAATTTTGATTCATTAATCCCTATATCAATTGTACAGAAAAAATTCCTTTGGGGTTGTAAGAAATTGATAATAAAAAAGAAGATCTAACTAAGGAATTTGAGAATAAAATAAAATAATATATAATATTTGGGATTCCTACAATTCATGAGTAAAATTATTCAATTTAATCATATAAAATATATATTTCATTATGTATTTGTTTTGGTTTTTTAGGAATCAATGGATGATGATCACAATCAATTTGGACACCTAAATTTTTTATTTTTTGGATCCAATGCATGTATTTCCATCAAGCCGACCACACATGATGTGTATTGTGAATTTTTAATGCCCTATAATCAAAATTTTATTGATAAACTTAGAATTATATGTTTTAGTTTGTGTTTCAACAAAAAAAATTTATGACATGTTGATCTATAGATATAGTATAAATCATGGTATGCGGTTGGTGACTAAACATAAGAAGCCAATTTATTTCTTCAAATAGAAAAAGATTAAGGTATACATATAAATATTTATCTATAAAAAAATATTTCAAATTTTTTCTCATTTTGGTCATTTTTTTGCAATGTCTGATGCAATATAAAAATAATGATTATGGATATTATTATAGAAAAATTTTAAAATATATAATATACCATCAAAATTCATGCATCCCTGAATAATTATTTTTTAATATAATTACAATTTCATTAAAAATATTTCTTAATATTTTGTTTGTATACATTTTCTCAATACTAAAAATATTACCAACAATCTACATACTCAAAAGAATAAGTAAAGTTATTTAGATATTAGTGGGAAGTGTACACATTGTTATAATATTTTCCAACATAAAATTTATGTGATAAAATATTATGTTTTCAATATAGTATATGATATGACCTTAAAGATACACTTGTTGTATGGAGCATTAGTGTCGTAATTATTATATATTATTCTTGATCTATTTCTCAAGAAGAATTATAATGGAGGAAATTTATTTGTTTATAAATGAATGGGAAGCATACATGGTGTCATAATATATGCCAAAATAATGAATATGGGACTTCCTACTACTTATTTAGTTAATTTTATCAACACTTAATTCAATTTTTAGTTAATTTAATTATCATTTTTATCTGATATTTGTTTTTTTAACTTTAAATATTAGTTCAAAACACATGTCACATACTCAAAACCAAGAAAAAATTCAGAATATTTTGATACTTTAGTAATGTGATCCATAAATCATTTTTGAAATGTAGGAATTACACTCATGTCGATGACACACATGATGTGGTTGGTAGGAATCTATGTTCATTTTTAATAAAAAAGTTTCATTTTATTTTGAAACAAATATCACATTGAAAAATCTAGTAAAACACACTCCTATTATTTTCAAACATTATGAAAATGATCCATAATTCATTTGTGATAGGTAGGAATTGACTGAACATTAATATGACACCTAATGTGGTTGGTATGACTCTATGTGAATGTTTTAAATATAAAAGTTTCATTCTATTTTAAAACGTTCATTACATATCCAATATAATGTAAACAAGATATATTTTTTCAAACATTAAGAAATTAATCCATAATTCATTTATCATGTATAGGAATTGAACACATACAAATATTATACATCATGTGGTTTTTATGATTCAAATTATGAATTTTCAATCTTAAAGTGTCATTTTAGATTAAAATATGTTCCATGTAATGAATCATGTTTTAATCTAAGGTAGAATTCCAAGGGAATTTTAATTTTGGTGTTTACTGGATGGGTAATTCTTTGAACTGAGATTTAGAATGTAATTACGAGAGTGGGAACACATTAAAGTGTTGTTTTTAGACTTGGGTAAATGCATGAGCAGTCCCTTAGATGTATCATAGAGTTTTGGGAGCAACGGGTCCTAGAAATCAATGGTTTGGGTGGTCTGATAGAGGTGCACTATTTTTCTAAAATCGTGCATCCCTTAATAGAAAAACATGTGGCTAGAATCCAAGGAGCATAAGTGCCTACAAGGGCTGAACATGTTTTTTCCAAAGTGGCGCACCTATCCCACATGGTTAGTGACACTTAGGAAGTAACCTTGCACTATTCATAACATGGTTGGCACTTGGTTAGGATAACTATGCAGGAAAAACCATGCGAGTTGGGTTTCATAGGTAGTGGGTGCCACATGGTTGGCACACAATTTGGATAAACCACATGACCTAGTTTTGGGGGTGAAATGACCAAAATGACCTTAATTAGTTTTGTTTCCCCCTTTATTATTTCTCTCTTCTTCCTCCAGCGGGTTCCTCCTCCTTCGTGCACACTGTGGGTCTCTCCAAATAATATCCTAGGCTTTCATAGATCTCCTATATCCGTCACCAGAATCAAGAATCTCCAGTCTCTATGGATTTGCATCAATAAGATCTTGATTCATTTTGAGCCTTTATTCATTTAATATCCTCTCAATCTAGTTATCTTGGTGCAAGTTTATTTTCCCTATTTTTAAGGAAAATGACTTTTTTTCAATTTCATCCCAACTTGACTGAATCAGATCTTAACATTGGATGAGTAAATCATCCTAAGAATAAGGTAGGTGGTATATAGATTTTATCTAACTTTTTGTTGAAATATGTTTTTTTCTTTGTGTCATGCCCTGACCCTTGCCGAGTGTCACCCTTTTGTTGAGTTTTCCGTAGAAAATTAATCAAAACACCTAGATACACTCCTTATGATCCCTTTTATGTAAACAGAGGATTTAAACCTTGACCACAGACACCCCTTGGGTGTGTTTTCTTTAATTTTACCTTTATAGTTAATTAATTAAATGCATGGAATTCATTATAAGCATTCATCTTGGATTGATAATGTAATTGACCTTTGTAGGATTTTGTCCAAATGGTTATGGAACCTCCTAAGTACCATTTTGAATGGTGTGTAATTGAATTTACATGTATGGTATATTTATAAAATGATTTCTTTTTATTAATTTGGTTATGAATCTTGAATGTGATGTTTATTTTGGCTAAATGAATTGTATGATAAACAATATCATGATTTTATAATAAAAAACTTTGGATGAGGTGCACTATCTTCAAATTTACAAAATTATGATTAATAGGTTTTAACATGGTTAGTCATTTTTCTTTGGAACTATTTTTATTTAAATGCATGTTTTAACCAATTTACCTTTTAATTGCATTGAATGGATGCTCCTATTTGGTTGACTAATAAACCAAGCACCTCATAAGTTCTTGGCTTTCTTTATAAATGGATTTTACAAAGTGGGAAAATTACCAATTGACCTTAGTAAATTATAAGTACTTCCTTGACCCTTGTTAATTGAATTTCCTTTTTTGATATATTCAATGGCATGTTATTGTTTGAGTAGTTTATTCAGGATGGTTGTTTTATTTAAATACATGGGATGGCTTGACATGATGGACTACCTCCCTTGAGTGATTTAAATGGACCATATTAACTAGAACATCTTGTTCATGATGGATTTATTTACTTTCATTTATTAAATGGTTTAACTAATGAAATTGATTTGGGTGGTAAAAAATTACTATTGATTATATTAATGAAATATATGAATTGTTATAATTTTTGTGACTTTATACAATGGCTTAAAAAATATAGAACATGAGATGTAATTACACATGCATCCATTTATTTTTATTTTTATATGATTATTCCTTAAATGGTATGTGGAACTTTGGTAAGGTGTCTGTTGAGTATGATGCAAAATCGAGCTCCCTTACATTGGATGTTGAGTCACGGCGTCTCAAACCATTGATACTGTTGGACGTTGGGATGAGGCACCACGATCCCTATTTGGAGTGTTGAAATGATTCCTCACTCATCATATCATGTTTCATGAATGACTTCTCACACTCTTTTGGGATATAGGGAATGTACCCTATTGGTTGATCTTATAGGATCATTTAGACTGGTTATGGATGAATGAGTTACGCCCGATCCAACCAACACCTAGTATTCTAGGTATATGGACACTTACGACCGCATGTACATTATTCATATAGGTGGATTCAATATATAACTGTAATATATATATATATATATATATATATATTATTACTAAATACATATATAGTTCTCGATCAGAATTTATTCAACCATGAGCTGAAGCAGGTAGATCCAAAAGGTCCCCTTTATGATTCCGAGTGAGCTGATTGTTGTTTATTTTGGTTTTGTATATGATTCATATTATATGAAAAGTGATTTACTTATATTAATGGACTGGATTCACTTGTATACACTATAGGTGGTAACCTACTAGGATTTATATCTCACACCCTGCTCGGACCACCATTGAAATGGGGTACCTGAGTAGATTTCATATTCACATGACCATAAATATTTATTGAGTTGTTATGATTATACCTAGAAGTTAGAAGAATTGGATTGATCAAGAAATTCATATTATCATGGAGATCACCCATGGGGATTTCCTTTCTTTTATTTATTTATGTATTATCTTGTATCTTCATGCCTACTATATTTCTACTGTTTTAGTTTTGTATCATCATTTGAAAAAGCATGCATTGTTGTATATTGGAATTTTCCATATTTTATATTCAGTTGTTACTATTATTCTTCCACTGCTTTATCATTCATTTCTTACTCCTTCCATTGTTGTATTTCATTTATTGTCTAATAAACCACTGTGTAACTATGATCATGAGGGTATAGTATCCCCACTATCACCTCCTTACGCCATCACTACTAGTCAAAAACCTCTAGCATATGGGGAGGCATGCATGAATTTATGAGATCCACCAGTCCTGCTACCATCATAGTGTTCAGTTAGTTCGGGATGTTACAAAGTGGTATCGAAGCCTTATTTATTCCTCTGTCTTACTATTTTGGGATGGTTGATATAAGACTAGGAATTTGTTGGAGCATGGTAAATAGTCGTGTCACATACTGATCACCCCACCCACAGGGAAAATTTCAAGTGGCCATGACTGAAATTTTTGTTCATTCAATTCTATATTATAGTTGATTTTAATATCACCTTGAGTGAATGGTGAAATTTCTTCTTCATATTGATTTACGAAATTTATGATATTTTACCCTTATCCTGATATAGAATGGATAAATCATTACATGCATCATATTAGGAACCTAGATATTCACATTCCAGGCATATGTCATGACTTTTAGTTGCATCTACAGGCTACTTGTTGATTTTATTGTGTTCCTTGAGTGATATGCCATGATTTTTTTTCTTTATCATGGATTCTTACATAACATGATTAGGTAATTATATTTCATATTCCCGATTATTTTGAATGTTTTTATTTTTATTGTTCTTATATGCTTGATAACATGTTTTTCTATGTTTACTTATGATAACATGCTAGTTTTGTTTTTGATATATAATTGGTTGTGTGGTCTAAATTTATGGGTTGTGATTAAATGAGAACCAGTTTTCAGTTGTAAGGTGTATGGATGTATTATAAATTGTAAAAGGTAACATGTATACTCAAACAATATTTGGGATATATATATATATATATATCAAGAGACCATTGTTAAAATTTAAAGGCTGCTAAAGTTCCAATTTTGAATAAAAGGATTTTGATTAATGGGAGCCAAATGACAAAATATAAAGTGTTTGGGAACATTATAGATTAATAGATGGAAACCCAAAAAATTAAACCATTATAAATTATCATGATATATATTTTTAAATGTTTATAAATTTGAAAGATATTTTATTTTGAAATCAAATTTGTTGATTAACTTCTTAAATGCACAAATGGACCCAAGTAGGTAAGATGGGGCATGTTTCTTATGAGATAACCTACCACATGTGTTTTGAAACTTTAATAATTAATCAACATCTACTAGGTTTCATTATGATGAACCTAGGTTGGCTCAATTGGACCCTCGTAGGTCACCTTATCCTTTACAACTTAAAAATGAATATATATGAAAAATTGCCTAATTATGACGGTATTTCAATACATGTTTTATGTTTTAAAAAGGAAGTTTTATAAGAAATTCCTGTTATGATTTAGGGAATTCATTAAATAATTTACCAAGTTCTTTAATTCATAATTGGTACTTGATGGCCAGTTTTAAATAATTTATTGTTTAAATATTGAATGTGAATCAATGAAATGATTTTAAAATGGAACCTGATGTTGCGTCCTTTATTTAAACCCTTGAATAAGGGTAGTTTTAAAGTTCTCTACGAGTTTCCATGGAATGGAAACTTGATAATTTTCCATATTCCTTACTCATTTTTAGCAATGTATTAAATGATGGGCTCTTAAGAATAGTGGATTTCTTGTTGGAATGAACTATTAATTGTGTCGACATTTATTCTTTCGTAAGTGGATATCCTGAGGTAGGTATCCATATTTGAGCTTAAATGTGTTTCTAATTTCGTGAGATTTTTGATTTCAGGTACCATTTTAGTGTCTTTGTCCATAATTCCCCGACCATAGTTACCCAGAGTTAGTGTATTATTACATAACATTAGCATGATAAAAAGGGATCAAATCCTGAAAGACCGACATGTTTAGTAGCATCGAAAGTACTAGATACATATATAATTTTTACCTTACATTATGAAATGAAAAATAACAACTTTCTGTCTCCTTTGAACACATTCAACTCTCTTAGACTATCCTTATAGGTCAGTCATAATATTATTCTTCTCATCTTGAGAAAAATAAAACATAGAAATGGGTGAGCTCAGATGCTCAGTAAGGAAAACAATATAGTGAAAACTATCATAAATAAGCATAATAATTTAAGTCAATGTATAAGACTAAAACACAAGCCTTTTAAACTTAAACATTAGCATAATATGGAAAAGATAAATAAAATAATAAAATTTAATTATTCACACAGATATTCTAAAAGTTAAATAATCAAATGTAATATCAATAGGAAATTTAATAATGATGGAATGCATAATGTCGGACATCATAACAACATAGTCAAGGCCTCTTTCCAAGACTAAAAATAAGATTTTTTCAAGGCCTTGTGCCAAAAAACTAGTTTGTCTCATGAGACCTACCAATGCATAGAGGAGCTATAACAAGCTCCACC
The DNA here is from genome assembly GCA_963277665.1 of Viscum album. Classification (NCBI taxonomy): domain Eukaryota; kingdom Viridiplantae; phylum Streptophyta; class Magnoliopsida; order Santalales; family Viscaceae; genus Viscum; species Viscum album. The sequence goes on along the minus strand of OY728137.1, from coordinate 2,107,070,869 downwards.
CATCACTTACTATGTCTAATGCATTCCTCATATGAAAAGGTTGAAACATAACATAAAAATTCATATTAAAACTGGCATAAGAAATGTAAATAATTTATCCATAAACAATGAATGGTATAAAAATAACACATCCATAGTCAAACATATCACAAAACCTTCAATACAATATAGAATATTGTATCATAATAAATCAACTTCAAACAAGTGTAAAATCCATCAAAGGATGTTGACATAAATGAAATAAAAACTATTTGAGACAAATATCTCATTCTATTTTGAAATCATTTAAAAGTCACATAATTATAAAAGAAAACATTTATTTTGAAAATATTCTTATAATTTTGTAAGGGAATCTTCAAAGGTGTTATAAGGGATTAAAATAGCTGCACTCGCAGTATAAGTTAAAAAAACATTCTTTCCTTAATTCGTTGAAAAGGTCATAGATTACCTTGTTTGGAAAATGACGGAAAGATTATTTTCAAGACATTTTATTAAAATTAAAACAAGGGTATAAATGACTTTAACCCTTATTATAGTAAATAGTAAAAATGTTTTGAAATATATTCTTATGAAACACAGATGTGGATGATAAAGAGGTCCCAGTGGACACTTATGTATAAACAACCTTAGATAATGAAAGGATTGTAGAATTAACCCTTACCTTGTAATTTTCCTTGGTAAAGGTTACGTTAACCTCCTGTATAATAGTTAAATCATTTTTATTAAATTATACAAGAACCACATACATAAATATGATATCATATATGATCTTCTAATATTTATTTGTTAATAATATTTTTGTAGTATCATTGTTTCAGGTGCAAACTAATTTATTTTCCTTTATATGTTTTGTTACGTATGTCATGTTTGTTAGGGATAAGATTTATTTTATTCATAAGCAGAATAATATTAAGTTCTAAAACATTATTTTTAATCATAAAATAAAAAATATTTTTTAATGGTTATGATGAGGAATGAATCTCATCATGTTCGTGGAGACGGTAATCTGTACGTACGTACGAGCGACAATACCATTCTATTGATGGTGAAATCGTATTTAATTGGAAGGTATATAATATATAAAGAATCATTAAAATGTTATATTTATTATTTACATAAATTATACTCATTATTATACCCATCTAAATAATGATGTGTTGAATAAAAAAATACACCACGACGTGGAGACAGTAAGCCGTACGTACGCACGTATGGTGACTTTTTCATTCATAGGAAGGATAAAATAATGAATAATGAAATACCATATTTATAATAACATCAAAGTATGTATAAGGTAGTGGATTTATTATTTTGGTATAGAAACAACAAAGAAAGTGGAAGTGGAAGAAGAAAATAACTTTGAAAGAGGTGATGAAATTATTACATCTTCTTCGGGTGTTTCTTTTTGATTTGATCAAAAGGGATCCTTAGGTTGGATTATGATCAAAGTAATGCCTCTAGGATGATGGAAGGGTAGTTGGGTGGATATTTGAGCAGCGGTTGGCTAAGAAAAATGGCCTTGGAGGTGTGATTTTGAGAGAAGGGGAAGTACCCTTTTATAAGAGAGGTGAGTGTCACTTTAGGAAAAGATTGAAATATTATTCTATTATATAATCATATTCGGTTTATAATGGCTTAAAAAGGATTTATTTTGAGGATAAGGTGGGGAAAGTTCTAAGACCTTTCAAAAAATAGGTTTTAGACATGTTAAGGTCACCATAATAACTTTCTCTTTTAGATTTGTCTCTTAGTTAAATAATTTAACTTTTACCATGTATTCTTGTATTATTATAATAAATTGTTAATAAAATTACTATAAAAAGCCAAGAGAACCTAAATTGGTTCATTATTGATATATCTAACCTTATCTATGTCCTTTGGCTGAACCTTATATTTTTAGGAATATTATATCAATTAATAATATAGTATTTGTTTTAAAAACTCAAATATGTCAATTTTGACACTATTTGGTATTTTGTTTTTGTGAAAGTCATAACAACTTTATCACTTAACAAAAATTATTTAATCAACCCTAACATGTCATTTTAATCTAAAAAATTACTTTAATTCTTCAAAAGTCTCAATTTACATTTATTTTGATATTTATAATATCAATTTTTTAATCTTTCAATAATAAGGTAATTACTGCATCATTATTGTGTCATACATAAATTTTATTATTTAATGTCTAAAAATTATAAATAAAATACCATTATGTAGGAAATATTTTTATCTTTATAATTATTATTTACAGTCGAATTTATCTTATGTATAACCCTATATTATAAATGGTTTAGTTATTAAACATTGAATTTAACACTTTTTACCCTTCTTTAAATAAAATAATAATAAATGTCATAATCTAATTCAAGTGGACTGAAAGAATCATATTTTATTCCTAAGGTTTATTTTGGCCGAAAAAAATTATCCAATATATTCAGGACATGTGTTATGATAATTATAATACCATTTTTACGTTTAATTACCCTATTTACTTTTAACCGTGGTAAATAAAATAAAAAAGATACTATTCACTAAAAATTATTTTCATCATATTGAAGAAAATTTTACTCACTGATTTTAACTATGTCTCTCGGATTTTTAAAATTCAATTTACAGAAGTAGTAGAATTTGGTTTTATGCAAATTTTCAAATGCGCCTAGAAGGTGGGTAAAAGATGGTAAAAAGTTTAATAAAATTTTATATATCTAATATTATTATAAAATAGCTCCAATGAATTATATTGAAAATATATAGGTATTATGTATCTATTTTTAGCTAAAATAAATTTAAATAAAAAAACTAACTATTTAAATAAAAAGTCGGTTTTAAACAATAACACAATGTTTTTTCACTATTCATCAAAAATTGAAAATTTTCAGAAAAATACCAAAAATTCACCCTAAGATAATTTTGATATTCCAAATCCAAAAATGAAGTCCATTTTAAAAAATTAAATTTATAAGATTTCAAAAAGTGTGTATTACTATTCATAATGGCTAGTTTGATTGGTCGTGGTGTATTAGAACTCGAAGTTGAGTACAATGCAAGCTATTGTATTATTTAAAGAGAAGCTTACCGTGGAAGCTTGGGGTGTTAGATTTTTCCCTCCTTCAAATAATATGATCATCAAAATTTCTATAATACTAATGTATAAAAAGATTCAGGTGGTTCTTCATCATATGTTCCTCAAGTTCCCACATTGCCTCTTCCATCTTATAGTTTCTCTATAGAACATTTACCAGACAAGTCATACGTTTTCTCAACACTTGTTCTCTGGTATCAAGAATATTGAAAGACTCTTCAAAATAAGATAGATCGAGTTCTAGTTATATTTCTTCATAGGTGAGTACATGCGTTGGGTCGGGGATGTATTTTCTCAATAGTGATATGTGGAACACATCATGAACTTTGGAGAGACTTGGAGGCATTTCCAAACAGTATACTATAACTCCAATTTGTTCTAGAATTTCTAATGGCCCGATGTTCCTGGGACTTAATTTACCCTTCTTATCGAATTGTAAAACAACCTTCCATAGGGATACTTTTAAGAAAACATGATCTCCTACTTGAAATTCCAAATCCTTCCTTTAGTTATCGGCATAGCTCTTTTTTCTACTTTGAGCCACTTTGATGTGGGATTGGATAATATTAACCTTTTAAATTTTTTCCTCAACAAGTTCTGGGCCTATGAGTTTTCTTTCACCAACATCATCCAAACAAGTTGGTGTGTGACATCTGTTTCTATATAATGCTTCATATGGTTCCATATGAATACTTAAATGGAAGTTATTGTTATAGTAAAATTCTATAGGAGGTAAATATTGATCCCACATACCTTGAAAGTAAAGTGAGAAAGATATTAACATGTCTTCTGAGGTTTGAATAGTTCGTTTTGATTGTCCATCATTTTGAGGGTGGTAGGTAGTTCTCAAACGAAGTTCAGTATCCAGGGCTTTCTGAAGACTTTTCTAGAATCTTGAAGTAAAATGAGGATCACGATAAAAAACAATCGATAGGGGTACTTCATAAAGTATTACATCTTCATTAATATATAGTCTTACTAAATGTTTATGTGGTAAATCTTAACTTATAGAAAAAAAATGTGCTGGCTTGGTAAGATGATCAATAATGACCCATATTGCATCATTCCTTCTAGGAGTCTTTGGTAGTCCCATGAAAAATTCCATCATAATATCATCCAATTTCTACTCAGGTATGGGATGAGGTTTCATGACTCCTTTAGGATGTTGTCTTACAGCTTTCACTTGTTGACAAACCCTACATCTTGACACATAATCAAAAATCTCTCTCTTCATTTTGTCCCATCAAAAATGTTGCTTCAAATCTCTATACATCTTAGTGCTACCAGGGTGTATAGAGAAATTGGATCTATGAGAATCATCCAATAATTCCCTTTTTAGATCAGGTATATCGGGAACACACTGTATTCTACCAAATTTCAAAATTACATCTTCACATATGAAGTCAATCAATCTGCCACCATTCCCACCTTTAATTTTCTTTTTAAACTCCTCATCATCAGTATGAGAACTTTTTATCCTTTCCAGTATATATGGTTTGACCACCATTTGAAAAAGTATTGATGTTTGACCTTCCATTATTATTCCCATATCAATTTTTACTAGATCCATTAACATATGATCCCTTTCAACTCTCATCTTGTTCAAAAATCCATGATCTTTTCTTCTCAAATCATCTACCACCTTATTTTCCTTCCCCGGGTGGTAGTGTATAGTACAATCATAACCCTTGAGTAGTTCAAGACATTCTATTTTCCTCATGTTGAGTTCTTTCTGTGAGAAAATATACTTCAAAATATATTAATCGACATATATCTCACATTTTAACCATAGAGATAGTGTTTTCATATCATCAAATCCAAGATTATAGCTGCTAACTCAAGATCATGAGTAGGATAGATTTGTTCATGAATTTTTAGCTTTGGTGATGCATAGGAAATAACCATATCATTTTGCATAAGAACTCAACCAACTCCTTTTTTTGAAGCATCACTATAAATAACAAACCCATCATTCCCCAATGGTAGAGTCAAGATAGAATCATTGAATAATATTATCTTCATTTCTTCAAAAAATTATTCACAATCTTTTGTACAAAAAAATTTAACCCCTTTATACATGAGCTTGATTAATGGGTTAGACAATCGGGAAAAATTGTGGACGAAACGCCGATAATAACCTGCTAAACCAATAAAACTGTGTACCTCAGTTATACTTGTCGGTGCTTGCTATTCTTGGATTTCCATGGTCTTTGAAGGATCGACATAGATTCCATCCTTAGAGATAATATTTTCAAGAAAAGAAATCTCCTAAAGCCATAATTCACACTTTCTAAACATCCCATATAATTCATTTCTTCTAAGAGTCTTTAGAATAGTGCGCAAGTGATTTTCACGATCTTCATATATTTTGGAGTATACCAAGATATCATCAATAAATACCACTAAAAATTCATCAAGATATTCCTTGAAAATTCTATTCATTAGATCCATGAAGACAGAGGGATAATTAGTCAGTTCAAAAGGAATTACAGTAAATTCATAAATCCCATACTTGGTATGAAATGCTATCTTCAGAGTGTATTCCTTCTTCACACACAACTGATGATATACAGATCGAAGGTCAATCTTTGAAAAATATTGAGATCCATGAAGTTGATCAAATAAATCATCAATTTGTGGTAGGGGATACTTGTTCTTTATTGTTATAGAATTGATCTCCCTGTAGTCAATGGACAACCTCATAGATCCATCTTTTTTCATAACAAAAAGAACTGGGGATCCCCATGGAGAAACACAAGGGAGAATAAATCATTTATTACTCAATTACTCTAGTTATTTATTTAGTTCCACTAATTCTACAATGTCCATTCTATAAGGGGTCTTCGATATGAGCATTGAACAAGGAATTAAATCAATGGAAACTCAATTTCTCATTCTGGAGGATGTCTAGGTAAATCTTCTGGGAACACATCAACCTATTATTTCACAATAGGTACATCTTATATTTGAAAATTACTTTCCACACCCATATTAATTTCATTATCTTCCTCCCTAGTAATTGAATTTAGTGGAACTACTGGGGGTGGATCTAGATGAGAATCAGATGGTTACGTTTCTGCTCTAAAGATACGGTACTTCTTATCATCATCGAAAATTGAAACCTCCTTCTTCTTACAATTAATTTTCACATCATGGTCCGTAAACCAATCCATATATAATATTATATCAAATTAAATCATGGGTATGACAATGAGATCAGCAGATAAAGTACATTTATATGCCCTAATGGGAACTGATTCACAAAACTTTGTTGCAATGATACTTCCCTTAGGAGTTTTGACTGCCAACTCCTTTTTAAAATAAAATTAGAAATATCTAATTTTCATTGAAAATTTGGAATATATGAAATAATGGGGTGATCCAGAATCAAATAAATCATTGGATAAATTTTAGGAAACCATTAAATTACCTACCACCATTTCATTCGGAGCGTCAACCTCAACAGTAGTGATCACATAAGCTTGGCCTTTCCCCATTGGCCTTTTTTGAGGTAATTTTCCTTGGAGATTAGGAAATTTATTTTCATAATTCCCCATTTCTCTAAAAGTGTAGCATTATAAATTGACAACCTCTTTCTTTCCCTTGTAATCACGAGCCTGGTGGCCTTTTTTCACCACACTTCTAACAGACTCCCATTCCCTTTAGGAAAGTACCGGGGTGTTTATTCCCATATTTATGGTAGGATGGAAACTAAACTTTTCCCTTATTCCCCTTATTTCCATTTTTAGAGTGTTTATCAGATCTCTTATTCTGTTGATTTTCTTTAAAGTCGAAAGATTTAGAGAATTCCTTTTCTGTCTTGATAGCACCTGAGAAAATATCTTCATACTATGAGAAATATTTTGAGACCAATGATCAATAGAGAAATAGTTTTAACCCATCAAATAATTGATCAATATTACTCCTTGGGTTTCATATATAATATGTTGCATACCTTGCTAACCTTGTAAAGTTATCCTCATACTTTGTGACATTCTCATTCTCTTTTTTACTCAGACTTATAAATTGTATTTCCATATCTGCTCGATGGACACGAGGAATGTATTTTTCTAAGAAAATCACTTTAAACTCCTTTAATTACATATTTTATACTTATTCATCCTATTTTGTGTTTTTAATTAATGACCACCATTGATTTGCATCTCCTGTGAGGCAATGAACTGCGATGAAAACTTATTCCCTTTTGATACTCCCCAAAGCATGAAATATTTTCTCTAAGAAACTTATCCATTACTCAGCTACAAATGGATTTGTAGTCCCATTTAATGTTGGTAGTTGTTTCCTCATGAGGCGGTCTAACATTGATCCTCCACGTTGTGGATCAGGGTACTCCATATGGATAAGGTTATTATTCATAACCTGTGTGAGTTTTCCCAGTATGGTGACAAGATGATCAGAACCCGTTGTATCACCATCTCCACTATAATTATCTTGAGTAGGAAGTAAATCCCAACAATGGATTATGTCCGTTGAAACGGTTTCCATTCCTTCCATTAGGCGCCGTTTCTAAACAACGGCATACACTAGAATAGTTTATGAATCAAAATAAATAATTCCAAACATGTAAAACAATTAACATAAATGGAACAATTTTTGGATATAATCCATAATCATAAAAAAATTTCTTTGAGGAGGTATATACTCATAAATCCTTTATAATGGTTTGTAAAGAAAATGTGAATTATCCTAAGCATATCCCTCGGGAGTGTCGTAACCAAGAGTGCAGTAAGACTCATTGTCATGTACTAGGATACCCCGAAGCAAGCTTGAAACTCCTTGTTAGAGATTTCACTCCTAGGAACATATGTGCCATAGCCGCCTCTACCTTCTCAAATCTAGACAGGGATGTATTGGTTGGAAAATTCACAAAAATATCCTCATTACCAAAATTATAGGAAGTTCTTCTATACTAATCATCAATTTCTATCTTAGGGTAATGTTCTCTAATCAGAGTTTTTCTAAATATAGCTTCCAAGGTTTGTACTAAAATTCCACTGATACAAATTGTAACACCCCGACCCTAGTTACCCATAGTTGACGCATTATTACATAACATTGTCATGATCACAAGGGATTAAATACCAAAATACCTATCAGATTAGTATCCTTATAAGTACTAGATACATACATAAGTTTTAAATTACATTATGAAATTAAAAACAACAACATTTTGTATCCATTTAACACATTAATCTACCTTATACCATCCATGTAGGTTAGTCATAATATACTTCTTCTCATCATGGGAGAAATAAAACATATAAAGGGGTGAGCTCAAATACTCAGTAAGGATAACAATATAGCAGAAACTGTCATAAATAAGCATAATCATTTAAAGAAATGTATAAGACTAAAACACAAGCCTTTTAAACTTAAACATTAGCATAATATGGAAAAGATAAATCAAATAATACCATTTACTTATTCACAAAGATATTCTATATGTCAAACAATCAAATGTAATATCAATAGGAAATTTCATAATGATGAAATTCATAATGCCGGACATCATAACCACATAGTCAAGGCCTCGTGCCAAGAATAAAAATAAGATTTTCTCAACGCCTTGTTCCAAGACACTAGTTTGTCCCATGAGACCTACCAATGAATCAAGGTTCTATAGCAAGCTCCACCCATCACTTACTATGTCCAATGCATTCCTCATATGAAAAGGTTGAAACATAACATAAACATTCGTATTAAAACTAGCATAAGAAATGTAAATACTTTATACATAAACCATGAATGGTATAAAAATAACACATCCACAGTCAAACATATCACAAAACCATCAATATAATATGGAAGATTGTATCATAATAAGTCAACTTCAAACAAGTGTAAAATCCATCAAAAGATGTTGACATAAATGAAATTAAAACTATTTGAGACAAATATCTCATTATATTTTGAAATCATTTAAAACTCACATAATTATAAAAATAACATTTATTTTGAAAATATTCTTATAATATTGTAAGGGAATCTTCCAAGGTGTTATAACTGCAGAAAATAGTTGCACTCGCAGTATAAGTTAAAAAACATTCTTTCTTTAATTCGTTGAAAAGGTCATAAAGTACATTGTTTAGAAAATGATGGAAAGATACATTTAAAAACATTTTATTAAAAAAAAGGGTATAAATTTCTTTAACTGTTATTATAGGAAATAGTAAAAATGTTTTGAAATATATTTTAAAAAAACACAGATGTGGATGAGAAAGAGGTCCCAGGGGACACTCTTGTATAAACAACCTTAGATAATGAAAAGATTGTAAAATTAACCCTTACCTTGTAATTTTCCTTTGTCAAGGTTACGTTAACCTCTTGTATAATAGTTAAATCATTTTTATTAAATTATAAAAGAACCACATACATAAATATGATATCATATATGATCTTATAATATTAATTTGTTAATAATATTTTTGTAGTATCATTGTTTCAGGTGCTAACTGATTCATTTTCCTTTATATGTTTTGTTACGTAAGTCATGTTTGTTTTGGATATGATGTATTTTATTCATATCCAGAATAATATTAAGTTCTTAAAAATTATTTTTAATCATAAAATAAAAATTATTCTATAAAAGATACGATGGGGAATGAATCTCATCACGTTCGTGGAGACGGTAATCCGTACGTAGGAACGAGCGACAATACCATTATATTAATGGTGAAATAATATTTAATTGGAAGGTATATCATATATAAAGAATCATTAAAATGTTATATTTATTATTTACATCAATTATACTCATTATTATACTCATCTAAATAATTATGTGTTGAGTAAAAAACTACACCACGAGGTGGAGAAAGTAAGCCGTACGTACGCACGTATGGTGGATTTTTCATTCATAAGATGGATAAAATAATGAATAAAAAATATCATATTTATAATAACATCATAGTATGTATAAGGTACTGGAGTTATTATTTTGGTATAGAGACAACAAATAAAGTGTAATTGGAAGAAGAAAATAACTTTGAAAGAGGTGATGAAATTATTACCTCTTCTTCGGGTGTTTCCTTTTGATTTGATAAAAAGGGATCCTTAGGTTAGATTATTATCAAAGTAATGCATCTAGGATTATGGAAGGGTAGTTAGGTGGATATTTTATCAGGGTTTGGCTCAGAGAAATGGCTTGGATATGTGATTTTGAGAGAAGGGGAAGTACCCTTTTATAAGAGAGGTGAGGGTCACTTTAGGAAAAACTCAAAATATTATTCTATTATATAATCATATTCCGTTTATAATGGATTAAAAAGGATTTATTTTTAGGATAAGGTGATTCTGGGTCGGAAACCTTCCAAAAAATAGGTTTTAGATAGGTGAAGGTCACCATAATAACTTTATCTTTTAGATTTAACTCTTAGTTAAATAGTTTAACTTTTACCATGTATTCTTGTATTATTATAATAAATGGTTAATAAAATTACAATAAAAAACCAAGAGAACCCCAAGTGGTTCATTATTGATATATATAACCTTATATAAGTCCTTTGGCCAAACCTTATATTTTTAGGAATATTATATCAATTAATAATATAGTATTTGTTTTAAAAACTCAAATATTTCAATTCTGACACTATTTGGTGTTTTATTTTTGTGAAAGTCATAAAAACTTTATCACTTTAAAAAAAATTATTTAATCAACCCTAAAATGTCATATTAATCTATAAAATTACTTTAATTCTTTAAAAGTCTCAATTTACATTTATTTGGATATTTATAATATCAAATTTTTAATCTTTCAATAATAATGTAATTACTGCATCATCATTGTGTCATACATAAATTTTATTATTTAATGTCTAAAAATTATAAATAAAATAACATTATGTAGGAAATATTTTTATATTTTTAATTAATATTTATAGTCAAATTTATATTATGTATAACCCTATATTAAAAATGGTTTAGTTAATAAACTATGAATTTAACACTTTTAACTCTTCTTTAAATAAAATAATAATAAATGACCTAATCTAATTCAAGTGGACCGAAAGGATCATATTTTCTTCCTATGTTTGATTTTGGTCGAAAAACACTTATCCAATAGAATTAGGACATGTGTTAGGATAATTATAATATCATTTTACCTTTAATTACCATATTTACTTTTAACCGTGGTAAATAAAATGCAAAGTTACTATTCACCAAAAATTATTTTCATCCTATTGAACCACATTTTACTTACTAATTTTAATTTTGTCTCTTGGATTTTTGAAATTCAATTCACAGAAGCAGTAAAATTATGTTTTATTCAAATTTCCAAATGCGCCTAGAAGGTGGGTAAAAGATGGTAAAAAGTTCAATTAAATTTTATATATCTAATATTATTATAAAACGACTCCAATGAGTTACATTGAAAATATATAAGTATTATGTATCTATTTTTACCTAACATAAATTTAAATAAAATAACTAATTATTTAAATAAAAAGTCGATTTTAAACAATAACGCATTGTTTTCACTATTCATAAAAAATTGAAAGTTTTCAAAAAAATAAAAATAATTCATCCTAAGATAATTTTGTTATTCCAAATCCAAAAATGAAGTCCATTTTGAAAAATTAAATTTTTAAAATTTCAATAAGTGGATATTACTATTCATAACAACTAGTTTATTGGTCATGGTGTGTTACAACTCGAAATTGTTTACAACACAAGCTATTGTATTATTCAAAGAGAAGCGTACCGTTAATGCTTGATGTGTTACATTGTCCATAGTAGGACTCATACCTTAAAAATAAAACCCTTGTTCAGATGGGTGGTCATGGTATCCTTGATCCTCATTATGGTCATGAGAATAAAGTAATGATCAATTTTAGTAGGTTGGACATTCCAAGGGAATGATAGACTTATTTACAGGTCTTGTGACCCTATTTATTTTTTCTTCAGTGACTTAGGAATTCATCAGTCTATATTTTAGTGGTATGGGAATACAAGACTTGAGCCATATTTCTGCACGATCCATTATATAATTGAATTCATAGGTCTGACAAGACTATATGTAGTTTTTAGGTTGTGTCATCTACTCATGTAATATCCGGTAGTATTCATTGATATAAATGGTATTTGTTAAGTTGCTAAATGTTCTAACAGACCGGTTGAGTTAGGTGGAATCATTGATACTTGGTCTATTGATCACGGTCTCGGGTTATCTCCATAGTCGAGTGACCTAGGAGTTAAAGGAATCAATTAATCCTAATTATTCTGATGGAGTTTCAATGGAATCAGTTGTTTTTACATGTTAATCAGTTTGGTTTTGGTTTTTATAACAAATTATTAAACAGTTTCATTTTGTGGTGAGTCTGATCTAGTAAACTTATAAGTGGATAGTCTATCTCTTCTTTCAATGATGAGGACAATAATATGATGGGGGGAACCATGTCAGTTCTAGTGAATGTGTTTCCTTCCAATTAGTAGGAACACAATCAAGGAGGATCATTTAGAAATGGTTGGTATTGGTTGAATTCCTTTGAGGCTTGGAAGTTTCAAATAATGTCAGTGATTACTCAATAACAAGATGTTTATATGGTTGGTTATGCATGAAACCCTTGAGGAACATCATTAGTATATGATGGAATTTGGTAGTTAATATTTAGTGATCATGGGATGACTCATGTGGTAAAGGATTGTGATCAGTTAATTACGACGTGTATGCCAGTGAAGTTGAGCTTCTTCCAAGAAGATGACTAGTAATGGTTTTAATTCTCTTCCTTTTGATAGTTGGGTATGGTTTATTGAGAATCATACCAATAACATCATCTTTGATACGATGAAAGTGTCTCAAACTTTATAAATCCTCTTAGTCTACTCTTGTTTAGCAATGAGTGTGTCCCTTATCTTGGTATCGTCTGAGTACACTGAGAGGGTGTTGGTATAATTCCGCACTAGATTTTAAATGTTTTTGGGATGGTTTGGGTAATTCTTAAGTGTTACACATGGGAATGTGTTTCTTATCAAGGCATGGTTAGTCTTTAGTGATTCTTGGGTTCTTGTGTAGGAATACCTTGGTTGGAATCTCGAACACCAACTATTTTCTTATGATTTGACCTCCAAGAGGATGCCTCTCTGGGATCAGTAGATGATCTCATGTAAATGTCTTTGCTTTGTAATAACATCTCACTTTTAATGTCATGACCCTTCCTCAGGGCCCGTGGCATGACTACCCCAAGCCCGCCTTCCATAGGCTAGGGGCTGGCGACTAGCACCAAAGGCGTAAATTCCGATAACTGGGAAGGCATTGCCTTTAAAAAAACATAAACACATCCAACCAGAGTACAAGAAGAAGTAATACACTAAGTACAAAAGAAATTGCTAAAAAGTAAATGAGCCAGAATACAAACCCAACTGAAAAGTATAGCTACAACTGAACAAAAGTACAACAGGAAAGACAAATAGTTGGAAGATAGAAGCAGCTCCTGGGTCGTCCACGACGGATCCTACTTGAAGGGTAGGTACAGATAACCTCCCCAATGCTCTCGCCCGCCAACCTCCTCTGAGTACCATCTCGTCGTGAAGTCCATCTTTGGGTACTGACTCGTCGTGAAGTCCACCTCCGGGTACTGTCTAGTCCTCATACACTCTGTCTCTGTCAGCGTTGTCCATCGTCTGCATCCAATACAACGAGGTGTAGGCATAACTCGTGCAGAGGTGAGTATAAAAATACTCAGTAGGGACCCCGATACCCTCAAGGTATCACTAAATCCAACAAGGATAACCACAAAGAAGGATCTCAACAGATAACCCTTACTTAGGTATAAGCTCATACTTATACCTAAGTTATCAAGTAACCCATATCAAACACGAGGAAACACAAAGGTTATGAAATCAAAGGATAAACACTACTTAAGTATATGCCCATACATATTCCTAAGTTATCAATCTCAGTATGGCTCCAACATCCAAGCCCAAGCACAACCAGACCACACAAGAAAGAAGTCAATCATACCAAAGATAATGATTGAAAGTCAAGACTTAGCTCACACAAGTATACTTCTCATGAAGAGGGGTGGAGATGATTAGATATAGCCTCTGAATCATATCCTCTGCCAAACTCACATAGGATCCAAGTACCGAAGTCATCACTACTGAACCCACGTAGGATCCAAGTATAGTAACCATCACTGCCGAACCCACATAGGATCCAAGTACAGTCGTCATCGCTGCCGAATCCACAGAGGATCCAAGTATAGAATCCATCGCTGCCGAACCCACGTAGGATCCAAGTACAGTCGTCATCGCTGCCGAACCCACGGAGGATCCAAGTACAGTATCCATTTCTGCCAAACCCATGTAGGATCCAAGTACAGTCGTCATCGCTGCCGAACCCACGGAGGATCCAAGTACAGTCGTCATTGTCGTCGCAGTCGCAGCCAGCTCTAGGGTTCCCGCACACAACACTCTCGATTTTGGGAGGGTCCACTCCACGAGACAAGAGGTTCGATACATCAACTGTCAAAAATTCCAGAGTTTATGTATCCCAAAGTTCTGTCTCGTCAATAGGAACTAAACACGACAGACGGCGCGTCAATCGGACGCCCGGTCTGAGAGATAAAGGCCATTCCGTTCTAGGGGACCGATTAGAAATACGCTCATTTATAACCTGGATGATATCCATAGTCTTCCAAAACTCACTTAGAGTATCTCAAAATAATCATCTCGTTGAAGGGGTCTCAACTCAACAGACGTTGCGTCAATCGGACACCCGGTTTATAAGTTATTAGCCTTTCAGTCCCGGGGGCGCGGTTGGTTTTGTGTACGAACCAACCCGACCATATCTCAAATGTACCCTGAACTCCCATGGGGTATACTCAAAGGAAGAATTTCTCAATGTGATTACCAATGCCGCTGATGTTTCTTCAAACGGACCTCTGGTATGAGAGTTATTAATATTTCCGTTTTAGGGGCCCGATTGGATTTCGGGTACAATCCAACCTGGACATACTCCAAATGTGTCCAAAACTTAGGTAAAGTATACCAAAATAACCATATCATCAAGATAAATCCAACAAAGTTGACGGCACATAAATCGGACTTCTGGAGCTCAAGTTATAACCGTTTCCGCTCTGAGGGCCCGGTTGGTTTCGGGTTCGAACCAACCCGGCCATACCCATACTTTGCTGAAACCTTGAGTGTAATATACCGAAATGACCATTTCGATCCAAGGAATCCTATGCATCTAACGACGCATCGATCATAGGTACAAAACTCATGTTATGGGCGTTTAACTGAAGATGATCCGAAAATAGGGGGTCTGGGCCCGGTCCGACCCGGCCCAACACCCCCTGGGTCGGCCCGAACCGGGTCGACCCGACCCGGGTCCAGTACAATTGGGCGCGGCCTGGCTGCGTGGCCAGCCGTGGCTCGACCAGCGTGGCCGAGCGGATGCCGCAGAGTGGGGGGGGGGTGCTAATTGATACCGGCAGCGCAAAGAGTCGCCTCGGTCGTCCCAGATCCCGCGACCGCACGGGATATACCGCCTCGCCGCCGTGGCACAGCCGCGAGAGGTCTTCTCTGGCGGCGTGCTGGGGCGTCACCGCCTCCAGGCGGCCGGACGGCTCCGGCCGCCGCCTCTGGTCGGCGGCGCCACCGCTACCATCTGCGGACCACCAGACACGCTCCAATGGTCCATTTTTCCCAGCATCTTTGCCAGCGGTTCTCCTGGGACCTGCTCTTCACTGCAACGACTTTCAAATGTCGTTGTGGTCCCGTTTCATCATCACCGTCAATCCGCACATCAAAAAACAATCTGCGGAGGGTTTTTGGTCTGTGTTTGTTTGGACCGCACCCTCCACGTTAGGCATTATCAAAAGGTCAAACAACAATGATGTTCAACGACTAATAAGGCACAATTTTAATCAATTAAAATTGAACTTAATTCCCAAAAATACCCCCACAAATAAATATTCCCAACCCACAAATAAAAACATCCATGAATCAACTTGATAATGATTTGATCTGCATTCTTTTTTTTAGAAGGGAACAATCATAGGAATATTAACATTCTGAAATTAAACCCCTACCTCGAGAAAGATCCACAGTTGACAAGCGTCGTCGAACCACAGAAAGAGAAAGGAGTTGACGTCAATCATTGTACATGCTTCACACTTCATATCAGAGCTTGAGAATCAGAGACTCGTCGGAATCTAACCTCCGTTGAAGGATTGTTCTTCATCGAAGATCTTGGAAGGCCCGTCGTTGGAGAACCGTTCTTTGTCGGAGGTTTAATGTTCTCTCTAAATTTCTCTAGAGGTTAACCAAGAGATTCTCCAAAATATTTTCCAACCCATTTTAAAAAGAGGCTTCCCCTATTAATAAACATGCCATGGCTTTTCAAATTCAAAACACTTAATTAATTAAATTGTTGGCACCATTAAAGAGGGAGAGAGATTATCTCTTTATTAAGGGGGTTGCAACATTAAATTCAAGGGATGTTGAAGGGAGTTTAAGAGTGTTATGGGAAGATGAGAGGTTGGGGCTCGTGTGGGCCCCACCTCTCATATATCCATACTTGATATAATTTAACTTCCTTAGATATAAATTTGTTTTAACAAATTATTTAACCTCTTTCCTAAACTCCAATATTTTATCTCACAACCCACTTTAAACACAACTGCGGTAAAGGTCCCCTTAAGCTATTACCGGCATTGTGAGTTCATCGGTGCCCTCCGATTTCAATTCCGAGCACTGGTTCAAAAGATAGAAAAACCCACTCATTCTTTTACTGAATGTACCTGACCTAAACTTTGGAAATTGATTTTAGGCACACTGGGCTTCGGAATCAAGTGCCGTCAGAAGACACAGAGTCGTAAAATTCCAAGGTATTTAAGAAAAAAAATTCCTTGAAATTTACAGGTCTTTACATGTAACCATGATGTATGTACTACCTTGGGTTAGTTCCCTAGAATCCATCCTAATGAATATAATGTTATCCTAGAATAGTTGTTAGTATAGGGGTTATTTCAAAAAGGGTGACAATTCTAGTGGGATGGATATGGGTTATACCCTAGTTCATGCTGAGGTATGACCGATTAAATAGTTAGGTGATGGTTTGATTAGGGAACATAACTGGAAGTCAGGTATGTGATTAGATGAATGTTCTCATGGTAAATGTGTGATGTATTGGAGAAAAAAATATTGTTTTAGTGTATAATATGCTGGTAATCTAAGCCAACATTTTAAAATAGTTGGATGGGGAGGCTCAACTTGTTTTTCTTGTTTGATGTGTACAATCAGTGAATGTCTATTTTTGGGCATGTTTTCAGGTGGAGGAAAGCATGGTATGTGTTGTTCGAGGATTTTCATGAATAAGAAGATTAATCTGGTTAAATGATATTTGTGGGAAATTTATTATTGATCATTTAAAATTATGCCATAATCATTTCTATAATTATTAGAGGCATGCTTTGTAGGGTAATTTCGACGTTGGTGGTACCATTGCTCGGAATTGGACCCTTTAAATGTTAAATCCTTAAGAGAGGATAAAATTTGGCTAGATGTTTAAGGAGACTACACCATGAAAACATATCTAGTTAAATAGGGTAGAGAAAGCACTATTTCAGTTCTTTGGTAGGAAATCGAGCATTGGATCAAGTTTTGACAGCTTAAGTGTTGTATACTTAAGTAGTTCCATGAGGTGCGTTGTGCATTTAGGAATAAAACATGTCCGTTTAAATGAGACTTCATGATAGAAGTTTGTCAGGTTATGTTTTCATTGTTTCCTAAGGCCTATTGGGGATGAGAATTTCTATGTTGGGGTGGTTGTAATGACCCTTATTTTAAGGCAATGTAGAATTCCAAGGGGATTTTAATTTTGGCATTTACTAGATGGGTCGTAATTTGAAACGACCTTCAGAATGTAATTTTGAGACATGGAACACTTTAATATTTTTTTATACTTGGGTAAAGGAATTATAGGTCGCTTGATTTTCTTGTTGTGTTTTAGGAGTTTCGGGTCCCGAAAATCATATGTTTGGGTGGGATGATAGAGGCATAATTTTTTTTAAAACTGTGCAGCCCTCAATAGAAAACTGTGCGGCCAGAATCATAGGATAGAAGTTCCTACACGGGCTACACATGGTTTACCAAATCTATGTTCCTAGACCGACTGGTAAGTGACAATTAGGCAGTAACCTAGAACTATTAATCACATGGTTGATTCATAGTTAGGATAGCCACATGGAAAAAACTATGCAAGGTGAGATTCCAAGGCAGTGGGTGCCGCACGGTTGGCTCACAATTTAGATAAACCCTACGGTCAAACCATGTGACCCATTTTTGTGTGTGAAATGAAAAAATTTCCCTTAATGAGTTTTATTTCTCCCTTTATTATTTATTTCTTCTTCGTCCAGTGGGATCCTCCTCCTCATTGTACACCGTGAGTCTCTCTAAAGCCTAACCTAGGATTTCATGGATCTCCTCTACCCATTAACAGAATCAAGCACCATTGGACTCTATAGATCTACATTGTTAAGATCTTTATTCCCTTTAAACATTTATTCATTTAAAATTTTCTCGATCGAGATATCATGGTGTAAGGAAATTTTCTATATTTTTAGGGAAAATGTTCATTTCATTAATTTATTCCAAACCAAACTGAATCAGACCTTGATATTGGATGATTAAAGTTTCCTAAGCATAATTTAGGTTGTCTATGTATTTTTAACCCAACATACTCTACAATATGATTTTTTTTACCATTAACTATATTTTGCTGAGTATCTCCCTTTTGTTGATTTATTCATATCAAATTAATCAACACATATTGATACACCCCCTATGATCCTTGTTAGGTAAATAGAGGATGTCAACCTTGATCAAAGATACCCCTTGGGTGTACTGACTTTAATTGAATATTTATAGTTAGTTGATTAAATTCCCATAATTCCTTCTAATCATTCAAATTGGATTAATAATGAAATTTATCGCTGTATTATTTAATCTAAATGAGAATGGAACCTCCTAAGTTCCATGTTGAACCGTATTTAATTTAATTTCCATGTATGATAGATTTATGGAATTTTTTTAATCAATTGAATTATGAATCATGAATGTGATGCTTATTTGGGATAAATGATTTTTTATAAACAATATCATTATTTAATAATAAAAAACCCCATATGAGGTTTTATATCCTCAAAATTATGAAATGATGATAGTAATTTATAATGAGTTTGGTTGTTTTTATTGGGCCCATTTTTATCTAAAATATTCTTGTAACCAATGCACCATATAATTTCATGGTACAAACATACCTATTTGGTTGAATAATGAACCAAGAACTTCCTAAGTGCATGGATTTCTTCTTAAATGGATTTCCAAAGTGGGAAAATTCCTAATTTACCTTGGTAAATTTTAATTAATTCTTTGATACTTTTTAAATTACATATATTATTTTGATAGATTCAATGTAATTTTATTTTTTGAGTAGATATTTGTGATGGTTGTTTTCTTTAAATACATGGTATGTCTTGAAATGATGGATATTCTCCCTTGAGTGATTTAAATGGCACGTATTAATTGAAATATCTTGTTCATGATGGATTACTTTTGTTGCATGTATTAAATAGTTTAATTAATGAAACTGATTTGGGTGGTACAAAAACGCCTCTTGATTATATTAAATGGCATATATGAAATGTTATAATTGTTGTACCATGATATAATGGATTAATAAATGTAGATCATGAGAGGTAATTCCTCAAATATATAGTTATTACTATTATTATTATATGATTATGCCTCAAATAGAATGTTGAACGATGGTAAGGGATCTATTGATCATGGTATAAAATCATGCCTCCTTACATCAGGTGTTTAGTCACGACCTCTCAGACCATTGATACTATATTGGGCGTTGGGCTAAGGGGCCACACTCCCTATTTGGAGTATTGAAATGATGGCTCACTCACTCTCCCCAGTGTCTTACATGAAGTCTCACACTATATTAGGATGTAAGGAATGTAACCTTTTTATTGAGATTATAGGCTCATTTAGATTGGTTGTGGATGAATGAGTTATGTTTGGTCCATCCAATAACCAGTATTCTAGGTATATGGCCACATACATCTGCACATACATGGTTCATATAGGTGGATTAAATATATAACTATATATATATACATATTATTACTATATATATAAATAGTTCATGATCAGAATTTATTCTGTCCATGAGACAAGGAAGGTAGAGCCTCCATGTGTTCGTTAAGAACCTGAGTGGGCTGGTTTTTTTTATGATTTGTATTAACCAAAGTTATTTAATTTATATTCATGGGCTAGATTCAGTTTAAACACCATGGGTGGTAACCTACTAGGATTTATATCTCACACCCTACTCGGGCCACTATTACACTAGGGTACCCAATTATATTTTGTGTTCACAAGACCATGGATATTGCTTGATCTATTATGATTGTACCTGGGAGTTAAGAGTACAAGACTAAGTAGAAGCTCGGGATGCTTGTGGAGATCACCCATGGGGATTTCCTCTTATTTATTTATTTATGTACTACCTTGTATCTTGATTTCTACAGTATTTCTACTATTTTAGTTTTGTATCAATATTTGGAAATGCATTCATTGTTGTATATTAGAATTGTCCATATTTTATATTCAGTTGTCATTATAATTATTTCATTGCTCTGCCTTTCATTTTTTTACTAATTTCACTATTATCTACCATATATTCTCTAATAAATCACTTTTCTACTCAGATTATGCGAGTATAGTCTCCCCAATATGAAATCCTTACACCCTCACTAGTATTCGGAAACCTCTAGAGTATGGGGAGGTACACTCAGGGCCATGTCCCCCATCAGTTTGGATACCATCTTAGTGGTCAGTTGGGTTGGGAAATTATATTCTACATTTATAAAATTGAGAAAATGAGCTTGAATTGTTTTCAAACATTGGGGAAAAATTGATAATTAATTTGTGGCATGTAGTAATTGACCAAATTTCAATCCAAAACCTGATGTGGTTGGTATGAATCAAATGCGTGTTTTCAATATAAAAGTTCTCTTTTAGTTTAAAACATATGTCACATTTTCAAAACCAATAAAATGATCATATATTGTTTTCAAACATTAGTTAATTGATAAATAATTCATTTTTCATGTGTAGGAATTTACCACACTCCAATCCGACACACGATGTGGTCGGTATAACTCATAGTATGTTCTTCCAATATAAAAGTGCATTTTTAGTTTAAAACACATCAAAAATCCAAAACCAAGAAAATGATCTTCTATTATTTTAAAAAGTTGGTAAAATGATACAAAATTAATCTTTAACATCTAATAATCGACCATATATCAATATGATATCTGATGTGGTTAGTATGACACCAAGTGCGTGTTTTTAATAAAAATGTGTCATTTTAGTTTAAAAAACTAATAAAATATCTAAAACCAAGAAATCAATTTTGTATTGTATTAAAATATTAGGAAAATTAATATAAATTTATTTGTGATGTGTAAAAATTGGCCACATGTCAATCCAACACCTAATATGGTCGGTATAACTCAAAGTGAATGTTTAAAAAAAAAGGTTCATTTTAGTTTAAAACACAAGTCACATCGATAAAAATGAGAAAATGAGATTTGATTATTTTAAATCCTTAATAAAATGATCCAAATTTTATTTTTGACATGTATTAATGACTTAACATCAATCTGACACATGATGTGGTCGACATGACTCAAGTCATGTGTTTTTAATACAAAAGTTTCACTTTAGTTTAAAACACACATCAAATAAACAAAACTGAGAAAACAAGATCAGATTATTTTCAAAATTTTTGTAAATGGTTCATAATTCATTTTTTATGTGTAAGAATCAATAAAACATCAATATGACACACGATGTGATCAATATGACTCAAAGTGTTTGTTTTTTATATAAATGTGTAATTTTAGTTTGAAGCACAGTTCCCTAGAAAAAACTCATCCAACAATATTGGACTGTTTTAAAAAATTTAGGACAATGATTCATAATTCATTTGTGATGTATAAAAATTTACCATATATCAATCTGATATATGATGTGGTTGGTATGATTCAATGTGAATGTATTTAATATATAAGTCCCATTTTAGTTTAAAATGTGATCAAATATGAAAAACTGAGCATAACAAGATTAATTTTTTTCATCATTTTATTAGATATTACTTAATTAATTTCATTATCATTTTGATCTGATGCATATTTAGTTAATTTTTATATAGAAACTTCTTGAAGATGAATAATAAATAGGGAGATAGTTAATGTCTTGTTCTCAAAAATCAAGTTCTCTGGAATTAAATAACATCTATAGTGATTTTTTTTATTATCATAGATGTGATAAAATTTAAGATCACTCACTTTTGAGAGAAACAAGAAATGTTATGATGTTTAAGAATCAACCACAAATCAATATGACAAACAGTGTGATTGGTATGAATTAATGTATATGTTTTTAGTTTTAAATTTATAGTTTGTGTTTAATTTATTTATTTATAGTACTAATCACATAATAATTGTTTTCTTATACAGGTTCATTTTTTTCTCAATATGGGGTGGTTTATTTGAAAACTAATAGCATGACTGGGGGTCGGGTTCAAAGAAAAAAGAAAATTGATGTTTTTGACGTCTGTGATAAATTTTACTTAATCATGTAATTATAAAAAATAATGTTTTAAATTTATATAATATAGAATTTTTTATTTATTTTGTAAATTTTATTTCAATTAAATTTGATATTTTCTCTCCCTATATACGATCTTTGTTCCCAATTTTTTATATAAGTGTGCTGTAATTTTAACAGCACACTATAACAATATGCCCCTTTATTAACACTAGTAATATCACTAATAAAGACACCATTTATAAGTGATAGAAAAAGAGTTAATAAATGTATCCTTTATTAGTTCTAGAAAAAGATATAATAAAGGGGTTATTTATCAGTTCTAGTAAAATCACTAATAAAGGGTCCCTTCATTAGCTCTTTTCTAACACTGATAAAGGCATATGTCTTTTAAGGGTGATCCTATTTTTTTGCATAGAAAATCCTTATTATAGCACTATCAATGACCTTATGTGAAGTAGTGTTGGGAGAACTAGTATCATATATTGGAAAACATTTATGGACACATTTGATGGTTCAACTATTTAATGGTATAAACATGAACCATATTTCAGAAGATATAAGTAGTGGGAAAATTTCTTCCCCTCTTTCCTATAAATTTTTATCCTCAGTACATTTCAAGGGAATTAATCATTTTCATTAGCTAACGAGATGTTTTTCTACTACAATGGTATTAAAAAATTTAAATATATATTAGTTATCTTCTTCCCACATTATTTATTTTCTCTTTTTCTATCTCATTATTTTCTTGTCTCCATCATTGATGAAGAACTAACATCGTTGCTTGTTTGAGGTAGAAACTAGTGGTTTATTTTAATTTATTTAACATATATTATCTATCTTATTATATTCTAATATTTAAATATTGGTTAAAATAATTTCTTGTAGATTTCCCTTTCTTTTTATATGATTGATTTCTTCTTCCTTATTCACACACACACACACGCACACACATATATATTCTTTCCTGTAATTATTTAAGGCATTCATATAATGGATTTTGACTTAGGTATCAATATGAAGGAGTATTATCCTACATGCATAGGTATAGATGTGAGATAAAAACTATTTCAAGGGGATGGTGTAGTGTGATTTGTCTTTATCACTACATTTAATATAATAATGAGACCATTTTTATATAATAATAATTGAATCACAATGAACTCCTAAGAGTAACAAAAATTATCTTCTTTATTTCTCTCTAAATAACTTGATTATATCTATAGGTGTGTTTTTAATGACATACACATCCACACACACACACAGAGATCATATATTTTATAAACCCCCCACTATTTTAGATTTATTTTAACAGTATATTCTAGTTTAATACAACAGTGATAGTATAGAAAGAGTGTTGTGTAAGTGTCCTCATAGAGATATTGGCCCTGGTGTTCATTTATAATCAAGTCGAGATGATCTTATAGCCTGTAAATTTTGGAATAGGTGAATGGGGATAATAGAGTCGGGTCACCATGATCCCATCCCATTAAGTCTCATACGATATGTTCAGGGCATTGCAAGCCCATCTCATACATCAATCCATCAACAAGGGCTCAACATACCTACTCAAGTTGTTTATAGTAATAATATAAAACAATATCCACATTTTTAATGTATTTGTTGACAATATATATGTTATACATCAAGGAATTATACATTATCATATAATAAATGAAAGTATCCATGCTCAAGTCACATTACTAGTTAAAAAAATTAACATGCTCCATAAATAAAGTATCGATCACATTAAACATAACTAAATAATAGTAATCTTCATGTAATAATTACACCATAATGAATTTAATTCACAATATTTCTAAAGATATTCAAACATGCATAATCTCTAATAGCTATCATATTGCTTAAAAAATTCCAAGTCATACATGAATTCTAATATAATGTGGGTAACCCCTGTAAAACACATAATACAATCCAAATAATAATACAACATTAATAAAAACATGGAGGATGTTTGTGATGGAATTATTCTCTTGTTATTAAAGAATCATATTATTCTAACTTCATGATATATATTAAAAATCAGTTTGATGTTCATTAGAATTCATGCTAAACAAGGATTTACTAACACATAGGTAAAAACCAATGTGTCCTAAGAGAATATGAAGTGATAAAAGAGGTGTATATATGGTCATTCCATACACACACACACACACACACACACACACACACACACACACACCAATTTTACAAGTTTAAGAAGGTGTAAATACCAAATTTGAAACATTCCATTTAAAATTTTTCTCTACCGAAAAATAATTTTTTCATTACAGGAATTTAATTATAAAGAAAAACTCATTTTAATTTTAAGGTTATCAAATCACCACTTTAAAATTTATACCTCTGTGAAAATCAATATTAAATATTTCTCTGATTAGGGGTGGTTTAAAAAATGAGATTATAGTGAATGGTTTCGTGTAAAATAAAAAATATCTTTAATAATTTAAATAAAATAAATCATTGATGCTTTTTAAAATAAGGTAATTCAGTCTAGGTTGATACATGGTTGATTAAACTAATTAATTTTTTATACCACATTATTCTTTCCCAACTTGATTCAACCCTATAATTACTTAACCATTGATGAAACTCATAACTAGTGTTAATTTTGGATCATGACTTACAACTCATGTAGGTAAAGAGGGAAGAAATGTGTTCTTTTATAATTAAATTTAAAGTCACAAGAAGGGATACTTATATTAATATATAATCACACAACCATGTTTTCTTAGATTACTCTACCTAGGGGAAAATTTTATTATTCATAAAAGTCTAAAAAGTCTCATAAATAATTCGTGAAGTTTTTTTAATAATTCAGTACCTCTCACAAAGGTTAATTTATTAATCCAAAATAAATAAATTCTTTACACTCAACTGTTTATAAGTGATTCTCTCCCTAACAAAATTAGGGGTTTATTAAAGTTACAAAACCATAAAATCCATGTAAAATCAAGGCACTACATATCTTCATTATTCATATCGGTTAGGATCCAAGTCATCTCTACTCATTCATGACCAAATTATTAATCAATATTTGAAAAATCTTTTCTAATTTACCTTTTGGATGTGTAAAAAATTAAAGTAAATGGAATACGTTTTCAACCTCATGCACACATAGTAATGATAGACAAATTAAATCTATCACTAAATCAAAAGGTTTCAAAAAATTATTTAAATTATATAATTGAATTAATTAATGAATGGGTATTTATTTAAACAAAAATTTAAAACTAAAATAGGTAATCTCAAAATTTATTAGAAATTTTAATGGATATACTTGTATATAACGTGTTCCAAATATGTAACTATGGGATTTATTGAAAACATGAGTTTATAACTTTATATATTATGTATAATTGAATTTATTATTATAAAAAAATATTAGTAGATTAATTGGAAAAATCTATTAAATATTTAATATGGTTTGGAACCACCTTCCATCTATTTAGCCTTAATTAGACCATTACCATACTTCAATGGAATCATAACAGTACTTAAAATCTATCAAAATACATTCCGTGACTATTTATAACAAAAAAAAACATAAATTTTAAAATTCACCATTAAAAATATAATTTAAATATAAAAAATTCTACGAATATATAAAAAATAATCCAACTATCCATAACTAAAATGAAAGCTCCAAATATATTTGAACAAAAAATATCTAAATCAAGGTTTGAAATCATGAAACCCAAAATAAATCAACGAAAAATATAATGTTACCAAAATAGAGATAAAACATAATAAAAATACCCATCTAGATCTCCTCTAATCTAAGATGAATATATTAAGGAATAAATATGTATATCACCATTTATTTGGTAAAATACATACTCAAAATTTTTTTTTACTACAAGTGAAATTTTGAATAAAATAAAAGAGGGGGAATAGGTTGTGTTACCTTGGATTTTGGCATGAAAAAAACCATAAAACCACCTTGGATTAGATGTTAAAGAGTAGAGGGAAATAATATCCATGAGTGGTCATGGTAAAGGCTTATGAAAAATGGGAGATAAGTGAGCCTGGAGGAAAGGTAAAATGAATTAAAAGAAAATGGGAAAAATGAAAAAATTAACCATTTTAATTGGAAAAATTTTCATGGGCCTACCAGGCACCTAGTTTAGGGTCACTAGGTACCTGATGGAACCCCTAGGCCTATCTAGAATATTCTTGAGAGATCGAGTACTTCGTACCCCCAACTAGGTAGTTTGTTCCACCTATAACTTTAAGCTATAAGTGGTTCCTCCTTGATACAAAATCTAAACCCAAAAAATTTTAGACGAACATCAAACCCCATCCCAAGTGACCAAAACTTTTAGCATGAAACATCAAATTCAATGTCAAAATTATAAAACAAATAATAAAACCCAATCCAAAACCCAAAAAAAAAAACAAAATTACCTCATAATTAATTACATGTTTTGATAAAAAACATAACCACCAAGGTCAAGGTCATTACATACTCCCCACCATAGAATTTTTCATCTATTTAAAAACAAAATGAGATATCCCACTATACATATCTCAGGTCTAAAAAACATTAAACTTTCAATGATCACTTTAATATATAACCTCAAGAGCTCATCACAACCTTAGAAAATTTACATCAAAAATAATCTTATACCCCATCGTCACCAAAACATATTGTCAAAATGAATATACCACAATCTCTCAAGAAACTAAGATAAATTTTCTCAAAATTATTAGAATCTTACCACCCTAAAGTAATATCATATTTACCTATATCTCTAAAAAATGTAAAACTCTAAGCTATAATCAACAACACACATAATTAAGAATACCATAAAATTATATACATCATCAAACATCCAAGATGTCGATAATTAAAAAGCCACCTCCTCTAATGGTTCACCTTAACATAATATTTACCTATAAATTTCTATTACTCATCTTCCACTCATTTCAATTTATCAAAATTGTTTATCAGAATATTTTTTCAAATTCACTTTCAAAAATTATCTTTAATGATATTTATTTAGTAAAACACTTTTCAATTGACTCATGGGAATAAATTTTCTTATTACCGTTGAAAACACCCTCAAATTTCTTTCAACCCCATGTTAAATAAATTATAAAGAACCTGATTTCATAAAAATAAATATATTTAATTTAAAAGACACCATTTTAAAAAAAATTCTTCACCTTTTAAAGAACCATGAAATATATAATATATATCATGATATAAATATCTACTATTGTGAAAGAATCAAAAAACTAATTGCTAAATAATAGGTATGCTCAATGTAGTGATAGAAACAACTAAGAACACAAAATAAAGGGCATGCTATCTTTGTGAAAGAATAACATACCAAGAAACAGTATGAGTATTATATAATTGATTTTAACTACTAGAAATAAATTGTATATCAATTAATAAACATAATTATTGTATCAAATAAATAAAATTATCATATCATAGAAATAATAAGAACAATTTTTTAACATTTTTTGCAAAGGGATAACATTTTCCTGATTAACAGTGAAATTTCAACAACAGAACATTCGTTAAGAAAAATAAATAAAACTATATTAATAAAAAAACTAATTAGTTATTCATATTAACTTATTTATAACCAATATATATATATATATATATATGAAAAAAATATATTGTTATTGTTTTAGTTAATATAAACCCAATTTCATTCATTTATAATTAACAAACTCAAGAAAGTGCATGCCATGGAATGCTGCCATACTATGACTAACCAATTATATCTATTAATATTACTTAAACAACTAGAGAATTTGACTCTTATATGATCCATAAAAAACATAAAAGTTGTATCTTAGAGAAAACTATGTTATTCTAATTAATACATTGTTAACACTAATAGTGCCTGCATATCTACCCAACTATCTATGGTAACTTGATATTTCACTATAAATAAGTTCATGATTACTTTTTATGCATTTTTTATAAATTACTTACTTTCCTAAATTTATTATAATTTAAATTCAAATACCTTGATAGCTCTAAGTGAGTGATTCATTCATTTCATCTACAATATATACCACTTTGTAATGATTATGATATGAGTAACCCATACGGTACACAAATCAGGTCACCACATGACTTTAGGTTCACCTTCTAACCACTAGAGACTGGAGACTAGAACATAGGATCTAATAAAAACTAATGGAAGGAATATTTTACCCTTTAAAAAGTATGAAAAATTTAAATACGATAGGTGATATCAAAATTAAATGAAATTCAAAAAACATAAGAACACACCATGGGTAAGATGAACTGTATATAAGATGTATCAAGCATACATGGATAAGTTCTAAACAGATAAAATGGACTCTGGGTCTCATACAGTGAGTATTTTTACTCATACTAAATGAATATCACCCTTATAGAACCACTAGGCTCAAATAGAGTTCTCTCTTCGAGCTTCCTCTTCCCCATCATACCCTAGGTTCCGATGACGGGTGTGCTGGTCCCTCCCATGTGGGAGGGGGAGGGACCTCTTTCGTTCTCTATGGGGGACAAACTTCTCCCATTATCAACTTTTTTGAACCTTGATTTTCTTCCAAACTTCCCCCATATTTATATTTTCTCTAATGTTTATGATCTATTCAATGGTTTCCCATATCTTCCACTCTTGGCATTCGAGTTCAGTGATGCCTCTTCATTGATTACCCAGACACTGATTACCTGATTTAGGAAATGTCTCTCATAGATGGACTTACTTGATATATTATTCTTCAATGATTGGGATATCCAAGATTTAGAAACTACTGCTATTCCTGATAATAGGCACATGATGATTCTTTTATGTTTTGAGGAGGATTTAATTTTGGCTTGGTTCAGTGCACCCTGCATCTGCAATGAATTATTATTATTCTTGTTTAGGTGGTCCTATGATTTTTACCTGAACCAGGATTCATCCACAATGGTGATATAGATAAATTTTACCAATTTTCCTCTTCCATTTCAAAATACATCTATGATTCAGATCCTTGGGAACCTTGTGGTTCAGTATTTATGTTATGATAATATAAATCATGTGATATGTCTCCCTATTTCTCATAGAATCTATATATATGTTTATATTTCACGTTTTCTAGTTGACTAGGTGTGGATATTGGTTGGATATGAATTCCATTAAGTGAAAACAGTTTGTTTTGAGTAGTGGGTCGATTACTAATCTTTGTACAAGAATATTAGCCATCTAAAGGTAGTGTGCAAGAATGAGACCTTGAACATGTTTAATTGATGATCAAGGTAGGTCCAGGTTTGCAATTTTGTGCCTAATAGGAGCCACACTATTCCACCTCTATCATGGAATCCATTTAGTGAGGTGTGGGTAAAGAAGAAAAAGTGATTCCCACACGAAATGAGGTTCATCCAAGGTTGATTGATCCAAAAGGCGTAGATTTTTTTAGAAGGTTGAAACATGTTCTAGATGGTTCAAGAATGTAGGATAAAAATGATTCAATGGGGGTTATAGGGATTGGATGCCTCTGGTATTTATACCTAAGACAAGGCTACCTATTTTTTGAGGCATTGAGAGCTGTTAGTGGAAACCTGCACAAAGAGGGACTGTAGGGGACTGGGATAGTGTTTCCCACATCCCACTCTATTCAGGACGTGTTTATCCAGCTGATAATTGGAAATGTTTCAATGGATTACCTGGTTCTGAGTATGAAGGCCATAATAGGTTCTAAATTTGTTGATAAATGGAAAGTTCTAAAGAATATCAGACTATCAATTTATCTTGGAAACAATTTTGAAGGATTATTTATTAAAGGATTAAATCAAGATCAACCAGACCCAATCTAGGCTGGGGTTTCTAATGAAGGCCAATTCATCCTCTAGGCCATGACTAGTGATGGGATCCCTAGCGGTTTTGTAGATAAAACTGTGGAGGGTCACCATGGAAGAGGGTTCCATAATCTAAGGAGAAAGAAGGGGTGGAAAGAAAACAAAGATTCAGGAAGTTGCATTCTTCTCAAAAAAACCTAAATGACGAAAGGAATACTCATACCTACCTAAACCGATGGATACATGGTCTATCATGAAATCAATACCTAAGAAGACTTAACCTGAAACTCATGATAATAAGAAGGATCAGAAGGTGAGTGTGATGGTTAAATGTGGAACCTAAATTACTGATATAGTTGAATAAGAATCTAGAGATGTGATGGGTGAACCATGTTTGATTTAGGAAACCTCGGTGGTGGTGGTTTAGAACACCAATTACTGAGTTGATCTAATTAAGGGTGCTCCTAATGACCATTAGAGGGAGACTTGTAAAGAGGTTCCAAATAGTTTCAACCTTTTAGAGCTGATTTCTGCTTTGAGGAAGAGATGATAGAGGAATCACTTATGATTAATACCTTACAAGATGATGTAGATAAGAAGGCTAAGCGATTGCTACTTGCGGATACTAATAAGTAGCAGATGGAGTGGATCAACAAGCATGAAATTATTCTAGTTAGAGTTTTAAATACAAAGAAATTAAAAATGGATGATTACATTCAATCATAAAAAAATATGGCTTATTGGTTCAATGATCTTATCAACGATGATCTGGATAAAGAGGTAAACAATCTTCACCATAAATTATTTAAGGATAATGCGTCAAATAGGCTCAAATTAGACAGTAATGGTTAATCTGTTTTTTATGGTTTTTGATGGTTTGTATTTTGTACTTACATGGGTTAACAATTTTCCTTTAAAAGTGTTTGAAAAATAAAAAATTTAACTTTTAGTTAGTGTAAGTCTACTCATAATCATAACGACCATGCATTCAATCAGAACAAGAATACAAGAACCTACCAATACTCATGGGTACTCGTATGAATGATAAAAAAATTCATGTCCATCCGAGTTCACATGTATAGTCTAAGCATAACATACTCAATAGAAAAACACTAATATTATAATATATATTAAAAACCATAAATTATGATCTTAAAATCAATATACTCATTCATATAATTATGTAAAATAGTTCAACTTTTTTTTAAAATACAAAGCACAATTACAATATATATTAAGCACTTTAAAGATTAGTATCATCCAAATATAGAAACTCCATATATTGTGAGGATCTATACCAGTCATATGTAATTCAAGCCACAACTTGGGATTTGATATGAGTAGGACTAAGAAATATTTCAATCCTTCATACTATATAATCATAAATAAGTCCATGTGAAATACTCATTCCATAAAAGATAGGGGTTTGTGTATAATCAAGTCATGGTGATCTTGCAACATATCCCTTTGTGAATAAAGGAATGGAAATATTATATTCTCAAAACCATAATATACTTGATTAATCATTGAAAATGGATAATTTTCATTATATTTTTATGATTTTTATTTCTATTCATTATTTATAAAATCTATTGTTAATGCATTTTACAATTTAAAACTCATTTCTCATCATATAAGAAATTCAAATTTAAATGTACTAATCTCTACCAATTTAAAAATCACCTTGTAGACTAATATATAGTAATTATTTGAATTTTAAATTATATTATTATTTTAATAAATATATATAGAA
The DNA here is from genome assembly GCA_963277665.1 of Viscum album. NCBI lineage: Eukaryota > Viridiplantae > Streptophyta > Magnoliopsida > Santalales > Viscaceae > Viscum > Viscum album. The sequence goes on along the minus strand of OY728137.1, from coordinate 2,107,038,559 downwards.
TGTTTTGTTCTTATGGAGGGATAAATTATTTTCATAGGAAGATGGAAATATTGGGCCTTTAATGTATAAATTTATGGGAAAATAAAATTAAACCTTAGGACAATAAAATATATGTATCTATAAAAACAATAGTCCAGTGATTTGAAAATGTTATATTTGGATATATAAAATAGTTTTTAATATTTTATTTAGTGATGTATCAAGATAATTTAGATGTTTGAAAGGTGATCTAGGAATCCTAATTTTATGTTTAAATTCTGAGATAGATTTTATGGCCTAAAAAAGACTCCCACCATTTCTATCATAAAGATAAAATGGAAAATCCAATTGGTCTGACATTTCACCATATATTAGAATAAATTTCGAGTTTCATATTTGTATTCTATAATACATCCTAATTATATTACCTTTAAGGTAGTTCTAACACATTAATGGGGAAAGATAAAAGAACGTATGCAACCATGTGAATGATGAAAATCAATTCTCCACCCACTTTACACCACCCTAAGGACTACATTAATGAATTTGAAAACTTTTATATCCACTTTATTGAAAAAAGGGACTCAAATATCTATTTAAGAATGATTTTAGGGTGTAAATGGGGATCTTTGGTTGCTCGTTCTTTGTGTAATGTTATGATGACATTTTTTAATTGTAATTGTGTTCTTCATTTGTAAGTTGTCCAATACCACACTAGTTTTCTAATTAAAAATTTTATTAATTATTAATTATTATTATTATTATCATTATCTATATCATATATTTTTTTAAATTTTGAATGTATTTACACAATGGTGGAGTTCTCAATATTTTATTATTTTTATCTTTTTCAATCTTGAACCTAGAAGTCCACTTCTGTTTTATATTGAGATCATTGCATCAATGGAAGGCTAAACTTATTATTATTTTCTTATAAGGATTAGTGTGGGTTGAATTCAATGTTATTTAATTTTATTTAAATATTTAATTAGTTCTTTAATATAATATATATTTTTCAATTACTTATTTTGTATTTTCCATTACTGAATTCAAAAACTATATATTTTGTGTGACAATATGATCTTATATATCATAGTCTTCATGAAAATAATCCTATAAGTGATTAGGTGATATTACTTGGTCTTTTGTAGGGACTAAATTAGTCTATGATGAGGTATGTTTTTATCTTATTTAATGAATGATTCTTGAAATAATGATTTGATGTTTCAAAGAAAAAAATCCATCCAATAATTCCACTAAACAACATAGGATCTACCCATATCTGTTAATCATTTTAACTAAAATCTTTATGTGGTTTGTTATTTAAATAAAATCACCCTAAAAGTTGTCCAATTTATATCCAAAACCCATAATAAAAAAATCCATGTGCCTTAGGGTTTACTTATTTTGTGTTTTTGGATTTTATGCACTAGCTATACTTTAAGTGACCACATTATCCTCTAGGGTAAATTTGGGAAAACTAATTTTAGGAATTATTTATAGGGACACAAGTAACTTACACAATAACAATCTATTATCACCTAAATTTCTATATTTTATCTTCATTATATTGTTTCATATATGAATTATTGTATTTGATACCATTTAAATATACTTTTTAGGGGGAATAATCCTATGGGTGAGGAATCAAGTGAAACTAGGGGTCATATAACTTTAGATCAAAATTTTCTCATGAATCCAAAATCTAAATATATTTAATTTACAATGTAAGGTTATATAAATAACCCTATATTAAACCTAATCAAGAATAAAATGAGAAATATAAATGAGGCATCAATTAAGTTGATAATTTTATTAGATTAAACCGTGAAAGAATATATTAGACCTTCCTAAACAAGTGCCCCCTCATCCATCATAAATACTTCCCTGGTAGAAGAAAACTATATCTTAAAACCCCATGCCCTAATCCACCTTCCCACTTTTAGGGTATGGACACTAATATTTTTAACTCCATGTGAAACTGTATAATGAAATTGTTGAGACAATGTTTACACTCATAAAATTAATTTAGTCAAGATAACACTTTTCCATTTTTTTATGAAATAATATGCAATGAATTATTTAAAAAACATGATACAAATATCCATCAATTCTTGGGATAAATTTAAAATGTAGTTTTATTAAAAAAAATATTTCTCTTACCATGTAGAAATTTCACTTAAAAATGAAATTAAAAACTTTTCTGAAAAAGATAAATATAAAATTTATGAAAATTGAGAAATGTTTAAAGATAGACTAAATAGGTACCTCACCATGTTTTTAAATCCTAGAACAAATTAGACACTTTTATGATGGGTTTGGTTTATGAAATAAAAAATTCGTATAAATGATGTGTAATGGGATCTTCAAAAAAAATACCTCATTATTCTTATGATTATCTATAAGGTCCTGTTGAACATAAAAAAATAAGAGGAACCTATACATACAATGATAAACCTTCAAAATCAAGTGGGATATAGACTCTTAGGGATCATGAAATATTTATTTACTAAACTCGAATCCCTCTATAGGAATGTTGAATAGATATACGTTCGGAAATTCAATGAAGTTCAAACCGTTGGCAATGTTCACACAATTTTTTAAAAACATGACTATATGACTAATATTTTCACAACCATTCATTAAATCAAGGAGGTAAATCTAGTAATAATACCTCTAATGGAAAATAATCCAAATTTTCAAAAGACATAGAACCAAAAAAATTCAATCCTAGGTAGAATAATAATCTAAAAATTAATTTTAGAGATAATAAATGACCCAATCAACTATAAGGTATGAATACTTACCCTTTGTAAATGTTTCTGAATCATGACCAATTTTAATCCTAATAGGACCAATTATAACATCCCCTAGTGAAATTCCAATAACCTATGAAATGGATCATCAAGAAACATAAATATACTATTAGTATAAACCAACCAACTAAACACCATGTTCGATACATTCCATAACCATTATGATAGATAATCAACATTAAACTCTAAGAAATATAATGAGGGAATAGAGTAACCACCACCTCCCAAAAAAAATCATCAAGTTTATCTATTCCATCAAATAATGAGGAGATAATCCAAACCCAATTTTATTGAAACTATATGGGAAATATATTCACATGTTAAAATCAACATCTAGCTTCTTGATGTAATACAAACAATAACTTCATACTAAAGGTACCTTAAGGACTTGTATAATTTCAAAAATAATTTCTCTCACAAAAATTAAATCCTTTTGGCTTCTAATATGAGAACCACCATACCTAGAACCATTCCTCTAAAGTTTAAGGACATAATTTATCCTTAAATCAATGTTGAACTTGGAGAGGTAAATGTTTCCAAATCCATATATGATATAATATCCAATATTAACCACATTAAATATGTTTTATATTTTTAGTTTTAACTTGTGGAGGTCCAAACCACATTTATTACTCCCCAACTCACTGGTCATAGTATTCGGGTACCTAAGGGTATCTTAAAGGATGTTTTTGAAAAATATGAAAACTTCATTTACACTAATGCCTTTATTTTCACTGATAATCATCCAATATTAAGTATTAGGGAGAAAACCATGATACTTAGTGGCCATCCCTTCTGAGAAATAATAAAATTTAACATTTGAGATAATAATGGGAGAATTAAAACGAACTTCATAAAATGAAACATGGTCTCAACACCAATAATTTGATCTCTCAAATTGGCGCTGATGATGAAATTCATGAGGTGAATATGTTCAGGAATGTTGAAAGTGGAACCATCGAATAATAGGGAATTATTAAATTATGTTTATGTCATGAATAGATTGATATAATTTATTCACATGAGGGGAATCCTTATTATGTGATTGAATCATATAAATATATATACTTTAATGATATTACAGAACTACCAATCACTAAAACCTTGGAGAAATCATGATCATAAAGTCTATTTAGATTACATTCACTGAACTAGAAATGATAAAGAATTAAACATTATTTATAAAGGAATCAATCAACCCTAACTCCAACTCCCAATATTCTTCATGTGATTTCAACTGACCTGAACATGATCCTAAGTAAAATTTTCCTATGGATTAATGCAAAAACCTAAGTGAGGGAGGGGTTAATTATGTGTCATCTATTTTTTTAACAAATTATAATTCTATTTGATTATATATTACCCTATTTGATTTTTTTACATATTTTATTTTTTTAGATATAGTGTATTTTATTAATATATTTACCAATCACATAAACTACATGAAACACAAAAAAGTAAATAAAAGATGGAACATGGTAATTTGTTAAGGTTTAAACACAATATTGGAAACCTACTCCTTTTTGTGATTAGTTATTCACCCCAATTATAGATTCTCTTATCCAATATGAAATTATGTGAATATAATGATTTTTCTCAACCCCATAGTGCTTCACAAACTAACACTACATCTCACAACGAACAAAATTTATCCAGATTCCCACTGGTGTCATAGAGTCATAGTGTGATATACTTGAACACCCAGAGTCACATTATTTACACCACTTTCCAGAATGTATATTTAAGTGTTTAATTTTAGTACCTTATAAGTAGATCACCAATTATCTTTAGATGAAACTGAATCAATATGGTTTGATCTATATATTCTTCATATATTCTTTTAATGCATTATAATAAAAAGATGATCCTATTAAAACTCAATCACTAAAAAAACTAATCTTCAAAAATATTATTCATACTATACTCATATATATTTTTCATCTCATGAGTCAATTGTGAAATTTAAACAAACTAGGTCCTCAATATTCTTCAAGTATCTCAACTTCCAAAAAATGATTTTATGAACTTGTACACACTGGCCTTTCAAAAATTCTTATCACTAATTTCATTGTATATATAAAATAGATTTTAGATAAAATTCTATCCAAATTTCAACTTTTATACCCATATGATCAAACCTCAAAAGTACTAGATCACCTTCCTCTTCTTCCTTATTAAATCAAAGTTCTATGTTCTTTACTATTGCCTCTAGTAATTAACCTTTACTCACAAATATTTTCTATACATTTATTACATTAAAATTATCCTAAAAAAATATTTTATATTATTAATATAAAATATCTCCATATAATATTAGTTCCATATTCTCATTATATCAATGGGTTGAATGTGAGAGTGATCTCACAATATCTTTTTATTTTTACTGAAATTGTGTGTCTCTTTTAAAATAAAATGAGTAACCTTATCTTTTTCTTCTAATTTCTCTTTCATGGTTGAAAAAATTTATTAAATGATATTTTTCTATCATATCTAGAGTTACTTTTCATCTTATCATATTTTTTCAATTAAAATATACATTTAAATTATTTTTTATTGCTGTATAAAATATACAAAATATAGTTGGGTATTAACAACATCTGAGGATATAAGTATATGATTTAAATTCATTCTATGAGTCTCATATGCATCTTTTCTTGATATTATATTATTTAATTTAAATAATAAAAACTATTTTGTGATATTTAATTCCACTTCATCAAAAATGTTTCATCATCACATTTAATTTCGATATTTAATAAATCTATAATTTTATTATTTATTTCTAAATAAATGTCTCCGAAATTAATCCTATATCTATTTCTCAATCATCTTAAAGAATATCTTCTCAATTAAACAAGCTCAGGTCATACTTTATTTTGTGAGTTTTTATCAATTAAGTTCAACATTAGTATAATTTGATTTTTTCTTCATTTCGAGAATATTTTATTCTAAAAGATTCTTATTTCTCAAAATAATCATATCTTGAATATTATTAAAGTCAACCCTAAAGATCATATACCCATTTTTTATCTTTAATCACACATATTTTCAGGTGTTTGTGATGTTTAGAACACTGAAAAAAAATAAAGAATCATCCAAATAGATTTTCTCTTTAAAATAAGAATTATTGAAACTACTGATTTTTTCAGTCAGAAAGCAATGAAAATCCCCTTATATCGATATTAAATTATAAATACCATTATGTTGATTACACTTCTATATATTCTATTAAGTAAATATTCATATGTCTTAAGAAACCCCTTACATGGATGATTGATTTTCATATATTACTCCCATAAAGTTTGGATGAATTAGCTATAATTCCTTTTGTATGGTTCAAATTACCAAATCACCGTATGTGATCACTTTTACATGAATCTAGACTGATCTATATTTTCTATATTTTTCTCAATTAGAACAATAATTAAACATTAACATGATATTCCCCCTCATTCCTAAAGACTTGTAGTATTTTAAATACTCAAATTTGAGTATTGTCATGTAATTCACTGCATCTAATCTTTTGACATCAACTAAATTCATTCATGTTATGCATCCAAGTGATATTTATTCACTATGATCAATAATCATTAGTAAAAATATGTTAGTATGGATTCTCCCACATTTCATATATCTTTAAACTATGTTAATATGAAATATTCAATTTGTTTACCCAACCTACTTTCAAACTCCTCCAAACTATTTTAGTTATTATTGGAAAAAATCCATTCGTACATGGAATTATATATCAGTAATACTAATAAATAAATTAAATAATTCAATTGGATTATCCTCAAGAATCCACCTCTTCCAAACTCTATTTCCATGATAATAAACTTTAACCTTTTCATGGTTAATGGAAACAACTTCATATTATATTGACTTTCCTCCACATCTTTAGTGACAATCAATTTTTAACAAATAAAAAACAAACTATATAATCAATTTTGGTACTTCATCAAGGTCTTACCATCCTCATTTAAGTATGTATTATTTGGGAATAACCAAAACCTTCTTATTTTTTATATTCTTCAATTGAGTCCAACCAAGAGAAAATAATTCTTATTGCATTAAGAAAGCATAATAAAGCAATTAGATGAACCCTTTATAATATTCTGGGGATTACCCCACTCACCAGGAGACATATGATTATTCTTGAATAAAATTATAAACCTTATTTCCAACCTAAAAAATTATTTAATCCAAATATAATGGAACTAGTGAAAAGTAAATCCTTAAGTTATTGAAAGAAAGTTTTATCTTTCCCATTACTAAGAGTGAATCGTTTATCCCAATTCAAGATGTTTCTAAGAGTTATGGAATTACTATGATAACTAATTATGATAGAGACATACTCCATACAAGGATGATTACTGTATTTAGAGAGTACATTTATTATTGGAATTTAAACTTAGGTAATGAGAAATATTATTTTCCTTTATCCTTTATTGATCAAATACTTGAGTGAGTAATGATACATGAGTTTTAATACTACCTAAATGGGTAGTGAAGGAATAATCAAATCAAGGTTTCCTTATAAGACTAATAAAACAACCTTCTAATATTTATTTTCTACATTTTACTTAAAATTATTTATTTTTGGGTTGTGAAATTCCTTTGGAGCCTTCAAGTGGAGTATAATGGGAATTTTCTATAACATGGTGGAAGAGTGTCTATAAATATTTATGGGTGACTTATCCATTTTGGGGACATGATTGATGGATTTATCAGAAATATTATGAGGGTTCCATGTAGATGTGATAGTAATAATCTTGTTCTAATTTAGAAAAAATTCAATTTCATAGTGAAAGAAGGACTTGTCCTCGGCCATTAAGTTTCTAATATGGGAATCATAATCGATAAATAATATATATATATCATTTATCACCTTCTATCTATAAAAAATATCAAATAAGTACATTCATTATTAAGAAATTACAATTTATATATAATATTAATTAAGAACTCTAGATATATTTCATGATGCATTTATGTTATTCTTGTAGAAGATACTGATTTTTTAGACTTAAAGATATGATAAATCCTTCATAACTCTCAAGTTATTTATCATATCTCTACCCATTATGCAATATCCTAATTTAAACCTTTATTTAAAAATCATGTGTGATGTGAGTGACCTTATTGTAATATCTATGTTAGAAAAAGGACAATAAAAATATATATTTTTCATTACTTATGTGAGAAATTCATTGAATAAGGCCCAAATTAAGTACACCACCACTAAAAAGGTTTTTTTGTTTTATTTAATTTAGAGAAGTAAAAATACCATCTCATGGGATCCTCTTCCATTATTTTCACTAATCATTCAGTATTGAAATAACTTTTTCCAAAAACATGATAGTAGATGGTTGTGTTCTCAGTTGATGCTCTCACTTCGATGAGTAGGATTTCCTCCCTCATTTTCTTCTTCTTCCTAGATATCTATGGTTTTCTTGGGTTTTGTTTCTAATTCCTCTAGTATTAATCATAACTTATCACATAATTTTGACTATATTTTTCTTTTCTATCCCTTTGGTGTTTTTTTCATCCTTCTCCATCTTCATGTTTTGATCTTTTCACTACTTTTGTTGGTGTTTTTGGGTTTTGTTTCTAATCTAAGGGCCCCAATATCTTCTTCTATGCTCTTATAACCTATCAGATATGATAAAATCCATATTTGATTTCCATGAATTTTATCTAATGGTTTGTTATGTATAGAATATGGTGGGAAGTTGTGTTTTTAGATTTCTTATTTCCCCTTTTGGTAGTTTTTACCTTTGGATTTTTTTGAACATTGGTTTTGGTCCTTTTTCACACTATCATCCATGGAATTATCATCCTTCCTATACTATTAACTCTTATACCATTATAAAATACCCCATTATTGGTATGGTAGAAAGGATATTATGGTGGTTTTTGGACTATGTTTTTGGTTGAGTTGTGAATAAATATTTCATCTTATATTTTTTTGTAGGTCTTTCTTAAGGTGTTTTTATTTATTATGGTTCTAGTTTTGGTTTTGATGTTTATGATTCATCTTATAATAGAATGTTTTAAATGTTTTTATTTTAAAACTAAGAATATAAGGTGTGTTATTGTTTATGTATTTCTAGTTTTTATTATTGTGAAGATGAATTTATGTTGTTGGTGGTTGGACCGAACTTGTTTCAAATAGAAAATGAATGCTTCAATGTTTGGTGTTTTTTGTTTACTTTCATGTTTTTGATGTGTATTCCCCAATATTAATCTTTGTCAAAGGTTCATCAATGGTAGTTCTTTTGATTTTGTTTGATATTCTTCCATACTATGGTGTTTTTTTGAGGTGATGGTGATGTGAGGATAATGTTGAGGTGATATGTTATAGGGTTTGTGACCTAAGGTGCCTAAAAATCAACGTAATTGACAAAGGGCATAAGGATAAACATTGGTTATTTCACAATCAATTTTTAATTTGAATTTATGCATTTGTTTTAAATTTTATTATTTCTTATATGGTTTACATATCATACATACTGTTATGGGTTCCCATTTAACCCTAAAATGAATTATTTGAAAATAAAATATATATATTTAGATGATTCAAAAACAAGATACTGGGGATAAATTGATTAGGTGGGTATGAATCTTATAAGAATTTGACATAAAAAATAAAATACAAAAATGGTGTTCAAAAGTTGTTAGTTACAAACTTTATAAGTTATAATTCAAAGATATTTCACTCCATCTTTTGGTATTAGATTCATTCCATGATGAATGAATTTATTCTATAGTGATTTCCCATGGTATAATGATATATAAAACTACTTTGAATCTAGAATCATTATCAAATTAATAGAAATCCATATAATAAAAAATTCATTTTTATGTAAAATACTATGTGTTTGATGATATATATCTCTATAAAATTTTCCTCAATCAATTCATTAGGAGATGTGTTCTTGAGACCGAGAAATATAATTTTATAAATTTTTATCATAAAGAGGCATCTAGAAACTAAATTTATAAAAAAAATAACACCAAAAATGTTCTATAAAGTTGTATATTTTGTCCTAACCTCACAAAGGATTCCAATAAAAATATTTCATATTTTTCCTTAGTGTAAACATCTAGGTGCCATCACTAAAATGAACTAAATTCTTTTCAATCCCATTCCGATTATAGAGATATTTTATTTTGGGGGAATTTATGTTATGATACACTAACCAAAATCTTTAGGATACATATAAATCCTTCTTTATATTAAATATGTAAATAAATGGGTCATGTCCATTCCCACCATGTCTAATGATCATCATGGTGGCCAGGTCCACATATTTTGCATCATGTCTACCCTCATGGAGATATTAAGATTCAATAATTCACTAGTAGTTACATCTTTAAGGTCAATTTCCATTGGGTAAATCCATTTATATGAACATACCATAAATATGAAAAAAAGAATTAAATTATTTAATCAGTAAAAGAGAAAAGATTTGATAAGTTTGGTGGTCCATGTTAATATCATGACATTAAATAAATAACATTATGGGAAGAAACCTAACTTATTTTTACTCTTTTTATTTTGTTTATTCTTTATATAATAAAAATAAGGATTTATTACTTATTTATAATAATTATTATTGTTTTTAATGATTTTAGTTAAGGGATCCCCTTGTAATTTCCATGGTTCTCTAATGTTGTTTCTATGTGGTATTTAAGAGTTGAAGAACTTGAGTATTTTAAACTGAACCACATTCCTTCATGATTTCAAACCCGATATTCCATCATCCATAATGATCCTACATGTAAAAAAAATCTAAAACTATAAATTACTTGTTATTAGTTCGTCAACTTCAAACAACATTATTTTGTTCCATGATTTCATTCATGAACTTATTCTCTCTACTTTTTTCCCAATTCAGAAATCCCTCTTATCTTCAGTTTCAAAATTAAGAGAAGTGTCATTTTCTAGGTTGGGGGTGAAAATATGATGTTTTTTTAAAAAATTTTATTTTATAGAAAATTTATTTTCTTTATAATTACTTGTGATAATGTACTTTTTGAAACATGAAAAAAAGTAAATTTATTTTTCATGCATTTATTTATAATCTTTATGCATGTTTAAGATCATGAGAATAAATTTTGGTAAGAACTATTTTATTATGATTTTTTATGATATATATTTTAATTATTTTAATCAAAATGTCACATTGGATGAACATTAGATTGTGTGGCATGAGTTTGAGTTTTTGGGTTCTAATCTATATAATAGAGGATTTATGCTCACATTAAGTTTAATTTGTTAATCCAAAAAATAAAAAAATAACAATAAAAGGACCATATATTGTAACACCCCGAGATTTTATGAAAAATATTCTTTTTAATTTCATTAATGTCTTGTGTGGTACGCTACACCAAAAGAATCTTGCACAACACGCATCCTTGACTTGCCTTGCATTACACGCAATCGCAACCTTCCTCGATAGTGTGTGTAGTACGCAATACTGAGTTTCACGAAACAACGATATGCTATTAAAATATTATTAAAACTAACCGTTATGAATATTAATAACCACTTTTTAAATTTGAGAAATTTTAGCTCTCAAAATGGACTTCATTTTTGGATTCGGAGTATCGAATTTAGCCTAAGGTGAAATTTTGGTACTTTTCGGATAACTTTCATATTCTGATGAATAGTGAAAATTACTAAATTATAATTAAAAACAACTTTTTTAATCGAAATAATTAATAGTGATAAATCATTAATTTGAGTGGTTTTAAAGTATATTTAGAATATATTTTTACAATTTTATACAATGATGGTCATTGGATATAATTTCACATTTAAACCAGACATAATCAAGTGTCAATCTTTTGATAGATATTGTTTCTTAAAAACACGCTATTTGTTTTAACAGCGGGATTTAATTATAAAATTAATTAATGCAATTTCTATTATATGAATTTGGTAAAATAGACTTCATTTTTGAATTCGGAATATGAAATGTAGCTTAGGATGAAATTTTGGCATTGTTCTGAAAAACATCAATTTTTGATGAATAGTGAAACTACTAAGTGGTAGTTAAAAAAACTGAATTTTTCATAAAACTTAATTTTACCACTTCTGTGAATGGAATTTCAAAAATCCGAGAGACACGGTTGATGTCAGTAAGTAAAATGTGGTTCAATGAGATGAAAATAATTTTTGGTGAATAGTAACTTTTTACTTTTATTTACCACGGTTAAAAGTAAATAGGGTAATTAAGGGTAAGAATGATATTAATATCACCCTAACACATGTCCTAATTCAATTGGACAAGTTTATATCGACCAAAAACAACCTTAAGTATAAAATATTATCATTTAGGCCCACTTGGATTAGATTAGGGCATTTATTATTATTTAATTCAAAGAAGAGTTAAAAGAGTTAAAATCAAAGTTTATTTACTAAAACATTTTTAATATAGGGTTGTACATGAGATAAATTCGATTGTAAATATTCATTAGAAATATAAAAAGATTTCCTACATAATGGTATTTTATTTGTAATTTTTAGACATCAAATAATTTAATTTATTTATGCCACAAAGATGATGCAGTAATTATCTTATTAATGAAATATTGACATAATTGATATTATAAATACCAAAATAAATGTAATTTAAGACTTTTTATGAATTCAACTAATTTTCTAGGTTACTATGATATATTAGTGTTTATTTAATAAACTTTGTTCGAACATATAATTCTGTTATGACTTTCACAAAAATCATATATCAAATAGTGTCAAAATTGACACAAAATAGTTTTTAAATCTAATATTATATTATTAATTGTTATTTTATTCCTAAAAATCTAAGGTTCGGCCAAATGACTTAGATAAGGATATATATATTAATAATAAACAATTTGGGGTTCGTTTGGAATGTTATAGTAAGTGTATTAACCATATAGTGTAAGAGAACAAAAAGACACGGTAAAAGTTAAATTATTTAACTTAGAGTTAAATCTAATTTATAAGGGTAAAATAATAACCTAAACTTGTCTAAATCCTATTTGTTGATAGGATTTCGACCCATCCCCACTTTATCTTCGAAATAAGACCCTTTGGAACCATTATAAACCGATTTTGACTTTAATATAAAATAATATTTTGAGATATTCCTAAGGTGCCCCTCTCCTCCCTTATAAAAGGGCACCTCCTCCCCCTCCTCCTCACACCAATTTGAGCACTCAAGCTCGGACAACCCCTGACAAAATCCCTCCTCCACTTTCCTAGAATAATCCTAGAGGTCCTGGTCTTCTTCAAAGACCAATCTTAGTTCCCTAAGCGAAGGATTCAAAGAGGCGTTTCAAAGAAGAGGTAATATCCATTACCGATCTTTTCAATTTCTTTCTTCTTCAACTTCGTCTTCTTTAGTTGTTTCATGATAAAGTAATAACATCAGTATTAATTACATACTGATATGTTATTATAAATATGAAACAAATATAATTAACCTTCTATCCATCCTACGGGAAAAGGAAATCACCGCGCGTGCGTACGTACAGAATACCGTCTCCACACCGTGGTGTAATCTATTTTCTGCCACCACCTTAATTGGATGGGTATAATGGTTTAATGAGTAACTATATATGATTATTATAAAGTGATATTGATACTGAAATAGTATACATACACTTCAACACAATTCCACGACCATGGGAATGATATCATCACTCGTGCGTATGTACGGACTACCGTCTCCACGACGCGATGAGATTCATTCTCAATGATTAACCATTCATGAATGATTATAAAGTATATATAATAAGTTATAATGAAATATATGACATAATAATGATACTGGAATTATTTATATTTATGTCATCTACTTAATTCCATTCAATTCAATAAGGAAACGAAAACAGCATTCATGCGTACGTACGGACTACCGTCTCCATGAACGGTGTATTTCTTTCCATTTACTGATTTATTATATATGTATATTCTGAATATATATATATATCATGTTTTTATATTCTGTAATTAAGTAATCATGATCTAAGTAATCATATGAATAATTACAAGTTAAAAACACGAATGAAAAATGAGATGATTTTACCCAAAACGCTTCTTTAACATGAATTTACAAAAGAACGGGTAATATAAAGTCATAAGTGGACCATATATGATATAATAACAATGAATATGATTCTTTAATAAGTAAATAACATGATTTAAATCATTATAAAGGAGGTTTAGACACTTACAAAGCAAGTCAGACCTAAGGTAAGGGAAATATCACAATCTCATTTTTATCCGAGATTGTTTATTCGTAAGTATTTACTGGGGTGTATTTTATCATCCACATCCATGTTTCATAAATATGTAATATTATTTCAATCCACCTACAATTGTTTAAATCCATTTTTACCCTTCGGTGAGTTTTTAGTAAAAGAAATGAAAGGAATCTTTTGTCGTTTTTCGTACGAGGTACTTTTTGACTTTTCTGACAAAAGTACCAAGAATGTTTTTTTAACTTATACGACATGAATGGATTTTTAAAACATTATTTCCAAGAAGCTTCCATTACAAGTTTTCAAGTTTATTTTTAATCAACTTCTTTTATTTTAAAGTCGTATGACATGTTATGAAAGGAAAAATGTTTTTGAAGAAGAAAGGATATTTTCCTCAAGAATGGAGTTCAAGTGTTTTATCAAAATTATTTTCCATCTAAGATAATAAAGGGTTCTGTTTTTATCCTTATTATTACATTGATTTGATCATGTTGTGATTGAATTATTTTTATGAATTCCTTTATCTTGTATGAATTGTTTTATGATGTCACGATGTTTATGATTCCCATTTGTATTACATGGGTTATGCAATGATGTGTGATTTATGATTTTGTGGCACACATAAGAATGGTATCATTATGAGATGGGTGGGACCTATATCTCCCTCCAATGCATTGGGTAAAGATTTTATATCTCATGAGATAGACATGGCTGAAATGGTAGGTTATACCGGTTCAGTGAAACAGGACTGAAACGAGGGTTACTTGATTCAGAAAGGGACTTTGTCCACTAAGATAGTCTTGGCAATGAGTTTTGACTAACAAGAAATGATTCTCTATGATTATGTGTGTATGCCACAATGTTTCATGTTTTAAGTTATGATTATTGGGATTTCATTTCACTACTATGATTTATCCCATGTTATGAAATTATGCTCTCTTTTACAGGTTAATATTTCCAAAAGTTATGTTCTTATGAATATGATGTGATTGATTTTTCTTTTGTATACCCTTACGGAGCATTTGAGATCACCCTTTTATGTTTTCTTTTCCCCAGGATATAAAGAAAGGTTTTAGGTAAAAAAAAGGGAAGATCTTTATGGGAGATATTGAAGATCTTTCACCACGATTAGAAGATTACGTTCCGAGTTTCCAAAGACACTAAACTATTACGATCCTTGTGTGTGTGTGTTTTTGTTATGTACTAATTATTCCGCAAAAGTAATGTAAAGTCTATGTACGTCAGGCTTTGGGTCTCTATAGTTGGTATCAGAGGAAAGGTTTAGTCAACCTTTGGAAACTAGGACGCGAAAACGTTAGTGAGATCCCTAGAGATATTTCTAAGGTATTTCTAGGGATGTCTCTAAGGTTAAGTATACGTATAGGTTATAGTACTAGAATTACGCTAACGATCATAGAATTAAACCTAAGATGTTAGATATTGAAGTTACTCCCCCTTTATTATGATTTTTTCCTCTCACACTATTATTTTTGGGTTTTAGAAAATGGATGGAAACAAGATGATTCACGATAATGGAGGATATGATGGACAATGGAATGATATTCTTCATGAGAAACCAAATGAAATGGGATTTGGAAGTCCAAACATCATTATTATGCCGAATCAGCAATCTCATAATATGATCAATAAAGTAAAATTTGGTAAGTTTCCTGACTCGGCTAATAAGAGAAAGATGGAGTTTCATGATGATCATAGAGGAAAGAAAGTTCAATTTCCCCTATGTAAATCATGTGGGAAGAGGCATCAAGGAGAATGTTTCAAAGGAACTGGAAGATGCTTTGGGTGTGGAAAAGAAGGACACAAAGTAAGTAAGTGCAAAGGAAAAGGTTCAGTTAACACCATGGATGAGGATAATGTTATTGCTACGACATCGACAATGGTTAAATGTTTTAAATGTGGAATGTACGGGAATTATGCAAACCAATGCCCTAAGGTAAGGTCTCATGAAGATAATAAGTATGGTCGTATAGGAAGTATTTATGTGGATGATGATGAAGAGACTACAAATGATATGTGAGATGAAAGAATTGTTGAAGCTCGGTCAATGGTTTAAGAATGTAGTGGAATGATTACATGTTTATCATGTATAATATTGTATAAGTAATCTCATGGTACTATGGAATAAAGAGACATGTAAGGATTGTTACATTGTTTTCTGATTAATGTTACCAGTATCCATGAAAGGTTATTCAGATATTTTTGGAATGTAGATGATATGCGCATAATGAATGGATAAGGAGAAAATTAAATGTTTTATAGTATTCATGAGCTCATGACTGATATAAGGAGAAGGTTATATCATGGTTTGAGTATAGAGAATTTTTGGATTTTGGTATGTGGAAAGAGTTAACTTTTAACTGCATTCATGTTTTCACTAAGGTTCAATGGGTATTCAAGAGAGTACATGATTAAGGCCTTTGAATGTTTGGAATGTGACCAACAAGATATATCTTATGATATATGGGGATAAACGATGGTATTAAATCTCTGAGAGTGGACTGCAGTATTATGGATAAGCCTAAAGATTGGAATGGATTGTGTTGGACATAAGTTATTATTGTTTGTTTTTCTATATTATTGATAGGATGTTATAGTAATATAGTTTTAGAAAAAGGACAACCTGCAGGACGGGCGGCAGCCCATCGCGTCGGACAAGGATGTGGGAATCGAACCCACAACCGAAGTGCGACTGGCCTTTATCGCCTACCACTGGCCTACAGGAAGTCCCTAGTTAGTATAAACTAGTTTTATTTTATTAAGCGGTATGATATATGAAGTATAAGTTCATTTTTGGAACCATATACAATTAATCTAACCACAAGATGGACTTATAACTTTTGCTAACATTTTTTTTGAAAGAGATGGAATGACCCGTCATTCTATCACATAATCTGCTAACACTTCACGAATAACAAATTCAACTTCATTTATTTACGAGATGAAGTGGAAATTGTTCAAGGCACGAACAATAGTGCGATTGTACCAAAATAAAGTAAGTATTTATTCTAATTCAAATTCTTCAACTTTAGGGAAACGATCTTGAAAACCAAAAAAAATGTTGTCCTAGTGATCTTATATCTGATTAAACGGATGGTACCTTAGATCGTCACAAATTTATGGATTTGTGATTGTTGGATTTTCTATAGCCATGTTCTCTACCACTCTCCATCAGAACATGATGGTTAGATTTTTCTTCCATATCCATATTTTCACCTATGTGGAAACCCAGTGATTAGTTTATTTGGGTAACCGTTAAGTTTCATACTTTTGTTTTTAAATATTGGTTTTGGTATTCCTTTTTACGATGTGGGTTTCTATTAAAGAAACTTTCAAGTAGTAAACCATTTATAACCCCGACGAATTTCGAGGGCGAAATTAATTTTAAGGGGGGTAGAATGTAACACCCCGAGATTTTATGAAAAATATTCTTTTTAATTTCATTAATGTCTTGTGTTGTACGCTACACCAAAATGAGCTTGCACAACACGCATCCTTGATTTTCCTTGCATTACACGCAATCGCAACCTTCCTCGATAGCGTGTGTAGTACGCAATACTGAGTTTCACGAAACAACGATATGCTATTAAAATATTATTAAAACTAGCTGTTATGAATATTAATAACCACTTTTTAAATTTGAGAAATTTTAGCTCTCAAAATGGACTTCATTTTTGGATTCGGAGTATCTAATTTAGCCTAAGGTGAAATTTTGGTACTTTTCGGATAACTTTCATATTCTGATGAATAGTGAAAATTACTAAATTATAATTAAAAACAACTTTTTTAATCGAAATAATTAATAGTGATAAATCATTAATTTGAGTGGTTTTAAAGTATATTTAGAATATATTTTTACAATTTAATACAATGATGGTCATTGGATATAATTTCACATTTAAACCAGACATAATCAAGTGTCAATCTTTTGATAGATATTGTTTCTTAAAAACACGCTATTTGTTTTAACAGCGGGATTTAATTATAAAATTAATTAATGCAATTTATATGTTATGAATTTGGTAAAATAGAATTCATTTTTGAATTCGGAATATGAAATATAGCTTAGGATGAAATTTTGGCATTGTTCTAAAAAACATCAATTTTTGATGAATAGTGAAACTACTAAGTGGTAGTTAAAAAAACTGAATTTTTCATAAAACATAATTTTACCGCTTCTGTGAATGGAATTTCAAAAATCCGAGAGACACGGTTGATGTCAGTAAGTAAAATGTGGTTCAATGAGATGAAAATAATTTTTGGTGAATAGTAACTTTTTACTTTTATTTACCACGGTTAAAAGTAAATAGGGTAATTAAGGGTAAGAATGATATTAATATTACCCTAACACATGTCCTAATTCAATTGGACAAGTGTATCTCGACCAAAAACAACCTTAAGTGTAAAATATTATCATTTAGGCCCACTTGGATTAGATTAGGGCATTTATTATTATTTAATTCAAAGAAGAGTTAAAAGAGTTAAAATGAAAGTTTATTTACTAAAACATTTTTAATATAGGGTTGTACATAAGATAAATTCGATTTTAATTATTCATTAGAAAGATAAAAAGATTTCCTACATAATGGTATTTTATTTGTAATTTTTAGACATCAAATAATTTAATTTATTTATTCCACAAAGATGATGCAGTAATTATCTTATTAATGAAATATTGACATAATTGATATTATAAATACCAAAATAAATGTAATTTAAGACTTTTTATGAATTAAACTAATTTTCTAGGTTACTATGATATATTAGTGTTTATTTAATCAACTTTGTTAGAACATATAATTCTGTTATGGCTTTCACAAAAATCATATATCAAATAGTGTCAAAATTGACACAAAATAGTTTTTAAATCTAATATTATATTATTAATTGTTATTTTATTCCTAAAAATCTAATGTTCGGCCACATTACTTAGATAAGGATATATATATTAATAATAAACAATTTGGGGTTCTTTTGGAATGTTATAGTAAGTGTATTAACCATATAGTGTAAGAGAACAAAAAGACACGGTAAAAGTTAAATTATTTAACTTAGAGTTAAATCTAATTTATAAGGTTAAAATAATAACCTAAACTTGTCTAAATCCTATTAGTTGATAGTATTTCGACCCATCCCCACTTTATCTTAGAAATAAGACCCTTTGGAACCATTATAAACCGATTTTGACTTTAATATAAAATAATATTTTGAGATATTCCTAAGGTGCCCCTCTCCTCCCTTATAAAAGGGAACCTCCTCCCCCTCCTCCTCACACCAATTTGAGCACTCAAGCTCGGCCAACCCCAGCCAAAATCCCTCCTACACTTTCCTAGAATAATCCTAGAGGTCCTTGTCTTCTTCAAAGACCAATCTTAGTTCCCTAAGCGAAGGATTCAAAGAGGCGTTTCAAAGAAGAGGTAATATCCATTACCGATCTTTTCAATTTCTTTCTTCTTCAACTTCTTCTTCATTAGTTGTTTCATGATAAAGTAATAACATCAGTATTAATTACATACTGATATGTTATTATAAATATGAAACAACTCTAATTAACCTTCTATCCATCCTACGGGAAAAGAAAATCACCGCGCGTGCGTACGTACGGAATACCGTCTCCACGCCGTGCTGTAATCTATTTTCCGCCACCACCTTAATTGGATGGGTATAATGGTTTAATGAGTAACTATATATGATTATTATAAAGTTATATTGATATTGAAATAGTATACATACACTTCAACACAATTCCACGATAATGGGAATGATATCATCACTCGTGCGTACGTACGGACTACTGTCTCCACGACGCGATGAGATTCATTCTCAATGATTAACCATTCATGAATGATTATAAAGTATATATAATAAGTAATAATGAAATATACGACATAATAATGATACTAGAATTATTTATATTTATGTCATCTACTTAATTCCATTCAATTCAATAAGGAAACGAAAACAGCGTTCATGCGTACGTACGGACTACCGTCTCCATGAACGGTGTATTTCTTTCCATTTACTGATTTATTATATATTTATATTCTGAATATATATATATCATGTTTTATATTCTGTAATTAAGTAATCATGATCTAAGTAATCATATGAATAATTACAAGTTAAAAACACGAACGACAAATGAGACGATTTTACCCAAAACGCTTCTTTAACATGAATTTACAAAAGAACGGGTAATATAAAGTCATAAGTGGACCATATATGATATAATAAAAATGAATATGATTCTGTAATAAGTCAATAACATGATTTAAATCATTATACAGCAGGTTCAGACACTTACAAAGAAAGTCGGACCTAAGGTAAGGGAAATATCACAATCTCATTTTTATCCGAGATTGTTTATTCATAAGTATTTACTGGGGTGTATTTTATCATCCACATACATGTTTCATAAATATTTAATATTATTTCAATCCACCTACAATTGTTTAAATCCATTTTTACCCTTCGGTGAGTTTTTAGTAAAAGAAATGAAAGGAATCTTTTGTCATTTTTCGTACGAGGTACTTTTTGACTTTTTTGACAAAAGTACGAAGAATGTTTTTTTAACTTATACGGCATGAATGGATTTTTAAAACATTATTTCCAAGAAGCTTCCTTTACAAGTTTTCAAGTTTATTTTTAATCAACTTCTTTTATTTTAAAGTCGTATGACATGTTATGAAAGGAAAAATGTTTTTGAAGAATAAAGGATATTTTCCTCAAGAATGGAGTTCAAGTGTTTTATCAAAATTATTTTCCATCTAAGATAATAAAGGGTTCTGTTTTTATCCTTATTATTACATTGATTTGATCATGTTGTGATTGAATTATTTTTATGAATTCCTTTATCTTGTATGAATTGTTTTATGATGTCATGATATTTAAGATTCCCATTTGTATTACATGGGTTATGCAATGATGTATGATTTATGATTTTGTGGAACACATAATAATGGTATCATTATGAGATGGGTGGGACCTATATCTCCCTCCAATGCATTGGGTAAAGATTTTATAACTCATGAGATAGACATGGCTGAAATGGTAGGTTATACCGGTTCAGTGAAACAGGACTGAAACGAGGGTTACTCGATTCAAAAAAGGACTTTGTCCACTAAGATAGTCTTGGCAATGAGTCTTGACTAACAAGAAATGATTCTCTATGATTATGTGTGTATGCCACAAAGTTTCATGTTTTAAGTTTTGATTATTGGGATTTAATTTCACTACTATGATTTATCCCATGTTATGAAATTATGCTCTCTTTTGCAGGTTAAGATTTCCAAAAGTTATGTTCTTATGAATATGATGTGATTGATTTTTCTTTTGTATACCCTTACTGAGCATTTGAGCTCACCCTTTTATGTTTTCTTTTCCCCAGGATATAAAGAAAGGTTTTAGGTAAAAAAAGGGAAGATCTTTATGGGAGATATTGAAGATCTTTCACCACGATTAGAAGATTACGTTCCGAGTTTCCAAAGACACTAAACTATTACGATCCTTGTGTGTGTGTGTTTTTGTTATGTACTAAGTATTCTGCAAAAGTAATGTAAAGTCTATGTACGTCAGGCTTCGGGTCTCTATATATATAGACTTTTTTGACCTAATCTAAAGCATTAAAAAATTTAGGATAGTAATTATATAGTTTCTTTTCCTAGATTTAGGATTTAAATATCTATTATAAAGAATATAATTGATATAATTTGTGGTATCCTAAAATTTAGGATAGAAAATCCATAGTTTTATTTCTCAAAGTTGGTATTTTCATCTCTATTATGGTAAAAAAGGATACTCATCTTAATCTTGAAATGTGATTTCCACATATCACTTCCAACTTTTCCCCTTGAACAAAAATGAACACTCATATCTTTTGTGTTACACAACACATATTTATGTATACTTTAAATTTAATGAAGAGTAGTAATGAATTAGAACCAAGGAATGGGCTTTGACTTGGGATATTTTTTTTATTTGGCTCGTTCTAAATGATTTTTTTTGGGATTATTTATTTTTTATGTGAGGTAATTATAGAAAACTGTATATGTTAAGATGTTCGTGGAGAGGGAAATTTATTTTTTATATTTGTGTGCAAGTAAATTTCTAGGGTATATAAAAATTCATGTTGGGGGTGGGGGTGATTATCCATAATAATTAGATAATTTAATAATATTTTCATGATTTTTTATTCACTATATTATTTATGAAGGATAAGGTTATTTTTTTCATAATTTAAACTTAATTTATTATCAAATTTTAAATTATTTATTAAATTTATTAATCACATATTATTTTAACCTTAACCTGTGGAACACTCTATATTAATTATTAGAAAATTAAATTTTGGTATTAGATTACTAAATTTCTGGGGAATATTTTGTTCTTATAGAGAGATAGATGACACACAATGTAAAATGAAAATATTGGTCCTCAAATGGACAAAATTATTGAAAAATAAAATTGGACCGCATACACAAAAAATAGTTGTATCTCGCACAATAAAAGTAAAATGAATATTACATTTCAAAATTGGATAAATAAAATCATCTATAACATTTTACTAGAATGTGGAACAAGATAATTCAAAATTTCAAATGGTGATCCAAGTGTCCCAAATTTAAGTTTAAATTTTATCATAGAATTTATCACTAGAAATATTATCCCACCATTTCTATAATAACATAAAAATGATAATCCAATTGTGCTGAAAATTTTCCATTTACTATAAGACACATTGAAATGCAATTTATTTTTATACTACCCATCCTAAATTTCTCACAATGAAGGTTATTTGGGTGTGTTAATGAGGATAGGTGAAGGCATTTATGAAACCCTAGGAATGATGGAAAATCAAATCTTCAAATACTTTCTACCACCATTTAGAATACCTTGATGAAGTTGAAAAATTTAATCACTATATTATCGACTAAATGGCCTCCAAATATCTATTTAAGGAATATTTTAGGACATAAATTGGGGTAATTGGTTTATTGTTAATCATGTAATTTTATATAATTACTTTCACATTGTAATTGCGTTATTAATTTTTAAGTTGTTTTAACTCGCCCTAGTTTTATAACTAAAATTATTATTTATTATTAATTATTATTTCTCATATCATCATATCTTTGATACCATTTTTTATATCTTGTGAAACTCTTACCACAATATTTTAGTTTTAATTATTTTATTGTGGATCTCTTCTAAAATATTGTTTCTATACATTATATTTCATCTTATATTAATAGCTTTGCATCAATGAAAGATTAAACTTCTTATGGGATGATCATAAAAAGTTGTGTTGGGGTGTATTGGATGTTATTTTATATTATTTAAATATCTTATAAGTTCTTTATTTTTTTATTCCATTTCAATATTGTATTTTCCTCTTCATCTTCACCAAATTCAAAAACAAAATATTTTTAGTGTTAATATGACCTAATAACTTGGTGTGATCAAGAAAATGATCCTTTAAGTGCTCAGGTTATTAGCCGTATAAATGTGTAAGGACTAAAAAATTAAATTAAGAGGAATGTTATTATCTAATTGGATAGATATTTATATAATTATAGAGATAAAATTTTAAAGTAAAATATTATCTAATCTAGAACAAGAAATAACCTAATATCAATCTATCTTCATTAATCTTTTTAATTCAAATATTTTTGTGTTTTGTTATTTAAATAAAATCACTAAAAATAGTGTCCAACTTCATATAAAAAACCATTAATTGAAATATCTATGTGTCTTAATGTTCACTTCATTGGTTTATGTGAATTCAACACTCTATCAGTGCTATAAGTGACCACTTCAAACTATAGGGTAAATTTAGACAACTAACCCATCCCATCAAGTATCACATGAGAAGATTAGGGAATTATGAGCATATAAAAAATATCAATCTTCCCTCTATGTAACTAAATACCTTCTAAAGAAATATATGATATGAATATTTTAAATTATCTATACTCTCAATGTATGTCACAATAATAGATATGCTATATGTCAAAGAATTACACATGATCATCTAATTTCATGGTAGTATCCATTATCAAGGCATACTACTTGTTAAAAAAAGTAACATGCTTTGTAAACAAAGTTTTAATCACATTAAAAATCCAAAAAATGAATTCATTATCAAATAAAAATTCCATAACAATGAATTTAATGAACAAAATGGAAAAAGGTAGTCATGGGTTCATAAGTCATACTAGTAATCATATCGCTTAAAAAACTTCTATGTCACACTTTAATTTTTACATAACAAAGGTAACTCTCTAATGACACAAAAATTGAATCCAAAAAAGTTTACAACAAAATGATCAACATGGAATGATAATGTGATGAAATTATTTTCATGTTATTCTAGAATCATATTATTCAAACTTCATGATGTAATGTAATAAGTAGTTCATTTTTTATGAACATCCTATAAAAAAAGATATTACTTATACATAAGTGGTAACAAAGGCATTCTAAGATATTAAAAAGTGATATAATAAGTGTATACTTGGTCATGTAATATATATATATATATCAGAAGAATCCCAATTTTAAAATTTTAAGAAGGTGTAAGTACCAAATATAAAACATTCACTTTTAAATAGTTCTCTACCCAAAAATATGTTTCCCACCTTTAGAATTTATTTTTAAATATATAATTTTATGTGTTTTAAGATTAAAATAAATTTACTTTAAAATTTATATATTTGGGAAAATAATATTACACACTTCTTTGTGAAGGGGTGGTTTTACAAAATGAGATTATAATGAAATGTTTTTCCAAACAAAAAATTGATATAGAAGTTGATTTAATATAAAGTATTAATGACTTTAAAATAGGACAACTTGTTTTGGGTTAAGATGCAATTGAAAAAAATTATTTTACATACCACATAATTCCTTCCCGTTTATTTTCAAACAAACTGTGACTTCATCACCAATGTAATTATTAAAAAAGAATAAGTTTGGATCCTGGCTTGTAACTAATATAGGTCAATATGGAAGAAATTTGTTCTTTAATAAAAAAAAATAAATTAATAAGAAAGGGTATTAATATTTATATATACTCAAACTAACCATGTTTCTTAGTTTACACAATAAAGGGATACATTTCAATATTTATAGAAATCTATAAAGGCTCATGATGTCCACATGAAATTATATGGAGAAGTCAATACCTCTCCAAAATGTTCCAATTAATAATCTAGAAAAAATGATTTTTTTCACAATACTATGTGGATAAGTGATTCTTTCCAAAACCCAATTAGATGTTTATAAAGGTTATAACACTCTAGAAGTAATATAGAGTCATGGTAATACATTTCCTCATTATTTATCATTTTTAATAGTCTAGTTATATTTAATTATTCTTAATTATATTTTTAATAATGATATGAAACATGTTCTATACTTCACCTCTTGAAAATTTAACATAAAAAGTAATTGGAAAATGTTTTCCATCACATTCATGAATTATAATGTTGCACACCTTAAAGCTTTCACAAAATTAATAAGTTTAAAACAATAATTTAAATTATATCATTGAATTTATTAATAAATCACAATAAATTCAAAATATAATTTAAAAATAAAATAGACAATATCGAAATCAATTCAAAACATTAAAATCCATACTTATAGAGAACATATTCCAAATATTTATCTTTAGGGTCCATTGAAAACCATGAGTTTATAACTATTAAAACCATATAAAATTTATTTATTATCTTAAGAAAAATAGTGGTATATTAATTTAAGTAACCCCTAAAGGATCTCATATGGTTTGAAACCACTTTACATTTAGTTGACTATGATGGTTCCATGCCCATAATTTTATAGCACTTTAGTATCACTTAATAAACATCAAAACACATTTAATATCTATTTACCGTTAATAATCCATAAATTTAAAACTAAGTGATGTGAAATATTAATGAAATTCAATGAAAACATGTATAGATAATCAAAATAATCATGTTTTTCATAAATCAAAAGGTCTCCCCAAATATATTAGAACTAAGAAACCTGGAATAGAGGTCTGAAATCAATAAACCCTAAATAAATCACTATACAACTTAACCATACAAAAATAGTAAAATACGACAACAAAAATTCACATATAGATAATTTTTAATCAAATAATGAAGAATATAATACATATGGATAGATTTTATAAAGTATTTGGTGAAATAACAACTTAATGAATATATATACAATAAGGAATGTTTTGATGGAAAGAAAATAGGTGGAAGAAAGAGGAGGTTTTACCTTGGATTTTGGAATGAAAACAAAATTAAACCACCATGTATTGAAGGTGAAAGATGACAGGGAAAAAACAACCTTGAGAGGACATAGGGGAGGCATATAAATTATGGTATAGAAATAAACTTTATGGAAGGTTGAAAGTAATTAAAATAAAAAGTGTTAGATGAGAAAATAACCATTAAAATTGGAAAATTATCTTTAGAATATATGGTAATTAGCATGGGAAAACTAGATACTCAGTGCCAACCCTAAGAAAATATGGCCTCCACTAGGTATATTGGGTACCGGCACCCCGATCAAGGTTACTTGTTTCACTTGTAGCTTTAAGCTACACATGGAGCCTCCTTGAAATCATACTTGAAACCAAAAACTTATGTCCAAATAACATGCTTCATCCTAAATAACTAACAATTATATAATGAAACTTAAAATTCAATTTCCAAATTCTAAAAATTCAATTAACCCCATTCCGGAACAAAAAATCAAATTTCCTTTCAATTAATAACTATTTTTCCAAAAAAACATAATAACCATAGTTATAGTAATTACACCACATTCCTCTTCCATGTACTTACTTGGATTATCTCTGATAATTACATCTTCCACCACCACCACTAGTGGTTTGACCACCTCCGAATATATTTGATGAAACCAAATTTTATGGTCTAGTAGATCTCAACCCCATAATTTCTGATCTCACTATTATTTCTTAATATTTGGAATTGAAGTCTCTCAAAATTTTGAGTGAAGGTGAAAATAAAAAATATCCCCATAAGATATCTTCTAGAATATAAAAATGAATGAATTAATTATAAAGGTTTTGGATTTTTCATTTAATGAAATTTATAGTAATGTATGGTTTCTCTCACAATTCATTCATATGTATAAGTTACTAATAGATCATTAAATTCAACCCTAAAACTTCTCTCTATTTTATCAAAAAAATCATGGATATATTTTTGACGAATATAAGGGAATTAATATTAGAAGATACATGTTTTGGCTATAAAATAATATATCAGATCAAGGAACCATACCTATTTCATGATGAACTGTCAATCCTTCAGCATAAATCCCATGATCTCTGGTGGATCCCTCCATAGAGGACGATCCTCCCATAAAATATTTCCATCTCTAATTCTCCCTAAAGTATGAATACAAATTTAATTATTTATTAATTGGATATCTAGTAGATTTATTATTTATTTTTAATAAATCATTAAACATTTATGACACTGATGATAAAAAACCTCAATATCTTCCGAAAATTAAAAAAAATATTATCTTCAAGGAAACACAAAAATTTTTACTCAATGACATAATACATTTTTAAAATTGAAACTCTAGTAAGGTTTAATTTATTATTTTATTCTTTTAATGAATAAAATAATATTTATACTAAAAACCTCTTTTGGTGATCAATTGAGCACCAAAATAATTTGATTTAAATTCACACGAGTACTAATAAACCCAAAAACACTAAAACAAGAATTGAATTTTGATCATATTAAAAGTCAACCTTGTGTGAAAACCCATTTTGTTATATCCCACTCACCTTAATAAAAATTCTTCAAAAATAAAACAAACCATACATATCTTGATCAACACTTTCTTTCACAAAACTTATGTATTTAAATAGGGAACCCACCAAATAATTAACCAATCCATGGAAGAAAATTAGAAATATGGTACTCAATGAGAACCACTACTAAATAGTTCTACAATTTTGAAGGAATATAATAAAATAAATCTCTCCCAACTAAGATAATATTTACAAGGACCCCATTATATAAAATTTATTGTCCCAACTAAACATAAGGCAAACATCACTTTTTTTTATAAAATAATTCCCATAATAGGTCATTTCTATCCTAAGGGTCACTAATATTGGCACTCTGAAATAAAAAATTTAAATAATACACATACAAAAACACACAACCATAAAAATAAATATATTTAAGTTATCATAATTTGAATTTGTGAGTATCACTAAACACATTCTTTACCTCTCAAAAAAATTTACCATCCAACAATAGAATTAACATCGAGCTCCCCACCTTTAACGAAAATTTCATGGTTTTCATGAAAATATATATGATCCCAAACAATATCCTCATCAACCACTTCTTATGAGTTATGAAAGAACTCTAAGATCATAAATTATTAATAAAGGTAGACTCAATATAGTGAAAATATTAACTATAAAAAGTCCCATTATCCAACAAGACAATACCACCTAACAAACCATCATTTGATGGTCAAGATGAGAACTAATTGGAATTTTACATAATCTAAAAAATTGGTTAGAAATATCTTAGACTACCCTTAAAGAATTAATTTAAACATTAATTCTCATTAAGACCCAAATATACTGATATCTAGGGGTTCCTACAAGATTCAATTGAGAAATAAAACAAATAAACCCATTTTAATTAAACAAATTATCAAAGGTAAAACAAAACCACATAACAATTGAATTATATATGACGATGATTAATAATATAATCATAGACCAACCCATTATCTGATTCTAAAATTTATATTTAATGAAAGTAAAAGACATCATATAGGTTTACTTATCATTTAATTAAATGATAAAATATACAAAACACTTTCTCATATCCATGAGACCTCACCCAACTTCATAAAATAATATTATTCTACAAGAATTATTTCATCTCCCTAGATATTGATAACATCTACTAATAAAAATATTAAAAATACACAAGAATTATTAAATGCAAGAAAATATTTCAATTTAGTTACTCATAGCTTTAAGCACAATATGAAAGATGGTTATATAAAATCTTTTAATCCCTATAATAGAAACACACCAAACACTATCCCTATTTTTTATCATCCCTAAACACATGATGATTATGATATTAATATAAAATTATACATTATAACTTTATATATAGAATACTCATCACCATATTTGGTCATTTAGGATTGCTTAAATACCCCTAGGATGATCATGTCATCTTGTTGTCATTCTACAATGGTGGCTACTAACAAGTAGGACTCAATTATGAATCTAATTCACTATAACTATTATATATAATGATTGAATATTTATTAGGACCCATGTAAACATGTATAAAGAAAAATGTTATGTATATATTCCCCCAAAGAATTTATACATTTGATGTATTATTGATTATATCATTAGATATGATATTATTATATCTTTTAGTATGATATATTTCTCTACATCCTTATACAAATTTTATAGTATAATATGAGTATATAGTAAGGCCAGTATAATTATTATGATATGTTTTATCATAGTGTATGATACATATAGTGTCTTATTATGCATTAAAGGCAACTGAATGTTAATTATTAATGTTCAAAAATCTTACATTACTGACTATTATCAATGAAATGTTATATTTTTTTATATGTATGGAGATCCAATAATGAACTCATGTAATGGATTCATGTTCAGTAGAAATATTAAGAAATACGTTATGTAACATATGAGTTATTGAATTATTACTTGGGTAACATCCTCTATGGATTATAAATTGAGGTTGTTCTATAAGAATGGTGTGAAGTTCCTTGTGAATAATTTTTTTAGTACTCCCCATTATCCTTTATTATTTATCCTTGAATTTTAGTGGAAATATCATGTCATGGAAATTAAGAGGGACATGCCCCTATGATGGGTGATTCATTTCAAACCCATTAATACAACATGGAGGAATGACTCATTCAACTGTATCTTATAGATATTAATTAAGTGTATGTTTGAAGGTAGTGTCAACATCCATAATCGATCTATGGTACACATGATTTATCCATTTCATATTATTCATTATTTCAATTTCAATCATGTAATATCTTGGGAATTTGGGATTCTTATTACTTCTGTTTTTTTGATTAAGTTTTAACCAATCCTTAGAGACCCTTCTGTGGTATCATAGATTTTTCATGATGCTGGATTCTCAAAATATAGTTTGAAAATGAAAAAATATATTGATCATAATGATATCATGTTGTATATAATTAAAAACAAATAAAAATGTATACCATGGATATTTATAAAATATTGTATATTGTAGGATATGATATGGTCATTCCATGCAATATAAGATATCATAGTCAGTGAAATAGTGTGTCTCTTCTATTTTACACTATATTGTAGCATACAATATATGATAATGTAAGGGATGATAAAATTGTTCTATGTTTTCAAAAATAGAGTGTTGAATCATTATTACGATTGATCGAATGGTTATCATGGGTTGTGGTCAAATAGAATTTATATTTTATTAAAACATGGAATATAATATAGGGTCGACTAAGTTCATTTCACAATGAGAGTGTGTGGGTCATATTATCACTATTTTAATTAATTGATAATATTTATTTATTTTCATATTTTTTTAAAATAGCCAGAAATGAAGTTTTTACTTATGATGTTGATTTAATAAATTTAAAACAAGTTAAAGAGAATTCAAACCCATATAGTGAAAGGGGTCTGGATCCAGGGTCAATTATATAGATTCTTTATTATCCTTTTAATTTTTAATCTAAAAATATTGTAAATAACATTATTAGATTTCTATTATTCATGTAACTTGTGGTTTTGAACATACACAAGATAAATATCTCATGGTACATCTAGTTTCACCTCCTCTATAGAAAAGATCCAATGAACATACTCAATCAAGTCATTCACTATCTCAACATGCAACTCAATGGTATTTTTTTATCCCTTTGTCCATAGTGATCTTCTAGTATGCACTATGAACATAGATAGGGAGGTAGAAACGACTCGATAAAGTGAATAATTCAGTAGATCATTATAAAGAGTAGATGAATACCATCAATCTGATTTTATCCAATGTATAATCTCATCAAGGATGTAATTTAGAAAAATATAAGGAATAGGGTTCCTATGTTATTTTTTTGGGGACCTATGCCTCAGGTTATGTCTCCATAAATATGGAGTTGATAAGATCATTTTATGAAACAAAGGTTGAAGGAAACATGAATAAATAAGTGAGAGAACATAATCATATAATATTTTTAAGAAAAAAAAACATGAATTAATATTGAAATTTCCTAAAGAAATACTAGAAACCTAAATTTTAGTTGGAGGGTGTTAAATACCCCTTAAGTAGGGGTGAGAAAAAATATTTATAAGATATGGAATTCTTCATCATTGAATTTAGTGTCGAGGAAATATTTTAATTTAGTTGGTTGGATGTTATGTGTATAGATTGGATTTATTTAGTTGAGAATCTTCATTAATTTTTCTAGCTAGGATATTCATCCCACAATAAGGATTTGTATGTAATTGAGAGAAATAAGATATGATTTGTGTCATGAAATCATAGACCCAATGATAAAAAGGTATTTACTGGTTCCCATGTAAGTATATGTATGTGATGATAAGAGATTCATGCTTTAATGCATACAAACTCGATTGATGGGATTCATCACCATTTTATTCGGGTCGTGAGTGGGAAGGAATGGGTCTATTGGATTTCATTAGAGTAGTTGGTTAGACATATTCAATTCTAGACTCATGGAATGATTGATTCTTAACAAAATTAGATCATTCATGGGAATTACATAGATGAATATTTTATCAACCATTTTAGCTATTCGTGGCTTTGAACTTCTTGAAATTGAACATGGGTACCGATGAAATATTTGGATCATTTTTTTGAGAACCTTTCATAGTGTTTATTTGATCTTACAATCGATGAGTTAGATAAAATAGAGGACTAATCCATCTTTAATTATACCAACATAGTGAAAAATAAAAAAAAAACATTTAATGAAATAAATACTTTTTAGTGGGTTCCAATTCGGGTAAATTCAGAGTGGATTCTCACACAAGCTTCAACATGGCTGTTACTTACTTGAACTAGTGTCTTCATGTATAACTGAAAATGTGAAATTAGTTTTCATTCAATATTAAATGTGGGTTTTCCTTGGAATTGGTTTCAATAAATGTTTTTCATCAATTGAACTTGGTATAATACAGTGGGAATCAATGATTAAACAGGTGGTGTCCCATGTCATCTCCTTTAATAAAGGAAGCACGTGATGAAAACTGGTTCAATAGTGTGGTTTTAGTGTGTAACATTCTTTGTATGAGGTAGTAATAGGTGATGGTAGCGTAGGTTTGTAGATCTATCAAGGAAATATATATTCAAGCAATGTGACTATTGGGTTCATATTTTTCATCAGTTGTCCTTTGTAGGCATAAGTCAAACTCCAATGGTTTCTTGGGTGAGCTTGATGTGCTAGAATTATCTAGTGGAGCAGTGAGGGATTTTATTTCTATAGGGGTTATCTTGAGATTCATTTTGAGAGAATCAATGAAACATGCATTTGGTAAATATTATCTAGAAATCTTGGGATTTTTAGAGGCATCAGCACACTCATTTCCCATTCATTATAGCTTCTCAACCTACCAGGAATATGACATTGGTTGGGGATGGTGGGAAGGAATGGAAGGTTAAGCTAACATGAGATGGAGGCATGGTAACATGAACATGGAGATTCTCATAGTTAGTACACTGATCGTGAGAGTATATGTAGTAGGTAAGTGTGTGATTGTATGATCACTTGATAACTTACTGGGAGCAGGGGTTTTAATGGTAGGTAGAGTAAAGTCTTGAGGGCACTTTGAATTTCTTTATGATCACTTGATATTTTTTTAATGTGTAGTAACTGCCTCATCCAAAGTCACTTGTAGAATCTTCATGTGGACACTTCAATTTCCACTGATTTTTTTTTTCAATTTTCATATCAACAAAAATGTTTTTTTTTGTGTAGAATTTTTCCAATTTATTTCAAAAATAATAAAGTAAATAAAAATTACAATTTCATCCTCTGAAAATGTTCTCTAAAATTAATTTTAGATTCAATAAAATCAACTAATTAAATTC
Organism: Viscum album; assembly: GCA_963277665.1. Taxonomy (NCBI): domain Eukaryota; kingdom Viridiplantae; phylum Streptophyta; class Magnoliopsida; order Santalales; family Viscaceae; genus Viscum; species Viscum album. Next base: position 2,107,005,303 of record OY728137.1, on the reverse strand, counting down.
ATATTTTCCAAGTGTCTACATTCTAATCATTTTAAAAATTACTTTCTAAATTTTCATTTCACAAAAAAATATCAATTTTTTTGAAAACATTCAAATTCAAATTCAAAATTAAATTTTGGGTTCTATTTAATTGTAATTATTAATACTAAAAAAATAAATCCCTTTAGGAATTTAATTATAACATGAATCAAAAAACAAAACTAATAGTTTTAAATAAATATTATTTTCAATTTCATTTTTATGGATTCCAAATTAAATTCAAGGATGAATAAAACATGTAAAATAATTAATTGGTCCTTTTAAAAATTAATAAAAGTTATAAAAAAGTCAACACAAATCACTAATCTTTCTAGTATTGGATTCAATTAGTGGGTAATCATCATTGAAAATCATTTAAAATTATAACAAATTTGGGCTCACATAAATACCCCACACTTGAACTGCTGCACCCCGAGGAAATTTTTTCATTGAATATATGTATTAAAGTATTTAAATATTCCCACAATTGAAAAAATATTCTTCAACGAATGTACAATACAAAAGAAAAAAATAAATCAATGAAACAAAAAGATATTATCATAAAAAATTGTAAACTATCATTCAAAAATTGAGGGAAATGTTTTTGGTTCTTTCCTAAAAAATTACACCATGCTTCATATTTGTGTTTAATTTCAAAGGAATTAAATTCTATAGTTCAAAACAATATGACCTCCAAAATCCATAGAAAAACCATTTTGTGACCTACCACACATAAATTACACTACCACTCTTCACTCAAGAAGATTTTTTATATGTATTTAGGCTCATACTTTGGTGGGGATTATTTACCATAGGTTTGGAAAACTTCACATAGCTCCACACTGTGAATAATGAAAAATAAAATCAACCATGAGGTCTTTGAAAAGGTTTTTAGTGGCTTTGAGGTTGATGGAACTGTTTTTTAAAATGAATCAGCTGAAAGAATATGTTTTAATCATTAAATATAGTTCATGATATATCAAGTAAAACATGAAATAATCCCTTACTCAATCCCCCTAAAAAATATGTGAAACAAAGCCCCCAAATTTACTCTTTTATACACTGTTCATGATTCATGAAATGAATCCAAAAAATATTTCTCCTTATCTATTATTTTTTCAGATATAAATTTTTACATTCTTTTTTAGGGGAAATGAGTTTTCAGTTTTTGAACAAGGAATAACGATTATGACGGTTTCTTTGATTATGGTTATGAGCCACTCATATAAGAATAAGGAATGTTTAAAACTCATACCCTTATTATTATTTTTTTATAGGAGAATAGGATGATAAAAAATGGAATGTAAATTTTTTCACTTATAATGACCTTGGATTAACATACACAGATATTACATCATTTTAGATGAATATTCTGAAAAATATAAAAAATAATAGTTTAGTTTATTTGGATACTGGTAACACATAATTATTATTTGGTGAAACATCCCTAATATATCCTATAAAGATCTTCCCCCTTTATTAATCCTACTTAAAACCTTTCTTCATAACATGGGGAAAGAAAACATAAGAATGTGTGAGACCAGATAAACATAAAGGGTAAATAAAGGGGATACATAATTATAACACGGACATAAGCGGTTTAATATAATGAGAATAAAATTTTAATATCATATACTAAATATCAAATATCATATGAATGGGCCATGGAATAAATATTAGAAGTTCATAAAACATTAATCATAAGGGAATCAAGAGCTTAATCCATGAGAGCATAACATAAGAATAAATAATAGACTGTTGGAATACACATCAGCTTATAAAATTGTGAATATGTGTAAATAAATATAGGTTCACTAATTACATTAAGGACATTTAATGAGACTATTGCATTAAATTATGGACATGAAACCAGGTCCACACACAATATAATGAACAAGTAATCAGGTCCACACATAAAAATCCTTCCCTAGAATTCAAGGATCATTTATAAAACTTATTGGGAAACTTCATGGAGAGTACACATACTGGGTGGGACACCCCACCATCCCCCATCATAGTCATTTCCTTATAATAGATCCGTTTTCCCCTTCTTACTATAGTGGATCAATTTTCCACATCATCCCATAATGGATTGGGTTTCCCCATCTTCGCACAGTTGATTAGGTTTGCCTATCTTACCATAGTGGATCAAGACACACCTATTTACCATTTTGGATCAAGCCCAATGACTTGTTTCCAATATTTATCTCATGGGATGTAATTCTTTACCCAATGTATTAGAGAGAGATATAGGTCCCTCCATTCATATAATAAAATCATACATACATGTTCTGTAAGATAATAAAACTTTCATCATATCATGACCCATAAAAGAGATTGGTTTTATAAACATAATATCATAATCTATGAAATTAAATGGGTGTCATAAACATTTCATCATATCAATACCTATGGAAATGAGATAGGTATCATAACCAGTTCATCAAATCATAACCCGTGAAAATAAGCGGGTTTCAAAAGCATATAACTCGTGGAAGAGAAATGAGTGTGATAAACATCATTCCATAAAAACATAAACCATTAAATAAATAATATAAATTGTATTATTGAATCATATCCTTAGTAAATCATAAATTTTAACGATTTATGTCATGTTAGAAGGATAAAGATTTTGAAAGATCACATGGATCATTTCTTAATGAGAATATATTTTATTTAAAAATCATTTCATAAAACCATTCCTTATAATGAAATATTTAAAATTTAATTTAAAAAACTTCTTGATAAAAATATATGTTCCTCTTTGAAAAAATATTTATTAAAACATAAATCATTTTTAAAAACTTTTTCTTTAAACAAATATTTGAAAACATATAAAGGAAGCTTTGAAAATCATTTAAAACACTTTTTTAAACATAAAACATTTTTGAAATCACTTTTTTTAATGAAAACTTTTTATTTGAAATAGCTTTGGAAACATATAATGAAATCTTTGAAAGTTTTTTAAAAAAACTTTTAAAAATATATTTTTTTCAAAATATTTTACATTGAAAACCACTTTAAAACCAAAAAATTTCTAGAACATTAGGAAAAATTACCTTTAAAAATAACCTTGTATACTTGAAAATGAAGCTTCAAGGAAATTACAGCCATGATGAAAAGTAAGTTCGTACATGCCGAACATTCATTTTCACCATTAAAAGTTTAGAAAAACCTCCATAAGAAAAAGAAAATAAGATTCCATTTAAAATAGTTTTTTAAAAAGTTAAAACATGGGTAAAAATTTCCTTTAAACAAAAAAATATAATAGTAAAAGAAAATTGAAAACATTTTTGGAAAACCTGGTTTTTAAAGAACACCGATTTCCGACCGAAATGATAAATAAAGTCAGATTTTCATAAAAACATTTTCTGAATAATATTAAGCACTAAAGAGTGAAAAAATGTTCTAATTACTTGGATATAATATGAATAACCATATTATAGTAATATTTATCATATTTCTTAATATATTTATTATAATATTTCATTAATGTAAGAATAATTGTAAATAATCCTAATAAATGATGAGACTCTAGCAGTAAAATCTTATCACTTTGGAAACATTAAATCATAATTACCCTAAAAAAATAACATTAAATTAATATTATAATATCATTATAATAATAATATTAATTATATAACATGTAAAAGGTATAGTATACACACCTCATTAAATAATATAGGTGCATAATATAACATGTGTCTCGATGAAGGCAGCATGAGAAAACAATACCTTATGATTTGGTAAATTTTGAACCATAAACCCCATGAAAGAGAGATCATAAAATGAATATGTAAATATCCATAAATTTAATTATAATTATCTTATAATAAATTTATCAGAATTATATAGACCACACAAATGAAATAATTGGTGAACAAGGTATGTATCTCACATATATAAAAAGTGAGATAAGAAAATCCTTACGTTAAGTCTTGACTTTTTTCATACACATGAAAAAATATTGTATAATAAATATCAGTTTATAATACATATAACACAGAACCATATTCTCATATATCATACCATATATTATTTTATTATTACATCATATTACAATTTGATTAACAATTTCATATTATTTTTACGTTTCAGTTAATATCTGCTTTGTTTTTCATATATGTTTTGAATTGATATTCTTGATCCTCAAAATTAGATCATTATTTAAACATTTACAGAATATAAAAAATTATGTAAATATCATATATATTCAAATATAAATATTTATAATAATCTATTAAATATATAAATATGAGATGGAATACGCCATTCATGGAGACAGTAGGCCGCACGTACGCATGAACACAGTTTCTGTTTTATTATCATGTTGAAAGAATGGATGTAAATGATATATATATATATATATATATATATATTATCATTAAAATATAAATATTATTTAATATATATAAAATAATTTTACTAAGCCCATCCTTAATACATTCCATGTAAAGTGTGAACGAATCACATCACTTTGAGGAGGTAGTAGTCAACACGTCCATAAACGAAGTTATCATATTTACAAAAATGGAAAGCATGAAGTTATGTTTTATTAAATAATTGAAGAATAATAGAGAAATAATTAATATAATATATATCATAAAAAAATTTATGTACATCATAATTCCCAACCATGAGAGGTGGTAAAGGAAAAATGAACGACATCATTTCGTGAGGTGGTCATCCCCTGTACACACGAACAGAAAGCTCGTTAATCATTTGGTGGAAGTGTGTGTAGGTGTATGTATAAAAATTATAATAACAACATATTAGTATATTTATGATACTTATGTTATTATATAATCATATAATGAGATTAATTTATGGGATGGATAATTAAAATAATACAAAAGATCTGTGGAAGGATGTTACCTCTTCGTTGGGTAATTTCTTTTAGTTTGCACCAAAAGACTAAATTGGTTAGATTTATACAAAAATTTAGGCTTATAGTTTTATAAAAGATAATTTGGGAGATTATTACAGTAGGGTTTGGATTATCCAAATGGTATTGAGAGGTGTGATTAGAGGTGATGGATATGAGGCCTTTTACAAGTGGGGAAATAGGCACATTGTGTATTCTAGAAAATATTTGTGTGATCCCCACATTTTAGTTGTCCCAAAAGGGTAAAAATATACATTTTAGATCATTATAAGTGTAATGTTAAAAATATTTCTATATAATAATTTTTATATAAGTTTAGGGTCATTTGTGCACCTTATATTGTAAGTTTAGTCATTAATTAAGCTCGTTTTTACATTAATAACTATAAATAATTTTAACAAATTTTACTAATATTTTGGGTAAAAAAAATAATTTGAAATAATTATACACTATAATTTATGATGATTCCAAATATGAAATCCATTTTTCCAAATTATAACCACATAAGTGGTAGAAATTAATTTAAAATTAATCTCGTAGATGGGATGAGACGACAGGGTTTTGAAAGTGAAAAAATACAAAAGTTTGAAATGTTTTTATATCCAATTTTAATTTTAAATTGGTTATAATTAAATAAAATGTAATAATTTATTTATAATTTATATATTTATACATTAAACCAAAAATAAAATATAATTTATCTGTTTAAATAACTTAAATGAAAAGACAGTTTTCAATTAAAAGTTAGTATTTTTCCTTATTCATTAAAACATGAAACTTCTCAGAAATATACTAAAAAATAACCCAAAGTAAATTTTTATATTAAACTTTAAAAAATTAATTTTTTTTTATCAAATAAAAATTATAAAATATTAAAAAATTATATTTAAAATGAGTTCTCCATTAAAAAGCGGTAAAATTACCCTTTTTAAAAATATATCTTTTTTATTTATAAATGGTGGTTTATTCTTTTCTTATTCCCATATAATATATTACATGAGTGTAAAAAAAATTTATTGAATATTTAATATAAAAATTATACCTCAAAATGGGTTTTTTTAATTTATTTAGATAAAATGGTTTTTGTACGTAGAAAAATAGTTTTCTTAGAAAAGAAATTTATTTATTCTTAAATAGTTCTTACTTTTATTTATAACTAATTGATAACCAAAGGATTCATTTTATATAGATTTATAAATCATAGTTTTGTAATTTAGTTGATATCATTCATACATTCCATTCTAACGTCTAGGTGATAATTATAATAATATTTAATAATAATATTAATTGTATACTATAGTTCGGTTAAACTCAGTAATGCATGAAACGAAAGTTATATAAGGGGCTCAATGTTATGTTCAACAAAATCTAAACACAGTGTTGTATGTGGCACAAGGAAATCTAAGAGTTTTTTTATTGAAAAATTAACTTGTGGTTGCATATAATGCAATCCAAACATAGTAATTTCGTATAACCATAGATATATTCAGTGTTGTGTGAAATGAAAAATATCAAAAGAATTAAATTAATTTGAAAAAAAAGTATTTAAGAAAATATCAGGATGGTACATCATTTCCCCATAAAATGAATTTTCCATTGAAATTCATCTGGGTTATCAAAGTTATAATACTTGAATGTTCCATTCAAAGAAACCCACATCGTAAAAATGAATACTAAAAATTACCTTAAAAAAGGAAAGTTGGAAACATAATGGTTACCCAATGTAACACATAACTAGGTTTCCACATAGGAGAACATAAGTGGCTAGTTAATACATAGATATTGAAGAGAAATATAACCATCAAGATCTGATGGAGAGTAATATAGAACATGGTTAGGAGAATGTTAATGATCACAAATCCATAACCCAAAGATCCTTGAAAAATGTAATTGATATCATAAAAAATTATGATTATGGGACAATATTTTATTTTTAGATTATTTTCCAAAAATTGGTGAATTTTCGTGATAAAATGTACTCACTTGATTTAATTCCACTTCATAAGCACAATATCACCCATGGGTTTTTCTTTGATCAATTTACACATCATATCTTATTATAATAAATGAAGGTGAATTTTTTATTCCTGAAGAATTAACATATCACGTGATCCATAGATATAATTAAAGGTCATTTTATCTATATTTAGTCAACATCACAATAAAAAAGGTTAGAAAAAATATTATAAAATGTATAAATCCTCATATGGTGATATAATACATTAATCTCTAAAACCTCATCAGAATTTTAATATAAACCTTTCCATAAATGGTTAACCTTATAACCCTTTGAAAAAAATTGGGGTCCAAAACTTTAGAAATAAGGTTAATAAATTTCTCAAAAATAGTTTATCATTAATCTCCTATATATCATAAAGTAGCTCCTGCTTGCTGTATACCAAAGATGAGAATACCTTCATCATGTATTCCCTTAAAACATATAAATAAACTAAATTATCATAAATAATTATTGATAACATGTAAGTTTCCATATTACAATGTTTATTGGACATATTTATTAAATCCAAAAATTCTATAAACATCATTAATAATAGCATAAACCACTTTTTAACAAATTTTTAATTCATTCCAAGGTAATCAGTACCATCCAATTTACTTATTCACATCCAAAATATCTCTATCCAAACATAATTATTTCAATATTTGAAACATATGAAGTGTTATATTTCCTATAATCATATATTTCCCATGAAAATAACCTTTCCATTAAATCACTTTTCTAGTCCAACAGAACTATTCAAAATATTCATGTAAATCTTGTGTGAAATACATAAACTGAATGATCCTCATATATTTCAAAATTCATAATTACTTAATCCAAATACATAAACACTTCTATTATTATACTTCATCCTTAATCTATTAATAAGGCTACCTCATCCTATTACTTAACACCTATTTCATTTCACATTTAATATGTAGTCTCATTATCATTAGAAATATTCACATTACTCATATGACCTTGTTGATTCTATTTCAGATCTTTTCTATTAGGGAATAAATTTTCAAAATTCCAATTCATTCAACACACAAAACATTTTACCATTTATAATACCATAGAGAGGCCGATATTTCTATCCATCGTGTTAACTGAAATTTTCTTTTTTCCATTTTAAGTTACTTTCTTTGTGTTCTTATTTTCCATAGTCAAAACATAAACTTGTTCATCTATGTGATTCACTTGGGTGTTTCTTCCCATATTCTTAACATAAAGGAAACTAAATATTCTTTCCTCCATGGTCTCAATTACAAGAACTCTCATTAAAATCTTTCCTTCTCTTTTATGATGACTCTGATATTTTATTAAGGTATATGTTGTTAAAAACTTTATGTGAAAATTGAATAAGAATGATCACAACGTCATTTACTATAGTGACCATACCATTTAACTACTCATCGAAAAGTTTTCCATCACATTCAAAATTATCCCTGTTCTTTATTGTTCCCACCATTGGCTAAAACCATAAATTATAGTGTGATAAACACTTATCATAGTGGAAACCACATAATCATGACAAATCACTTATATGATGTTTATATTATGAAAAATTCTTTAAAATAAAAGATACCTTAGGCTTATCATTCAATACTTCCCTAAAAAAATCGTTAGAAATATCCTTAGGGATCACACATATTTTTTATCATTCTAGTTTCCATAGTTTGACTAAACCATCCTTTTGATACACACTATAATGTATTAGGCTTATCTTACTTGGATATTACATCATTTTTTATGAATATTTATCACATTAAAAAAATTTATGCCTGGGAATAATAATATTTTGGAGTCTTTGGAAACTGGGAAAAAATTATTCAGATTTGGTGAAAGATCCTAAACATCTACCATAATGATCAGCCCCATTACTACTCCTACTTAAAACCTTTCTTCAAAACTTAGGAAAAGAAATCATAATATAGAGTGAGTTCAAATGATCAGTAAAGGTAATTAAAAAAGATACGTAAGTATAACTTGTAAATAATCGTATGAAAAATGTTTTGGATACTTTCGCTGGGGTGCACATCCGTTTGTCAAGGAAAAACTGTGTTGTTTCCCCGCATTACTGCTTTTTAAAGGCAGGCGACATCCTTTGTTTATTTAGGGATGTTTTCTCCTTGATTGAAATAGGATTATGGGATGTCGGTCTCTTTATCTGTAGATTCCTCCTCATAACTCGTCGCCTAGTTCAGGTTTCCCTTAATGATTAAGACGTTGTTCATGATACTCTTCCCAGTTCTATATCCATGTGGATTTCAGTTAATTACACTATTTCTGTCAGGACATTCCAAGGGGTAAAGTCAGGGTAGCAACCTTCGATCGGGGGATTAGTCACATTGGATATCACTAGCATGTCTGGATGCCGAAACATTGATGTGTCTGGGTTTCTTCCCCTTAGTATAGGGCTTCTCAATGGCATAGAAGACTGATCAATCCCACTTTGTGTGCGGTGAATTATATTCCATAGGCATTTCCCTGATGTTTTTTCTCATCTTCCCATGTTTAACATAGTTTAGGTTGCAAGTTTAACGTCTAGTGGAGATGGATCAGACTGATTGGAACACTGATAGGAGTGGATCAGATGGGAACATTTTCAAGAGGGAGAACCCAAGGGGTTTACTGGATGAATGGATAAAAATTTCCAATAGATACATATATGGGGATGCTTGGGTCACTTTTAAGGGGATTCTAGGGTTTACCATTAGATGGGATTGAAACTTGTGGAGGTTTTCTACATACCCTGTGTAAATGACAGGGATCAAAACCCACGTAGTTTGAAGGGTGAGACTAGAATCAGGGTGTACATAATGGAAAATGACCCAGAGACATGATGGGGCTTATGTGTGCTTAATGACCCATCGTAAAATGGAAACTCTTGGTTGGATGGTTATGGATCATGTAGGGATTATGAATAGTTAGTTTCTTGAGTGTACGACATGACTCGCGAGGATGTGGTGTCCTGGGTAAGAATCACTATGGATGATGGATGATTGAATGAAGTGGATGGTGAATGAGATGGAATTGACGTGAAGATGACAGCAGTGTCAGTATTGAACCTTATAAAGACTTCTTACATATCCCCATTATAGGTAATCGAAGTCCACATTGTTTAGTGAGGTGATGGGACACCTGAGTAGGTGGGCCATGAGAATGGATGCATGGATGGGACCCAGAGAAAGTGGAACCTCCTGGCTGGGGCATGACCTTCCCCAAAAATAGAGGCTCATGGGAGAGACCAGGATGGGACATGAGTGATAGACTTGAACCTCAGAGAGGCTTCCTACATATCCCCATGGTAGGAAATCAAAGTACACATAGTTCAGGATGGGTCATATAATCCAGCTGTGCGCAGAGGACAACGATCCAACGACATGCTGGGGTTACGTGTGATTAGAGGCCCAAGAGTTGATCTGACGCCACTGGGATGAACCAAGGATGCAGGTCCCAATAAAGGGGACACCACAATTTACCAGTGTTTGGGGTTGAACCTCAATTAGGATTCCTACATACCCTTTATAGGAGATAGGGATCAAAACCCATGTATTTCGAAGGGTGAGACATGGAATTGATGTGTGAACGGAGGACAACGACCTAAAGATGATGCTGGGGATTATGCATGGTTAGTGGTCTGAGATTGATCTAATGCCTGAGGATCAGACTAGAGCGTTAGATCCCAATGAAGGGGAATAAAATGGATTACCGTATATTGATATTGATCCTCGGGGAGGCATCCTACGTACCCTGTATAGGAGACAGAGATCAAAACCCATGTAGTTCGAATACATACATTTTAGTGTCATGCGGGATGAAAAGGGGAATACAGTTTAACGTCATGCAGGACGGGGGTGAACCGGTGTGAAGTGGTTGGTACCAATGGGTGTTGGTCTTGAACCTTAGTGAGGCTTCCTACATAACTTTTTTGAAAAATACAAGGATCAAATTCCACGTAGTTCAGAAATGGGGGGTTGAGACATACATGCTAAGGCAGACCAGGGATGATTCTATGGTCGGTGCTTAATCTAAACCCATGTGAGTCATTATCATTGGGAGAAACAAGAGGTAGAAAAGACCAGATGATCACATCACAAAAGGTGTGTATGTGAGAAATAGAGCTTGGCTTATGCATGGTTAGTGGCCCAAAGAGGAAACAGGGGATTACGCTTGGTTATTGGCCCAAAGAGGCAACATGGGATTACACTTAATTGACGGCCCAAGGAGATAGAAATTGGGAATTACTCTAGAATGGAGGCATGAGGGTGATAAATCCCAGAGGGAGAGGGATGTGGTAATGAATTTCCTTGTGCCCATCTCTCCTCAGGACTTTGTGTAGAGAGGAAGAGAGGAGTAGAAATGATTATACCTTCTACAAGAAAGTCTAGGGGCTTACACCAAGATGGTTTCCCTTCCCCACGGATAGATTTTGTTCCATGGAAGGAGGATCTCATTCCATGTGAGGAATATCTCACTCTCATGGAGACTACTAGGTGGAGAAAATGTATAAGGAAGGTCACCACGTGTTCATTGCACGTGGTGATGCTATAGTTTAATGTCATGTGCTGAGGATGATGATGCTTTTTTGTTTAACGTCTTGCAGCTCAGACGATGAGGATGTACTCCTCACCCCTTGGGATTACATAACTGATACCCACCCACACATGGGTAAGGGAAATAATCATTAATGTTGTGTGGAGACAGGGTTATGGAGTGATCCCTTAATGTGATCATGTTAGCATGTCTATGCAAAGAAGCAATAACTGTTAGTGTGCCTATGTGAAGAAGGATGAGGAAAATCAATCTAATAAGAGGAACCACCCAAGGGACCTTGTAATTACTTCGTAAAAACTTGGAGGGCCATAGGAGATAAGGGTTTGTAAAGAAAATGGGTTCACAGGAAGGGAACTTTCAAAGCTATGGTGCCCCACAAAGTGGAGAGACTTTGCGAAGGGGTAAGATTTGCGAAGTGGAGTGGCATAGAATAAGAGTGGGTATACATGCGTATAAAGGGTTCTTTGTAAAGTGCAAGTTGTTTTGTGGAGCAGGTCTTCATGGAGCATGGGAACCTTGAAAAGCTCGGCACTGCGAAGTGATGTACTTCGTGAAGCACAATGATCCTACCTTAACATGGGGACCACATGTTCATGGAAGGTACTTCGGGAAGTATGAGTGATTTCTGAAGACCTGAGTTCCCTTTGGGAGCTCCTTCCCTTAAGATGGCCTATGGCCTCCACGAAGGGAATCCCAGCTTGAAGAGGGGTCATATTTGAGTTAAGGGAAATGTATTTATCAATTCTCAGGTACCTTGAAGAGCTCACTTTTTACAATGTTTTATAGAGTAGAGGGTGCTTCATGATTTGAGAGATAAGAAGGTGAAAATTCGGGGTATCCATCCTTTTGGTCCGAGGGAATCACAGTATTTATAGCCAAGGGGTGGCACATAGCTCTAATAGTGCATTGTGAAGCCACTTATGCTTTGACATTAGAAGTGAATTGTGGAATGTTTTTTGTCACTACAGAGTCAACCGTCATCGCGTCCTTAGCGTAGAGGCCTCTTTAATTCCATCAGCAGCACTCACAGTGGCTTCCATCAATTTACAAGGGATTGCAGAGCCGATCGTGTTACCTTTGTAGCGTGAAGCTTTTAGTCAATTGAATTGTAACTATATACTATTCCTCCTCTTTACTCTACATCAATCATAGATGGGACTAGAGATTTGTGTCGGCCGTGGTGCTAAGGGGATCCGCGAAGGTGCTTCGTGAAGCAGACCATTTGGAATTGGTGTGATTTTGGTGTATTTTTCCTCTATAAATATTTTGGCATAAAAAATGTCCCCCCTTAGACTTAGAGCCGATGAGAAAATGAGGATCAAATTCTGAGGGCAGATCACCAAATTTTTTTGTCTAATCATAGAGTAAGATCTCAAAGTAGGGTCGTGATGCGAATAGGCGATTCACATGTTGAGAACAATGTGAAGATCGCTGTAGCCAGACGTTCCATGAAGCTTAGAGGTCATTGTATATAACTAAGGAAGGAAGAAATATATTTTTCTCTTACTTATCTTTGCATTTTCGGTGCTTGGATATTGATTCATGAAGCTATGCATGCTTTGTGACCGCTCTTTGTGAATCATGATCTCTTTTTCTCCGCGGCACTCAATAAGTTTTTCGACTCTGAGATTGTACACTCCGTGACTTCTGCTTACAAGTTCTGTGGTAGGTCTCTACGACCAGTCTCTTAAATCGAGCTCCGCGATCGAGCTCTGTGATCTAGGAAAAAACAACAGCAACAAACAACAACAAAAAATATTCTAAAGTTGATACAGAAATGTCTCACCAAGAAGCTTCTAGGGGGTCCTCGCAGATGCTGCCTGGAGGGTTATACACCCATCAATTCCAACTGCTTGTATAATCATGTAAACAATGTTGATGGGAAGGTGTTGTTGCAAAAGTTATCTCCCCCACAATACCACACCATTTTGAAGGAGGCTTTGGGGAAATTGAAAAAGGGGTGGACCGATGAGTGGGATCTACACCAGGGTAGCAATTTCATAGATGATTGGGCATAAGATTACTGGGATTGTGCCTCCTTTTAGGATTTTGGGGTGGATATGAGGTGAGTGGGCCTATATGAGGCGGCACGAGCCTCCTAATTATACATCTACCAGTCGAAGAAACTGATGCTAGAGTTGTTGAGTAGGAGGTCGTCGAGGACCAACACTTTTCATTTTTACCATGGGGAGGTCGATATCAGCCTCTAGGACCTTCAATTTTTTTGAGGATTCTGATATTGGGGGTGATGTATGGTGAGTTCTTCCCCGCTACGAATACATGAGAGGACATGGAGAAGAAGCCACCATTGGAAAATGTATTGATGGACCTGGTTCTAGGAGAGGACAAGTAGTCGGTGAGGGATGCCCACCTTAAGTTTTGGTTCAGGCGGTTCATGCATTCCACTTTAGATGTGAAGTTTCCTGTGAGGCCTCACACTTTTACGAAGGGGGTCCATCGCAACAAAGAGAACTTCTACCAGAGACACTTAGAGGATAGCCAGTAGAAGACATGGGGTTTTAGTATCAGAACCAGGTAGCAACCAGTGGTTAGGTTGGTTGTGTTCATCTCGATGCTCATTTGTGGCTGGATACTACCAGTAATGGATACAAACATGGGAATATGACAGAGCACATTTGTCATGGAATTCATGTTGGTGATGTGGGAACAAATCAATTTGAAAATCCCGATGCTAGCTAAGCAGTACAAAGTAGTATGACATATTAGTGTTGGGAAGAATCCACATAGGGTGTACGAGCCAATCCATCCTCTTTATGGGTGGATAGTGGAGTATATGAGGGCCTATGAATACCCAAAACACATTTCCACTCCAGGGTCAGACATTCTACCTGCTATTCTAAATGTGGTGGGGAGTTTCCTGACCAAGCTGACCCCACCGCTGGTGCTGAACTAATTCTGGAAGGTGGACGAGTTCAACATTAATATGTTCTCATTTCCAACATGTGTGTTCATTGATGATGTCCATAGAACAGAGGAGAATCAGTACTAACTCCTGGACTTTTGGGATGGAGTCCTTATGGCATGAGTTGACTGTGAGCCTCTCTCTGAGCCGTATACCACACACCGCTTCGTGAGGTAGTTTCAGTGTATGCAGATGATGACCCAACTGGTCTACATGGAAGTATGCCATGAGGAACATCCATGTGTGATGACGAATATGTGTATCATGTTTACATGGGAGGATAGAAAGATGAAAAATGAGTTGCCTCCACCCATAGCTGTCTATGGCTTGTGAAGAAGTATGCCGAGAGTTGGGAGGAATCCTACCCCGGGGAGATGTTGAAGCGTCCGACCATCCATGCTAGTGATGGGGTATATCCTCAACCTTGAGTTTGGGGTCAGAAGGTGGAAAGAACATACCATTGTGGTGGGGTTGCAGTAGTGGTTAGACCTACACCGCTCGAGAGGAAGGCGGCTGCGGTGGACCCGGTAGTCCTAGAGGAGCAAAGTCAGAAAGAGGGGAGGCCACTCAGGGGGTTCTGTAGGATACCCACTCAGGCTACATGGAAGTAGCTGAACCATATAGACATGCCTGAGGATGTTGTTTTCCTGGAGGCTTGGAACATTTGGGATGTTAATAGATAATTTCTCAATCCTTACAAGATGTGACCCTTTCTAAAACATCTCAGGATGGATTTTTCAAGGATTGGTAATGCCAGGGCTAGCTTTACGGTATCTCAGGTGGAAGGGGAGTAGTACATCGACGATCTGTAGGATTTAGTGCACTTTTAGGGTACCCCGTGTCCAGTGATATATCAGGTAAGAGTACTAATAAATCAAATAGACCCTCTGTAGTTTTCGACTGTGTAATTGATTGAGTGCTTCCCCCTACAGGAAGAAATAGAAGAGTTCTTCTAGGGGGAAGAGGCTAGTAAAGGTAGCCATTTGGAGGAAGGTTAGGTTTACAACTAGAAGATATATGAGTTTTCTTAGGCTCTTGAGGTAAACTTTAAACAATTTTCCTAGGATCCTCATTTAGGCCATTTTTTCCTTCTTAACTAACTTTTGAACTATGCAGGAGAGCCTCATACAAAAAAACCACTCTCACGCAACGAGAGATGCAGCTTTGGGATCTGAACCTACGACAACTATGATTACCACATGCAATAGGGATGAGACACACAAGGTGGTTCTTCTAGAGTCATTGGATTTCTCAAACATATATGAGGGGTCATGCCATGGGATTCTGGTGGCAACAACTTAGGGGAAAGACCGACTATTTGATCTCTGTAAGTCTTTTTTCACATAATTTGTAACTTTCATCCCTTGAGTCAAGCCAACTAACATATATGTATTCTCACATGAACAGTTCTTCAAATGGCATTAGATGAATTAGTGAGTATGGTTGGGGATCCTTGCATGACCTTTCCTAGGGGAACACTGATGGTCATGGAAGCGTATGCCCATAATGAATAGGCCACAATGCTCTCGATCATAGGTGGGACCATCAATAGGATGGAACATGAAACCACCAAGGTGGAGTTTGATGAAGGGGATCAATCAGATGACGTGAGACCTGAGCAACCCAACCAAACCCTAGATGAGGATCCTGTTGATGAGTTCCTAGAGGCATTCCTTGCATATGAACCTGCCGACCCCAAGGACTGGGTCATGACCACTTCCAATGAATAGGATAGAAAGGTCGTCTGTCGCTAGTCATGGAATCCGATCAAGAAAATCATTGGGGATACCCCAAAAAACATAATGGATAGATTAGATGGGGAGGCTTTATTCTCAGCTGCGCAAACTATGTGTTGGAGAAGTAAATTTCCAGCTTCCTCATTTTCTCATTCGAGACTTCATGAAAGAGAAAATATAGGAACATGACCGTGGCCTCAATGTGGGATGGAAGCAGAGGAAGTAAGTGAACATAAAGAGACTCCAAGAGGCAAAAAATGAGATCCAGTAGTCGTGGGTGTGGGTGTATGAGTATTCTGCTTTCCTGGATGCACAATTGGGGCTCAAATCGTGACTGAAGGCCCAGCTGGTAGAGGCTGAATAAAAGATGAGGTGAGACTCTAAAGATATGGATATTATCCGAGCCTATGATGATTGGGATAGGATCAAGGATGAAGAACTATGCCCCATTTCTATCGAGGAGGATAGATATTTTAACAGGAGACAGTGGATCCTGGATGCCACAAGCCCGAGAGTGGTGAAGTTGGGATGCTCTATTGAAGAGGTCAACCCATCTATGGGAGGGGCCCATCCTTGGGCACTGTAATTTGTGTAAAATAATAAATGTAACTTCATGATTTTTTTATTTATGTTGGTTGTGTGTATGAGTTCCACTATATTTTTTATTTCCTGCATTTATATCACATTCCTGAAATATCCAGCGATCAATGCCTAAGCTCATGTGAGTTGTGACTGATGTGGGAAACAAAGGGTGACAAAATTGTTATTACTCTGTAATATGAGTGTTCCGGCTAGCCTTCAAGAATCCATGGTATGAAAAATCGATCTGGATTTCTAGGAAGAAATAGGGAGGCCTAACTGGAGAATGAAGTTCTCAGAGTATTCAAATTTCTGTCTTCCTAACGTGCTCTAGTGCACGAGCGGGGTAATTCCAGGGGAATTAAAACCAAATAGAGGGGAGTGGAAAGTGTGAATCAAAATAACCAATATTTATAACACTATAGGTATGGCATGAAAATTAAGGATAACTATTAACCATGTTCGAAACATAGTATCCCTATTGCTTTAGCCTGAAATGGGGAAAACAAATGAGGGCTGACCACAGACCATGTTTGAAACACGGGGACTAACTTGAAATGTCATCCATTATTCTTCCATAAAATTATCCCAGGACAAAAGGTGATCCATAGGCTGAGAATCCATACTGTTATGGGGGTTCCTTCAGGAATGAAAGAGGATGAGGACCCAAATAAAGGGCATGCAAAGCATGAAGGGTGGAGTAATGTTTTGTTTTAATGGAGTCCAACACTCTGGAAATTACGACACCATAATAAAACACATTAGTTGAGCACATCAGTTTGAGAAATCATCGTATTAATTTCCTAAAAGGATCTCTTTGGAAAGATCCTAGAGTGGCCTGTAGTTTTACGTCATGCCAATGAGGATGATAGACACTTAGTTTAATGTCGGACAGTGAGGATAGAGGCAATGAATGGTGCTGAAAGGGGGATAAGGATGGGAGGATTGTATAGAGGGTTTACAAGTGCGTGGAAGGATTTGGAGAACTAAACATCCATATGGTACTAAGTATGATTCTTGGAAAAGAATCAATCCATATGTAGTATTGTAAGACTCGTGCAGTTTAACGTCATATGGTAAATACACAAAGGGGAAGGGATATATGAAGGGGTACATGATGCAGTAACTGTAAACATGACATGAATGAGGACATAATCCCACATCACATGTCTCCAATAGAGGTCTCAGGCCAATGAGTCGAAAAGGGCAATTTTTTGCTGGACCGAAGGTGAAATGCTCAGGTGGTCCTACATATCCCATGAGGATGGGAATCAAGACGAACATGGTTTTAAAATCATCCTATGGTGAGGTACCCACACTGGAAAGGGAAAACCTCTATGGTGGAGAAGTTAAATCATCCGATAATTATCATGGGGAATCCCGAACTTATCCAGGGTAGAATCATAGTTTAATGTCATGCGTTGAGAACATGGTTACCCTGAAAAGAAATACATAGTGTGGTATATAACCTAATGTGAATGAGGACCAAGTAGTCCACACCATACAACATGTTCCCAATGGGATTAGTTAGACCATAAACCAGAGGTGCCCAAACATGGGGCTGGACCTGAGGGAAAGTGCTTGGGTGTTCTTACATATCCCATAATGATGGGAATCAATCCATATGTAGTTCTCAGATTGTAGTTTAACATCATGTGAGACGAGAGGCATGTGTGGTTCAGCTGCACCAGTACACATCCTACCAAAACCACTAAGCCCATATGAGTCATGCTCGATGTGGGAGACAAGGAGTAGTGATGAGACTTTCTTAGTATAGGGAGGCACACATTAGGGGAAATGAAATTCTATTTGAATGACTTCCCAATATTACCGACCTGCCAACTCAATGCACATAGATGCATGGTGGGGTAAAACTGAGTGTTTTGAAATTCCACTTGAACATAAGGGAGTGGAAATATGTGAATCATGGTGCCTGAGATCTGGATCATAATGTTGGTGGAATGATGATAAAGGATAACTGTTGACCATGTTCGAAACATAGAATCCATTTCACGTTGACCTAACATGGGGATAGACAAATGAGGTTCAACCAGTGACCATGTTCAAAACACTGGGCATGTCACAAAATGTCATCTGAGGTCTTCTGAGACGTTGTCTCAAGATGGTATGTGATCCAATGTGGCATGATAACAGGCCATAAATGGGGTCCCTTTAGACATGGAAGGGGATAGATATCCAAATAAAGGGATCAAGAGGTGTGGACATGAAACTAGGGAATTTACTTGTGAAATCCCACATTTTGGGTTATTTTCCACAAAACATTTGAGTATGCCAATGAGATGTGTCAGATAGAGGGAGTTGAATACCTTTCTAAGGACAATGGTCCGGGGGATGAAAACTCCTAGTTTAAGAGGGGACTTGGTTTAATGGAATATGTGCAGGGAGTAAATGTAGAATAAACACAATGAGAAAGAGGACTAAAGAGGCCATTCATCTCGTGAAATATTCTTGGGGATGGACCCGAAGACTAAACGTCTGGGTGTTTCTATGTATCCCATGAAGGTGGGAATCAAGCCACACGTAGTTCTCACATGAAGATATTAGTTTATGGTCATAGAACTCGAACTAGGTTGGGAAGAAACAAGGGATAACCATGGTATGGTTGTTGTAAAACTTGAAGGGAATGAGAACCCAAGAGGTACTCACCACGCCACATGCTTTCGATAGTGTTTGGGCCAAGGGACTAGAAAGAGGACATGATTTGAGATACCTGGGGCTAGACCTAAAGATGAAATATCTGGGAATTCCTATGTATCCCATGAGGATGGGAATCAATCCACACACAGTTCTAGATATTTTATGTTAGGGTACCAATTTCAGGGGCAATACTATTGTGTAGGTCTAAACCATGCACCAAAAGAAGCGGTATTTGACAGATCTTGTTTTTTCTTTAGAGTGAATGTGTTTTTTTTGTTTTTTGTGAAGAAAAAAAACCTAGGATGAATAATTTGAGCATCACTACCAGAATCAAGTCTTATATTGGCCTTGAAGAATGGCATGGTGGAGAACTGATACCAAACATGATGTCCCCTTCTACGAGGAATCCACAATGCAGTGCCCTTTTTCATTATGCATCTAAGGAGATAATGTCATAGTTTATGGTCATATGATAGGACCAAACCATGTGTTTTAACATCATTTAGTGATGACATGACAACTTAAATTAATGTGGGACCAAGGAGTAAATTTTAACATCCCATGACTTAGACAACCACAAAAGAACGAGGTTCTAAAGGGAATTTATGAGGGGAGATAAAGAATATTCAACGCAAATGAGGAGATCAGTCCCCGTTACATCGTGTGCAATCCCAGAGGAAGGGGGCTTAGGAAAAGGGGCCAGAAAGGATCAAAGGATATAGGGATGGACCTAAAGAAGAAATTTCTAGGTGTTCCTATATATCCCATGATGATAAGAATCAAGCCCCATGTAGTTCTGAAAGTGCAGTGCAGTTTAATGTCATGTGATAAGAATAGGGGAAGGAGAGACTAGATCCTAAAAGGGGGATTACATGGTGAGACTACTGAAAACCTAACGTGAATCAGGATATAAGACCACATACGTCACACCACATAATCATATAAGAGTCAAGGACAAAATTCAAAACAGAAGAGATAATTAGTGGATCCTGAGCTGGAGCTGTAGATGAAATGTTCGGGTTTTCATACAAATCGCACGAGAATGGTAATCAAGATGAACATAGTTTTGAAATTGTTGTGTATTTTAATGTCATATGACAAGGATGTGGGGAGATCTTAGTTTAAGGCCTTAGATCTTGGACCATAATAAGTGAGAGTCTTCTATGTGGGTGTAAACCTTGACCAAATCCCTAATCCCACGTGAGTTGTGCTTAATGTGGGAAATAAGGGTGG
Organism: Viscum album; assembly: GCA_963277665.1. Taxonomy (NCBI): domain Eukaryota; kingdom Viridiplantae; phylum Streptophyta; class Magnoliopsida; order Santalales; family Viscaceae; genus Viscum; species Viscum album. The sequence goes on along the minus strand of OY728137.1, from coordinate 2,106,984,709 downwards.
ATAAGAGCTTCACAACACATGGAATACATAGAAAGGGGAAATGGAGAAGAGCCTCACATGACACCACACTGCAGATTCATCCTCTTAACATGAAATCACGCACTGAGGGATAGTACCAAGAGTGTCGAAATTACACTTGGACATGATGGAGAGGAAATGTATGTGAATCATGAAACCAATATTTAAGGCTTAATGGGGGTGGAGTAATGATAGATGATGATTGTTGACCATGTTTAAAACTCAACATCCATATCATGTGACCTGAAATGGGAACAACAAATGTGCGTCAACCGCTGACCATATTTGCAATGTGGGACTTGTATCAAAGTGTTGTTCAAGACCCTCCAGGATGTTGTCCCGAAACGGTAGGTGATCCATAAGGCCTAGTATCCATTCCATTAGGGGGTTCTTTTGTCTATGAAGGATGATTAAAGCTCAAATAAAGGGGAACATGTAGCATGAAAATGGGGTAAAACATGTCTATATAGAATCCAACACTCTAATTCATAAACCAGAGTGTTCCTGGGAACGTTGGTGAATTTCAAAAGAGGGTCTAGGGGGCCAATTTGAGAGTAGATGACTCAAGATGATGAGTGGAGGAAAGGGGGATGAAAATATCTCAATAGAGAGGCACATGGTGTGGGTATTAAAAACTCGTTGTGAATGAGGACATAAGCCCACACCACACCAAATACCCCATCCCAGACAACTTAGGACAAGGGACCATAAAAAGAGGAGGTTTCTAAGAAATGAGGATGGAACCAAAGACAAAATTTTTGGGCGTTCCAATGTATCCCGTGAGGATGGGAATCAAGCCATACATAGTTCTGGAGAAATGTTGTGTAGTTTAATGTCATGTGATAAGGATGTGGATAGGAGGGGGTATCTCAATGAGGAATGTGTACGGAGTGGTGAATAAGCCTATGTGAATGAGGACATAATCCCACATATGTGACACCATTCATAATTCTCATAGATAACTCATGCCAAGTGGCCAAGAGAAAGAATAGATAAACCAGTCTAGACCATAAAATGAAATGTTCGGTCATTCTTATGTATCCAATAAAGATGAGAATCACACTAAACGTAGTTCTTGAGATGTAGTGTAGTTTAAAATCATGAAAAAAGGATGTGATATATCATAGTTTATGGTAATTGAGCTCAGACCGTAGATGCCCAGTTTAATATAATGTGCGTGAGACATATGGGTGGAAAGGGTGAATCACTGTGCCTGTCATTCAGGGACAAATAAATTGAAATAATTATTGAGGATAACTATTGAACATGTTGGAAACATAATATATGTATCATGACCTAGAATGGGAAAAAAATAAAATTTGATTACTGACCATATTCACAATGTTAGACTCGTATCAACTTTTTATCCAAAATCCTCTGGGATGTTGGGATGAGATGGTAGGAGAGAACTAAGGCCTAGTATCCATGCTGTTCGGGGTTCCTTTCAGATGTTAAAGATTATGGAATCCCAAATGATGGGACACATAAAGACTGGTGGTACCAGTGCAGTTTAAAATCTTGTGGAAATGACGATGGATGAAGGACAGGTTCCTTAAGGGGATGTGTGTGGCGTGAGAAAATAGACCGATGTGGACGAGGGAATAGATTTCATACCAAACCGCACAATCCTAAATGAGAAACTATTCCACGGGGCTAGTAAGGTCTATGGAACAAGCGCTAGGCCACAAAATGAAAGTCCCATCCAGTTTGCAGTTTATCATCACGCGGGACGAGTGCTGAGTAGTTTTACATCCTTCAACTCAAATGGATCACATAGTTTAATGTCGTGTAGTGAAGATGGTTGTGATCTTAGTTTAAGGTCATAGGGATCACACCATGATTACGAAGCCCTTTATACAATTATTTCCTTACCAAATCTCCTAATACCATGTGGGCAATGCTTGGTGTAGGAAACAATGAATGGGATCAGGTTCTCCCCAGCATATAAGGTCATGATAATGAAGGAAAGTGATCTGGTGGGGTTAATCCAAACCAAACCAACATCCCCACTCGAGGAACACTGATGTATGAAGGGATAGCAGGACCAAATGAATCAATTCTCCCAATATTTGGGAAAGTAGGGGTGGTGAAAACGATGGAGAATGGCTGTTGACTGTGTTCTAAACACAAAATCCATATCGTGCGACCTGAAATGGGAACAAAAAATGAGAGTCGACCGCTGAACATATTTGGAATGTGGGTCTTGTATCAAAGTGTCATTCAAGACCCTATAGTATGTTGGACCAAAATGGTTGGTGATTCATAAGGTCGAGCATCCATACTGTTTGGGGGTCCTTTTGGATGTGAGTGTTGATGGAGACCCAAATAAACAAGACACATGAAGTGTGAATATGCCTGTGCAGTTTAACGTCATGTGGTAAAGATGAAAGTGGTGGAGATCTCCGAAGAGAGGGGGGGTACATGGTGCAGTCAAGACAAAATTGACGTGAATGAAGGAAAACAAGGCCCGCACCACACCATGTGTTTTGAGATGTATCTAGGCCAAGGGGACAGACTCAAGGATAGATCTTGAAGTTTGTGTATGGGACCATGAACGAAATGCCCACTAACAGTTTAACGTTTTTCATGATGAAAAAGTAGTTTAATGTCATGCAGAATGGGTGATGGGTAGTTTTATGTATTTCCTCATGGACAGATCATGATGTTTAACATTATACGGTGAAGACATAAAAATTTAAAGTCTTGCGGGACTGTGGATTACTCATGAAAATTACTACTTGATGAATTTTGCATTAGTTGGAGAAGTTATTTTCTCACTATCCAAGGTAACTAGGGAGTACACACCATTAGGGTAAACCTCGTGAATGATGTAAGGTTCTTCCCATTTGGGCTCTAGTTTTGGTTGATTCCTACTAGATATTATTGGTGTTCTCAGGGCCAAAACCATCTCACCTTGCAAGAAAGAGCCGAGGAAAACTTTCTTGTTGAAAGCTATGACTATCTTATTCTGATGCCTCTCTAGACTATGCAGGGTATGAAGCATGTTCTCATTGAGTGCTTCTAATTAAGCCAGATGGATTTTGACTACCTTATATGGTGTCTTCTAATCATTGATATCTATGATTAATGAAGGCAACTGGATCTTGATAGGCATGACTGCCTCATTTTGGTACACCTGGAAATATGGGGTCACCTTATTTGAATTACGAGTCGTCGTCCGATAGGCCCAGAGAATGTTGGGGAGTTTGTTTGAAAAAATATTTTTTTTGAACAACTATATTCAGAAGAATGTTAGAGAGAGTTTTGTTGAATGCCTCGATCATCCCATTTTATTGCACATGATAGTATGAGGTATGATTAGAACGGATGTTGTAATCAACATAAAACTTCTTCATTTAAACTACCAAGAAGTTTGTGCCGTTATCAGTGAATACGACACGAGGGACTTCGAATCTGTAGATGATATTAGAGCTCACAAATTCAATGATAGAATGGGCCTTGACCTCCTTGAGTGGAATTTACTCTTCCCACATAGAAAAGAAATACGTAGTGGTCAGGATGAACCTGTACTGGTGAGCTATCACCGGTGGATATATTCCCACAAAATAGAGTCCCTAGAACACAAGGGGGTAAGATTACTTGGAAGTGTGGATAGGTTTTGGCAGCCGATGCACAAAATTAGCGTTTATTTAGAATGCATGGAACCTCTTGGCACACTCAATACAGTCACAAATCATGAAAGGCCAAAAATAACCCAATCTACGGATCTGGTGAGATAGTTTCAGCCCTGTCCGATGAGCCCCATAGGAACCGACATGAACATCATACATGACTTTAGAAATCTCACATTCTTGAATGAAACAGAAGAGAATCCCATCAAACCCGAATCTGTAGAGGATCTTATCAACATAGGGACCACTCTAGAGGGTGAACTGCAAGGCGCACCATATGATTCGATCATGCTTGGCTCGATATGATGGGATATTACCATGATGGAGATACTCAATAAAGGGGTTCCTCCAGTCAGGGGACACTTCTAACACTGCAGAAGGGGGACCTAGGGGTCCCGACATGGAGGCATCAACGGTAAAGTGGCTTACCTATGAGCTATCATCATCGTATGGAGTAATAAAAGAGATGGTTCCCCAATGTACCACGTAGATAATCAAATAATCCTGACCAGGTTCTGAAAGAGATACGACCAAGATGGACAAGGCGTTGGATCACCCATTTTGGGATCAATGGACATGAGTAGCTTTTGTCCAAGATGGGAACTGGGACATCAGTGGGTGTGTACGTTCTAACAGTGGTACGACCTTCGGCTTCTTGAAGACATAGTCACTGTTGATATTATTGATGACTAGTTTAGAGTCCCCTTTCATATGTAAGTGGGGAACATCAACTCTGAGGGCCATCTCGAGACTAGTAATGAGACCCTGCTACTTGACCTCATTATTGGTACAACCTTATGACAACAGAAAGGAATATGGTAAAACGAATTGCACAAGTGTGATGATGACGAAACATTTACCAACTCTATTGATTCTGATATCATTGAATCTTTTGCCTATATGGATTCAAAAATCACCATAAAAGTGCATTTTCCAACACGGGGTGGTTCGATATACCGAGAGGATTTCTTCATATGAAAGACCAAGACCCAGAGACTTGTTCGTTGGAGCTAGATGGGTGAAAAGAAATTTTTCCAATGCCTATCCATTGATATACTTCCGAGGAAAAAACTTGCTGCTAAACTACTTGAGGATCATCACCCACCAAGCTGGAAATCCTGTCAAAATAGGGTGGTTCATAATGTACTTCAGTAGGTCCACTTGAGGCACTAGCTGTATCTCATGGTGCTGCAAGTAATGTCGAAATTAATGCACTATGAATAACATCATGAGAAATCTCTTATTGATAGAGGAATATTTGGTATCTCTATGAAGAGAATGTGGCTAAGATAGTATAAACTGTTCTTTGTTCCCTCATTGTTCTTCTAGTACAGGAGGGCACCGAGAGATCATTCTAGAGCTGTCACATAAAAGACTAACGGCTTTCCCAAAACAGGTGGAATCAGAACCGAAGGTTGTAATAGGTACTACTTGATTGCCTCAAAATCAACATTACACTCCTCATCCCACTTATAATCGGAACTTTTATTCATGAGTTGGGAAAAGGGATTTCAATTTCCAGCCAGATTTGCGATGAATCAGTGTATATAGGATTAGTGTCCATGAAAACCTCGAAGCTCCCAAAGTTTGATCATAGAAGACATCTTACTGATGGCCTTGATCTTTTCCTGATCAATATCGATGCCTTTATATCTAACAATGATGTCGAGAAACTTTTTGAGGTGACCCCAATGGGGCACTTCAATGGGTTCATCTTCAGATGGTGGGATCAGAAGACTTCAAACACTCTCGATATCTTTGAGATGGTCCTGGAGATGGAAATATTTGATCACCATATTTTACACATATCATTACACCAATTTCTCAAGGATTTAATTAAATATGTGATGCATGGCACAATAATATGTGGCACCTACATTCCATAGACCAAAGGGAATTACCTGGTAGTAGAAGGTACCCTGTTGTGCCCTAAATGCGACGGACTCTTCATCCTCAATATCCATTCATATTTGATTATATTTTAATTATCTATACATGAAGAATAGATCCTGAAACCTAGTGATGGAATCAATCAACAGTTCCATCATAGAAAGGGGAAGTCATCCTTTGGGAAGTGACAGTTGAGATCCTAGAAATCGATGTAGATTCTGATCTATCTGTTCTTATTCTTGATTTGTACAATGTTTGCTAGCCATCTAGGGTTCTGGTCCTCCTTGAAAAAGTTAGCTCTGATGATCTTATCAACCTTATCCTCGACCATGGTACCGTTAGAATGGTGCATATTTCTGGGAGGCTGTTTGAACCAATGATGATTTGCTGGAAGACCAAGGTGGTGGATGGCGACCTAATGATCTAGTCCTGGTATCTCATCATAAATATAGGAAAATACATCATGATGCAGCTTTAGGAAGTCCATGTATCATTATTTCTCTTCGACCTACATACCTGCACTGATCAATGTTGGTTTCAGATCTATCTCGTTACCGAGGTTAAACTATAACAATTTATAAAACGTAGTGGAGACACCCTCTTCAATAGTGGGAGGATAATCCTCTAAATAATATTCTTCATTTACGAGGGAGGAATCCTTAGTGGGAGGAAATTCTTTGGAGTTGATAGATCCTGAAGGGACACTAGTGCCAACCTTAGTGGTTGTGGACACCACATCAGGGAGCTCTTGTACTTCCAAAACCATAACTATGAAAGCTGTCGACCTGATCCCATATCGCCTTTAACCCAAGGGGCCACATTTGATGATTTGAAAGAAATAGTGCCATGTTGTCTTGAGTCATTTTATCCCAGACCATAGAAACAATAAAGTATGACATATTTTTGTTTCCATGGGGTGGACATCCCAATGCCTTGTGGGAGTAGGGGGCTCTAGGATCACCCGGATCTACTTTGTATATGAATATGACGTGATCTTATGGGGTCCCTTAGATGTGGAAATGTGCTTCCCCCTCATTCCAAAAACAACAAAGCATTTCCCCATGTCTAGAGTCATGGAATCTAATTGGTGGATCGAGAAAATGTAGGCATCATCCATGTCTTTCCATGGGTTGGTCTCAATCGTAGTGTGTTCAAAATCATTAGCCTGAATCTACTTGTCCTTGCTCTTGTAATAGTCGAAATCCATGTAGCAGGCTTCAAAAGAGGCAAAGGGAGACACATAACCTTCAATTACTCCTACTCAACCATTAAGGGAATACTTAATTCATTGGTGATATTAAAGAGGGACCACCACATGCAGGTGGATCCATGGCCTACCCATCAACGTGTTGTAGGCGGTGTCTTGTGAGACAACCATGAACTTGGGGATAGATACCAGGCCACCAAACTGGGTCTCGAGTTGGATTTTTCATTCTAGTGTCTGTTATATCCTATCATAACCTTTAATTTTCAGTTTAGAGGGAGTCAAATAATCCTCAGACAACCCCATATTTTGGAGTGCCTCGGTCAAGATAAGGTTGAACCCTAACCTTGTGTCAACAAGATAGTGGTGAACATCCAAGATGTTAAAATGAAAAGTGATGTACAGTGGGTGGATATTCCCTTATATGGGAGAACCTTTATCTTCTCTATAGAAAGAGATAATGTATTGACATTCACCATTCTCGACTTCCTTAGCATGGAAGGATTCTGCAGCTGCTACCTCCATCTCAAACTGGAGGGGGATTCTTGAAGACTCAATAAGGGCTTCGCGCATATCCACTAATAGGAAAAGATCTTTGAGGATAGATATATTCATAGTAATGTTGGAAATATTATTACGGAAATCATACTTATGTGCCAAGAGTGAACTTATGCTGATAAGAGGTTGCTCTGTGGCAGGAGGACTGGTGGGCCCTTCTCGATGAACCGATAGCCAACTGGTGCTGGGGATGTCCTGTTGGTCACTAGTAAAAATGCATGGAGTGACTAACATATGAGGTATAGATGACTGAGGATGATCCAGAATAGAACTTGGATGATCGTAGCATGATCATGGTGGCTCTGCCTGATCAAGTAGCACAAATGGCAGCAGAGGAGGATTTGGTGAAACAAGATGATAAGGTTACACATGACGAGATCTATGTAGGGCTAGTTGTCTAGTTTTTGTGGAATGCAAAACTTGAATATAATTATTTATCAAGGAATTCCAACGAATCACATAACCATGGCTCCATCGACGTGGGAAACAACTCGAAAAGATTGGGAGGATCTGCCTAGCACTCCTCATCATTGGGAATCAGGTAGGGGTTTACCAGTGTTAACCAAAGCATACCCTTGACCTTCACATGAAGAATCATTCATCACTGGATGAATTCTAGGAGAATTATATAACTCTAGGTCCATGAAATTTCCAAGAGTACGGGTTGACGATGGCATTAGTGGTGGATTTTTGAATTCCCTTGCACTGCCGATGCATTCCCTTTTGGAAAGAGGAAGGCTAAGATGTCGATGCAGAAGCAACAACTGTTGGTAATGTGGCAATTTATGAAGAATCATGTCAATTTAAACATGCAAGGATAATACCATGGGCATGTAAAACTTCCTTATAAACCATTCAGTCATTGTATTTTTGAGACCCGCGGTTGGAAACCCGCTGCCACTCACTTTTTCTATCACTGTCACTGTCAAGCTGTACCAATACACATGCCACCTGTGTCAGAGACGGACCTAACCTGACTATTGTGTTATCAAATGGGTCTTGGATCCATTCCTTAAACACATAAAAATTATTTAGTGTGTTACCAAGGATCTGGTGATAGGGGCAGTAATTGAGGCAATCAATGAGACCTACCTCTTTGGGCCTCTTGCATTTTGGAATCTATAAAATTATCTATTCTAAGATACTTTTAAAATAACCAGGGACATGATCCTCATAAAATGATTTGGTATGGTTACTTATATTCAGGAAGGGGGTATAGTATCATGGCCCTAACAGGGGTCTGGAGGAGCTTGTCGAGGATGCAGAACCTGGTTATCTCACCTATGTGACGGAAACACATTACACAGGGGTGCCTGCCGATTCTAAGGTGGGCACTGCTGGGCCAGAGGATGTGCCTAAGGTGGGGGCCTCTATGAGGACATGGAGGTAGCTCCAATAGAAATAACTCTAGATTCTTGGGGGCCTCTATTTTCACTACCATAGCAGTCTCAGCCATAGAGAATCTTCTCGTGGGAGCTATAGGAGGAAACGAACATGCCTCCTTAGACTGCTGCAAGGCTTCCTCTAGAATCTGGTATTTTTTATAGAAATCTTGAAATCCTCCTTGGTAGTTCTACGTGATGAGATAAGGGACCGGTTTGGTCTTGAAATTCCCCACACACATTTTTTGCAGCTACTCTTGAGTCAGCAACATATCAACAGAATAGGTGAGGCCTTTCCACCAGGTGAAAAAGTCTATGATGTGCTCATCGGGCCTCTGATTTAACTTGAAGAGGTCTGCAATACTCATCTTCATGGGTGGTGGAACTGAACTAGTAATGAAACTACCTACGAATATACTCCCATCTAATAACTGAACCAATGGTTAGATGGATGTATAAAAAAACAAGGGCCCTTCCAATGTTTGTACGCAACACCAGATTTTGGTGGCCTCCTGCTGTGTTGGAGTTCCCAACATGGGTCCCCACTTTGAGATGAAGTGGGATAGATGATGTAACAGATCTCCCATCCCATTAATGGTGGAAAATTTAGGATTTTTGAAACCATGGGGTTATGGCATATCATCCACCCATGCTGAATGTGGATTTATATCAGGAGGAATTTCCACCTTTCGAGTTTCCATAGCCTCAAGGTGTGAAATGATAACCTCCATTAGATCATCTGGGTAATGATTCCAGTCTTGAAATGGATCTCTAACCACCAGTGCATTGGAAGGTTATTCAACATGATCAGCAAGCCTGATGGATTGTGGAGCGGCTGGTCCGATGAATTGTGGAACTGTCGGGGGAACGTCCTACAGAGCAGCTGGGGGAACCTAAGCTAGGTACCGAGGAAGGTTATCATTCAATTCAGGTGAATTTGGTGAGTCATATCATTCCCTGTTTCCATAAACACCAAAATCTACCCTATCTATGTGGGCTAGATGGTCAATGTCACCAAGAGGTAACTCACGCGGGGGGTACCTGCCCCAGCTAACCCAGTCAAGGATTACCATAGTCTGGTCTCCGTTCTGCAACACTTTTAGCAAGAAGGTCATCAAAAAGATTTTTATGCTCTATGACCTATTGATGTAAAATATCCTTTTTGGGGTAATCTTCCGTATCTTTTACTAAGCCAGATGGGTTAGAGGGTTTGAATAGCCCAAGATTCACTTTTCCCGTATTGGTATTCCAACCAAGGGATAATAACGTAGAAGGTAGAGTAAGGACCAATAAATTTCTCTCATGGTGAGTAACCCTTCCCAATGGATCTAATAGGTGTGGTACCCCCCATGGGGTTATTTCTCCTCAAGGGTCTCTAAATAGTTATATCCCATTGATAGGTTGTCTATGTTAACCGGGACTGCACTTGAAGGAATATCCTCAATATCACCTGGAAAGTCAGGATGGCACCGGATATATCTGAAATGAAGGGCCGCATACTTCCCTCAACCACAGATATGAATGTGGGGAGAAGCCTCCATAATAATTATACAAAGAACTTTAAGGCTCTGGAATCATCGTTGGTGGAGGGTCTGATGGAGTCCGAGCAACTCAAGGTGCTGGGCCACTAGGAGTGCAAATGGGTTGACCAAGCGGCATTACTAGCCAATATAATTAAAGTACTCTTAACTCTTGGGGTAATCCACCCACTAATAAAGGAGAGATAAGTGTGTCACCCATAGGTTATGAAGAAAGAATGCGACCTTCTTATGGGTAATAAATTCAGGCGTACTTTTGTTTGTGGTTGCAACTCGCCATAACATCTCTGGAAAATGGTCTGATGCAAGCATATACCACAATCTCCTTGGCTTAGACACGAGGTCCAGCCCTTGGTTCCCCCATTCATTGACTGGGGGTAGCTGAGGGACAAGTAATGATGCTTAAGTGGATCATTGAGATGGTAGACTGGCTAGTGGATAATATGGTGAGAAAGCAGGAAGCCACCTCATCTTGGGCTATCTTCCAAAGAATGCAATGACTGCACCACCACATCTCGGTAAGATGGATTAAAGGACACAACTTCCCACGTAGGGGCTGCAGTTGCTGATGGTGGGTCATGCCATTGCTCATCATCTATCGGTCCCTAGACAAATCCTCTATGATCCCTAATTGATTTCGAGAATGATCCTGTTGATGATAGGGGGATTTCACAACCATTCCACGGAAGGAGGCCAAATATTCCTCCTCCTGGATGTATCTTCAGAGGGAGATAGGGATATGGTGGACCTCACTTTCTAGAAGGACAAGGGTTATATACCTTTTTCGTACCCCGAACCCTAACTTAGAGGATCAATGTGAGGGTTCCGTTGCTGAATTACATTCCACCTCAAAATTTGAAAAGAAGACGAGTTTAATCATGATCTGAAATTTCTCATTATTCTTCTTTTGGCGGTGGAGACCCGCCCTCCTACACCAGAATGGTTCTATATGATAGATTTGGTTTTCGGCAGGAGGAGGACCTTCGGCCGAACTTGTGTTGGGGTAGAGAGGACTTCTGCCTGGGTGAGCTGGGTTGTGAGGATCACCTAGACAAATGTCAAAGGGAACACGGGGAGGGCCTCCATGTCCAATGACCAGTGTGTGGAGTGAATCTATGCGGGATGTTTTGGAGCGGGTATGACCTCCAATAGAGCTGGTGGGAGAATGTGTTGTACATACATGTTTATTTCCCATAGATATAAAGGTATGAGTGGGGACTTCATACTGGTCAAAATGAACACGGGTAGGTCCTCCGTTTTGGACACAAATGAAGCGGGGAAGACCTCTACATCCCTGACTTTCAGTATGAGGAGGAGCTTCTTCGGTTGTGGTACGAACATGAATAAGACCCCCATGCTGATGGTTGACTAAGAGAGGAGGATATTCACATAAGAGACCTACAACAGGAGGAAAACCTCCATACCTGGGATCATGGGTGCGAAAGAAACTTCTGTGCTCGATGTCAATACGGCAGGGAGGGAATTATCTCAGACTGACAATGGCATGTGGAGGACCTCCATGATGATCTTGGGAGTGGGGAGGACAAGCGATCTCATTGGTGGTGGCACTGGGAGGACCTTCGTGCTAGATTTCATCACCATGGGTTGTCCCTCAATGGACGCTACCGGTGTTGGAAATCAAGAGAGTCGTCCCAACCTGCCTATGGGGTGGTTGGGGCCTCAATCTGGGTCAAGCGTATATGTTCCCCTGTTCAGTATAAATGGTGAATTGGTGTTATGCGTCAATTGTGGCATGTTCCACTATAGCTGTTGATGATGACTCCCCCAAGAGGGTTCCCTCCTCACCTTGAACTTGATATTGGTTTCTAGTTAAACAAATTGGGGATGGGGGTACATATGTATAACTCACCTGCTCCTCAGCCTGTGGGACCGGGTGGTGGCATTGACATGGCCTAGAGAGAACCCTCCTTGGATGCCCCTGGTACGAGATCACAGCTGGGCTAGCCCAAAATTCTCTCACCTCATTGGTGTAAGGGAGCGAGTAATCAAAGAGTTTCGAGGAGAGGCTCCCAAAATGGTTGTAAGATTTAGTGGGGAGAAGTGTCTCCATTAAAATTCCTTGGGGGAGGCGGTGATGATGAGGTGTAGAAGCCTCTAGGTCCTGTCGGGCCATATCTCGAGTCAATACAATCCCTTATTCCTCAGACCATCATATGAGGTCATTGATAACCCTCCTCCGAACAAGTTCAGATGGTGAGATGGGGCGTGGGCACCCAATATTCGTGGATGTAGTGGCTGTCGTAGGAAGATATGGAGTCGTGTCGGATTTTTGCATTGGTGTTTCCCTGACCCCTACGTTGGTGGGTGGGTGGTGATCTGTTTCCTGACATAGAAGCTTATAAACTGAAAAGTAAAAAGATTCAACCATTAGAACTGAAAGGAGGAAAGAAAAGTCCTAAACCCTAGCACCATATTGTATTCCATGATTAGTAAGAAGGATCCACACTCACAACATCATAGACTAGAATGTCAAATGTTCAACTTCCCCAATCTCTGGTGAGTTTCATGCCAGGCCCACTGTTTTCTTGGTGGAACCTAGCACATGATAGCTGGATCTTGTGAAACGATTATCCATTAATGACTTGAATGATACTAATATCCAAATTTAGGATAATAATTTTACATTGGGTTCACCATTTCTATTTCCGATGATTTCGTTGAGGCGCACATCCTTCTTTCAAGGACGCACTACGTTGTTTCCCTGAATTCCCACTTTACAACAGTGGGGGAATCTATCACTTATTTAGGGATGTTTTCTCTTTGATCGAAACTGTATTATGGGATTTCATCCTCTCCTTCCATGGATCCCTACTTAGAACTCGTTTCCTAGTCCAGGTCTCCCTTAAAGATTACGATGTTGTTTGCGAAACTGTTCCCGGTGCTATATCCTTATGGACACCTGTTAATTACACTGCTTTTGTTAGGACATTCCAAGGGGTGAAGTCCAATCAACAAACTTCGATCAAGGGAGTTGTCATGTTGGACATCACTAGTATGTTTGGATGCTAAAACACTAATGTTTCTAGGTTTCTTAACCTTATGATAGAGCTTCTCGAGGGAATGGAATCCCGAGGCATCCCACATCGAGTGCAAGGATTTATATTCCCTAGGCATGCCCCTGAGGTTTTCCTCAGCTTCTTATGTTTAACATAGGGTAGGCTATGATTTTAACTTCTTGCAGAGACAGATTGGACTGATCATAACACTGATAAGATTGAATCATATAGACACATCTCCAAGAGGGATCACCCAAGTGGTTTATTGGATGACTGGATCAAAACATTCAATAGAGACATATCTGAGGATTCTTGTGTCCCTATTAAGGGGACACTAGTGTTTACCATTGGCTAGGTTTGAACCTCATGGAGGTATCCTACGTACCCTATGTAAACGATAGGGATCAAAAACCATGTAGTTTCAAGGGCGAGACATAGACTCAAGGTTTACATAAAGGATAATGACCCAGAGACTTGCTGGGGCTTAGGAGTGGTTAGAGGCCCATCACAAGAGGGTCACTCTTGGTTTGATGGTTATGGATCATGTGAGGATTACGCATGGTTAACATTTCTAGTGGATGACATGGCTTCACTGGGATGTGGCGGCCCAGATAAGAATCAGTATGGCTGATGTGTGATTGATTGAAGGGGATGGAGAATGATATGGAACCGATGTGAAGATGATGTTCATGTTAGGATTTAACCTTAAAGAGGCTTACTACATATCGAAATGGTAGGGAATAAATATCCATGTAGTTTAGTGGGGCGATGGGACACCTGAGGAGGCGGTCCATGAGAATGGATGCATGGATGGGACCCATAGGAAGTTGAACCTATGGGTTGGGGCATGACCTTCCCAAAACATAGAGGATTAAGGGAGAGACTAGGATGGGACATGAGTGATGGGATTGAACCTCAAGGAGACTTTCTATGTATCCCCATGGTAGGGAATCGAAGTCCACATATTTTAGGATGAGGCATAGAATTGGGGTGGGCATAGAGGACAGTGGCTTGATGATATGATGGGGTTACACATGATTAGTGGCCTGAGAGTTGGTATGATGCCACTAGGATGGAATAAGAACATGGGTCCCAACAAAGAGGACACCACAATTTACTAGTGTTTGGGTTTTAACCTTAGGGAGGCTTCTTACATACCATGTCTAGGAGACAGGGATCAAAACCCACATATTTTGAAGGGTGAGACACAGAATCAGGGTGTCCATAGAGGACAACAACCTGTAGATGATATTGGGGATTACACGTGGTTAGAAGCCCGCGATTGATCTAAAACCCAGGGGGTAGACCATAGATTTGGATCCTAGTGAAGGGGAATACAATGGATTACTATAGATTGGTATTGAACCTTGGGGATGCTTCTTACGTACCCTATCTTGGAGATAGGGATCAAAAACCACGTAGTTCATATACATATAGTTCAACGTCATGTAGGATGAAAAGGGGTATACAGTTTAACGTAATTCAGGACATAGGTGAACCGACGTGAAGTGGTCGGAACTAATAGGAGATGGGCTTGAACCTCAATGAGGCTTCCGATGCACCTTTCATGAAAAAGGAAAGGATCAAAGTCCACGTAGTCTGGAATGGGGGGCTTGGGACTTACACGCTAAGGTGACCCATGTGAGGATGTCATGGTCAGTGCTTACTATAAGCCCATGTGAGTCGTGCTAGGGGTGAGAAATAAGAGGTAGCAAAGACCTAACCATCGCATCACGAAAGACGCATCCGCAAAGAATATAGAAAGTCTTATGTGTGGTTTGCGGCCGAAATAGTAAATAAGGTCTTATGCTTGGTTAATGTCCCAAAGAGGTAACGGGGGATTACACTTAATTAGCAGCTTAGGGGGACGGAGATTGAGACTTACTCTAGGATAGGGGACTTATGGTGATAAATCCCAAAGGTTGAGCGACGGGGTAACAAAGGTCTTAGTTCCCATCTGTCATCTGGAATTTGCACATGGAAGAATAGAGGAGGAGAAATGATTCTAACTCCCTCAGAATGGCTATAGGATTACATTATGATGGTTTCCCTTCCCCATGTATAGACTTTGTTTCATGAAAGGAGGGTCTTATTCCATGTGAGGAGGATCTCACTCCCGTGGAGACCAGTGGGTGTAGAAAATAACTGAGGCAGTTCACCCCTTGTGGATTGCATGAGGTGAGGCTAGAGTTTAACATCAAGTGATGAGGATGATGATTCTTGGTAGTTTAACATCCTATAGCTCAGATGATAAGGATTCACTCCTCAACCCTTGGACTTACATAACCAATACCCACCCAAACATGGGGAAGGGAATACATCAACCGTGTCATGTGGAGACGAGATTATAGAGTGATCCATTGAGGGGCTCACTTTAGTGTGGCTATGAAAAGAAGCAATAGCCGTTAGAATGTCTGTGCAAAGAAACATGAGGAAAAGAAATGTAATATGAAGCACCTCCCAAGGGACCATGAAACACCTTCAAACAAACCTGGAGGGCCGTACAGGATATGGTTTTGTTAATCCAAGGGGTTCATTTGAAGGGACCTTGTGAAGCTCTAGTGCCCCACAAAGTGGAGAGACTCTGTGAAGGGGTATTCTTTTTGAATTGGAGTGTCCTAGCCTAGGCATGAGGTATACATGTGTCAAAATAGTGATTTTCAAAGTGGAAGTGATTTTATGGAGTAAGAATTCCTAGAGCATGGGTTCCTTACAAAGCGCCACATTACGAAGAGATGTACATCGCTAAGCACAGTGATCCTGCCTTAGCATGGGGTCCACATGTTCATGGAAGGTACTTCGTGAAGAATGAGTGATTTTCAAAGACCCGAGCCCCGTTAGGGAGATTCTTGATTTATGATGACTTGTGGGCCTCATGAAGGGCATCCATGCTTGAAGAGGGGTTATATTTGAGCTAAGGGAAAGGTATTTCACAATTCTCAAGTACCTTGAAGAGATCATTTTTCTAAATTCTTAGCATAGCATAGGTTGATTCATGATTTGAGAGATGAGAATGAGAAAGGTTGTTGTATACTTACTTTGGGTCCAAGGGAAACAAAATATTTATAGGTGAGGGGTGGTATGGATCTTTGATAGTGCGTTGCGAAGCCACATGTTTTTTTCCATCAGAAGTGGATTGCGTCAAGTTTTTCGTAACTGAGGTGTTGGCCACCATCCACTCTTAGGTGCAGAGGCGTTCTTAATTCCCTCCACGAATCTCATAGAGGCCTCCATCAATTTCTGAGGGATCACAGAGACGGTCGTGTTCCCTCCACGGTGCAAAGATGTTCATCAACTACATCGTAACCATAGAGTCTTCCACCTATTTAATCTGCGAAGATCATATAGGGGACCATAGATTTTCACCAACCGTGGTGTTGAGGGGATCTACAGAGGTACTTCGCGAATAAGATCCTTTGGCACTGGTGTGATTTTTTCATATTTTTCCTCTGCACACATTTTGGGACCAACAATATCATAATAATATCATCTAAATATTATACCATGTATATAAAATATCATATTCATGAGTTAGGGAAGTAAATATTAGCAATTTATAAAACATGAATCATAAGGGAATCAAGAGAATAAGACTATGATCATAACATATGAACATAAGATAGACTGGAAACATACACATAAGATTATAACATTGTGAACATGTGTAAATAGACACAGGTTCACTCATTAAGTTAAGGACATGAAATTAGGATATTGCATAAACTTTTGTATATGAAACGAGGTCCATGAATAATATTATGAACATGTAAACAAGTTCACACATAAAAATCATTCCCTAAAAGTCAAGTATAATTGAGAAAACTTATTTGGTAACTTCATGGGGACTACACCTACTGGAAATAAAAAACCACTATCCCTAGTCACAATTCTTTCCTTATAAGGAATCGAGTTTGTAATGACCCAAACTTTTATTAATGAAAGTTCTTATTGATCTAATTAAATGTTTTATTATGTAAAATGGTTGCATAAAATATATTCACTTCCTTGGTTTTATTTTTTTAGATTTTAAAATACCATTAAGAATTGTTACCATTGCTAATATAGCCATTGAACAATGATCACATGATTAGTATAAATATAAGTCTTTAACAAATACAATTTACTCAGACAAAGTAAGTGATGGCCTCATCTAGTAGAATTTTTTCATATGAGGCCCATTTTTCAAATCTTGGAAAAGAGGTAGCATCACTGGGCTTTGGTCTTGACCAAGCCCAAGTTGAGCTTCACCAAAATAATCTTGAATGGAACAACCTATGGGAGAAGTGGAATTTAATAGAGATTACCACCCAAGCGATGTTATCTGAGCCACCCCAAGAGTCTGTCACTATCACACACTTTACCCTTAAGACATATGTGAGTTTTACAAGGGGTTATGTAACAAGACCCTAGCACTATAATTATGTGCTTTATTTTTTTAAAGAATAAATAATATACATTCATTTTTTTATTGTTACCTTGTAAATGGTTTTTAAAGGAAAAATAATACTTTTAGTTAATATTAAATTTAGAAATATATTTTGATGAATTAATGGATTTTTTAATTAAATAATATTTTAATAAAATATTATTACTAAGTTACATTTTATTAGATATAAATGAGTGTATAATGTTTTTTATGAATAAAATTAAAATTTTAATTAAGGTTTGAAAATAGTTTTTGTCAAAACCAATGAATTTTCAATAAATATGACTTTTTATTTTAAAATTAAAAATTCAAATATTTTTAAAATTATTTAGATAAAATAAAAATCATTTTTTGATTCAAGATGTCGAAATTATATAATGGCGAATTTTTAATAATTTTATGAGACAATTGATTTTTTGGATAAAAATTAAATACTGTTTAAATATATAATTTGTTTTATGACATCATAATGACCTAATAGTGATTTAATAAAATACTATAAAAGTTATTTTCGACCAATATATTTTTTATCTTTCAAATAATGTGATTTTACATTTCTTTGATTAATTTTATGGTGCCTTAGTGGACCCTCCAAGACTGAAAAATATTTTATCTTTTTAAAATGATTTTCTTGAGAGTGTGACTCACCTCCACATAAGAAAGCCTAATATTTTAATATATTTGGCCATTGGAAATATAAAATAATGTTTTCCACTCCCATTTGGAAAAAACTATGGGAAAAAACCATGGGTTGGTTTGTGGTTTTGATTATTTTAATGTGTGGTGTCCAAAACCTAAATAATAAAGAATTCCATCTCCTTTCCTAAATAAACCCACTCAATATCCCATTAATCTTCACTAAAAAAATTTGGAGCTCAACCAACCCCTGAAAGCCTCTATCTATAATCCTTCCAAGGCTCCCCAAGCTCCTTATAAGCCTCTCTCAAGCCTCTCCCAAGCGGTTGGGATCACAGTTCCATTTAGGGATTTCTTCCTTCCTCATTTTTGTCCAAATTTATTTATATTGTTATACACTTTTATTTTCAATTAACAATGTTGGGGGTGTGATTTAAAACCTCCCCCATACTTACCTCCTTATGTTTTAATGATGATAGAACTCTTTCTCTCTCATTAATTCCGCCCATGTACACCTGTTACCATGATGAAATTTCATAAGGAATTTCACTCTTCTCATTTATATTCATAAAATTATTTTATATTATGAATCTAAAATAAATTACATATATTGGAATATTATGTTCCATGACTCCCTTACTGTCCATTACATGTAGAAATTATGACATATTCCTTTCCCTCTCATCAACCTGTTTTACGATTTCTATTTGAGGTCTTTATGCTACCGAAGTAACACAAAAATTTCCCATGCCAAAATCATCATGTAAGTGAATACCATAAACATTTCTCTATCAAGGGTATTCAACTTTATTCACATGTACTTGTTTATTGAGGAATTACATTTATGTATTCCACATCATTTATTCTTGGAATAAATTATTATGTTTAATGAATTCATATTGTATGTTCCATGTGGCACACTTATGCATGAAATGAAATGTTTATAAAAGGGTGTGCCCATATAGCGCTCCAATGCATTGGGTAAATATTAGTATCATGATACATCAAGGGAAATGAGAGATTAATCATGATAATTCAAGTGAAATGAGGGTTTACTTATTATAATTCACTTTCAATGAGGGTTTACTCATCCTAATTAAAGTGAAATGAGGGTTTACTCTTGCTTTATGTGTAATGAGCCTTGGCTCATGCTAATATCATGTTAAATGCTGTTTCCAAATTTCTATGTTATGATAATAATTCTATATCATGCCTTTATGTTCATATTTCTATTGTGCTTTACTGATATGCCTATTTCCCAGCATGTACTATATTCTTCATATTATTCCTTGTTTACTCTCTCACTGGGATTTATAGCTCACACTTTTCTTATTCATGTCCTCAAGTTATCCCAAGAAATACTATGTATGAAGGAATGTTATGGTCATGTAAAATAAGTTTTCAATAAAAGATATTGTGTTTTATGTTCTATGTTATTATGTCATGTTCTTAATTTTCCCAATACACTAGACCTATCGATCCTTAAAGTTGTATTAAGTGAAAGTTTATGTAATAAATCATGTTTATGTGTGTAATAAAAAATAGAGTTGTTATAGTTAGTATGATAGAATAGGTTTAGTTATTTTTGGGATTAATATTAGAAAACCCTAGTGAAATCCATTGAAATACAACTAAGTATAATAAAAACATCCCTAAATTTTGGTGATTATAGAGTAAGTGGTTTAGCAAGAAAATACAATTTTTTTTGGATACAAACTTGTAGAGGTGGCTCTGGAACAGATGTATCTAGGGGTAAAACCCAAAAACACGGTTTTGAGATAGACTCGAATAGGAACTGGTGCACAAAAATGGGCCTTTCTGCACTCTTGGTTATGACACTCCAAGGGAATATGCTTTGGAAATTTCATAAGCTTAGTATGAACCATTATTAAAGGAATAGAAAATTCCCCATAAGAATATATGTTGGAAAGTAGATCATGAATAACAGAGATTGAAGCCTATAAATTTGTAAGTTAAGGAAAAAAATTTAATTTATAAGTTATCTCTTTTTGTCAATGGATTCCCATTTATGTTTTTTCCCTAACATTTCTTTTATTCCAGCTAATGACCAGTACCAGGAGGACTTGGGATAACAACTGATGCAAAGATCAATGTGACGACTACTCTAATGGGATTCCCAATCATATGGGAGCAAGAATCACAAAATGTTTCACAATACTATCTATGTTAACTCATGTTTTGAATAGAAACATAGTTCAAGAGGAATATTAAATCCACCTATGAAATAATAAGTCAAAATAAAGAGATTCTCGAGACAATGGCCTCCTACTTTTAATGGATCATTCGATAAATATTTTCCTCAAACCCTCTAACTTATGATGGAAAGGGACTTCCTTTCACTCAAGTAAAAATACAATGAATACAGCGAAGCATACAAGGAAAACACTACAAGTATTGAAAAATATGCCTCTGGATTTGTTGTTACCCCAAAATTCAAGGTTGACTGATTCTTTGGTGGGCTAAAACCTAGCCTACAGAAATCCCTAGCGACCCGTGACTTTGACAACTATGAGGAAATTGTCTGATATTCCCTCAAAGTCGAAATGGATATCGGTGAATCTTAGGGGTATCATGGGGATAAGAAGCATAAGGTAGACTTTAATTCTGGTGGTCTGATGGATAAATCCAATGGTGCTAATAAATTCCATCACCCCACTTGCATAAGGTGTGGAATGAAGCACCCTGGAAATTTCCTGAAAGGGACAAGGAAATGCTTTAGGTGTGGAAGAGAAGGGAACTCGACCATTAATTGCCGACAAGAAAAACCTACTAATAAAAAAAGGATAGGAACACTTCATTCGACCCTCAATGCACTATTCATTACTTTAACTAAAAAGAACCATGGACCTTTGAAAACCAGTGCCCTAAGACGAGGGTTTTTAGAGGCAACCAACAACATCCAAGGTAGAAAGGATGAGCCTTTTACATCACTACCACCGAAGAAAACCCTGAAAATGA
The DNA here is from genome assembly GCA_963277665.1 of Viscum album. Lineage (NCBI taxonomy): Eukaryota > Viridiplantae > Streptophyta > Magnoliopsida > Santalales > Viscaceae > Viscum > Viscum album. The sequence continues at coordinate 2,106,963,429 of OY728137.1, read as the reverse complement.
AGTGGTGATATGTACGCTAGTTATTCATTAAAGAATAGAGAACATACTTTTTGATTCATGTTCTACACATTCTTTTATATCCCGAATGTTTAGTAGAACAATCCCAACACCACCACAAATCATGGATGTAAAGATGATGGTGGGAACAAAAAATGGGAAAATCATTGCATCCCATTAATATAACTCTTCCCTTATCACAATTTTGGGTTTTATATTTTCAAAGAACCTTGTAATACTCCCTCTGGTGGAATGTGATGCAACTATTTTGATGGATTGGATTTCTCTATATTGAGCCAACATAAATTGTCATGGGAGGGAAATCACTCTCCATATGGAGAATTAACCCCTGATTCTGTACAAGTGCAAGGAGTATGATGAATCTAATTTAGAACCATCATCTTAATCATGGATATTACTACCCTATGAGAATGAGTATCTTGCTCAGATGATTGAGTCTAAGTAAGAAACCATCCTTGAAGACATGCCTATTGAGAGGGAATTCACCGAAGTGTTTCCTAAGGAATTTCCTGTTCTTCCTCCTAGAAGAGATGTTGAATTATCAATTGATCTTATACCTAGTGCATTTCCACTATCCATCCATATAGAATGTCTATTGTGGAGATTTATTTGATAAAGAAACAACTACAGGAGAATCTGGATAAAGGGTTTATACACCTATGTTCTTCACCATGGGGTGCACCAGTCCTCTTCATCAAGAAGAAGGATGGGTCAATGATCCTTGGTATTTATTATCCCGAGCTCAAAAAAATCAAGATAAAGAAAAAGTATCCTTTACTCAGAATTGACGAATTGTTCGATCAGATACGTGGACCACAATACATCTCGAAGGTGGATTTGTGGTCAGGATATTACCAATTAAGGATGAAGAATGAGGATATACCCAAGACTGATTTTCGTAAAAAGTACAGAAACTATGAATTCATAGTAATGTCTTTCGTAATCACTAATACTCCAACAATATTCATGGAATTGATTAATAGAGTCATTAGAGATTATGTCGACAAATTTTTGGTAGTCATTATAGACAATATTCTAATATACTCCAAAACCAAGGAGGAGAACAAGAAGAATCTAAGCACTGTACTAGAGACCTTGAGAAAGGATAATATCTATGAAAAGTATTGAATGTGTGACTTATAGTTTAAGGAAGTCTCATTTTTGGGTCATATCATCACAAGCAACATGATATCTATGGATCCCTCTAAGACAACTATAATTGAGGGATGGACAAGTCCAACATTAGTGACAGATATCTGTAGCTTCTTGGGGTTAGTTGAATATTATCACTGATTTGTGAGAATTCTCCCATGATTGTCAAACCCTATTACCAATATAAATCGAAAGGGAGTCATGTTTTCATAGACTGATGAATGCGAAGAGAGATTCAAGGAGCTTAAAAGGAGTATTATAACTGCACCCATTCTCACACTACCCACAAGTGGAGAACTTTTTGTGGTATTCAATGATACATTAAAGAAGGTCCTGGACTTTGTGTTGATTCAAAATGACAAAGTCATTTCCTATGATTCAAGGAAATTTATAGTTCATGATAAAAACTATCTAACACATGATATAGAGTTGGCTGTAGTAATCTTCGCTTTGAAAATTTGGTGGCATTACCTCTTTGGGGAGAAGTGTGAAATATATACGGATAACAAAAGCCTGAAGTATATATTAACATAGAAAGAGTTGAACATGCACCAAAGAAGATGGTTAGAGCTGATCAAATACCATGACTGCTCAATCCACTACAACCTTGGGAAAGAAAACAAGGTGGAAAATGCTTTAAGTAAAAAGGACCCAACAATTTTATCATTGATGAGAATTGAATAGGATCCAATAATTTAGATTTGATGAAGTTGGAAATGGGAATCATAAAGAAGGTAACATCATAAATCCTTTAACAAATGATTTCTTAATAATCTCTTTTTGAATGGTTAAAGGATTCTCAAAAATATGATGTGGGAATTCAGAAGAAAGTGGAAGCTATCAGAAAAGGGAAATCCTCAGAGTTAAATTTTAATGAAGAATGAATTGTGATATTTGTGTCAAGACAATGTGTTACATAAAATCCAGAGTTAAATAATGAAATATTGGATTATGAACATAATTGAAATTTATTTATTCACCTAGGAAACAAAAAGATGTATCGAGATATCTGATAACACTATTGGTGGGATAAAATTAATAAGGAGATCACTAAGTATAAATCAAAGTGCCTGGTATGTCAGTAAGTAAAGTCTGGAAGGTAGAAATATAAGGGGATGATGCAAACATTACTCATACGAACATGGAAAAGGGAGAACATCACCATGGACTTTGTCACCAGACATCCTAAGATATCCCATGGAAACAATTCTATCTGGGTTGTTATGGATCATCTTACAAATACTGCACACTTCATTACAATTCTGAATGATTTCTCATTAGATCAAATGGAACATATATACATTATAGAAATGGTAAGGCTACATAGAGTAACACTATATATTGTATCTGAATGAGATCCAAGATTCACCCATAAGTTCTGGAAGAGTCTTTAACTCGCTCTGACTACTGAGCTGAACTCCAGTATGGATTATCATCCCAAAACTAATGGAAAATCTGAGCAGACTCTGCATAAAATTGAGGACATGTTGAGATAATACTCAACAAACTTCAATGGAGGATGGGATCGATCTCTCACTCTAGTTGATTTCTCTTACAACAACAGTTTCCACTCAAACATCGAAATGGATCCTTATGAAGACATTTATGGGAAGAAGTAAAGAACACTAGCATATTCGGATGAAGTTGGGGAGAGGTAACTCCTAGGTCTAGAAATGGTCGAAGAAATGGTGGAGAAGGCTAAGACCATCCAACATCCCATTAAAGATTCTCATAGTTAAAAAAAGAGCTATGCTGATAATCATCGACGAGATCTAAAGTTTGATGTTGGGGAAATGGTAGTCCTCCGCATATCACTATGGAAGATATTTATGATATTTTGGAAGAATGGAAAGCTTATTCCAAGGTACATCGACACTTTTTAGATCCTTTATCGCATTGGAGTCGTGGAATATCGACTAGCACTACCACCAAACCTATCTCAAGTACATGATGTATTGCATGTATCACTCTTGAGGAAGTACATATCTGACCCATCACATGTACTCAATCCAAATGTGGTACCATTTTATAATTATCTCCTCTATGAAGAGAAGATGATATGATCTTAGATTGTAGGAAAAAAGTTCTACGAAAAAAGACAATGCCCCTCATCAATGTGTTTTGGTGAAACCACAAGTTTGAAGAGGCAATGTGGTAATTAGAGGAAGTGATGAAGCAGAGTTAACCTTATCTGTTTTAGTGTGGGAAAAGAAAATTTTTAAGGCTAAATTTCTTAAGGGGGGAATATTGTAATGACCCAAAATTTTTTTAATGAAAATTTCTCTTAATCTAATTAAATGTATTATTATATAAAATGGTTGTATAAAACATATAAAATTCCTTGGTTTTATGATTTTGTATTTTCAAATATCGTTAAGAGTTGTTACCATTGCTAATATAGTCGTTGAACGGTGATCACATGATTAGTATAAATATAGGGTTTTAAAAAATCCAATTTACTCTGACAAAGGACATAATGGCCTCATCCAGTAGAATTTCTCCATATGAGGACCATTTGTCCGAGCTTGGAAAGGAGGTAGTGTCACTAGACTTCCCTCTTTACCAAGCCCAATCCAATATTCAACACGTTAATGTAGAATGTAACCGCCTACGGGAGAAGTGGAAGTTAATAGATATTACCATATGAGAAATGTTATCTGAGCCACACAAGAGTTTGTTAGCATCGCACACCTTACCCTTAGGTCTTATGCAGGTGTTATAAGGGGTTATGTAACAAGAACCTAGCACTATGATTATGTGCATTATTTTTGTATAGAATAAATAATATACATTCATTTTATTATTGTTAGTTTGTAAATGGGTTTTAAATCACAAATAATATTTTTAGTTAATATTCAATTAAAAAATATCTTTCGACGAATTAATGGATTTTTTAATTAAATAATATATTTTAAAAAATTATTAATAAATTAATTTTTATTAAATATAATTGATCATATAATTTTTTTATGAATACAATTGAAATTTTTATTAAGGTTGGATACTGTTTTTTTCAAAACCCATGAATTTTCAATAAATGGTGGTTTTTATTTTAAAATTAAAAATTAAAATATTTTAAAAAATTATTTAGATAAAATGAATATAATTTTTGGATTCAGGATGTCGAAATTATCTAATGGTGAATTTTTCTTAATTTTCTCAGACAATAGAATTTTTGGGTAAAAATTAAATACCGTTTAAATATATAACGTGTTTTATGATATCATAATGACCTAATAGTGATGTAATAAAATTCTATAAAAATTATCATCAGCCAATATATGTTTTATCTTTAAAATAACATGATTTTATATTTTTTTTGATTAATTTTTAGGTGCCTTAGTGGACACTCCAAGACTTATAAAATTTTTTAACTTTTTAAAATGATTTCCTTGAAAGTTTGACTCACCTCCACATAATAAATCCTAATATTTTAATAAGTTGGGTCATTTTAAATATAAAATAATGTTTTACACTCCCCTTTGGAAAAAACCATGGGCAAAAAAATGGGTTGTTTTGTGGTTTTGATTAGTTTAATGTGTGCTGTCCATAACCTAAATAATAAAAAAATCCTTCTCTTTTCCTATATAAAAGCACTCAATATAACATTACTCTTCACTAAAATTATTTGGATCTCAAGAAAACCCTAAATTACTCTCTCTATAATCCTCCCAAGGTTCCCCAAACTCCCTATAACCCACTCTCAAGACTCTCCCAAGACTTTGGGATCACACTTCAAAGTAAGGGACATATTCCTTCCTAATTTTTGTCCAAATTTATTTATGTTGTTATACCATTTTATTTTCAATTAAAAATGTTGAGGTATGATTTCTCATCTCTCCCATACTCCCCTCCTTATTTTTTAACGATTATAGACCTCTTTCTCTCTCATTAATACCACCCATGTACACCTGTTTCCATACTGAAATTCCGTAAGGAATTTGTCTCTTCTCATTTACATTCAAGATATTCTATTATATTATGCATATAAATTCCATTACATATGTTGGGATATTATGTTCCATGACCCCATTACAGTCCATTTCATGTATAAATGATGATATAACCCTTTTTCACTCATTATACCATTTTACAATTTCTATTTGACTTCGTTATGATACAAGTTACACTAAAATTTCCCATTCCAAAATCATCATGTAACTGAATACCATACCCATTTATCTATCAAGGGTATTCACATTTATGAACATGTACTTGTTAATTGAGTACTTACATTTATGTATTCCACATCTCTTATTCATGGAATATACTATGTTTTTAACGAATCTGTGTTGTACAATCCATGTGGCACACTTATGCATGAAATGAAATGTTTTTAAAGGGTGTTCCCTGATAGCGCTCAAATGAATTGGGTAAAGATTAGTATCATAATATGTCTAGGGAAATGAGGGTTTACTTATACTAATTCAACTGAAATCAGGGTTTACTCATGCTAATTCATGTTCAATGAGGGTTTACTCATGCTCCATGTGCAATTAGCCTTGGATCATGCTAATATCATGTTAAATGTTGTTTCCATATTTCCATGTTATGATAATCATGATATATCGTGCCTTTATATTAATTTTAATCTTGTTCTCTAATTATATTACTATTTCCTAGAATATACTATATTCTTCATGTTATTCCTTGTTTACTCCCTTACTGGGCTTTATAGCTCACCCTTTTCTTATGCATGTCCTCAGGTTATCCCTTGAAATTATAAGTACGAAGAAATGTTGGGGCCATGTAAAAGAAGTTTTCAATAAAGATGTTGGGTTTTATGTACTATGTTTTTATTTAATGTTCCTAATTTTCCCAAGACACTAGACCTCTTGATCCTCATATTTTTCTTAAGTGCAAGTTTATGTAATAAAACTTGTTTATGTGTGTAATAAAAAGAAGGGTTGTCATAGAGTTTCCCCATTTTTCCAATAGTTGATCGAGTTTCCATATATTCCCATAGTGGATCAGGTTTCCCCATCTTTCCATAGTGGACTTGGTTTCCCCATATTCCCTTGGACCAGGAGACACCTATTTCAAATTGTAGATCAAGACCATCGACTTATTTCCTATAAATTTCTCATGAGATATAAATATTTACCCATTTCATTGGTGGGAGATATAGTTCCCACCCATCACATAATAAAAGCATACATATATGTTTTATAAGATAATAAAACTTGTGTCATATCATGACTGATAAAAAGAGATGGGTTTCATAAAAATCATATCATAAACCATGTAATGAAATGGGTACCATAAAAAATTTCATCATTTTATTACCTATGGAAAAGATATAGGTCTCATCATCATTACATCAAAGAATAACCCATTAAAAGAAGTAGGTTTCAAAAGTATATAACATATGGAAGAGAAACACGGGTCATAAACATCATTCCTTCAAAACATAAGTCATTCAGTGAAGAATATCAATGGAATTCTTGGTTAATATCCTAAGTAAATTATACAATATAACAAATTATGTCATCTTATATGGATATGGATTTTATAATATCACATAGAACATTTCTCAAAGAAAGAATCCTTTCATTGAAAATCCTTTTCATAAAACCATTTCAAAAATATTTTTCTTATACATAATTCTTTACAATTTAATTTAAACTATTTATTAAGGAAAATATATTTTCTTATTTGAAAAAGTATTTTTTAAAATAAATAACTTTTTAAAAACTTTTTTCTTTTAAAATATAATTGAAAACTTATAAACTAATATATGAAAATCATTTAAAATTCTTTTTAAACATAAAACATTTTTGAAAAGCTTTTTCTTTGAAATCACTTTGGAGACTTATGAAGTTTGTTTTTAAAATAATTTAAAAAACTTTTCAAATATAAAACATTTTGGAAAATCTTTTTCTTATAAATATCTTTGAAAAATTATAATGGAAGCTTTCGAAATTATTTAAAACACTATTTATATATAAATTATTTAAAAAAACTATTATAAAAATAATTTAAATCCAAAATATTTCTATAATATTAGGAAAAAAATTTATTTAAAAATAACCTTGTATACTTAAAAATAAATATTCAAATAAATGATGGTTATAGAGGATGGTAAGTTCATACATGCAGAGCATTCCTTATTCACCATAAAAAGTTTAGAAAAGTGACTTAATCGTAAAATAAAAAGAATTTTACTTTTAAAAACTTTTTTTAAAAAAGTTAAAACATGGTTAAAAATATCTATTAAACATCATAGGATAATAGTAAAACATTTTTGAAAACATTTTTAGAAAATACTATTTTGAAAGAAAACCGATTTCCAACCGAAAGGAGAAATAATGACAGATTTTCATAAAACAATTTTCTTTATTATTCTAAGTACCAATGAGTGTGAAAATAGTCCCATTACTTGGATATAACATGAATAAATATAGGATAATAAAATTCATGAGATTTATTATATAATTTATTATAATATTTCTTCAAAATAAGAATAATCGTAAATAATCCCGATAAATGATGAGATTGTAGCAATAAAGTCTTACCACTTTGGTAACTTTAAATAAATATCCCCATGAGATAATAAAATTAAATAAATATTATAATATCAATAAAAAATATGATTAATGATATAAAATTTCAAAGGGATAGTATACACACCTTTTTAAAGAATATAACTTCATAATGTCACATGTATCTCAAAGAAGGCAGCTTGAGAAAAAATTACCTTAGCGATTTTGTAACTTTTGAACCATAAACCCCATGAAATAAAAATAATAAAATGGATATGTAAATACTAATAAATTTAATTATATTTTTTATATAATACAATCATGGATATTATATACACCACGTAAAATAAGTGAGTGGTGAACAAGACATGTATCTCATAGATATAAAATGTGAGATAAGAAAACCCTTACCTTAAGTCTTGAATTTAATATTACACATTAAAAACTCTTGTATAATAATTATATGTTTATTATAAAAATAAAAAAGAACCATATTTTTATATATAATACAATATATTATTTTATTATGAGTTTAAATTACTCTTTTGTAAACAATTTCATGTTAATGTTATGTTTCTGGTAATATCTCCCTTATTTTTCATATATGTTTTGACTCATTTTTCTTAATAATATTATTTAGATAATTATTTACTTATTTAAATGATGTAAAAAATGATATAAATATCAAATATATTAATTATATAAATATATATAATAATTTATAAAATAGATAAATATGAAATGGAATACACTATTCTAGGATATGGTAGGTTGTACGTACGCATGGACACTATTTTTATTTTATTTTCATATTGAAAAAAGTATGTAAATGACATATATATATATATTATCATTAAAGTATAATTTTTATCCCATATATATCATTTAATTTTACTAAATTTATCCTTTATACATTCTAAGTAAATTGTGAACGAATCACAACGCTTTGAGAAGGCAGTAGTCCACACATCCACAAACGAAGTTATTGTATTTACCCAAAATGGAAATAATGAAGGTATACTTTATGTAATAATTATATAAGAACAAATAAATCATAAATATCATATACATTATAATAACATTTCTTCCATCATAGTTCCCAACTAAGAGAGGTGGTAAAGAAAAAAATGAACGACAATATTTCATGAGGCGGTAGTCCGCCGTACACATGAAAGGTAAGTTTGTTACCCATTTGATGGAAGTGAGTGTATATGTAGGTAGAAATATAATAATAAAAAACTATAAATATATTTAGTATATTGTTTTTATTATATAATATTTTAATTAGAATAATTTATGGGGCGGAGAATGAAAATAACAAGAAGAGATTGTGGAAGGATGTAACCTCTTATTTAGGTAATTCCTTTTGGTTTTCACCAAAGAACTAACTTGGTTTTCTTTCTACCCAAATTTATGATTCTAGGATGAGAGGAGGGAATTTTTGAGTTTATTTTGGTTGGTATTGGACAATAAAAAAGGTATTGAAAGGTTTTATGAGAGGATTAATAGAGGATGACTTTTATAAGTATGGAAAAACACAAATTGTGTATTCTTGAAAAAATTGAGTTATATATACATTTTACATGTCCCACAAGGGTTAATAATAGACCATTATAGATCCTTAGTAGTTTAATTGTCGAAATATTTACATAAATTATTTTTTAGACAAGTTTAGGGTCATTTGGACACATTATATTATATGTTTAGTCATTAATTAATCTCATTTTTACCATAATCACTATAATTAATTTTAATTACTTTCATTATTATTTTTGGTCAAAAACTAAGTTGAAATTATTATAAATATAAGTTATTCTGATTAAAAATATTGAATCCATTTTTCCAAACACTTATCGCATAAGTGGAAGAAATTAATTCCAAATTAATAATGAAAATGAGACGAGGCAAAAAGTTTTTAATGTGAAAATGTCTAAAAGACTGAAATGTTTTTATATTCAGTTTCATTTTGAAATTGGTTATAATGAACTAAACTAGATAAATTTATGTATTATTTATATAATTATTCTTTAAAACCAAATTTAAATATAATTTAACTACATAAATAAACTAGATAAAAAATCAATTTTCAATTAAAATTCAATATTTTTCACTATTCATTAAAACTTGAAACATCTCAGAAAAACACCAGAAATTAACCCATAGTAAATCTTTATGTTACTATTTTATAAAAAATGTTTATTTTTCACATAAAAATTATAAAAGTCTCAAAAATTATATTTTAAATGGGTTCACCATTAAAAGGCTCTAAAATTACCCTTATGAAATATACATCTTTTTATTCCTAAAACATGGTTTTTTCTTATCTTTTGATAATAAAATATATTTGATGAGTTTAAATTTTTTTATTGAATATATAATATAAAAAATCATCAAAAGTTGTATGTTTAATTTATTGATATAAAATGGTGTTTGTTTATAGAATAAGTAGTTTTTTTAGAAAAGTAATTACTTTATTCTCTAATAGTTCTTAAATTCATTTCTTACTAATTGAAAACCAAAGGATTCATTTTATATTCATGTATAAAACATAGTTTCATAATTTAGTCAATATCATCCATATTTTCCATTCTAACGACGAGGTGATATTTAAATAATATTTTAATAATAATATTGATAGTATATTGTACTTCTGTAAAAGTTGGTATTACATGTACCAAGAGTTGTTGAAGGGGATAGGTATTGTGTATAACACAAGACAAACATATTGTTTTGTGTACCACAAGATAATATAAGTGTTTCTTGAAGTGTAATATTAACATGGTGTTGTGTATAATGCACTCCAAACTTAGTGATTTTGTATAAAAAAAGCTATATTAAGTGTTGTGTGAAATATATAATATCAATCGAATTAAATTAATTTAAAAAAACATTTCAAAAAATATTGGGGAGGTACATTACTCATGATCATTTATATCTCTCAAAAACCCCCAAAATGATGAATAAAACCTCTCACAAACCCCTTAACATGAAATTATTTGCATATAAAATCACATGTAATCCCCTTTCCCCCACACTTGGACTCAAATTAATCATGAAATTTTATTCTAGAGAGATGGTAAAAAAGTGATAATTATTCTTGTAATTATGATTAAACATATATGGTCATTCGTGGTTATCTAAGGGTTTAACTAACATTAATATTCAACGTAGTTTTCAATGAAAAATGAGGGTATTTATAGCCAATTGTCTTAATCATATTGAAAGTACCTCACGAGTTCCAAGTATTTGAGAGAGAATAAACACAATTTCTAGTTTATAAAATAAATCCCAAGATTCTCTCAAGAAGTAAGGTTAAAACAATATAATCCCAAAATGGCTCAGAAATAGCTTAGAATAGGAATCAAAACATGGGGAAGTCACTATAGGTTCAAGATTTCAATTTCCATTCAAAAAAATATGAAAATGTTTGAAAATAGCTTCCCAAGGAAACAAATACATTTCAGAAATCATTTAATCTTTAAATATTCAATAATAAGATCACAATACTCAAAATAACTAAGAGTTAATTAAATCCATTATGATTTCCAATTCATCTCAGAAAAAGTTTTAAAGATTCAAAAAATATTACAAAAGATAAGTATAATATTTAAAAATAGCGAAAAATATTATATATGTGTTTTTTAACATGTTTTTTTATTTTTTTTGTTTTTCATTTTTTTACTTATAGAGTTACTAAAAACTTACTAAAAAATTAAACATATTTTAATTTATATACATATACTCAAAAATTTTCTAAAAATTAATTAAAACTAATATAAACAAGTTGATTTCCCTCCCCCACACTTATTAATGGCACTACCCATCATGATTTTCTTGTACGCATTAATCAATGATGGGAATACTTAAGATTAAGAAATCTCATAGCAAAGAATAAGGAAAGAAACAACCTTGTGTTTTTTATCAATCCATATGGTCTAAGTGAATCTCTCCCCTCGGTGCAATTTTATATAGCTTGAGCTAATCTCCAAAGTTATTATCTACTTAGGGAAAACTTATAGAAAATGAAAAGTTAAAAACATTATATTTTTTTATTAAAATTTAAATTTAACAATAAAATGAAGGGATGATATTTCTTGTGTAATACTCCAAAAAGGTGTTATAGATTATACTATCCATAGCTATATAACTTTTTGGTCATCCCCAACCTATATTTTGGTTGATAATATGTGGTAATAACCACCACATTATTGTTCTTCTACAAAACATCATGTTTAGTTCATGCTGGTCCACTTTTATAGGGTACTACCTATCCAACCATTGATCAATGTGGTGTGTTCTGTTTAGTGGGCACGACATAATCTGGAATGGGGTCTCCTCAACCTCTACCATATATTCTATGAATTCTTCCTCTTATAGTAGAAGAAGCAATTATATTTATTATACATGTTCAAATAGGGTTGAGTTAATAAAAAATTCAAATTTTGTAGAATTAAAATATGTTGAGATCATATCATAGATTCCCCCTCATAGGTAGAAGCTTCTAAATCTGTCTCTTCAAGAGGGACCACTAGGAATTATTATTATGTTCAGCCTACCTGTATATGATTTTTTAGCACATGAGAGGGGGTTATAATTCATTTTTAGAGAAGGCATCTAGTAATGTATCTATATCAACAATATTAACACACATTATCAATATTGATTTCATGGTACTAATGGTACGTGATCAAATAGGATATATATTTTAATAAAACTTGGAATAAATCATAGGGTAAAGAAAGGTCATTTCCCAAGGAGTGTGTATGCATCTAATTAACTCTATTTTATCCACTTATTAGTTTTTATTTTTTTATTTTTTTAAAATAACCATAAATGAGTTTTTTTTCATTTTGATTTAATTAATAAAACAATTAAATAAAATTTACACACATAGAGTGAAAGGGGTTTGGGTCAATGGTTTATTTTACAGAGTTTTCATTATCCACTTTAAATATCATCTGAATATCGATTCAACACTATTATTCAATTTATATAATTTTTCTAATTTTTGATTCAAAATATACACATGAGAATTATCTCATGGTACATCCAATTCTAAATCATCCACAATGAAGTTCCAATGAACACACAAAATCAAAGAATTCACTCTCCCAAATCCCAGATACATACGATGTTTTTCGTCCCCCAATTCATAGTTCTCCACTGGTATGCACCATGAATCAAGAAAGATAGGGAGAAATTATTTGATAAAGTGCATAATGCATCAACTCATCAGAAAAATCTAATGAATATCATTGATCTTTTCCTATCTAAATTGATCTCGCATTAAGTAATGAATTTATAAAATTATAAAGAACAGTGTGCTTGTGTGATCTCCCCTGAGGACCTAAACCTCAGTCATTCATCCATAGATATGGAGTTGATAATATCACATCAGAACATGTAGGTTGAATTAAACATGAATAAATAAGGGGGATAAGAGAATCAAACAACATATTAAACAAAATATAGAGTGAATTAGTATTGAAATTGTAGAAGGAAATAAAGGAAACCTAAATTGTAGTTGGCATGTGCTAAATACCCCTCAAATGGGGGTGGCAAAAAATATTTACATGTTATTTCCTTCTTCGTCCTATCATTTAGTTTCATGGAGAGATTAGACTATATATTGATGGATTCCATGCATAAAACTAGGATGAATTATGTTAGTCATCTTTGTTACATTTCCTAGCTCAGATATTTATCTAAAAATTAGGCTCTATACATCTTCAAGAGAAATCAAAGATGATATGATTCACTGTATCACAAATCCAATGAAAAACTATTGTTTACCAATTATCACGTAAGAATGTGTATTTTTTGGAATGTGGGATAATATTGAGGGCATACAGAATAGAGTGTCGGGCTTCATTGTCATTGAATTTAGGCTTAGAGTGGATTAGAGTAACTTTGTTGGGCTATATTAGAGAAGTGTATGTGGCTTCTTCAATTCTAGACATTCAACTTGATTGTTTATTCTTTAAATTGGATCATGAATGGGTGATACATGTATAAATATTGTAGAAAGCATATGACATATCTACCACATTGGGCATCTTGCAACTGAACAAGGGTACCAATGAACTATTTGGGGAAATTTCTCAAGAACCTATAATGCAGTATTCTTTGATCACATAGCCGGTGATTTGGATAAATTTTAGGTAATCAACATATTAAATTTTACCTAAATATTGAAAAATAATTATCAACTTAAAAAAATAAATACTTTTTTAGTGGATTTTTATTTGGGTTAATTCAGAATGGATTCTCATAAAATCTTCAAAAGTTTTGCGGCTTACTTCAGCTAGTGTATTCATGAACAATCATAGATGTAGAATCAGATTTTTTTAAAAATTTAAGGTGTGTTTTCTTCAAATTTGGTTATTATTAGGGTTCGTAACTACTGGATCTAGGATAAACAAGGCAGACATCAACGATTCAATAAGAGGTGACCTTAGTTGTCTCCTCCAAAAGAGGTGGCATGCTATGAAAACTAGTTCAGTGGTGAGGTTTTGGAATAGTGGATCCTTCATCTGAGGTACTAACAAGGGATGATGAAACATCTTTTGTGAGATCAAGTGGTTCATGATCTTCAAGAAATGCGGCGATGGGTTCATATTATTCATCGGAAGGTGAATCTCAATCTCCAGTGGTATCTTGGATGAGCTCGATGTGGTTTCTTTATCCAGTTGCATAGTGAGGGATATGATTTCTAAAGGGTTGATATTAGGATTCATTAGGGATTCATCAACATAACTTTTATTTTATGAGGCATATCTTGTTTGCTTATATTTTCAGAGGCATCGATGTAAGGGTTTTCCATTCATGGTATCTTATCAACCTACTATGAATATGTGGTTGTTTAGTGATAGTGGGAGGGCATGGTAGGTTAAGATATTATGAGTTGGGGTTATAGAAACTTGAAAAAGGGAAATTTTCATGATCAGTATACTAATTATGAGAGGATATGTGATAGGTAGGTGGGTGACCGTATGGTCACTTGACAAGTGACCATCAATAGGGGGTTTTCACAGTAGTCAAATTAAAGGCTTGTAGTCTCTTCTAATTTATTTTTGATGAGTTGATTTTTTTTTCAAGCATGGTAAATTTTTGTGCATGGTCACATGTAACATGTTTACAAAGTCAACTAAATTTCCCTTGAAAATTTTTAAATCTTTAAAACAACAAAAAATTTTATGTGCATACATTTTCAATTAAATTTCAAAAATAATAAAACTATTAAAAATTATTATTTCATCCTTGAAAATTTTAATTCTAATTTTTTTTAAATTTACCTATTCAATTTATATTTTCCCAAAAAAATATCAAATTTTTTAGAATAATTTTAATTTTAATTTCAAAATTAATTTGTGTATTCCACTTAATTATAAGAATTAATACTAAAAAATATCTTTAAGAATTTAATTCCAATATGAATCCAGAAAAAAAAATTCAGAATTTGAAATAAAAATAATTTTCTATTTTAATTTTATGGATTTTAAATTTATTTACAAGGATAAATAAACCATGTTAAAATCACTAATTGAGCCTTTTAACAATCAAGTCGAATAATGAAAAAGTCAACAAATATCACTAATTTGACTAATATTGTATTGAATTAGGGAGAATAACAATAAAAAATCTATTAAAAATATAAAAAATTAGATGCTCACATCAATGATATAATGTATGTCGTAAGATATGATATGCATGGAATTTATATAGATATTATAGTAGTAGAATATCAATTGTTAAATACGATTGATAATGTAGCAAGCCACATATTACCATATATGGACATTGTAAAATATGATATCATATTATTGTTAATTTTTTAAACTTTCAATGACTAATTAATTTATATAATTTATAAAATGTTTATAAATTATGGAATAAGGTATTTTGTGATATTTATTTAATTTATAAAATTTTAATTAATTAATTAATTATCCATTATTTATAATTAATTAATTTAATTTTTATGATACATTTATTAAATAAATATTTAATAATATCAATTTTTAATGTTAAATTACCTTTTTCATGTTATATGAAATTACAATTTTCATATAAATGGTTTATATGAAAATTATAAATGTAATTTATATAGTTCTTATAAATTAGAAATTTAAAAAATTTAAAATTATATATTTTTAATATTATGAATTGTTTATAATTATTTATTTTGAATTATTGAAATTAAGTTCCTTATTTAATAAATTATTTAAACCATTTCAAGTATAGGTTTTCATAATTGATATGATCAATATTTTAATAATATTAAATGCGTGATACTTTAAATACTTACATAATATATGAGTAGTTCATATATTTAATGTTTATATTCTAGATATAATATATTTAAGTAAAATTTATTATAAAGGATAATATGATGGAGTTCATGTGAGATACAAATGTAATTTTTTTATTTGTTTAATTATGGAATGTCTATAATGCATGGATAAATTAGAAAATGTTTATAATTATCTATATTTATGAATTATCCATAAAGAGTTTATCTTATGTCCAAATTTATAAATTTTTATTTTATTTCATTTATTATCGACTTATTCATGGATATAATTGTAATATTTTGAATGTATGTATTCTATAGTTTAAATAGTTAAAATAGAAATAGAAATTTCGATATAGGTATCTTAGGAGTTACATGAAAGCTATGATAATTGATTTTCATTTATCCTACCTTATATTTGACTTGTACTAGGTTATGAGGTTGAATTATGTAATTAATTCTTATATATAAATATCATGTGTTATAATTATGATGTAATTTAGGTATCTCTTGAGTGAAATATACTAGGGTAGAGAGACTTTGTGTAGGACTTCTCACTGGCTAGGAAGCTTAGGCCTTGTCTAGAAAAGTCGAGGCTGGTTATTTATCACTCCAAGATTAATCTTATGGGGATTGTTCATTTCGTATAATTTTAAGACTTTACATGAAATGTTTTCTTATACCTTATTCATAGAATTAATTTAAATATGTTTGAATATAGTTTGAATTTAATTTGGGTTATTAACCCAAGTTAGGAGTAGAGTAAAGGGTTATACCCCAATATGGTTTGAAAATATTGATTTAGTGGAAGAAATGTGTTTCCATACTAAATTATTAATTTTTTCTATACATATAGAGGTAATAAAATGAGATATTATAGTGTGTTTAAAAAAATATTAAGTGTCAAATTCATTTTAAAAAACACTTTTCAAGACTTCACCCATTTAGTATGGGTGTCAATGGATTTTCATGTGTAAGAAATAAAATTAATGAGATGAAACTAATAGTTAGGTTCCTTGTTCTTGAAATAGGATTTGGGTTACACTTACCTAGTAAATCCAAACCATTAATATTTTAGAGGAATAAAGTTGAGTTAATCCATATTATGGATTAAGGTAAACTATTATCTATTCAAATATCTAAGGTTTATATGTGTTATGATTAACATTATTGTATACGATATATTGTTATGAATTTCTTGTGTACTTAATTAATGTCATGAAGAAATTTGGATCTTGTAAAATTAATGTATATGTTGTATTGTAAAACGGTTCATCATTTTAGTGGTTTCACATTTATTAAAGAACCTTATTACATGAATATAAAACATGATACTCATATGATAAATGATTATCTTTTGGAAAAGTGGAATCATCAATATTAAACATTACCCTAAGATCAATCATAATAATTATGAAACTTAATGTATGTAACTTCTTATAATGGGGAAAAAATTGATAATTGTTTTTAATAAAGAATAAAAAAATTCTACTTGTTAGAGTAACCCCTTCTCGAGTATCCAAATTTTAAGGTTCTTAAACAAGTGAATTTCGATTCTTAGGAAAATCATAAATAAATTCACTTGATGTTTTAAAGTCATTGAATTAAAAATTACCTAAGTAACTTTTTACCTAGTCATATATTCAATATGATTGAGCATGTCACTGACTTGGAGATATTGAAGCCTTCCTTTAAGGTTTTTTGGATATTGAATTCATTCTAGAATAGTTATTGGATATGTTCAAACAATGTGAATGAGTTTAATTAATTCATTCCCTTTTTCTCAAAGTGTTTAGAATAAATGATAATAAAATTTGATTTGTAGGTTCTAATGTTGTATCGACTATAAAAGTGAGTGAAAGTTCAAAGGAAAAAATGAAAAAATAGTTGAAAATTCTAAAAATATTCCTTCGAGTATGAAAACATAGTCATTGTAATATAAATGATGTGCCATAATGGAGGAATAATTACTTCATGGGATGTAATTATATAGAATACCTAAAGGAGTTTTAGAAACAACATGAAAATTTTATGTCAGTTATCAGGGTTATAGAAATAAATTATTGGATTTTACAGGGTATATATTATAAAAATGTATACTTTATAAGTGTTGTAAATATAAAAGAGTTAAAAATAAAGTAATGAATTTACTAATATTATAGTTTTCATTCAAATGAATAGTGGGTTATTCAATCATGATGATTCTAAGGGTTGTTATATCATATAGTTGAATTCAAATAAAAATATCAATATTTTATGGATCTATATAAAGGTTTTTATTTTTTCCTTATTTCTATTATATAATAGGATTATCTATTTATAAAAAATATTCATTATAAAAAATATCAGATGATAGAGAAAATACACATGGTTTATTATTCTGAAAATACTATAGCATATTTAAAAATGGATAAAATTGTTTTATCCCTGATAAATGAGTTTATTCAAATGTTTTTTAAAATATGCAAGATATGATCCCACCACCCATTGGTAACATACATTAAAGAGAAACGTATAATTTTAAGATTAATGATCCAAACACATAGAATATCAAATTTGATATCGATATAATAGTTTAATTGTTAAATATTCCCACTAAATTAAATAAGTGTTATTTCTTGACATAAATGATTTTGTGTATATTATGATGATACTCAAAAATGTATATAATTTATAAGAGGATAATGGGAGTATGTTTGAACTTAGAGATGTAAAAATTTAAAAAACAAAGTATTATTTCAGTTAAAATTAAAACTGAATGTCACTATATCCTTAAAGTATTAATTTTTTAAGAGTTACATTTAAATGGTTTCATTTAGTTACTATAAAAAATTAATAGTCACTTTATATCCTAAATAAGTTTAAGGTGTGTTGGTAAAGAAAAGTGTAACGATTTGCATTAGTTTCCAAAATGACCTCAAGGAAATGGTTTAATGGAAAGGGTTCCAAGATTTATGATAATGATGAACTTAATATTATTTTTCTAAGTAGACTACTAAAGTCATTAACATCATAACATTAGATGTTGTGATGTAAATAAGTTTTAATAATATTTTCAAGGAGTTGAATAGAAATATGATTCCTAAGACTCATTATTTTTCAAACTATCTTACTTTAATGATGTTACTCACTAAAAATGTTTTGTAAGGGGGTTTTATCAAATGTTTGCGTAGTTTTTTAGCAAGAATTACATAGTGATCTAATGAGTTTAACAAAGCACTAAAAATATAGTAAACATAATATCATGTTGTGGTCTATTATATGGGATATGATTAGGTAGATGATTATCTATTTATTTTTAATGTTATTAAGTGAGTTTAATGATATAAAATGTTTCATGTTATAAATAAATGTTGTACGTGAATTTTTACATTGGATATATATAACATGAATTGACATCTCAAATTCTAACTTTGAGTTATTCATAAATGATGTTCATCATGGAGTATTATATGTTATGAAAAAATATTAATTTTGGCATTAGTATGTTTCTTGTATTTAGATAAATAATATGCTCATGAGGTAGAAAAAATATATTTTGTGTTGGATGATCAATGAAGTATACCACATAGAGTATCATACAATATGTCTTTCATATACTAGAGATATATTGTTTATATTAAGATTTTCCTAATAACCAATGTTGGTGAGATTCCTAACTTAAAAACTTTAATAATTTTATTAATTTTTTATGTAAGCATTGAGGATTAGATAATTATAGGGTGTTTATGAATTTTTTTGATCATATCATCTGTTGAAACTTAGGGATTTTTATCTAATATAATAAGTATGAGATTTGGAAACGTGATTGAGATAGATTGAGGATGTGTAGGGTCATACCTTGATAAGAAATATGATGTTTTTTAATATTTGAGTGAGGGGAATGTGATTATATCATCCATAAAGGTGAATGAAATGTGATTTATTCATTGACCTAGTTAATCTATACTTAAAGAACCGAGAACATATGAGTGGCTATATGGTATTGACACACTATGATTCCTGTCATTACTCAATATCATGAAAGAAGAGATCATATAGAAATATAACATTTCATATAGTGAATCTACTAAATATCATTGTCAAGATATATATTTTTTATAAATATCACGTGAAATCCCTATATTTATTGAGTATCACTGATGATTTTCCAGAACACACACTTTGCTTACATCTATTAATTTAAGGATTTATATAATTTTTTTCAATGCTAAAAATTCCCAAGATCCCACACTTTGTGGTTAACTAAATTATAATTGAGTCATACTCATAGATACAAAATAAAAGTGTTAGAGTTTACCTAAAATAAGTCTTAAATGGGTATTCACAAGGTGTTCTATATGATGTTATTCAATGTGAATTAAAGACAAATTTACCAAAGTGTTTTGGAAATATCCAAAAATCATTGTGTGTATGGTTTCACAAGTTATTGTATATGATACAATTTATGGTTAAGTGGTTCCAGGACTTTAAAGATTTATTATAGGTGGGAAATTTATGGATATATAAACAAAATCCTTTATACATTTTATATATTATGGATTATATCATAGTAAACAATATACATATATAAGTTAGTATTCCATATTTCTCCATTACCTTAGCTATTTTTATATCATAGAATGGATATATCATATGGCCATCCTAATTGTTAAAATATGTTATATTTTAGTGTATGATACATATGGTATCTTAAAATGGGTAAAATGTAGTTGAATTATAATCTTTAACATTCATAAATCTTCCACTTCTAGCTATCATTGATTAATAATTTCATATGTTGTAACATATAGACAATTGATAATTCATTCATGTGTTGAATTCAGGATTGGAAAAGAAAATAAATCATACTATATGTAATATATTAATTAATTATTTATCACTCAGGGATATTCCTCAAGGGAATATAAAAGGATTTTTTACAATGATAATGGTGTGAGGCTCCCTTCCAAGCCATCTTCAAATTCTTATCATGATATCTTCTTCCTTCTCCCATCACATGGAGAGGCACTGGAATGTCATGTGAGGTGAGATGGTCCTACACATGAGATGAGTGATTTAGTTCCAACCCATGGATTCACCACTAAGGATTGATCCCTTTAGTTGCCTCTTAGAGATCTTTATTAGGTAAATGTTTGAAGATAGTGGATGTGGTGACCATCAATGCAAGGTACATACATGTTTTTTATTTTATGTTATACATGGTTTTGGTTTTGGGAATGCTAGACATGGGAATTTTATTTTCATGTTACTTATTATGCATTGATTAAGTATTAATTAATCCATAGAAAAACATTATAAGGTCTTTACAACATAAAAATGACAGAAAATAGTCTGATATATAATCCATCATAACACTTTACTAAAGAAGAGTGACACTAATGATGTTATCAAAATTATTAGCATAGATATTTTTATAATCCTCACAATAATCTCTATAGTGAATTACTAACCACCATAATAACCCAACTAAATAGATAGTCTTGGCCCAAATGAGAAGTATCACAACACATACACATATAGAGTCCCCTCATCAATAAATTTAGAATAAATGTGGCATTTACTTCCCATTATAAAATTCTAAATGTATGTTATCCATGATAAATTTTATTATAAAAATAATTTATCATAATCACATGAATCACTACTAGATCAAATTTTATTCCACCGAGCTTTCATTATTCTTCTCTAATCACAAGGATCAATCACACCAAAATAGCCTTTGGTGGAACTCAAATCAGTGAAAATGGGTGGTATAACTCTCAACTTCACATAGAAGTTCATAGAGTATCTGATATCATTCATGAAAGAGTTTAAAGATTATAATAATTTTATAGAACAAAATAAGGACCCAAAAAACATTGATGAATTCCTTTATTATCCTACAAGGAGTCAGAACCACCACATAGAAAGTCTACTATATCTTGTGAAAGTGGGTTCCTTATACATAACTTGACCCGTACTTTTTAATTACCCTATCACGTATACAGTGAATTATTTATGACATATTATTAATATAATAGTGTTGATACATTCACATATTCTATTTACATGGTAATTTCCTTTGATTACTTATCATATCAATAGGTTATATAAGTTCCCATCTACAATGATAAACTCAAGATATTAAAATAGTAATATTAAACTTATATACTATGGTCAAGTTAGATATTATCAATGGGATTGAAATGAAATCTGACTATTAGGAAATGTGAATTCATAAACATTGATACATTTTCTCATGAAGTTCACAGTTAGTGATATTGAGTAGAGGTGGTCATGAGGACTGACCCGCCAACAGGAGCACCACATATTTCAGGTGTTATTGGTTGGTCCTATTCATAAGCACATTTATTAGTCACTCAACTTGAGGTATTTGTCAATGTGGATTAATTGATCACATACTTTAATTTACCGTGAAAACTATTACAATTATGTCATGATAGGGTAGCTAGCATTGAGTGCTTCATTGGTGGTATGCCATTGATTGAATGATAAAAACATGATTTATCCATTTTGAAAGGAAGAGATATCTCAAGAACACTTAACTGAGATGGTAATACCTTTAAAAAATTTATGTCCATGGTTGAAGAAGGTAATTATATATATTGAGGTTATAAAAAAATAATGTATGATGATACAAAGTGTGTATCCTTATTTATAAGATATCATGAGACAATGAGATTATATTAAATAGAGAGTGTTTATAGATGGTTATTGTTTCTATAAATAAACCTTATCTTTTTATGGGATATTATTTTTTTCTAGATACTTATCTTGGTAGATGGGTATTACTCACTACTTTTAAGATAAGGTCCTATAGTGTCACACAGAAAGCGTATTCAAAAGATTGACCAATTCTAGGGAATTTGAATTTAAGACATGGTGGGCCTCGTGTTCGGGGCCAAGAGATGTTATATTTTGATCGACCATAAGAAATAAAAAAATTCAATATTATACAAGACTAAAATAATAAGTATTTTATTTGTTTACTCACTATATTCACAAGTTATTCAGTGAATATAAAGAAAAATATTTTGGGAATGCATATTTAATATTTAATATTCAAGGTTTGTTTAATATTTATAGAAGAGGAAGGTCAAGTTAATGACTCATACATTATCATGTAACATAATTTATATGTTAAAAGTATGTTATAGAATATATATGTTGTTTTAATCTATTCATTATTTCACACATATAGAATTTGGTTTAATTTATGAGGTTTTATTTATTAAATTTCCAAGTTGAAATTTTAATAAATAAAACCAACATACATATATAATATTAAGACAAATTTGAATGGACTATTCATACACTTAAATTTTATCTACTCTCATTATATCTCTCTCAAATTTTATAGATATTATAGAAAGATATAATCACCTTGATCCATGTTCTCCCTTCTATATCGAAGAAATGGTGATCACATGGTCATGAAGATGCTGAAGAGGTCTAAGTTTCTCTATTGTAACACTTGAATCATGGAGACTGATGATTGAAAAGATTGTGGAAAACATGTAGATGATATACAGAGTTTCATGTATGGTTTCTTTGAGAGACGATTGTAAAAAGTGATAAGACACACGTCCGATCGAAATTATATGAGGTATGTTTTTGATTTTGATTTTATTTATTTTTTAATTCACATGAGATCCTTAGGTTGATAAATATGTAACAACTCACTAGATGAATGTTATGAAATTTATTTGAATGTTAAAAAAATTAATTTCCTTGCATCACATGCTTCTTCCAAACACATAATATAAAAAATTAGTATCCAAGTGATTGTTTGAGTCCATTAGCCGAATTTGAATTAAATTTTTAGGAATTTGAGTAGAGGTTGTTGATTAAATCCAAATTCTATCGATGAAATATTTATCCAAGGTTAGATGGTAAATATATGGCCATATGAATATTGAAATATTAATTTTGGTCTTTAAATTTTTATTAAAATAAATATTTTAATTTGGATGAATAGTAACCCCCGGTTACTAGCCATTTGTTGGTTGAATGGTGTTTAAAGGGGATGGATTTAACCCTTAGGACTTTAAAAACATAGGCATATATATATATATATCTATATATATATATATATATTTAAATATAAAAACAAACATAGACACATATACACACACAAAAATACATATATATCCATAGGAATAAAACTCATGGGTGAATGAGTACCTATGGACGAACAATACCCATGAGTGAATAGTAACCAAAAGGTGAATAATATCCACGCATGAATATTACCTATGAATAAAACATATGAATAGTACTAGAAACACCTCTAGAGGGGGTGGGGTTTAAAAATACCCAGTAAACTTGAATAATTATAAAAACATACAAAAATATTTTAAGAATATGAAGAATTTTAAAAAATTATTTAGGAGACTATGTGACATGGGTGCCATGAATTAAAATTGGTTTATTTATTTTAATTCATAAAAAATTAATTCATGAATAATTAATTCAAAATTTAATTTAATTTTTCAAGTTTTTTAAATGTCGACTGATCATAAGCCTTTATTGAAAAATTTATGTCTAGTTTTTAAATTATTTATTTATTTAATTAATTTAATGTTATTATTTTTTAATAATTATTTCTCAAATTATGATCTTCACATCATCTATGTCCTCATTTAATGTATAATTGTCCTCACATACATGATAAATATAAATTTTATGTATTTTTCATTCTTGAGATCACCTCGCCTGCATATGGGTATTATTGATGGATAATTAAGAAAAAAAAGGCGATTTAGTTTACATTGAGACATAGAGACACACAAAATGGGTGTTTGTTGCATTGGATGGGGTGATTAATGAATCTTGAGTCAAAAGTGATGAAACTCAAGGAGTTACCCCTAGGATCTAGGTTGATCAATTATTCATTGAATGAATCAGCAATTATAATTTTCTCCTTGATCATATCCTTTATTTTTATATGTTCATGGTTTATAAATTTTGTATGTGAAATTTTTTTGTGTAATCAAATGGAATGAAAAATTCGATTGAATATATAAAAGTAATATTATCAGGGATTTTTTTCTATTTAAAGCATATCTATGTTTTGATTGAGATCACATAGAACAATAATGAAAAAATAGAACAAATTTCATTCACCAAGACAACTATACAAAAATCACTAAGGAAATATCAGCTCAATAAATTCATTCCATCACATGAGTTTGAGAAAAACCATAGTATGAGGCAATCACCATCCCTTGTTTTCGGTACTTATTTCTACTAGGGAGTTATAACAAGAGTGGTGGGTAGAATTAAATAAAATTTCCATATTTATCTTGGTGAAATTTTAGAGTAAAATTGATGTTTATAACAAATATATTATTTATAAGAGATGAGAAACCACTCAATAGATCAAGGAGATAATAATTAATGTAGTCTTAAAGCCAAAATTATACCTTGAGACTCCCCAAGTAGTGGGGTAGCCATATATTGGAATACGAGGAATGGTTTTAAATATCCTTGCCACTAGAATACTCAAGCATATGAGTATTAAAAATATTTTAGTTTAGGGATACTAGGATTTGATAAAACAGTGAGAGAAATTTAGGGTCAATAAATATATATTGTATAATAATCAACAATCAAGATTAAAGTAATAATATTTTTATTTTTTATTTTTTTATAAAATGGAATTTATGAAAAAAATTCACTAAGATAAACACTAGAAAAAAAATTATTTAACATAAACTAATTTTCAAGAATAATATATGCATTTTCAAATTGTACTATAATATGAAAAAAAAATTATGTGTACTAAATTTTACACTACCTATTGTTCCACCTCAAGAAGAAAGTGAGTGTGTAAAGAGAGATTATAAGAGACACATAGATGATGAATTTTAGGTTTACATCACAATTATATCATTAATTTTTATTGATTTTTTAATGAAACATAAGGACATGGATGGTTATACCATGTTGTTACATCTTAGATAAGTTTATGAGGATAATGTGATGTAAGAAATTTATGAGGCTATTATTACACTAAACACATTTATTTATAAAGATAAATCATGATCTTTGAATAAATCCTAATATTCCATAATTATATATCAATTTAATTAGTTTTTTTAGGAATTTTAAAATGAACTGTATAGAGAAAGTAATTCAATATATTCTGGGAAAGGTTCTATTATAATATAAAAATTAAGAAAAGATAAATCTTCAGTTCATATGGTGAAAAAGAATAAATACATGGTGAAGTAGCCAATGGAAAGTACACCTATAAAGTAACCTTCAAAAATTATTTTCAAGAAACCAAAGATAAAGTCGTAGAGCATCAATATGATGTGATTTTATTCTCCTGTGGAAAGAAAAATCACATAAAGATAAACTAAAATGATTTTAATAAACAAGTAGTCACTTTTAATTAGGTAATATTAATTGATTAAATGAAATATTTTTTTATAATTATTAGGAATTAAATAGAATATGCTTATCATATATGTGTATTAAAATATGATAACCAAGAAATTATGGAAATATTACTAGAATCCAAGGTTCATTCTCTAAGAAGTTGATAATGGGTGACTCATATGTTAGTGGTGAAAAGCCCATGCATTTTTATTTCCATGTGTATAGATGATTTGGGAGCTATAATTGTGTATTGAATGATACTATAACATTTGTATCAATGTTATTTAATACAAAACGAGACATTATTTATTTTGGAATGAACTTTTTTGTGGGTTTTATACACAATTAATGGTTTAATAATACATGAATCATCATAAATAATTCATGAATATAAAATATAATGCTTTGTAATATTCAATTCTGGAAAAGTAATTCTTTATCATGTAAAACTAAAATAAGTATTCAAGAATTTTACCAGTACAA
This sequence comes from Viscum album, assembly GCA_963277665.1. NCBI lineage: Eukaryota > Viridiplantae > Streptophyta > Magnoliopsida > Santalales > Viscaceae > Viscum > Viscum album. The sequence goes on along the minus strand of OY728137.1, from coordinate 2,106,936,612 downwards.
TGTTTATAATACTTGAAGACAAATAATATAATTATCATCAACAAAATTAATAATCAATTATTAGAAAAATAAAACTTTCGAAAAAAGATAACCGATAAATCATTTAGGTATTTTTTAACAGGATACATGTGAACTTTTTCAAGAAGAATATAGTGATAAATTCATATAATTACTGACATTCCCTTAAGAAATATGTGGAATATAAGAGTGAATAATAGAACATACATGTTTAGAAGATATGATGTTTCTTAGGATTATGAGATGAAGACTATCTTAATTATGTATTCATAATTCATAAAAATATAGAGTGGATTTATCCATAAACTAATTTTCCCCATTCACATCAGACCTTTGATGTTAGTAAAGGGAGGATATATGATGAGTCTTATATGAATTCATTGATCATAAAAATGTAGCCTATATTTATTTCCAAACTCACAGTTCATCATATGAATCAGAGCCATGATGTAAGTAGAAAGTTTTTCAATGATGAGTTTTATAAGTCTTGAAAATTTATTCATTATCATCTAAAGACATGCTTTTTAAATTAGTAGATTTAACCCATAACCACATGTCAACTACAATGAAAAATGGATATCATATGTTTTATAGTACGAAATATATCCATCATTTCATACTCCATCATTTTATATACACATAGGTTTTTTAAGGATAATTAAATAAACAAAATTTAATCTAGAAAAGCATAAATTGTATTGAATTGGTACATCTTAAAGATTTCTGAAGAACTTACAAAAATACCTAATATAGAAAAAATAATAGTCAATTAAAAAACTATAATTCTATGAAATGGTTGGAATCTCTGTTTGAGATAGTGGGAGAAAAATTGATTTGGATAAAATTCATGGCTCAAGATGCACATGTAGTTTTCATAGGAAATAGTTTCACATGATCTCTTGGAAAAAGAATGTTCTAAAGACACATAATACATAGGAAATACAAACCCAATGGATATATATTTATGATCACCTATTCAAGGTCATATATTGTTAATTATAAATAATAAATCTTTATCTTATAAAGAAGCACTAAATGAAATTATTCTAATATATCAAGTGAATATGAATTCAAGAAAATAGATTTCATACATCAAGATTCAGTTTTGTATTTTGGTAGTTTATCTAATTGATGTGAATACATTGGTGGGTATTCAAGAGAAACTATACATGGGTAATATAAGTATAGTACCAATAAGGGTTGATTGGATATACGAAGTCATCATGATTAATTCCATTTAAATTTTACTTGTAAAATCAATATTTTAAGATATTTATAATATGAATTTTTATGTAAAAACCAGTTTCCTTATGAAATTCCTATGGTTGATTTTTATACTACACAACCAAAACGGTTTGTAATAGTATAGAATTATAATATGATATCAATGTTTCAAAAATCCATTCATAGATAGAATAAAAAATAATGAAAATTGAATATTAATTTGGTATGATACATCTATTTTCATATAATACCCCATGTTTGAGGTTTGTACCTATTATTTTATTTGTTTTACATAATAAGTTGGTTCATTTGGGGTTTGGAAAGTATTGGGGGGTTGGTGGCTAAAGGAAACATGGTTTAGAATTTTTGGACTTTACAACAGCATGGGGATTGTCAAAGTGAAGTTTGTGGTTCTTGGTGTTCAAGAACTTTGGGTGTGGGAGTCTACCCGGTTGCATGGATGTCACCACACCCTATAACTGGTCATTTTTTGGGTCTTGGTGGTTGGAAGTCCCACCTATGGGAAATGACTATACCAAAATGGTGCATAGTATGGGATTGTGTGGTTTAAAATTTTCTTAAGAAATGAACTACTCTGTGGTCCAACCTGTGTTCTTGGTATTTTCAAAATGTATTGGGAGAAAATACAACATCATGGTCTAGGGTGTGGTTCTAGTTATTTTGGGTTTTGAAATTGATGATTTGACCCCTGATTCTATTGGGGAGTTATACGATTGAATGGGAACCATGTACAATATTTTTAGAGGATATTTATTTATTTATTGACATAAATTTTCTCTAGGTAAATAGTCATTAATTATTTATAAAAGTTTGGATCTTTAACTAAGCATGTTTGTAGGAATTGTTTTGTATGGGATCTTTTATGAAAAAGTTATTCTTTTTGTATTATTTTGTGCTGCTGAACATTGAGGTAGGTATATTATACATCTCTCTCTAATTTATTTATAACTTGAATTCTTCGGCTTTATAAAATTATTTTTTTTGTATTTTCAATGAAAAATATCATTGAAATCTTGTTATAGAAACTCATTTTTTTAAATGGATTTAAAATAATTGATTTTGATTCAAAATCACAATGTTTTTGATAAAATATTTAAAAAATGGATTCTAAAGTAATATTTATAACATAAATTATTATACATGTGTTGGTGTGTGTTCATGATTTCATTATGAGGGACCTTTTTGGATTTAAAATTTGTTTTCTATACTATTTGGGGCAAATAGGTGCATGACTAAGTAATTAATTAGTATGGAAAATGTGTTACCACTCATGAGTAGTGGAACTATCATCATGGATGCATGCATGTGTGTGGGATTATATGGGATGGGTATTCCAAAAAAATGAATATATATACTTTCTACAAACAAATTATTTTGTGAACCAATTTGATTATAGAAATTTTGTTAAATTATGATTTTGATGTAAAATATTTTTATATTCCTTTTTTTATTTTTATATGAAACTCTATTGATAACCATTTTCATACTCATTTTTATTTATATAAGTTTTTTCCAACATGTTATTTTCTTAGTGGAATGTGTTGGGATCATCTAGAAGATTTACTAGTAGGTTATTATACTCATCCCCTACATATATAATTTTGTGTGTATGTAGAAACTGTTTTTATACAAAAGAAAGGGTAATATTTCTTATTTCTCTAGTCGAGCATCATGATTTAATGGGCTTAGTGACGGTGGATAGATCTTGGAGATGTTTGGGATAAATGGTTGGAATAAATCCAAATTAGTTTCCTTGTGTCAGGATTTCTTTTTTGTTTTTGGGAGATATCATACCTTACTTCCCTCAGCTACTCTAATTTAACATTTTTCATGAATTTTGAGTTGTTAGTTTTACTATAATGAATCATATTTTTTCATGGTTTTTTATATTATTTTCTATTAAATTACTTGAATTTTAAAGGTAAAATCATTCCCCAATGATCTTATAAGTCCTTATAATCTATTTGTAGCCTTTGGGGTCTGGGGGACAACACCTAAGGTCAATAGCACCACCAATTCTTCAAAATCCAATGGGTTAAGGCTGGTATGTTATAAATGGAATTATTTTTGTATGTTATATATTTAGGATGGTATATATGGATATATGATGTGTTATAACTTCATATATAGAGTATAAAAAGGTGTATATAACCTATTTATGCTAAAAATAAAGTTACCAAGGGGGTCTGGGTATAAAAGGTGATCATACAAACATCTAGGAGTGTTGTCACCTCATTGTCATCAGTTTTCCCACTGAGTATAGTATATCGTTCACTAGTATAGAAACTTATAACAAATATTGAATCATTTATGTTATTTGTTTATTGTTAAAATCTATTTATGATAATTTGGTTTTTTATGGTTTTGGAATATACTAATATTTCATTTTAGTTATAATGTGGTGACTTAATGGATATTTTATATGGTTATAGACAAATGGAACCTGTTCAAAGATCAATAAATCAATAGGAGGATACTGTTGAAAAAATGGTTCAACCTGAACCAAAAGTGAATCAAAAGAGTTTATATAGTAAAATTTAATCCTTATAAACCTTGATAAAGGAATTTTACTTAGGATCCATGCCATGCGAATCCTTTATTGGAGTGTCAAAAGTATAATCCACAAATATATCAAGGGGGATTTGGGATAAAAAAATAGAGAGTTATGGATTGGTCAGATTAATAGACTCTTCTATTTTTTGGGAACCCTTACTGATATCAAGGTATATAAAGTAGTATACATTCTCAAAGATCATGTGAGTAAATGAGGGGATATAGTTGTAAAAATTAAATAAGTCTAAGACTTTTATTTTAAAGGGTTTGAAGAATTGTTTAACATATAATTCAACCCACATACATTAATGATCATGAAGATGATAAAGTTCATGACTCATGATGCTATATTTATTTACTACAGAGGTCAGTACAAGTGAGTACCGAAAGGAAAACATCAATTCACTATAAAGTAGTCAACTTCTATATTAATGATATGCATAGATGTTCAATAGAGAGACCATGGATGAAAAATAAATCTTGGGAAACAATGGTGTGGGAAAAACATTAACCTATATAGATATAAGTGGATACAACAATCCTATAAACAAGTAAAAAAGGTAAAACTATTCTCAAAGAAGTTAGGAACTGAAGAACCAATCTAACAGATCATTTTATTTTCCTCAATTTCATGACACCATATTAGCTTTTCCTCATTGAAGATTATTAGAGAACATGAAGTGTGATTTTATAAAACCATCTTGAAAGTGTAACAATTATATTGAAATAGGACACCTCAAATGATATTTCACTAGTACCCCTAGTATAACATGTGAAAATTGATCCAACATGTCTCAAGCCTCTTATAAGCATAAATGGTAGTCTCACCCAAGTAGTTCACATCCTTAGAACTGATCAAGTCAAGAAGATTATAGAAAAACCACAATACCATATTCAATTCCAAAATAATAGTTAAATAATGATTATTCGTCAGGAGCTAGTAAATAATTGTATGGTTTAGAGTGTTTTATAATTATATATGGGGGTCATTTTGTTTGGAATTATTCCCTTCTAGATATGGACATTATTTATATATTTCTATGAATTGATTAGTTTATAGCTTTCAAATCCCATATAAATTTTTATGTCTGATGATTGATTTTTATATCTTATGACGGTGTGGTATATCTCTTTAAGAGATATTGGGATCTAAATATTGGTAGAGTTTGACATTAAGTTCCAATGATTAAAAATATATCTTATGAGTTGCATTCAATAACTTTAGAAACTATTGATGTAATAATAGAAATATATTTTTCAACCATCTTTTATTGATATCCTATGGTTATCCCAAAAATATATTATGGTTAACACCTCAAAAGGGAAGATGGATTTATTATTGATCTATAACTAAATACCAATCCTATTTTACTTTCATCATATAAGATGGAACAAATGAAATTTAGGGAATTAATGGTCTTATTAGAAGAGTTGTAAAGTAAAGGTTTAATATGATCTATTTTATCACATTGGGTATCTTTGGTTCTATTTTTTAAAGAAGTAATATAGTTATCTTTATATTCTCATTCATTAACATAAGTTAAATTAGGTTATAATAAATAATTAGTAACCTCTTCCATGGATTTATGATCAGTTTTATTAATTGAAATTAGCCCAATGTTTCTCTAAATTTTATTTACTATCATGGTATCACTAACTTTGGGTTACAATAGATAATACTTTGAAGATAGATTTTAGGATCTGTTATAGCCATTATAAAGAATGTTTGACAACCTTTGGTTTCATGAATACACCAATAATTTTCACGGCATTGATGAATCATAAATTTTACTGGTGCCTTGACTCATTTATTATATTATTTTTTGGATGATATATTGTTGTATTATCAGAAAAAAAAAATTGTCATTAAAAAACACTAGAAGATATTATTAATTACCCTACAAAACACCAGATCTATCATAAATTATATAAGTGTGAATTTTCTATATAATAAGTATCCACCCTGGTAAATGTGATTTATTAGATATTTGTATCGATAGATCCTGAAAATATAGAATCTTTTATGTATTATAAACTTCTTGTATTTTAGATATGAAACTATCATGAATTATCATGTTATTACTATCTCTTTATTCATCAAATTTCATGTCATTCATCTCTGGTAAAATATTTAATTAATAAATTATTGTAATCCAATAGAGTAAAGAGTGTCAAAAATCCTTTTAGGAGATTAAATATAGACTGACTATAACACTTATCCTTACATTTATAGAACCAAGGAAGGGTCATGTGCTATATTGTGATGAATATAGATATGGTTTGGGATGTGTTATCAAGAAAGAGATCTTATCATATCTTTTAGATCATGCAAATTATGTGTGCATCAAAATAATTACCTGACACATGATCAATAAAAAGTTGTGTTAGTCCTTAACATGGCATAAAAAACTCTTTGATGAAACTTTTAATATGTTTACCAATTATAAAATATTGAAATACATATTTTCACAAATATATTTAAACCTCAAGAAAGGATAATGGATGGAATATCATAATATGTTTTAATTTGAATTCATGTATACACCAGGTAAAGGGAAATACTGTATGGTTCTCTAAGTTAAAATTTATAAAATTAGTTAGATAAATAATCCTCTTATCCATGGTGGTCCATGATAGTGATTGCTGACATGCATCTCAATTACACTAATTTGGATAATGTTTTAATAGTCTTCATAGTTTTTCTTATTTCTGATATAGTTGGTCCGATCAAGGATACTCAAATATTTGACCCTGATTATCTAACCATGAGGTCAAAACTCAATGGTGGGGAGAATATTGACAAAAGGGCGGAATATGGGAACTTGGTGTTGTGTTTTCCAAATTGGATAGTTTTTCCTCTATCCCATCGAGAACTATTTCATTATTCTTATCATCATTCAAAATGGAATATTCATCAAAGCATCCAAGAGAAGTAAAATGAACTAAATACTATTTTCTGGTGGTTGGGTATTAAAAAAATAGTTGTCGAATATATTTTTCCATGCCTAAAATGTTATCATGTTAAGGATGAACATTAAAGACCAGATGGTATGTTGAAATCTTAAGCTAATGGTATGGAAGTGGGGTTAAATTTCTATGGACTTTTTCAAGGTTTTATTGAGAACCATTCACAAGAATGATACCATATGGGTGATTATAGAATCACTCACAAAGTCATCCCACTTCATTTTGATATGTGAATACAATATGGTATATAACCTATAATAACACTATATCCAAGAAATAGTAAAGATGTATGGTATACCAATTTCAGTGGTCTAGCCAGGACCTAAGGTTTACCTGTCAGTTTTTGTGATCCATACATAAAACCCTTGGGAACCAATTGAACATAACATTGAAAATCATCCTCAAATAAATGAGAAATCAAAACAAATGATCTATAAATTAGATTTCTTTCTCATAGTTTGTGTTATAGATTGTGGTAGCTCTGGAGTTGATCATTTACCTTTATTAGAGTTATTGTATAAATATAGTTATCAATACATGGTATATAAGGATTTATTGGAAGAATTGCATGAACATACATTTAAATATATACTCTTTTTGGGTAGAAATAAGAAAAAAATTACTAATTGGACCTATCCTTATTCATGAGATGACTGATAAGATTTTGATGACCAGGAAATAAGAGGAATGACACTGAGCTATCAAAAATCATATGAAGTCCATCATCATCTCCCATTATATTTTTCTATTGGAGTTAGGTATTTTTGAAAATCTCATTTAGTCTCAAAAATTATCATTTATAAAAGAAAATGATGTTTTATCCTAGGTATGTCATACTATTTTAGATACATAAACATATTGTAGATCTAGATTTTTCGGTTTTATTTACTGATAAGATTCATCTTAGTTCATAATTTCTTTCATGTATCCAATTTGAAGAAGTACCATCCTGATCCTAGACATGTAATTCATTTTTATTATGTCATAATTGATGTAGATGATACATCTATCCCTACATCAATTCATATCTTGGACAGACAAGATAAATTATTTTGTGGAAAATATATTACTTTTCGTATATTGTAGCAATATAGTAATACTTAAGAGGAAAATTGGGAGAGAGAGAAAATCATATTGGAAAAACGGATTTAACTCTTCCAAATACTAACCAACCTTTAGATTTTTCTGGATAGAAATCACTATGGTGGGAAGAATGTATCTATAGCGAACCTATGTTTTCTTACATGACTACTATATCATTTTAAAGATAGAGAACAAAATATTTATACATTAAAGGATAGAAAGTTTTAGAATCTTGGTAAAATTAGGACCATAAATCACTATTAGATAATAATGATAAACATTTATTTAAATACTTCTTCTTTATCCTTCTAAAATCCCACATTATTCATAGTACATGTAGTCACATGAGGATATATATCAATGAAATGGGATATCTAAAATCTCAACAAGAGGAGGAATAAGTGACATGAATAAATATAACATGGGTGAACATAATAATAATAATCACATAATAATCATTGGATCATCATCATAATCATAATAAGAAAATTTGATAAATTTCCAGACTATGGGAATTCAGAAAAATGAAACATCACATTATTGTGGTCAAATACCACACATAATTGTGAACAAAGCTAGCATAATTTTAACGAATAACATATGTTCATAATCATAACAAAATTATTGTAAAAATATAAACAATCATGTTCACACATAACACACATTTTCTCATGAGAATCATCACATTACCCAATGCATTGGAAGTATATATAATTTTGGGCTCACTGGTCACATCCTAATATTTACATAATCATGAATGCCACTTACAACATATAAAAATAATATTCTTGAAATAAACCATGGAAAGGAATGGGTCTTATAATTATTGAACAATGTATTATTTCATGAAAAAAATTGGGGTTCTAAAATGAATAAGGGAAGAAATATCTGGCATAAACATCATCATTCTTGAGTAAAAAAGAAGCAAATCAAGAGAAGTAGAAGATATGTTTTGGAAAGAAAAGTATTTTTGGAAATAATTATATTTGGATTATAAATTGAGGTGGAAAGATGTATATCCCAAAAAATGGAATAATAGTGGAATTATATTTAAGGAATATTATAGGAATATCCAAATGGAATATTTCATAAAAGAGGGATAACCCTAATAAAAGGAGCTCTGTTTGAGAATCCCCATACCTTAAATCCCTCTTCATTTAATTGCTTTTCCACCTAATAAATAATAAACAAATTATTATTTAAATAGTGTTACAAAATAATTTTTTTTATTCTTTCCAATATTTAATCATTAAAATTGATGTATTATAATTTATGACACTCATTGTTAAATGTGAATTGTTTTATTTATCAATTTTTAGTTAAAATTTTCCATTTTGTTGAAGTGTATATTTTTGTTCAAGTTCATTTATACATTAGTATAATTAATTATATAATATTAAAATATATATATTTATACAATTATATATCATAAATAATTTATTGTAACCAATAAAAGGTTTGGTTATAAAAAAAGATTAGAAATGTCTTTGTTTGGGATTAATCAAATATTGACAAGACATTTTCTAAACAGTGGTAAGGGGGTGTTTGAAATTTATATATATAATAATTATAATACATATAGTAGATTAAAATCATTAATATAATTTTAAAACACTATCTAATTAATTTTATAATATTTTCTTTAAAGGAATTGGGAAAAAATAAGGAGGAGGAGAAGAAAAAAATAGAATAGTTGATAAAAACTTACTCTTTCCTCAGTGTAACATCTCTTGTACGACACTAAAACACCCTTGATTTATAGAGTTGGTTTACTATAGAATGCCTATAATATTTATAAGGGGATTTATATGGAGGAATTTGGTATAACATTTCCATTTGGAAGTTATAAAGGATTGTTTTTTAAGGGGAGGGAGAGGGGTTATTTATACTTGAGGAGAGGGGTATTTTTAAAATGAAACATTAAATAAAATATTATATAAAAGGTAAAACTTTTAATCATGATTTTTTGAAAATATAAATCATATATAAATATAATAAAATGTTTTTAATACTTTAATCCCATTTAAAATTCTAATTCACAGAGTTTATTAATAATTAAAGTAGAAAAGGGAAAATTTGTTATATTAAGGGGCCAATTTTGACTTTAGGTTTGGGAAAATTAATTTTAGTTTTGGAAATTAAATTTATTATATATTAATGAATCATTTATGAAAATAAATATATTTTGGACATACCTCAAGTTATAGAAATTATTAAGTCATTAATAAATCATGAATGATGTAATTTAGGATACACTAGTTACGCGAGAAACTATATTTTTTCTATTTACTTGAAAATTGCAGTATTTTAGAATATTAAAAAAAATAACACTTGGAAAATTTCAATATGACTATTTTAAAAATGATATTCATTTTATCCAAATAATTTCCTAATATAGGTAATTTTAAATTTTAATATAAAATTATTTTTTTTACGAAATACTTTAAAATATTTTTCGTTAGAAACGTGCTTATAATGTCTTTGTTTTTTATATGATGGTATTTATTTATTTAAATTTTCATATTTATATTTACCTAAATTAATAATGATAAATATAATTTATATAAAAATTTATTGTTTTTAGTTAAAATTACTATTGTAAGGGTCATGCCACTATTCCCAACTATAAAGTTACTATTCCCTAAAGTCTAGTTGCTAGTCCAATGGTCACATTAGTATTAAAATGGTCACATTACCTCCCAGTAATACATAAACATTACTTAATTAATTATTCATCTCAATTCATCCCAAAGTTCTATATTTTATTTTTCTATAATGTTGATTGGTTTACAAATACTTTGTTTATTATTTGTAGTGTTGTTCATGGGAGGGATGATTTTAGAATATTGGGGCGATCTATATTTTATAATTGTAGTGTTTCTATTTAATATTTGTTCCTTTGTAATAGTTGGAATTTTAATGGGTTTATTCATTCAATAATGTAACAATCTTCATGAATGAAATAATATGTTGTTGGATTTTATATGTGTTATATGGGTATAATATTGTAAAATATAATACAAAAGCATTAAAAGAAACAAATATCATTCATAAACTCTGGGTTGTTACATTCTTCCCTCTTTAGAAAATTCATCCCTAAAATTTCAACTCTAACACCCAAGTTTTGTTTTATTTCTGTGATCCGTTTCATTTATGGGTGAAAATTTTTATCTCAATAAATTAGTGTGAAGTGTCAATATTTTTGAAGTAATTTTATATTTAATTTTGTTCTAAATTTATCTCCTTGGTATTTATTTGTGTTTTTGGAGAAAAATGGGAAATTTGGTCTCTACAACATATAGCACTCAGTTGGTGCATGATTAGGGGAAACTGTGTGCCCCTATCTAGGAAATCATGTGGTAGGTGGCGGTTTTTAGGTAGTAGCTACTACATGGATTACACATGGTAAGTTAGGCCATGCAATAAGTTCTTATTGGATAGAGAGAGGTTCATAGTTTCCACATGGTTTGGAAAACCATGTGGGAAAACCATTCATGATTTCCAAGTGAATAAACATATAAAAATTTCCTTTTTTTCCTTTTTGTATTTAACCTTAATTTTTTCACATGTGCCCCATACGTGATTTTCATCCCTTGGATCTCTCCCCAATATTTTCTAGGCTCCTTTTATTTAATTTTTTGGGGTATTTTTGGCCTCATTTCTTCAAGGAAACATCAATTAAGGAACTTTTATCCTGATTTCTCCACCTTTCTAGGGTTCATCACCCCACTTTCTAGAGTTCTAAATGTCCAGAAGAATGTTTGACCTAAAGAGGGTTTAATCTTGTATTTTTTGGGGGAGATATTGATTTTGGTTTATAAATATTTCTTTATTAGTGTCATGTGGTGGTGTAGTTGAGGTTTCACAACATTTTTCAGAAGATTTAATGTGAACAATATGTGTTTCCATGATCTATCATTTTTAGATGCTTTTTACATTCTTTTTTATATCCAATAATTTTTTTATAAGTTTCTTACATGGTGCGAAATATGTTTTTGAAAGAGTCTGACATGCATATATGATGAAAATGGTATTTTAAAAGGAAATTTATTATTATTTGTAGGTTCTTTATTGTGGTACTTTTTGGATGTGTTTTTATGATTACATTAAAGGTGAAAATTTTTTTTAAGGGGACTTGAGGTGATAATATGTTTGAAAGTGGGTTTTCAAATTTAAAAAAATTGGCATGTTTTATTTTGTTGTGTATCTTTAAATGCGACTTATGAGTTGTGTAGATAATGGTAATAATGTTTTCAAGTAAAATAAGTTTATGTGTAGATTACAAAGGGGCTTAGACCATGTAAATTGTTAAGTTGATTATGTTCTTTTCTCAGAGTGTTTCCAAATGACTTTCATGAGTTACTAAAGTTATTTAAACCGTATTTTAAAATGTTTTTGTGTGTGTGGAATAGAAAAGGTTTAGTTATGAAAAAAATAGTGATTTCGTTGTGTGTTTGTGCCATTTGGTGAGTGTATGTGAATGTGATTTTCTATGTGATATCGGAAGTGAAATTAAATCACAAAGAGACTATTGAGTATCTAGGTGAAAAAACTAGAACTAGTATGTTAGTGATACATAAGTGTCAAGTACGAGTATCTTCTAGTGGATCGATATTAGTTTATACAGAAGTGTCAAGTCATAGAATTACTTAGTTGGATTGATGATTTCAACACTAAATAAACTATGATGATGATTGATCTCCACTAAAATTTTGGATGCCTCTCCTCTTTAGTGGATCGTGTATGAGGATGAAGACGATTGTGGTGACTATACCATCTTTCAACGAGGTGTGAGGTTCTAGTGTGTCAATCATGCTAGGTTACCCTTATTGATTTACCTATGGTGTATAATGTGACATGTTACTTATGTGATGTGTTTTTATTCATCAATATATGATGGACCATGATTTTATTTTATTTTTAAGAAATTTTTTTGAGAAATTTTTTTCCTTGAAGTGTTTTCTAATAATGTTTATTTCTTAAAATGGTTCATTGAAAATGGGTTTCCTTTAAAATGTTTCAATAACTTGTTATGAAAGTGAATGTTAATTTGTCTTCTAATGTGGTATCATATAATCTTTTCTTTGGGTGGAATCCTACTGGGTTTGGGATCACACCTAAAATACACCTTTGGGTGTATGTAGACATTGTTTGTATGACCCAGGTAAAGGAAAGAAGTTTCATGGAGATGTTAGTGGTTTGAGTTTTCAGTTTTTCACTTATTGCAAGTAGTGGTGCTATATTGAGGTTGATTCTCCTAATGTCACATTGAATTTTTGGGATGTCTCTATTTTCCCTTCATTTGTGATTTTTTTTTTAAATTTTGAACCTCGAATTTTGAATTTTTTTACTTCATTTGGTTATAATTATTTAGCCATGTTTTTTTATTATGGTCAATTGTTTATGAAAATAGAAATGGGTTAAACCATTCCCAAGGTTCATCAATTATTCCCAGGAACTAGTTTCCAACATATGGAGATTAAAACACCCTTTGTCCCCTCCCAAAGACCGAGTTGGGAGATAGGTTAGATAGAACTCCATCTTGGCTCATGACAAAATGGTATCAGAGCATATTATACTATTTTTGGGTCATGTTATTTGGGGAAGAGTTTGGGAAGAGCATAGCCCGTACTGTTAGGACTACATGTTCTGGTTATGAGTAGGGTGCATGGCCAACACAACTCGTGAAGGAACTTGAGTTTCCATGGGAAGTTGGGTTACATTTTTTTCTTTGGTTTTTTTCAGGTTTCTTTGTGTTTGCGAAATAGAAAGAGATTTGGGATAATAGTCTCAGTGAGGACACAGTGCCTTGAAAGCCAAGTAGATCGAGGGACACAGTCATATAATACTCTCTATAATGGTCGTGTGATTGAAATATGGAATCTTTCTATATGGCCAAGTTACACACCAACACTAGTTTCCTTAGTGAGTTATTTTTTGTTTTCTTTGGTTCCGAAAAATTGTTTTTATGACCCTTCTTTTTAGGAATTGTGAAAACCAAATTTAAAAAATAATGGTTTGGTTTCAGTAAGGTGGAAATTGAATTTTAATGATAATTTTGATGGAAGATTTAGAAAAGTAAATTTTTACAAAATAGTCTTTGTGTGAAGTCGGGATGATTTTAATGAGATTGGATTTCTATTATAAAAATTTTGTAGTTATTGAAATGGTTTTTTCGAGAATTTTTTTTAGATAGGTTTTAGAAACTTGTTTTAAATTAAAAGGGAAGAGTTTTTAATAAATATATTATTAATTAAACAATATTTTTTGTGTTGCTAAAAATGTTTTGAAATGAGATAAATGTGATTTTGGGATAGAATCCATGGAAGTTTTTTGATAAAGAATAAAATGGTTTGATATGTGGAGTTTGAATCTAGATTTTAGTTAGAGGTTGGTGGGATTTGAAAAGTTTTTTGAGTTTTGAAAGTGGAAAAAAAAAATTATGAACTATGGTATTTTCATGATTGACCACATTTTTAGATATGTGTGGAAAGGTTGATGGTCAATGGAATGAGTGGATGAGTTCCCGTATTGAGACGGGGTTATGGATTCCCCATATGGAATGAGAATATGCATATGTGAGTCTCCATAGAATACCACTAGTGAGTGTGCAACCCACCAAGGTTATTTCTGTTTCAAAATTTATTTTGAAAGATGATGTAATGTTTTTACAACCTTTAGTTTTGTGGTGCGTGTTATTGTATTTTGGGAATTTTTCTTGTGAGGACTTTTGAGTACGAGAATTATTTTTGGTTTATTGGTGTTTCATGTCTGAGTTCTTATCAGTGAGATGGTTTTGAAAAAATGGTTAATGTATTCTTTTAAAAAATGTTTGGAAAACCTTGATATGGTTCCCTTTGTATGTTCAGTGATTGTTTTTGATAAGTTTTGGCCAATGAATTAGTTTGTTTTGGTTATTTGTTTTTTTGTTGGCTAGTATAAGCACCATAATATTCGATGGATATTCAAAATGTGGCCATGGGTAGTTCGAAATAGGAATAACCTACAACTGATCAACCCATATACTCCCTTTTGATTTTATGAAGTCAAATCCTCCTCTTTTTTTGGTCAAGAAGATCCTATCATAGAGGAAGAGTGGTTGTGGGGAAATAGAAAGAAACTTTAGTTTCTTTGAGTTTTATGGGACTTTAAATATTATGTTTTATGACTTTGTTCATGAAGGTGTTAGAGTTTGAGTTGAAATATTTTTCTTGTATGGTTAGCCATGCATTTTATGTTGAAGTAGTGTGAATCCGCAGTGCTTGTGGAAACTGATTTTCCTCCATTCTCCGGAAATGGTGGAGGGAGTTTCGTTAAATAGTGGAAAATGTACATGAAGAAGTTGGTGTTGTTTGAAGGATTAAAAATACTTATCAATTGTTATTAATATCCTTTAGGTGTAATGTTCATGTTTGGTTATGTTTTGTAGTGTATTATGTTCTTTTATATAAAAAAGTGGATGTTGTGAAGCTTATGATTCGATTAAATCCCCACCATGGTGAAGTGTCTTGTTGAGGAAAAGTGAGTTTCATGGTGAGTTGTGTTCTATCGGTTCTTCCTTGATTATTGTGTGGTTTCTTATGGAACAAAAAGGTAGAGTTATGACCAGGGATCTTAAACTCTTAACTACTATGTAGGAGATGCTTCAAATTTTAGGTCTCCATCCATAGAACTCAGAGTAAAGCTCATGTGCATTCATGGATATTGTGGGTGTGAGGGACCTTGACATGGATCTTGTATCTGGTACTATAATGGGGATAGTTTATGTTCCCTATGGTTGTTTCTTCACTTTTGAAAGATCCAATTTGCATAAAGGGTGTTATGGCCTCGTTTCATATTTCAAATCTTACAATGTGAGAATTTTTCATTGATCGTAAGGAGGTGTGGTAGTGTCATTTTCTTGTGGTTCCAATGGATTTACGGATGTGGATCCCTATTTGGTTATCCTTGCGCAATTGGCCTTCGTGATTTGCTATCATTCATATCCCATCTCATGGGTGTGTGTTTCCCTCACAAAGTCTTCTTCCCTTGATGGGGGGCTGGATGATGTTTTTTCATCCATGTCAAAAGTTCTTAGGTTGGCCCATGTCGGGTTTTTCATGTCAGTCGGTGTTGGTTGATTGAGATGGTTGGTTATTATGGTGGGGAGACCCACTGTGGGTCTTGTTGAAATTTCTCCTAAATTAAATTGGTATAATATCATTTAAAATGGTGGGGGAGTCCATTAAAACCTCCCCATGTTAATAATTTGGATTATTATTTAGTGTAGCTTGACATTGTAAAGTCTCATTTGGAGATGTTGGCTCCGATTTTTCCTTCTGAGTAAATGTGTGGAATTTTAGAGTGTTCCCCATCATCTTGTTTGAATCAAGAATTATAAAAGTCATATTTCAAGTATTTCTATTCTCTTCATTAAGAGGTATGAGTTTCATTTGGTAATGTCTGGAGTGTTCTTATCTTGAGAGGATGGATTATTCATTGTGGAAATTTATTTTCTTTTGATAAATAAACTAGTGTTATTGCAGCCTTCTACGGGTAGAAGACATATGGCGGGGATTCAATTCGTTCATCCCAAGTTCAAATGAGTGAAAATTTATTTTAATTTATGGTATTGTTGATTTCTTCTTGATTAATATCTGTTATAAATATCCTTGATCTGTGAAGGAGTATCAGTTTTTGTTTTCGGTTCAAGATTTTTTCTAGCTTTAAAAGGGAAAAAAGCATTATGGTGGAGAGAATTGTCACACCCATGTTTTATTTTCATTCTTGGGTCTGGTTCATTTATAGCTCTTCATTTTTTATCTCAGGAACTGGCTATGAAGGGTTTGAAATATTTGCGTAAATTTCTATATATTTTTTTTATAGATTTTTTCCTCTAGATTTCTTTGTGTTTTTTTGATAGAAATGGAAAATTTTGGATATACTGCTTATGTCCCACGATTGATGCATGGTTAGGGGAAATCATGCACCCCTTCCTAGTTAATTGTGCGGTAGGTTGTGGTTTTTGGGAAGTAGCTAAAGAAAAAATTGTACATAGTAAGTAAGGCTGTGAAGTCTATCCGTGTAGTAGGTGCCTCTTGGAAACAGAGGGGAACAAATTTACCACACGGTTCAAAAAAACATGTGGGAAAATCATCCGTGATGTATAGACCATTAAAAATTTGAAAATTCACTTTTTTCCCTTTTAGTATTTATCCCTAATTCTTTCTTATCTACCCCATACACGACTTTCAACCATTGGATATCTCACCAAGTTTTCTTAGGCTCCATGGTCATAATATTTTGGGTAGTTTTGACCCTAGTTCTTAAAGGAAACATCAATTCATTCTTTTCTTGATTTCTCCACCTATCTATAGTTCTTCTACCCTCTTTATTGAGATCTGAATTTCTAATAGAGTTTTTGACCTAAATAGGGTTTAATCTTGTGTGGTTGGAAGATGTATTTATTTATTTTTGTTAAATATTTTCTTTTTAGGGTCTCATGGTGGTGCAGTTGAGGTTTCACATCATTTTCAAGAGTTTTCATCTGAATGGTAGGTGGTTCCATTCTCTCACATTTTTATATGATTTTGATATGCTTCTTTGTCTCCAATGATGTGTTCTATGAGTTTGTTTCATGTTTTGAAATATGTTTTGGAAAGAGTTTGAAATTAATATGTGATGAAAATTTTATTTTCAAAGGAAAGTGATTATTATTTGTATGTGCTTTGTTGTAGTTCTTCTTGGAAGTGTTTTTATGATTATGTGAAAGGTGAAGAATGTATTTTTAAAATAACTTGAGGAAAGAATATGTTTTAAAGTGGGTTTTCAAAGGAAAATGGATTATTTTGTCATGTTTTATTTTGTTGTGCATCTTTAAATGTGTCTTGTGAGTTGTGTAAATAATGGGATGAATGTTTTAAAGTTAAATTAGTTTATGTGTAGTTTTGAAAGGGGCTAGGCCTGTGGAAATGGTTAATTTGATTTTGTTCTTTTCTCTTAGTGTTTCCAAATGAATTTCATGAGTTTTGAAAGTGGTGTGAAATGTATTTTGAAATTTTTTTGGTGTGTGTGGAATATAAAATTGTTTTGTTATTGAAAAATAGTGATTTCCTTGTGTTTGTGTGTCGTTTGGTGAGTGTATGTGAAAGTGATATTCTATTTGATATGGGAAATGAAATTATAACATGAAGGGAATCCCAAGTATCTAGGTGGATAGACTAGAACTAGCACACCAGTGATAAAGAAGTTGAAAATCCTGGATTATTCAAGTGGATCGATTCTAGTTGATATGGAATTGGAAAGTCTTAGACCCTAACACACTCAGTGATATCCCGACACCAAAGGCTAGAAATGGGGGTAAGAAGAATGGATGGGAGAACAAAGTAGGAAAGGGGGAGTCTCCGGGAAAGCAGAGGGGCATCAAAGCAGGGTCGGGGATTAAGATAAGGAACCACTATGAGGGATTGGAGGTTCAAGAACCCCCTTAACTCAAGAGGAAGAATTGTCAGAATATGACAACTACAGTCAACACTTGCTGGAAAGCATGGAATGCGTTCAAGGGAAAGGGCCTCACAACCCTCAAAGGAAGAAAGGGAAAAAATGAGTTCGAGATTTTGGGAAATGCACAATGGTTCAAGGGAAAAAACCAAAGGGACGCAAGGATTACTCTCATTTTCTAAAGCCGACGGAGACAAGGTTGGCCAAGAAGGAGAAGAAAAATGGGAGAAAAGCACTAAGGAAAGGGGAAAGTGAAGAGCCTATGGAGTGTTTGAATTTGATTCTACACTCCATGGAATAAATGTTAGAAAACGTTTTCCATCCCAATGTCTCAGAAGAAGAGATCAAAAGAATTTACGAAAGAAGGTTGCAAGTTGATGTCAACGAGGAGAAAGAGTGGTGGATAGACAAACAAGACCGAATTCTGGCCTGGTGCTTCAATCAGATCATAATCAACTCAGAGGAATTCATCTAGACAATGGAGAGGATTCTTACCCACCTTGAAGAGCTTATTAGAGAGGACCCAAAAACACAGGTTAGTCCACTGCATTGGGAACTTTATAGGGTAGCTAACTCGGGTAATCAAGTCTTGTGTTTAATAATTTTGTGAGCTCTTTTAGCACGTAGTGGTTTGGTCTGTGAACTTTGGTTTCCCATTTTTCCTCAAAATGTCTTAATAAAAATTTAAATTTGGATGGATATGGAATTGGAAAGTCCTGGTTTCACTTAGTTGGATTGATTATTATAACACTAAATAAACTATTATGATGATTTATCACCACTAGAATTTTGGATGCTTCTCCTTTATAGTGGCTCTTACACGAGGATGTTGACAGTTGTGGTTACTATACCGCCTTTCATCGAGGTATGTGGTTATATTATCTCAGTCGAGCTAGGTTACCATTATGGATTTAACCAAGGTTCTCTAATGTGACATAAGAATTATGTGATGTGGTTCCATCCATTTGTATATGCTGGAACTTGAGTGTATTTTATTTTAAATAATTTTTTTTGGAAATAGTTATCCTTGAAGTGTTTCCTCAAAAAGTTTATTTTTGAAAATGGTTCTTGAAAACGGTTTTCATTAAAATGTTTTCTTAAAAATTATTCAAAGGATTGGTATTAAAGTTCATGTTAATTAGTCTTTTAATGTTGTTTTGTGGAATCTTTCCTTTGGAACTACTAAAAAATAAGCCTTTAATAGTGCTAGAAATGGCCTTTATCAGTGCTAGAAAAGAGGTGACTACCTGAACGAGGTGTAAATCCCTAGTCTATTATCAGTGATAAAAAATAACTAATAAAGGGACTTTATCAATTCTTATAGAAGCACTAATAAAGTTTTCCTTTATATGTGCTTCTAAAATTTCTGAAATAGGTGTCATTTTTTAGTGCTAAAAAATGTTTCCCTTATCAGTGCTTTTACAACCGCTGAAATAGTTTCCTTTACTGGAACTTTTAAAAGAACTCTTAAAGGGCCATACTATAGTGTGCCACAACAGAACACTGCAACACCAATGAAATGTGTTGTTACAACACACTGCATAACCCAAAACACACCAGATATCCCCAAAACAAGTCCAAATACAGAATTTAAATGAAATAAAATTTATAACACAAATACAAGAAAAAACACTATATTATAGACATTTCAAACATTGGTTTACACAATTATACAAATAAAAATTATTATAGACATTAAAAAACATCAATGTCCCTTTGTATTTTAATATTTACCCCAACTCATGCTATTTTTATGAAAACCACCAACGATTGAGAAAAATAAATCACTTGTATAAGAAAAAAATTATTATGTGTGAAATATTATAAAGAAATAAATTAACTGAAAGTGTTAATTTTTCTAAAATTGATGTAATTTTAAAAAAGAAGTTGCACTTGGAATCATACTGGTCACACCATGCGTCAGATTAAGGTGCAGATAATTCCAACATATCCCAAATGACATCTGGATCATTTTCCTAAAGTATCAACACAATTTGAATGTGTTTTCTTGGGTTTGAGTATGTAAGTTGTTTATTTTACTAAAATGTCATTTTAAAATGGAAACACACAATTTTTTATCATTATGATCACATCATGTATCAATTTTATGTGAAACTAATTCCTTCACATAAAAAATGAATTACGAATTATTTTCTTAAATTATCAAGAAAATACACGTGTTTTGGATTAGTTTTCAATGAGTAACACTTTCTAAACAAAAATTTCAATTTTAAATAGATAACAGATACATTGAGTCATACCGAGAACATCATGTATTACATTGAGGAGGGTATGATTACTACACATCACAAATTACTTATGAATCATTTTCATAAAAGTATGAAAACAATCTGAATGTGTTTGTTCAGTTTTGAGTAGGTCAGTTGTCCATTTTACTAAAATTGATGTCAATTTTAAATAAAAATATGCACTTTGAGTCATATCAGTCACACATTGGGTTTGATTTAGGTGAGGCTAATTCTTACACATCTCAAATTAAAAATGAATCATTATAATAAAGTATCAAAACAATAAATTTTTTTATTGGTTTAGAGTATGTCAGTTTTCTTTTTTACTGAAATGTCAATTGAAACTGGAAACACACACTTTGACTTATTATGATCACATATTGTATTGGTTTGATGTGATACCAATTCCAACATTCCAAAAATGAATTATTAATATTATCCCTAAATTATAAAGAAAAACTAAGTGTGTTTGATTGGTTTTTAGTGAGTGAAAATTATTGAACTAAAATATCAACTTTAAACTGGTAATAGAGACATTGAGTCCAACAGGGCACAT
Source organism: Viscum album (assembly GCA_963277665.1). Lineage (NCBI taxonomy): Eukaryota > Viridiplantae > Streptophyta > Magnoliopsida > Santalales > Viscaceae > Viscum > Viscum album. The sequence continues at coordinate 2,106,915,462 of OY728137.1, read as the reverse complement.
CATGTGTCAGGTTAAGGTGTAGTTGATCCCTCAGAATAAAAAATTACATATGTACAGTTTCCACACAGTATTAGGATAATCCGAATGTGTTTTCTCAGTTTTGAGGTGGTTTTTTGTCTATTTACTAAAATTGATGACAATTTTAAATAAAAAGACACACTTGGAGTCATATTGGTCACACCATGCATTATATTGAGGTGTAGATAATTATGAAATGTCTCAAATGAATTGTGGATCATTTTAATGAAGTATAAAAATAATATGAATATGTTTTCTTAGTTTTGAGTATGTTAGTTGTATTTTTTTTACTAAAATGTCCTTTTAAACCAGAAACACATAATTTTGACTCATTATAATGACATCGTGTATCATTTTGATATGAACCCATTTTCTATAAGTAAAAAACTACTTATGAATAATTTTCCGAAAATATTAAAAAAACCCAAGTGCATTTGATTAGTTTTTAGTGATTGATTAATTTTGAACTAAAATGTTGATTTTAAACTAATAAAAGACAGATTGAGTCGTACCGGTAACATCATGTATCAGATTGAAGTTTAGATGATTCCTACACATCCAAAATTACATCTGGATCATTTTTGTAAAGTATTAAAACAATCCGTTTTTTTCAGGTTTTAGTAGGTCTGTTTTCCATTTTACTAAAATTTATGTCAATTATAAATAAAACACACACTTTGAGTCATACCAGTCATACCATGCATCAGATTAAGGTGTGGATGATTCATACACATCTGAAATGACTTGTGGACAATTTTACTAAATTATAAAAACAATATGAATGTGTTTTCTTGGTTTGGAGTACATAAGTTTTCGTTTTTACTGAAATGTAATTTTAAATTGGAAACACACACTTTGACTCATTCTGATCACATTTTGTATCAGTTTGATGTGAGACCAATTCCTACACATCACAAATGAATTATGAATCATTTGTATAAATTATCAAGAAAATTTTAGTGTTTTCGATTTGTTTTTAGTGAGTGACATTTTTGAACTAAAATGTCGATTTTAAACTCATAACGGACACATTGAGTCATATTAGGCACATCAGGTATCGGAATAAGGTGCGACATATTCTTACATGTAAAACATGACTTATGGATCATTTTCATAAAGTATAAAAAAATAATCTGAATATTTTTTATCTATTTTGAGTAAGTCACTTTTCTATTTTACTAAAATTAATATCAATTTTAAATAGATAGATGTAATTGGAGTCATACCAGTCACACCATCTGTCAGATTGAGGTGTGCCAGATTCCTAAAAATCCCAAAGTCTCAAAATAATCCTAAAAGATAATGTTACAATGATTTATATTGAATTTATTTATCCAACGGTTAACATTGTATGAGAAGTTCTGAACAAACCACCCTTACTCGAAAAAATAATTAACTTTTATAAGAAAACAATTATTATTTGAGTAATACTAAAAACAAATAAATTAAACATAAATATGAAATGATAAATTAAATACATGGACTATAATTTTACTATGTGAACATCAATATTACCTTTTTGATTGAGAAGTGGAGGGAACTTGAAGGAATGTGATAAATGTGAACACTATAAGGGTGAAATGTTTTGATGAAGAAAAAGTGTGTTGATGTTTTAGTGCATAAAGGCATGAAAGATGGAAATACCACCCCAATTCAAAAAATAATCCACTTGTATAAGAAAAAAATTATTATGTGAGTAATAATAAAAAGAAATAAATTAAACATAAATATTAAACAATAAATTAATTCTATTGGCAACGATTTTACTATAGAAACATCATGATTACCTCTATGATTGAGTAGATAGTACGTATTTTATCTTCCGAAAAAAGTAATGACAGAAGGAAAGAAATATTCAAAAATAAAAAATCTACAAGTAATAATTAAAATTAAATCAACATTTCCTTATATTTTTTTGGGGAAATAGAAAACATATATCGCAACATTACCTCTATATCTTTCCAAATTGTTTCCTTTATTATAGTTTACCCTTTTGTGGGATTGGTAACATCATCATGTGTAGAAGATATTGTATGATTGAGTAGTCAAAATTTTAATTTAGATTTTGTTAATGTAGTAGAGAACATATAATATTATGAGTAAAGACATAATCTATTAAAAAACACTTTTACCTTCCCATTAACCTCTCTTTATTTTTTTAAATGTTTTAGGGATTTTGTTCCTCTATAAAGAATCCAAATTCCCACTTTTTGGTACCCTCTAATGTAAAAGAAATTATCTACATTGGGACCAGCATGAAGTGATTGTGCTCTCCCAATAACAGGTTCATCCTCGATTGAATTTTCATCTGACCTAATATTTGTTTTAGTTTCTAGTTTGATAATCAACCAATTATTGTTTTTTGGAATAGAGATATCAAATACTTACACTACTTATGATTCCATTTTTAATGGATCATATTTTTCCACTTCCAAACTGAAATTCACCTTCACAAACCCCATTTCAAGAACTTTAACTACAAAGATATTGACAAGCCATTTTCAATGGAAAATCAACACTTGAAAAGTTTTATAATCAAGCTTGTATATATATTTGATAATGATAAAATACAATATAGTTTCATAAATTGGATTTCTATCCTTGGATCCAGATATTTGAATCGATGCGACCACAAGAATAACTCCACTATTTTTCATCATACTATAATCATCCTATTCTTTTCATAGAAAATACAACCATTGATTACAAAACCAGAGTTTGATATAACATTTTCATTCAGTCCTATGCCTTGATATTGAAGTATTTTGGAAATTTAATTTGTATTTTTATATAACACCTTATAAATTTAATCATGGAACCATCCTAAAAAATGTTAATTTTGGGAATTTGATATCCATCATTCAACTATTTATGGATTGAAATCTCTAAGAATTTATTTGTGGGATTTAATGTATGAATCAATATATTCACTGTTATGTAAAATGTAAAGGTGTTATTAATACCTATCTATAAAGGTAATTGAAACAACATATCTTTCAAAAATACCTTCGCCCATAAAGTGTTTTCTATAACGAGACTTTGGGAGACCGATGCAGTCAACATATCATAGGAAATAAAGACAGAATTCGATAGTTTTTTTAATAATATATCATTTTACAATAAAACCGTATTTTTTTACTTTGATTCTTGACATACCATTTCAAAATATTAATATATCATTCAATACCTTACATCAATACATAATGGAAAATATCACATAGTTGAACCTATCTATCCATGTAAACTATCTAGTGGACCATTATATCAATGAATTATAGTGTTAAACAGATATCTAATTCCTGTAATATGATTGAAACCTTCTTATTCATGATGGAAAATGTCATCATGTCCATAACATTACTGCATATAGATTTAAAAAATAAGTATAGTCCAGTTAATGTATGTCATTCATTTTCAAGAAGAATGCAACAGAAAGAAACATGCATTAAATATTGAATAAAAACATAAAAGTTGTGTAATTTTAGTCCTTGTAAATTCAAATTATTCGCTAAAACAAAATTATTGATATTTTATGAATACCCCTGTGAAACTTTTACAAAATTAATGAAAAGTTAAAATTGTAATTTTTCTTTTCTGGATAGAGTGTAAGCTGCTGGACAAAGAAAAGTCGGCCATTTACCCTTTACCAGTGCCAACTCTTCCCTTATCCCAATTTTAATCAAATCCAACCTGGTCTTGATTCCTTATTTCATTTTTCTAGGAGGATTGATTAATGTTCCAATAACACTATCTAATACATTTTTTCTAAATGAATGACATCATGAAATGTCTAAAATACAAACAATTATAATATGGTAATTCAAAGAAAATTGATCTCTTCTTATAACCTGATTTTGTAAGTTTTTTACAAAAAAATGTCAATATATTATACTTTATTGTATAGTTGATCTCCCATTACTAGATATGGTGTTATACCTTGTTTTATATTTCCATCCAATGTTATAATCCAGGATCGGTATTTATGTTGTTGAGGAAAAATTTTTGATTCCCTAAAAACAAAGTCTTTGATTAAACTTTCAACCAAATTATGTAAGTTCATTTTTCACAAATTGGACACCCCAACATTCCGTTAATTCTATAGCCTGATAAATTTTCATAATCATGGATGTCATTTATTTTTCTATACAACATGACCCTCAATTTGAATTCTTTACTTCTATGAGAATCATACATTGTAACACCTATATCCCATATTAATTTTAGATTTTTGATCAATGGATCCAAATAGACATCAATATCAATACCAGTTTTATTTGGTTTAGATATTAGTTGAGACAATATAATGTATTTTTACTTAATGCATAACTATGGAGACAAGTTATAGATTACCAACATGACGGGACATGTACTGTGAGTACTACTCTATACAACAGAAGGATTTATTCCATTTATAGATAACACAAGATGAAAGTTTCTCGGATCATTTCAACTTATAGATACTCATAATAAATTTTATTACACTGAAGAGAATCTAATAGATGACATAGTTTCTCATCTTTAATTATTGTATCTTCATGCCATGCCAACTGTCTTTAGGTTTCCTAAAATCCATATAGTCTTCAAAATAATGGAATGATAGGAAAGTGCCATACATATTTCAAAGTACTTGTTCTATTTTTCTTATAACTATCTGCACCTCACTTAGGGAATTTTATAAGTGATTCATTATCCATGTAAAACAATATGAAATCATTTAGGAAATCATGAATTTTTTAAATATCATTTCCATTCAGTGTAACATTTATTTAGCATCATATGTATGGTATGGTAGTTCATTTTTTTCTGGTGGCATATCATTCAAGAGACCAAGTAGTTCTCTAGTGATGGTGTCATACCATCCACTACCAGCCTTCAAATTATGTAACTTCAATACAACTAGAAATGTTGTTTATTTAGTATAACTGCTATGAAATGGTTTCTTAGAACAACTATTTAACTCAAACAACTATGGAAAATCATGAAGTACATCTTAAATTTTCATGATCATTTCTTTCATGTGATATCTATCATCATTTATAATGGTATTCATATCAAATATTCCATATACAATAGTATGATCTAAATTGATGTCCACATTTAATTTTTCATCATGTATATTACCACATTTATATCTATTATCTATTATGTAAAAAATAAAATGTTCTTCCGACTCCTACAAAATAGTTTTTCAAGAATAACAACAATGTATACATGGAAATGAGATTTGAGAAGGGTCACATGCATGCTCTCTTGAAAACATGATGATCTCTTTAACTCTATCTTCATATTCTTCTATCAAATTATTAGAGTGAATCCATTTTTTTCATATCCATACTATTAGACTCATAGAAGAATAATTTTTTATAATAAATAAATAAATACCCATAAGATATTCATTATCAAAGGTGAAATTTATAGACAATTATAATAAGGGAAAATCAATATTTGAATGTTTCAAAAAAATTTAGTATGTTGAAGAAAATGGGAAATTGAATTTATAAAAACAATTACTCCAGTATTTAAGGTTTTTTCTTATGAATTCATTAAATGGATAAAGTTATAGAAAAATCATCCTCATCAACTCATCTTCCAAACATTTATCATTTCATTTTGTTGTTTTACACATCCTTCATCTCTTGTAGACATGCACCTATGTTGCTTTAAATAATCTATGAATTAGTCATCCATGGGATGAATAATTCTCAGACTAGTACAAGAAACATAAAATATATGGGGGGGGGGTGAGTTTAAAGTAATATAGCTACCTAAGTAATTATTACATTTAAAATTAAAGGTATATAATATATTTGAAAACATATCAGTACTCTGGGGATATCATATAACCACACCCACCCATCCCAAGGATTCTAAGGAGGTCATCACATCGAATATACACATATGAAGGATTCCATGGAGGCCATCCAATACACATTGACCAATCATTTAGATTATAGGGAGGTCTATAAAGAAGTTGGCATAATGAAATAATACACCTCAATAAGATATATCACAAACTGGGGGGGGAACACACCAACCCGTACAACATATATACCATACACATTTAAACACACACACACACACACACACCCACATATATATATATATAATCAAATTTATAATACACATAATTTCAAAAAATTAACATTTAAACATAATTTTTACCAAAATAAAATATAATCCATTCCTAATTTGGAAATCCAGAACCATAATTTGTAAATAAATAATTATAAAATAACCCTTACATAATAAGTTCTAAAAAAACATAAATAGATTGAAAGATATATATTTACACATATATATATATATATTTAAAATAAACATAAATTGATAAAAATATAAGTAACCCTTATAGAAGAATATACCAATATAGTATAATAAATATAACCCCATAGTAATTTCAAAAATAGAGACATTGAAAATAAATAAATAAAGTATCACCCTTTCAAAGATTTCTCTCCAACTAAAACACTAAAATTCTAAGAAAATAATTTTTTTACAAAAAAAACCTTACCAAAGAATATTAAAAAAATTAAATAAATAAATAAATTCCCTTACATAAATTGCATAAAACCAGCTTATGTTACTGCTTCACACCATCACTAGACTGAGACATGGTTTTCTAAATTAATTTTCTCATTAATTTTAGTTTTTTATATTGAAAAAATACACTATTTATAGAATAGAATAAATATTTATTTAATTGGATTATCCACAGAATAGAGGTGATTATATAATATTTCAAAACAATAATAAAAAATTAAACTTATAGAGAATGATGAGGTATAGATGTAGACACCAAAGAAAATTCAATCAAAAAAACAATTTGAAAAGACCAAAACAGGATATCCAAATCAGTAGTCAAGAAAAAAAAGAATATAATCAAATAATTCTATTCATAATCTGAAAGAAAAATAGTAAACAATTACCAGACAACAAGTAATTGATGACATCACCAGAGAAGAAATCAAAAACTAAATGACAAATACAGAAAGAAAATCAGAACCTACAAAGGAAAACATATTCCTACCCCACTAGGTTGAAGAAAATCTGAGACCTTCGGATTTGGATCTCAATGTTTTCTTCAGAAACCCTAACTGAAAGCGAACACCGGATGCCAGACGATGTTTGACCAACTAGAAGAAGTAGAGTGGGTTTGTACGATTCGAGCTTTGATTCACCGAGGAGGAGCACCGATAGTGGGTGGATTCGGTGGAAAGCTTCTGATACCATGATGGGTTTGCAACTAGTCTAGTTTTTTAAATAAATCATAACAATTTTATCAGTGATTTCAAAAAATCACTGATAAAGAGTCTGTTTATCAGTGCATAAGTAATAAGAGTTGATAAAAATTTCTTTTATAATCTCTTATTACTTAAGTGCTGATAAAGTATTTATAATTATAAATATAAATAATTATTTTTGTAAATATATATTTAATAAATATATTTGAATATAAGTATAGTAAATATATTCATTATTTATGTAAATTTATTATAAATTTAATAATTATTTAAAAATATAATATTATTTAAAGATATAAAATTATTTATTTATAATTATATAAATACTTATAAAAAATATTTATTTATTTATATTTATAAATATATAATTTTATAAATATATTATGTGCATTTATAAATATATTTATTTAAAAAAAATTTACAAATTTTTTTAACATTATTAATGAATATCTAATTTTAAGTGTCGGATTTTTAAAAATTAGTGAAATTGAATAAATTAAAAATAAGTACACTTTAACAACACTGAAAAAATGGACATTTTTTTTTGTGCATTGTATATAAAAATTTATTAATTATGTATATGCGAAATTAATATAATAAAAATTTAATCTATATTAAATTGAAAAATAAAATGAAAGTCAATTATATGTCCATTACTCTATGCAATTAGTTAGTATTATTAATTTATATTTATTTTAAATAATAATCCATTATTCACTAAATATATAGCTATTTAATGCAATGACCATAAATATATTTTTATACATATATCATATTTATATACATTAATATATATCTATATATTTAATATATACTATTTATTAACATTATCAATAATAATATAATTAATAAAATGTTTAATATTTTTCAAAATTTACTTATTTTTATTTTTAATTTGTCTAATTTTTATATTTTATATATCTATATATTTAATACATACTATTTCTTGGTATTTATAGTTTATATATAGTATATTCAGTTTATTTATTTTTATCAATAATTATTTAATAAAAAAATCTGTCATATTTTTATAAAACTCATTATTTATTTATTTATTTCATTTTATTTGTTCATACCTTTATCATTCCTAAAAAAGAACTAATAAAGGATTTCTTTATGAGCACTAAAAATAAAAAACGGATAAAGGGTCAAATTTATCAGTGCTTTCTTTAGTGCTGATAAAGATTCCATTTATCAAAGTTTGTTTTATAGTATTGCTAAATACTAGCATTGTTAAATTTCAATTTTGTAGTAGTGTGGGTGGAATCCTACTAGGCTTTGAATCACACCCGACGTACACCTATGGGTGTATGAAGACTTTATTTTTATGACCTAGGTAAAGGAAATATGAGTCGTGGAGAAGTTGGCGGGTTGGGTTTCTAGTGTTCCCCATGTGGTGAGTGGCGGTTCTCAATTAAGGGTGATGCTACTTGTGTCACACATAGGTTATTTGTATGTCTATAGTTTCCCTTCCTTTTTGGTATTTTTCGTTTTATTTACATTTGTGAACCTTGAATCTGAAAACTTTTTTACTTCATTTGGTCATGATTATTTTTTCATGATTTGTTTATTAAAGTTGGTTTTTACGAAAATGTAAATGGGTGAAATCATTCCCAAGGTGAATTTTTAATACATAGGAACTAGTTTCGAGCTCGTGGGGATTGGGAATGCCCTTTGGGCCATGATAGAATCTAGGTTGGGTGTTGGGTTAGATGAAACTCCATTTGTCTTATGTCGTCATCTCATATTCTTAGTTGATAAGAAGAGAGTGTATTTATGTTTCATTTTTTACACTAGTTCCCATGTCACCTCTTCATACTTACGGTTCCGCAAAATAACCTTGATAATATTAGTTTTCTTTTTTCATAGAAATTTTTCTCTACTGTCTATGAAATTCACTATATGATCCTCATAAGAGATGTAATTCTCTAGTTTTACCACCTTTAGATTCATTTCATGTCAAGGTAACACATTGTAAACATTAGCCATATTTCGCAGAAGTGAAAGTCGATAGGACACTACTCTTATGTGATCAAGGATATAAAAGGTTCCAATGTACCTAAGGATAATATTCCCCTTATTTTCAAACCACATGAATCTCTACCATGGTGATATTCAAAAAAAGAAACTTTGTCTCCAACATCAAAATCCAAGTCCCTCCAACAGTGGTCAGTATAGATATTTTTCCAACAATGAGTAGATTTTATAATATTTTGGATGGATCGAACCTTCTGTGTCATTTATAACACAAGATAGGATCCATGTATCCTTCATTCACTAATTTCATCCCAACAAGTTGTAGTTCTACATCACTTACTGCATAAATATTCATATAGATCCATTTTAATACTTAAGTGGAAGTTATTATCGTATGAGAACTCAACCAATGGGATATGTTGATCCTATACACCTTTTAATTCCATTGAGCAGACTCTTAGAATTTTCTTGAGCATTTAAATAGTCCATCAAGATTGACCATCAATTTTTGGGTTATAATACAACCTCTAATTCAATTCATCATTTGAAAAATGTTGAATAATTCTCTAGAAGGTGAACCTTGGATCACAGATAGAGATGATCAAATGTGTAACCCCATGTAGCTTCACCACTTCCTTGATGTATATCTTGACAACTTGTTCTAGTGAGAAATATTCTTGAATGGTGATGAAGTTGGAAGTCTTGGTGATTCGATCTACCATAAACTATATCAAATTGTTTCCTTTGGATGTATTTAGGAGACCAGTGACAAAGTCCATGGTGAAAATATCCTATTTTGACATGGTTATAGGAAATGGTTTCATATCCCATTTAGACTTATATCACTTTACTTTAACTTACATATAGACCATGCACCCTGAGATGCACTCTGAAATATCTTTCTTGACGTTGTCCCACCAAAAGTACTCTTGAAGATAATGGTATATCTTTGTAATTTTATAATAGATTGAGAAAGGTGAGATCTGTGAATTATCTAGTAGATCCTTCTTTATCTCAGGTGATGAAGGTTCACAAAGCCTAGTTCCAAACTAAATCATACCATCATCATAGATGTGTTACTCATGTAGATTCCCTTTCTTTACTTCTTTCAACTTACTTCTTAGATCCAGATCATCCATTTTTCAGTCTTTGATATTATCTTGGATAGATTGTTTAGGATTAATTGGGTAAAGTTATGATTTATTCTCTAATATTATTATTTCTAGATATATCCCTTATATATCCATGAATATATCATCTTTCTCAACCCACATCATGGATAATGTAGCAGGTAATGTTCTGCTAAGAGCATTATCTACCTTATTTGCCTTTCCTAGATTGTAGTGAATAGATAAATCATATTCATTGATTATCTATAACCATATTATTTAGTGAATTTTGAGCTCATTCTATATGAACATATAATTTATAATCTTATTATTAGTGTATATTTAACACTTCTCATTATAGAGACTATGGTACTTAATCTTCAATGCTAAGATCTAAGCTACTAACTCTAGATCTTACGTCGAGTAATTTTTCTCATGGATCTTCAACTGTCCTGAGGTATATGATATCAATTTCTCATTCATCATGAGTAAAAAATCATGGACTTACTATTAAGAATCACTATATATCGCAAAAACTTCTCCGCATAATGGTAGTGTGAGTAAAAGTTTCATGATTTGGCTATTCTTGATCACCTTAAATATATCCTCAATTTCTTCTATCAAGACATACTTTAAGCATTTCCATGTTAACTTAGTTAAATGGATGGAAAATTGTGATAAATTTCTCACAAAACACCAAAATCACGTTAATAATCCATGAAAACTACTTATTTCCCTTAAACTAGTGGGTTTGGGCCATTTCTCAATTTCTTTTTTCTATGAAGAATCCACATAAATTCCCTCAATTTTTATCATGTGCACCAATAATGTGACTTTGTGCATCCAAAAGATACAATTTCTAAACATAAAATACATTTTATCTATCATTAACATTTCTAGTACAATCCTTAGACACTCTTAATGTTCCTCCTTTATCTTGAATAAAATAGAAATATCATCTATAAATACTACCATAAATTAATCAAAGTTGTATCTGAAGAATATATTCATAAAATCCATGATTATTGAAGGGGTATTAGTTAGTCTAAAGGTAATCACTATAAAATTATAGTGTCTATACACTCATATGGAAATTATTCTTCTGAATATCTTCCTTCTTCAGCTTTAGTAAATTATATATAGAAAAATGATCCACCTTTGAGAAGTACTGAGCTCCTTGTAGTTGATCGAGCAAGCCATCAATACTATTAAAATGATACTTTTTATTTATATTGATCTTATTAAGATCCCAATAATAAATAAAAATTATCATTGATTAGTAAATTTTCTTGAAAAATGGTACCTACCAACCCCATATTGATGCACAAGGGAATTTGAACCCTTTTTCAAAATTCTCTTGTATCTACTTCTTTAACTCACCCAGTTCTATCAGGGCCATCCAATAGGGGAATTTAGTGAATGGTGTGGCTCTAGGTATAAGTTCAATTGAGAACCCTACCTAACGATTTGGGGGTGGTCTGGGTAATTATTTAATAAATAAATTAGTGTATTCTATTGAAATGGAAATTTCTTCCAGGTTGATACATTCCTTTTACTCAACCATCTAAGAAAGGTATGCTTCTTAATAGGGTATGCACAACCACACTGTTGAGGGATTTTCCAAAGAATATTCATGATCTTCCTTTCATTTATGAAGAAGAATCAGATGGTTCATAATATGAAAACATATTTCCTTTTCTTGATAGTTGATGCGTAAAATATATAATGACAGACAACCAATTCTTATTATATAATATAATTCCAAAAAGGGATAGATTAAGAGATTCCTTGGAAGAATATTTCCACATATGCTAACAGAAAAATATTCCAACACTTGGATTACAATGATTACACCACTAGGTATATTTATAAATATATATACATTAATTTATCTAAGATTATATTAAATAGTTCTTGAGAACTTGAAGAAGATAAAGGAATTCGTAGAACAAAAATCAAATAAAACCATTCACATTCTTGAGTGAAAATAAAGTGTACCTTGTAAGACTTTCATTTTCATGCTCCACTCGGTTATTAATGACAGAACAAGCTTTCCCTTTCTCTTTTTTCTTTGTTGGTTGATGATTCTATTTACCCTCAAGGACCTATGGTTTATTGAACTATCTTACATAGTTATCATTCTCTATATAGTTGAATCATTGAACCATGGGTGGTGCATTAGGAGGTGATTTCCTTTTCTCAACCATGTTGGCTGGATTCTTCATATCTCATCGACATTCATGAGCTTAGTGTACTTATATCCCACACTTGATGCATTTTTTTGTTCTTATGAGGTAATTACCATGACATTTCTTTCCACATTTTCACAAATTGGTGGTTGAATACTATTTTTTAATTTTTCACTTAACCTACCAGCCTGAAGATCCACTATTCTCTTCTTATATCTATAACTATGGGACCGTTCCCCAAAATCCATATCAACTTTGAGAGCACATAAAACTACTTATTTTTAATTTACAAAATCTTTAATAGCTATATCCTTGAAAGTTTCTATTTTCAACCACTAAAGAATCTATCTATATTTCTATAATTATTGATAACAAATACCAAAGTATATCTTGAAATCCATGTGTAGTTATCCTAATAATCCATGATAGATTCGACTTCCTTTTTATTCATATCTATGAATTATATGTGATCATTTTTTCAATTATTTAGAGGTAAATACATATTAATAAATATTTTCCTAAAGTCTTCCTACCCCATCTCATCCATTTCATCCTTTATATTGGCGTTCTTTATCAACACCCACCATTGATTTGCCTCTCTATTAAAATTATAGACTCCTAGAGTCACCGTCTCCTTTTAAAAAGTGTGGATCACATAAAATATCTTATCCCTTGAGTTAACCCACTATTCCGAGACAAGTGGATCATAAGATCCTCTAAATATTGGTGGTTTTTTCTATATAAAAGACTCGATATCCAATTTATCCTTATTTAGAGATGAAGGAAATTCCATATGGTTTATGTCCTTATTCATATCCATAGTCAAATGTATAAAAATCGCCATGAATTTTTGAACTCCATATCCCATTGGCAATGGGGACGTCATTCAGGAAATCATTACATTGTCCCTCACATAGGTTGTTATCGTGGTTTCTCCGGGTTCCCACTATTTTTGAAAACAGAAAAGGTTTGAAATAAATTTAAGTCCAAAAATCAAGAATAAATAATTAATTATTTTGTGAAATCAACTCTAAAGGAATATTTTATGGGATCTATAAGTTTATCTATTTTCTAAAACAAATATTCTTGGATGTTTACATATAATTAGACTTATCATAAGGGTTATTACTAGTGTTTTATAATACTTAATAAAAAATTAACTAAATCATACCTCTTACACAAACTATAGTGACCATACATGTTCTTACATGTCTATTACATAATTTTAAAGATAAAAAACAAAATAGTTATACATTCCAAGATCTAAAGGTTTAGTATCTTGGAATAACTGAGATCATACATCACTAATACATAATAATAAAAACATTTATTTAATGCCTTCTTCTTTATCCTTTAAAAATCTAACATTCTCTGAAGAACATGTGTTCACATGAGAATATATATCAAATAAATGGGTGAGATAAAATCCCTATAAGAGGAGGAATAAGGGACATGAATAAATATAACATGGGTGATCATAATCATCATAATAACATCATAATAATTGGACAGTCATCATATAATAGGGGAAAAATGTATAAATTCATGAAATGTGGAAATTCAAAAAAAACATCATGTCATAGATGTTAAATACCACACATAGTTGTGAACAAATATAGCATCACGTTCACACATAAAATATGTGTATAATAATAAAATCATAATTGTGAATAAGGATAACATCATTTTCATACATAAAACGAATTATATAATGAGATACATCACATTACCCAATTAATTACAGAGATATTTAATTTTGGACCCACCCATCACATCAAAATATCTCTATAATCTTGCAGATACTTATAAGATATGACAAACATGGTCATGAAATAACCAATGAAAAGTGATGGGTTTAATAATGATTTAATAAAGAATGATTTAATGAATAAATGTGGGTTTCAAAAATGAATAACTATAAAAAAACTTAATCATAAACATTATCATTCTTGAGTGAAGAAGAAAAAAATCAATAGAAGTAAAAAATTATTTTTAAAAAGAAATGTCTTTTCGGAAAATATTTTTGTTTGGATTATATATAAAGCTGAAGACAAGTATATACCCCAAAATAAAATGGAATAATAGTGAAATAATATTTATATAATATTTGAGTAATTTCCATACATAATATTTCATGAAAGAGGTATAACCTAATGAAAATTAGTTGGGTTCGTGAATACCCTTAGCTTAAATCCCACTTTATTTTATTTCTTTTCCACCTCCCAAATAATAAAATTAAGATTATTAATAAATAGTTAAAGAAGTGAATTATGTTAATTTTTTCAACTATTTATCCATTATATATACTGGATTCTAATTTATAACAATCCTTATTAATTTTGAATTGTTTTGATATCAGGTTTTTATCAAATGTTCCCTTTTTTTGATGTCTTCATTTTTTTTCAAGGTCTTTTATACATAAGTTTAATTAATTACATAAGAATAAAATAAATATTTTTATACATTTATATATTATAAAAAATTTATTTTAACTAAATATAGGTTTGATGATAATAAAAGTATTGGCAGTGTCCTCGTAGGCGATTAACCGACCGCTGACGGGACACTGTTGAAAGAGCCGGAAATGGAAATTTAACATTTATATACATCATAATTATGATACATAAATTTGGTGAAAATAATTAATATAATCTTAAAATATTAAATAAATAATTTTTTATTATTTTTTTTGAAATTAAATGGGAAAAAATAGAGAGAATGATAAAAATAGAGAGAAGAGTGGATAGAAACTTACACTTTCCTCAGTAGAGATTCTCTTGTACGACACTAAAAATCCCATGATGTTTGGAGTGGTTTACTCAAAAGTTTCCCTATGTATTATAAGCATATTGATAGGGAGGATTTGGTTTGAAAATTATATTTGTAAAGTGAGGGAGGAGTGGTTTTACAAGGGGAGGGATAAGAGTTATTTATACTTGAGGAGAGGGGTAGTTTTAGAATAAAATACAAAATAAAATATTATATCAAAGGTAAAATTTTTAATATTTAATTTTTGACTATATAAAATATATATTAATATAATATAATGGTTTGAAGACATTAAAACCATTTATAATTTGGATTTAGTTTCTAATTAAAAAGGAAAGTGAAAAAAATGATTTTTTTTAAAGGAATCACTTTTGACACAAGGTTTTGATAAATATTTTTTTTGGGAATTAAGATAATTATATTTTAATTAATAATTTTTGAAATTAAATATATTTTTTCTAATCATCAATTTCTATAAATTTTTAGGTAATTATTTCATCATAAATTATTTAATTTAAGATACACTGGTTACATAAAAAAAACTATAATTTTACTATTCACTTGAAAATTGATGTATTTTAGAAAATTTCCAAAAAATAACCCTTGATAAATTTTGATGTGATTATTTTAAAAATGAAATTAATTTTATCAAAATAAATATCTCATATAGGTAATTTTAATTTTTAATATAAAAATTATGATTTTTATTAAACTCTTTAAAATATAGTTTATTAAAAATGTGGTTATATTTTTTTTGAGAATTTGAATCGTGATATTTAGATTTTATAATTATAATATATATATATACTTAAATTAGTCATGGTAAATATTATTTATATCAAAATTTATTATTTTAAGGTAAAATTACTACTCCAAAGGTCATGTTACTATTCCCAATGGTAGGTTTACTATTCTAAAGATAAAAAAACTATTCCAACGGTCACATTACCTCCTATAAATACCTATAAATTAATTAATTCATTATTAAAATAATTTAATCTCACAGTTATATATTTTCATTTTTTATAATGTTGATTGGTTTACTAATATTTGGTTTCTTTTCTATAGTGTTATTCATGGGAGGGCTGATTCTAACATATTAGGGATGTCTATATTTATCCATTATAGTTTATATATTTTCTATTTTTTCCTCTTGAAATAATTGGAATTTTAATGGTTTTATTCATTGAATAATGTAACTATTTTCATTAAGGAAATAATGTGTTTTGGGTTTTTCTATGTGTTGTACGTGTGTAATATTGTATAATATAATAAAAATTCATTCCAATAATCAAATATAATTTATAAACTCTATTTTATCACAGTAACACCCCTGGTTTTTGGTTTTCACTTATTATTGTTTTTATATAATAATTTGGTTCCATTTGGTTTTCAGAGACATTTGTGGGTTCCTGGATTAAATAAGAAGGGTTTAGTATTTTTGGGATTCACCATAGTCTCTACCACATCGTGGTAAAGTCCATAGTAAATTTTTTGTTTTTTTTTTGTGTTTTGGATGTCCATGAATTGGAGTTAACATGGCTGATAGGACGTCACCACACACTAGAAGTTGCCATTTTGTTGGGCATGATGGCTGGGAGGCCCACCTATAAAAAATTACCAGACCAAAATGGTGTGATAGATGGGTTTGTGAGTTAAAATAAACCTAACGAAATGAACTACACTGTTGTCTAGGTCATGGTGTTTTCTCTAGTAAAATGGAATTGGTGAGCACACTATATTGTTGTCTAGGGCATGGTGATGGTCATTATAAATTTTGAAAAGGATGATTTTACTACAGATTCTGTAGGGTATTTTTGAGGTTGAATGGGAACCACATTAGATTTTTTATGGTATTTTTAATGTATTTTTGGAAAAATATTTCTCTAAGAAAAACCATCATTCATACTCTTTTAGATTTTGGTTATCAAACCAGGAAGATTCGGTGGAGTTTTAAGACAACAACTTATCTAATGAAGTTATTATTCTTTGATCGTGTTTTGTAATAGATCATTGAGGTAAGTAAATTATATATCTCCCCATTTTCATAAAAATGTAAAGGTTTTTTATATCCAAAATTATTTTCATGTGATTTTCAATGGAAAATACTTTTAAATTCACATGGGATTGATCCATTTTTTAACGTCTATAAAATAATTCATTTTGATTAAAGCTCACTTTGTGTTTGAAAAAAATTTAAAATATAAATGTATTATGAAGTAATATTTAAATGATAATTTGGAATACATAGGTTTTTATGTGTTCATGATTACATTATGAGGAACCATGTTAGATTCAAATTCCATTTCCTTTTCCAACTGGGGCACTTAGGTTCATGGACAAGTGACAACATGGTACATAAGATGATTGAACACTCATGTGTATTAGAAATATCATCTTGGATGAATTATTGCGTTTTTGAGTATATAATCTATTTTGATATGCTATTTTCCTACTTTAATATGAATGACTATGGATAACTATTTTTATACTCATGCATGTTTATGTAAATTGTGCTAACTTTTTCTCTTCATAGTGTTATGTGTAGAAAACTTCTCGTGGATTTCCTACTATGTTATGATATTCACCCCTACATATGAAATTTGGTTCATTATAGATGATGTTTGTCATTACACTAGTAAGGGGAAGACTTTACATCTCTCTTGAAGAGGATCCTGATGATATAGGTTTTGTGGTGGTGGGTGGAGCTTGGAGATGTTAGGGTTGGATGATTAGAATAATTCCACATGAGTGTCGTTGCGTCAGGATGTATTTTTTGTATTGAGAGATATTGTACCTTACTTTTTGTTGCTACTCCAATTTTTTTCTTCTTAGATTTTGATTTATCAATTTTTCTCTCTTGAATCATATAGTATCATGGTTTTTTATATTATTATATTTGATAGGATATGTATTTTAAAAAGGTAAATCATCCACCAATGATCATGTAAGACCTCAATATTTATTATCATCCTTTGGTGCCCTAGGAATATCACTAAAGATCAGCAGTGCCTCTGCTTCATTACAAAGAAATTAGTCAAGGGTGGGATGTTACCTTTTTTCTATAAGTGGTTAGTGAGAGTTCTATATTTTTCTCAATTAATATGATGATAAAATATGAAAAATATATATTCATCTTAAAATTAGTTAAAACTGGGAATAAAATTAAATCTCCAAAGATTAAATTAAATCGGTAACCCATGTTCTAGGGATTTAGATTTAATGAGGTGGATTTACGGGCTTCTTGGAACACATTTATGTACATATATTGATATGGTATTTAGAAATATAAGTTGAAACAATTGAAAAAAAAATAATTAAAAACATATTAGGGAATAAATCTATCTTAAAGACATGTATGAGGCATAAGAGGAGATTAAAATAGAAAGTATAATTCTATCTTCTTTAGTGATGGATACATCACATATTCCATGATATTTAGTAAATATGATATTTACAACACATGAATAATGGTAAGAAAATACTAGATAAATATTGGAGAACTACATGGAATGAATTCAAAAATATCTAATATTACTTGAGAAACTATAAAGTATATGTACCTAGTTCTCGTAGATGAAGGTATGCTAGTTACAAAGGGGTTAAAAAATAGTCTTCATTCTAATCATCTTGATCAAGTATCATTGTTATGTGAAGGCAATGAGACAACTATGATCATTGAATCCAATGGTATCCATATATATAAATAATGACTATTTTTTCACTTCTTATATAACAATATAAGTGCTATTAAATTTACAATGAATTTTTCTAGTTATTGGAATCAGAACCAAAATGAAATGTATTATCATAATATTAAATTTTATAAACTTATGATAATGGTATTATCCAATATATAAATGTTTTTATAGAGAAAAAAAGAGACACACATGGGAATATAATCTCTTGATGGATATTTTTCTCAAGTAGGTGAAGTCATAGATAACAGAGTCGCCAAAAATAATGGCAGGGAAAAACCAGTGACTATAGTAATTGCTGATCATAAGTATGATTTTATCATGTGAGAGTTAAAGAGATGATAGTAATCAAGTTGTATCTAGTGAAAATGATATTTTTTTGAAAGTGGGTACCATGTAACCGACTTTATAAATATTTTTTTATTACATAATAATGTATACAACCAGTCATGCATGATGTATTCATATTATAATAGTGTTCATACTTCTATGACCACTATTTACTTGGTAAATTCCTTATATAACATTTCATATAAATAGGTTATAATAGTTCTACACTATAATGTGAAACTTGTGATATTATGAGAGTAATCTTAAAAATTCTATATGGTCTAGATACATCACACTAATGAGATAAATATTAGTTTTGACTATTATGTGATGAGGCCTCATAATCAATGAAACATTTTATCATGAAGTTATAACTTTTTAATCTCGAGTAGAGGAGATCCTGGGGACTGACCCACCAATAATAACACCTCATGTTTCAGGTGTCATTTTTTGTTCCTATTTACGAGCACATATATTGGTCTCTCTAATTGAGGGAATATCAAAATATATGATTTTATAGCATACTTTAATGAAATATAAAACCATTAAACTTATTTCATGGTGAGGTATTTTATGTTGGGTGCATCATTAGTGGTATTACATTGATTTAATGAGAATGTATGGATTGGTTTCATTCGAAATAAAGAGATATTTTGGTCTCACTTGACAAGGATGGAAATACATTTACTAAATTATTGCCTATGGTAGAAGCAGATAATTCCTTAAGGTAAGGTTAAAAAAAATGAAAACAAAAAGTTTTCATCATCATTTATGATGTATTATGAGATAAAGTTATTATATTACACAGAGCTTATTAATTGGAGGTTTTCATTAGTATAAATATACATTATAACTTTAGGGGTCATGATGTATTGCTATAAACCACTCTTGTTATATGGGTATTACTCATGGTTATTGAGATAAAGTTCTAGAGAGTTTTACACAAAGCATGTTCAAAATCTCCATCGATTATAGGGAATCCAAATTTTGGACATGGTGATCCCTGTGGTGGGGGACAAGATATGTCCATGTTTGATCAATTGTAAGAAAAATTAATTCAATATTATTAGAGTATAAATAATATTTATTGAATTTATTTATTCACTGTATTCACAAGACATTCCATGAATATAAAAAAGGTATTATTTGGATGATTATTTGATATTTAATATTCAAGAATTTTTAATAATAAAGGGACATAAAATTTGATTTAATGACATATATTTTATTACATAATGGATTTAAGATGTTACAATAATGTGATAATATTTATAAAATTTTCGATGAGTTCACGATGTCATATATATCGAATTAGGATAAGTTAGATGATTTTATTTATTAAAAGGCCTAGGTGAAATTTTAATAAATTAAACCTACCTTTATATTATATATTAAGAAAAAATTTAGTGCACTATTCATCCAATCAAATTACCACTCTTCTCATTATCACTATCTCATGTTTCTGATATATAAGAGAGATATATTATTAACTCGATCCATGTTATCCCTTATGGATTGAAGAAATGATGATCAGGTTTTCATAGAGACTTTTAAAAGTTCTATATTTCTATTTTATAGAAACTAGACCACGAATATAAGTGATTGATAAGCTTCTGTAATGTTTGAGGATGATCTAAAGGGTTCTAATTTTGGTTTGTTCAAGTGACAATCATTGGCAATGTGTGTGCACACATTCGATCAAAATCAAATGAGGTATGATTTTTATTTTTATTTTTGAGATTATTTAATTCACACAAGATCCCCATGTTTTTAAATAGGAGACACCTCATCCCCAAGGATGATACAATTATAACGTCCTGATTCCAGAAGCCACCCAGAGGCACCCCATACTCGGTTGGTCACATGGCCTTAAGCGCATTTCCTTAAATTCCAGAGGCTGTCGACTAGCAGAAAGGGCCTTGGGTGTGGTAGTGGGGAAACTATGACCTCATTGGTAGAGTACACAGCGAAAGTAACAAAACATGCAATAGCGGAAGAAGTAAATATCCAAAAATGCACAAGTAAACATCGGAAGACTAAAACAATAAACCAATAAAGCACATATGTATATATGAAATGATACATGATACATACCTAGGAAAATAGCCAAACATGTCACAATTCTAGAAATACAAATAGTACCAAAACTTTTACAAAAGAAAAGATAAACAGCTCCTTAGCATCGCAAGCCTAAGGTTGGTCCCATGCTCTCATTCTCCAAAGCAATCATGTACTAGAAGTCGAAGGGCACTTGCCCTTTTCTATACATGCAACAACATAGTTTATTTGGGCCCAAAAGCATGGCCCAAACAGGGTGTGAGACTAAATCCCAATAGGAAACCACCCGAAGATATGTGCCTAACAGTCAGTGAGTATATCGCAGGTAATAGCATAGTAAGCAGTAGACAGTAACAATAAACAACAGGTAGTAATCAGCAAGCAGTAACAGGATGAAATACAACAGTAATCAATCCACAAAACAACAAGCAGCAGTGAAGAAAACAACTAACCACAAAATGAACCCCTATGGGAAGTACTCGCAGCCAACCCCTCTGGTCCTATCCAAGAAGTACCAACAACCCTCTGGGAAGTGCACTCAGCCTAACCCCTCTGTTTTGGTCATATAAAATTATAAGACTTTCTGGGGAAGCTCCCTCGGTCAATTACCCTTATAGTATGGGGTGGTCAAGGACTCTCTGAGGAAGTTCACACGGTCTAACCCTCTTATAGCCCCAAAGTATAGAAACTATCTGAGGAAGCTCACTCGATATATTCCTCCTATATTATTAGGTCTATCGCAGAATCTCTCAGGAAGCTCGCTTGGACAATTCCTCATCTATCCTGGAATGGTTTAAGGAAATTCAAACAAGTAAAGACTCTCTAAGGAAGCTCACTCAGTCTACCCTCGTGTAGTCTATAATATCCAAGACTATCTGGGAAGCTCACTAGGTCTATCCCCTGTAGTCTATAATAACCAAGACTCTCTGAGGAATCTCACTCAGTGCACCCTCCTGTAGTCTACAATATCCAAGACTCTATGGGATGCTCACTTGGTCTATCCCTAATAGTCTATAACACCAGGTTATCATGGTCCTGTTCCAGTCATTGCATAACAATACTATAAGTCCAATGTACACCTATAGAGCTACTTGGCTAACCAAAGTACACCTATAGAGATACTTGGTTAATCAGTCTAAAACATAACAAACATGTCAAGAATATCACTCCATCCTACGATCACAAGGCATGGAATCAAGCACAATGGAAAAGGATAAACAAGATACAATGGTCATAACAGAAACAAAGCATGGGAAAAACATCCAATCATATAAAATTATCCCCATACAAGATCAAATTACTTCTACACAAGCATACAAGAAAGGCAGGAAAACAACAGGGGAAAAATGGTAAACACGTAATACCCCGTTCACAGGTATTGGTGGAAATTTTCACATAAAAATCAAAGACTTCTAAAGGTAAGACCCAAAACACCTACCTTGAAGCTAGGAGATCAAATACTTTGACCACGAGGCTTGATTCCCCTTAGAACAGAATAGATCTACGAAAACACACAAAACGTTCAACCCATGATATCTCGAGAAAGAGGGAAAATCATGGAATGAATCTGAATAGGAAGGAAGAGCTCACTGTTGCGATTCCATCGCAATCGACAGAGGTCAATTAGGAAAACGGACGGAGGCTCAGGGGATTAGAGGATGTTCACAACCGTACGCGTCACTCTCGGTCAAAGAACCCAGAGAAGAAGATATTTCCATCGATTAGGCATGACCCCAGCCCGTTTAATGAAAAAACAGAAAGTACACGGTGTGTACTTCTGGGGTACATGGTATGTACTTGGCCTTTCCGCACTCTGCTTTAAGTAGCATCCTCATCTCCCCTACAAACAATGTGTGTGGCCCGGACACAGCCAACACACGGCCTCGTTTGGCGACAAGGTACATGACGTGTACTTATAAAGTACATGGCGTGTACTTTGAAAATTTCCTGATTTTCCTATTTTTCTCAAAAATGACTAGAAAAGGAAAAACATACCTGAAACGAAGATTTGGGTTCTTACAAAATTCCCCCCTTAAAGAAATTTGTCCCCAAATTTCCCTAGCGAGGCCCAGAAGAAGATACCTCGAACAACTCCGGCCACTGCGATTGTACATCGGCCTCCCTCTCCCAGGTCTCATCCTGTACTCACCCGTGTTGCCATAACACCCGTACGAGAGGAACAGACCAACCACAAAGAACCTTCATACTACGATCGAAAATCTAGATAGGATGCTCCTCAAATGATGCATCCACTTCAACCTCAACCTCCTCAGGTTGAAAGACATGAGACGGGTCTAAAAAGTGACATCGGAGCTGAGAGACATGGAAGACGTCGTACATAGCCCGGTACCTCTGAGGTAACTGCAACTGATAGGCAACCGACCCACTCTCTTCAACACCTCAAATGACCCTACGTACCATGGTGAAATCTTACCCTGTATTTGAATCCTCTTGTGTCCCAACCTCGGTGCGACATGTAGGAAAACATGATCCCCGACCTCGAACTCCAGAGGCCGTCTCCGCTGACCAGCATAAGATTTCTATCAAGACTGCGCTATATCCATCCTCTTCCGAATCAACTCTATCTGCTCTTAGGTATCCTGAAAAAGACGAGGTCCCAGCAAATATGCCTCTCTTGCCTCCAGCCATCACAAAGGTGATCGACATGGCCTACTGTACAAAGCCTCGTAAGGTGCTATCTGCATGGTCACCTGAAAAATGTTTTTTTAGGAAAACTCTACAAGAGGAATATGCTTCTCTCAAGAACCACTAATGTCTATAATGAAAGCTCAGAGAATATATTCAAGAACCTGGATCATATGCTTGGACTGGCCATCTTTTTGGTGATGGTATGATGTACTCAAAAGTACATGTGTACCCAAGGCCTTCTGAAGCCCCATCTAAAACCGATACATAAAACATGCATCCATGTCTGAAACAATGGAGTGTGGAACTCCATGCAGACGTACAATCTCTCGGATTTACAACTGCCCCATCTCATCGAAACTGAAGGTCTCCTTGATCGACAAGAAATGAGAAACCTTCATAAGCCTGTCGACGACAACCCAAACAACATAAATCCCTCAAGGATACCTCGGTAACCTGATCACTAAGTCCGTCACAACATCATTCCACTTCCACTTGGGAATGGGAAACTACTGTAAAATCCCTTCTGGTCGCTGATGCTCTGCTTTCACCTGCTGACAAGTAGAACATCATATGACGAACCCAGCAACATCTCTCTTCATACCCAACCACCATTACTGGCAGTGCAGATCACGATACATATTTGTGATGCCAGGATGAACTTCCCAAACTGAGGAATGGGAATCCTACATCAGCTCCTCACATATGTCTACTGGCACCCATACGTGTCCCTGGAAATGAAAGATCTCATCCTCTGCCACTGTGCATCCAGGAAGAGGGTCCTCTCCGGACACACTCTCCCGTAAGACTAGGCCTTCTGAGTCTGATAGCTGCCTCATTCGTACACAATCAAGAAGGATAGAGGTAACAACTACAGAAGATAGAAAAGTCTACCCCTATTTTTCATCCACCTCCAAATGCATCTCAGAGAATAGAGCCATATGCTGCCACTCACTACTGGCCTCCTGAACTGCCTGAATCTGAGTTCTTCTACTCAACGCATCTGCCACTGCGTTTCCCTTTCCCGGCGTATGGTTAAGATCAATGTCGAAGGACTGAAGATACTCAACCCACCTACGATGTCTCAGATTCAGATCATGCTGAGTGAAGATGTACTTGAGACTCTTGTGGTCAGTGAAAACCATAATGTGCTCTCCCAGAACGTTATGTATCCAATAGCTTAAGGCATGTAAAATAGTTGATAACTCTAGATCATGCATCAGGTAGTTCCTCTCATGCGGTCTCAACTGCCGAGACCCGTAAGCAATGACCCCTTCTCCCTGCATAATCACAGCTCTTAGTCTAATACCTGAAGCATTGCAGTAAACAGAAAAGATCTTGCCCGACTCTGGAAAGACTAGTATCGGTGCTGACGTCAACCTCCCTTTCATATCTTTAAAGGATGTATCACTCGAATCTGACCATAAGAACATCGCCCCTTTCTTTGTCAGACCTGTCAGTAGTGCTGTAAGGCATGAAAAGTCATGTATAAAATGCCTGTAGTATCCAGCCAGCCCTAGAAAACTCTGCACCTCAAAGACATTCTTCGGCTGCTCCCAGGAAACTACAGCTCTCACTTTGTATGGGTCTACAGATACTCCTGTCTCTGAGATATTGTGACCCAATAAGTGAATCTGATCCATCCAAAAGTGGCATTTCAAGAGTTTATCATAAAGCTGATTCTCTCTCAGTGTACTCAAAGTGATCTCAAGATGGGTATCATGGTCGTGTCGAGTGTGAGAGTACACCAAGATATCGTCCATCAAGACCACCACGAAAGATTACAAGTATGGATGGAACACTCGGTTCATCAGCGCCATGAAAACTGCTGGCATGTTCATGAGACCGAACGGCATAACTGTATACTCTTAGAGACCATACCTACTCTTGAAGGCTGTAAGAGGTATATTTGGTGGTCTAATTTCCAAATGATGATAGCTAGATCTCAAATTGATCTTCGAGAACACCCTGGCTCCTCAAAGCTGATCAAAGAGGTCATCAATCCTCTGCAAGTGATATAAGTTCTTGACTGTAAACTGGTTCAGCTTCCGATAATCCACTCAAATCCTAAGGGTGTCATCTGCCTTCTTCGCAAAAAAGGGAGGAAACCCCCATGGAGAAGTACTGGGTTGGATGAAACCCTTTTCCTGCAACTCCTCCAACTGCTTCTTCAGCTCCTGCAACTCAGGTGTAGCCATCCTGTGAGGAATGGAAACTAGTGCCACTCCTAGAACGAGCTCAATAGAAAATTCTACCTCACGCTCTGGAGGAAAACCTGAAAATTCCTCTGGAAAGACATTCCTAAAACGATCCACCACAAGAGGAAAGTCTAACTATGAAGTATCCCAGTCATCCAGATAATGACTGTCAATCTGAGCTGTAACTCCTCCTAGAACATGATGCTCTGGTCAAGCTCTACCTGCCTGGACATCCCACTCACCTCTATGAAGAAATGATCCACCCTCTATGGATATGAAACTCACCCTACGAAGATAGAAATCGATGACTACCTGGAAGGGAACTAACTAGTCCATACTGAGAATGACATCATATCCTGTCATCTCTAGAACATAGAGGTCCCATAAGAAGTGACACCCTGCAACCTCAAGAGGGCACTCTCTGCACTGACGTACGCTAGACATCCTCATTCCTAATGGTGTATCAGGAGTCAATATGTCAGCAGATGAAAAGATATAGAGCCCAAGGCTCTCCACAACAACAACAGAGATAAAGATATATGTGTAGCACATGTATCAAAAAGAGCTAAAGATAAAATAGAGGCTACTAAGATCGTAACTCGAACTGTAGAAGGTACGAGATCCTGCTCCTGATGGGTATGATACACAGCGAATGTCTGGCCTGCACCTCGTCCCTATGACCCTGGTTGACTACCCTGAGCTGATCTACTCTGGTGTCCCTGGTAACTTGTTGACTGACCACCAAGGCCGCGACCTCCACCTTGGCCCGAACGGCCGGAAGAACTCTAGTTCCCCGATTGGTGAGAAACTGGTGATACATCTCCTATACATGGGGTCATATAAGAACCCCTACCGCTAGCTGTAGGTGAGAAGATCTGAAAAAAATGCTCAAGATGACCCATCTTGCCGCAAGATCGGCACTCCATCAGATCTCTCTAGCACTAAGGACTAGTATGCCTGCTCCTACCACACTGGTAACATACAACTAGGCTGCCCGAAGATACATTTAGCCTACTCTGATCTCCTCGATCAAACTCCCTGTGGTGTTTCTCGCTATCAGTAAGAGAAACACTAACTCTAGATGTCGAACTGCCCTGGCTCACTGCTCCAGAATCCCTCATATTTCCCTCAGAGATTAGTGCTTGGTTGACGATAGATGATATTGAAGTAAACCTGATGATATTCACCAGGGAACAGATCTCCTACCTAAGACCGTCCTCAAACTTCCTAGAATGGAACAACTCATCACCTGCTGGAATCGGAATGAAGCACTGCAGATCAGCAAAATGAGATGAGTACTCCATAACAGAAAGAGTACCCTACTCGAGACTCATAAAGTCCTGAGTGCGGTCAGCCCTCAAGGTCTCTGGATAGAAATAATCGTATAAGATGTGACAGAACTCATCCCAAGTCATACTCTGCTGGCACCCTGACTATGAGATCAACTCCCACCACCTCTTGGAGGTGTCTCGAAGCATATTAGTAGCAAGCTTCACCCTCTTCTTTGGAGGTATC
Source organism: Viscum album (assembly GCA_963277665.1). Taxonomy (NCBI): domain Eukaryota; kingdom Viridiplantae; phylum Streptophyta; class Magnoliopsida; order Santalales; family Viscaceae; genus Viscum; species Viscum album. Next base: position 2,106,887,714 of record OY728137.1, on the reverse strand, counting down.
TCCAGATGCTCGAAGATTGTCAGCGAGGCCTCTATCCATGACTCTGCAGCCTGGCGTCCTCCATCCACTGAGAAAGTAGGAGGATGCTACTACTGGAAAACCTGCGTCAACATAGCTATCGATGAGGTAGGAGGAGGCGCTCCCTGAAAGGTATGCATCATCCTCAGGAAGTCCTCCCTGAACTGTGCATCGACACCTGCAATGGGTATAACTGCTGGTGCCAAGGCTGGAAAAACAAGATGATCTATAGGAGGTCCCCGATCAGCCATATACACTGTCTAATCACCGTCTGGAAGCTGATGTATGACTAGATGAAGTCTCATAGGCATAGCTCTGAAAGATCAAAAGCAAACCTTAGATCAGGATTTTCAAGGGTAGAGAACACAAGAGTGTAAAACAAAAATAGAAGGAAGAACACTCAAGTTTACTAGACATGACTACACAATGTGTATAAAAACTACATGGCATGTTTCTTAAGGCCATTCACATGGGCATGTACTTCTTCCACCTTTGGTTGTGTAACACACCATACTACGCAGCGTGTACTTCATCTTCATTTCCCTGCCCGAGTATCTTTACACGGCTAACTCACACGGTCCTTTTAAACCTAGACTACACGACGTGTTCACTAAGGACACGACGTGTAATATAGAAGGGTTTGGAAGACCGTGTTGTTAGTTAAACGGTAGGCTACACAACTGTCCCTTACACGGCGTGTTCCGAACAAACACGACATGCATAGGAGAGATAACATCGTCCCGTGTTTTTCATGACACATCCGGGTACCAGAACAAGACTACACGGCGTGTTCGTAACCAACATGGCGTGTACTACATGAGTTTCCCCAACCCGTGTTGTTAGTGACACGGCCGGGTACGTGGCTCACTACTACACGACGTGTAACGACTGTATACGACATGTTTCTGAAAGCTTTTTCACCACCATGTGTTTTTTCTCACACAGGCAGTGACACGGTCTAAAACTAAACGATGTGTAGTCAAGTACAAACCGTGTATTCTAGTTTTTTCCAGCCAGTAGCTCGGAAACAACACCGAAGCCCAGAAAAAACTGAAAAAAAACATGAAGGTGCCAAATTCTGATCCGTGAGGGCCCATACTCCCCGAAATCCAAAGCTTTGCACCTCCTATATATTATATACAAGGAAAAAAATCCAATGATCCACCATGTTCCAATTCATGAGGGCCCATAACACATCAAGAACCAAAATTTGGCCTTCATTTAAGAAAGGAACAAAACAAAAAGTTCCTTTATAAAACTACAGGGATTTTATCAAAGCATCTATCACAAAATAATGCATAATATACACAATGTATATCACAACAACATGAAATCGCTAATGCACCCTAGATGGCATGGCGAGAATTCATGGAATGTGATTTCTAACAAGTTCCTATATGATGCATGAGATGGCATACCCTCATCTCATCGAGTTGCGACTAAAATAAAACCACACTAGCACAACAATAACAACACAAGGCATGTGAATCACTCTAGGTGAAATCATATCAACCGTAAAATCTCAAACCAAGAAACTGCAATAAAATAGGTAGATTGGATTTTCCCTGTACACGGGTTAGCTACTCCCAGGCACAACATATTACCAAGTACCGAATCCATCCTATCCCTGACTAAAGGATCAAAACATTAAATCAAGAGAAAATAATGACTCTGATACCACTTTGTAATGTCTTGGTTCTGGAAGCCACCTAGAGGCACCCTGTACCTGGTTGGTCACATGGCCTCAAGCACATTTCCCCAAATTTCAGAGGTTGCTGAATAGTAGCGAGAGCCTTGGGTGTGGTAGTGGGGAAACTATGCCCTCATTGGCAGAGTACACAGTGGAAGTAACAAAACTTGAAATAGCGGAAGTAGTAAATATCCAAAAATGCACAAATAAACAGAGGAAGACTAAAACAATAAACCATTGGATCACATATGTATATATGAAATGATTTATGATACATATCTAGGAAAACAGCCGAACAGGTCACAATTCTAGAAATACAAACAGTACCAAAAAAGTTACAAAAGAAAAGATAAATAGCTCCACAGCATCGCAAGCCTATGCTTGGTCACATGCTCTCCTGATTTAAAGTAATAAAGTACCATAAGTTGAAGGGTGATTTCCATTGTTTATACCTGCAACAACATAGTCTATTTGGGCCCAAAAGCATGGCCCAAACAGGGTGTGAGACTAAATCCCAGTAAGCAACCACCTGAAGATATGTGACTAACAGTCAGTGAGTATATGGAAGGTAATAGAATAGTAAGTAGTAGACAGTAACAATAAACAATAGGCAGTAATCAGCAAGCAGTAATAGGATGACATACAACAGTAATCAATCCACAGAACAACAAGAAGCAGTAGAGCACACAACTAACCAAAACAGAAACCCCTCTGGGAAGTACTCGCAACCAACCCCTCTGGTCCTATCCAAGAAGTAAAAATAAATCCTTGGGTAGTGCACTCAGCCTAACCCCTCTGGTTTGGTCATAAGAAATTATAATAATCTCTGTGGAAGCTCGCTCGGTCAATTCCCCTTATAGTCTGGGGTAGTCAAGGACTCTCTGAGGAAGATCACATGGCTTAAGCCTCTTATATCCCCAAGGTCTATAAACTTTCTGAGGATGCTCACTCGGTCAATTCCTCCTATAGTCTCAGGTCTATCGCAGTCACTCTGAGGAAGCTCACTCTATCAATTCCTCTAGCCTGGAATGGTTTAAGAAAATTCAAACAAGTAAAGACTCTCTGAGGAAGCTCATTCGGTCTACCACCTGTAGTCTATATTATCCAAGACTCCCTGGGAAGCTCACTTGGTCTATCCCCCGTAGTCTATAATAACAAAGACTCTCTGAGTAAGCTCACTCGATCTAACCTCCTGTAGTCTACAATATCCAAGACTCTCTAGGAAGCTCTCTTGGTCTATCCATTGTAGTCTATAACACCAGGTTCTCATGGTCCCATGCCAGTCAGTGCATAATAATGATATAAGGACAAAGTACACCTATAGAGATACTTGGATAACCAAAGTACACCTATAGATCTACTTGGTTAATCATTCTACAACATAACAAACATTTCAAGAATATCACTCCATCCTATGGTCACAAGGCATGGAAACAAGCACAACAGCCAAGGTTAAACAAGATCCAAAGGTCATAACAAGAACAAGGCATGGACAAAACATCCAATCATAGAAAATTATCTCCATACAAGATAAAATTACTTCTACACAAGCATACAATAAAGGAATGAAAACAACAGGGGAAAAATGGTAAACACACAATACCACGTTCATGGGTATTGGTGGAAATTTCCACATAAAACTCAAATACTTCTAAAGTTAAGGCACAAAACACCAACCTTGAAGCTAATAGATCAATATACTTTGACCATGAGGCTTGATTCTCCTTAGAACAGTGCAGATCTATGAAAACACACAAAATGTTCAACCCACGATATCTCGAGAAAGAGGGAAAATCATGGAATGAAACTCAAGAAAAAGGAAGAGCTCACCACAGAGGTTCCAACGAAATCGACGACGGTCGATTCAGAAAACAGACGGATGTTCGAGTGATCAGAGGATGTTCACGGTCGTACGGGTCGCTCTCGGTCGAAGAACCTGGAGAAGAAGACTTTTTCGTCGATTAGGCGTGACCCTAGTCCGTTTAATGAAAAAATGAAAGTACACGACGTGTACTTCTGGGGTACACGGCATATACTTGGGCTTTCCGTATCCACTTTAAGTGGCTTACTCATTTCCCCTACACACCGTGTGTGTGTCCTAGACACGGCCAACACATGACCTCGCTTGGAAACAAGGTACACGACATGTACTTATAAAGTACACGGTGTGTACTTTGAAAATTTCCATATTTTCCACTTTTTCTCAAAAATGACCAGAAAAGGAAAAACATACCTGAAATGAAGATCCGGGTTCTTACAAAAATGTTGATCACATTATTTCAAAAAATTAATTCCTTCAATCACATGATTATTTTGTTTTCTCTGTACCAACACTTTATGTGTCTACTCGAGTCCTCTAAAATCCTTTTTCCAGAGATATTACATAATGTGACATATGTGGTCTCTATCCCAACTCATCATCACAACCATTTATACACATAATAACATCTCAATCACAATAGTTAATATTTTTTTCTCTCCAAGATGATATCTTAAACTCGTACTCATAGAAAACATGAAGATGTTGATAGTTTTATTATTAATAAAGCCAACACTAACTATCCATAGATTTAACAAAATATATCATAACATCACAAAAAATCGCCCGAGTTAATATTATACATTCTTACCTTCCTCTAAAATTGTAGTTTACCCAGTAAGTACTTTTTCATGTGTCATCTGTAATTATCATGTGGGATAATACATAAGTTTCCCATAAATATTGCAAAGTACACATTTATGACTACTGATGGGTTTTAGGGGATCATCTCATTATCATTGGTAGTGAAAGAAAACCCAAATATTTCTGATCTATCCTAGATAGAATAAAAGTGATAGGTTTTATAAAAAACACAACATGCACTTTTTATCAAGTAATATTTCATTTTCTCTTCCTAGTACACTTGATGATGATCTCAAAAGAATAAAACTAACACTTACTAATTCTGAAATATTACCAAATCATTAAGATGTTGTGACCCAGGTAAAACCCCAAACCCACACTTCAAGATTTACTACATAAAAATGTTGTGTATTTTTTTATTTTATGAAGACAACTGAAAAATACACAGAAAAATTTACACTCTTGGACCCTTTCCAATCTAGGTTTTAAATAATTAGACAACACTATTCCATTTCATCACAGTTTTAAAAAATAAAATAAAATAACTATTTTTTTCATTCCCTAAGTTAAAAAGAAAATTCATTCGTTTTAGAACATCAAAAATACCTGTGATTTTTTTTTCAAAACATGGGGGAAGCATTAAATTGACCAGTAAAGGTTTTAGAACCAGTGAATAACCATTTATAATTTTTTTTTAAATTATTTGAAAATAATTTACATCGAATATAAATATTTGATATATATATATATAACTTTCAAAAATACTTATTTTGAAAATTCATTTCAGAAAAATAGTTATTTGAAAACAGTTTTATATTTCTCTTTAAAATCATTTGAAAATAATAATTTATATTTTGGATTAAAATGATACTTGAAATATATTATAAAACCCTTTTGGCCACAAGCACTATCACCAATAGGACAATATCCTGTGAGAATGGGAGTTAAGTCCTCATTCCTCATTCTCCCTCATGATACCCAAGGGTCAAATCAAAATTTTAAGAATTTTTTTTGAAGATCTGTATTTCATATAAATAACCCATTAAAATATTTCAAAATATTAGTTAAATTATTTTTAATCTAGAAAATAATTTACATCCTCAATAATTTTCAAAAACTGGTTTTCCTAAATCTCTTTAGACTTTGTAGCGATTCATAAATTTAATAAATTAGATTTCATAACTGAAAATTAAATTTAAAACCAGAGTTTAATATAATATGCATAAAATATTGATGATATTCATATTTCATGGAAATGTATATAAAAATTCAACATCAATAATTATGATTCACATAATATTATAATTTAATAAAACTTTATTCTATTAATTATACAAATTTCCCTCTAAAATAATTTTTATAAATAAAATATAATTTTTTAAACACGTGATAATTCAAACTATTAAATAACTCAAGTAAAATATATAATTTTAACACTATCATGTTTTAAAAATAAGATAATTTCTTTCAAGAATATAATTTTTGAAAACATAAACACTGGAAAATAAATAAAATTCACTTAATTTTAATTTTTTTTAAAAATAAAAATGAAATCATGTTTGATTTTGAACATGAATTTTTTTAACAGAATTTAAAAACATTTATAAATATAAAAATTAAACACATTTAATTATACATTAAAAATAATAATAATCTTTTTGATGTACAATTTCCAAATGATATTTTATGCAAAATAAATCTTATAAAAAATAATATCTCTTGCTGAGAAATTTAAAAAACAGAACTTATATATGTAATTTTGAAAAACATACCCCCTTAAAAATTAAAAACTTAATAAAAATAGAATAATGAAATACTTACATTACCATAGAATAAATTCAGACATCATATGGTGTATTAGAATATAAATTAGATGAGAACGAACGGAAGTTTTGAGGAATAGGAATTGTGTTTCTTAGAGTCAAACTGAAATATATTTATAGTAGTGTTTTGTATACAACATACACTTTATGCGATTAATAAAATAAAGGAAGATGTGTCTCAAATATATGAAAATATTCTCCATATTCAAAACTACATGAAAAGTATAATATTTATATATAATATCATTTTCTCCTCACACCAAGTTTATGTTTCAATGAAGGAGGTTTTCAGATAAATAAATTTGAGTAGTACTGGATATTGAATGAAGGATAAAAACACAAGGGTATATTTTTAGATATTACCAAAAATCATAATTGAAGAGATTAGATACACTAAAAAATGATAGAAAAATATATATTTTATATATTCGGTTCAATGTGATTTTTAATATTCTTCTCATTATTGAATCGACAAAAATCCTATATAAATAATTGAAAAAACGATTTAAAAAGATTACCATATTTAATATTAATAGGGAAAGAATATTTAGATAAAAATTATGAAGAATAAAGAACAAATGTTGTCTGAATTTTTGAAAACTGAATGGAAATTTATTTAATACAAGTAATTCATATAACTATTACAACAAAAATTATTTTAAATGTAGAATATTTCTTAATCTAAAATATTTTTTCCTGAAAATAATAATTTATTTTAAAATAATATATTATAAGATTTTAAAGGTATTAAAAAATATTTTAATATTATATTATATAGATTTAAAAATTTAACATAACTAATAAATAAAATTTTATTTTTATTTATTTAATTTATAAATAAACCCATTTTAATAAGTGCTTATTATATTATCAAATTTCTAGGATGTTACATCTTGATCCAATGGGGTCTGAACCATGACTACCCCAAGACCACCTCCAATAGGCCAGGGGCTGGCGACTAGCACCAAGTGGGTATATCACACACATGGGAGCCCTTAGCATAGTATACCGTTACACATGCAAAAATATCCAATCCGAGACAATGAAAAACTATAAAAAAAATTCATAACCATGAATTCATGAATCTAAAATCCCACCATCAGAGTACAACAACAAATTACTGGACAGATAGTTCCAAATACAAACCCACCAAAAAAACTGAAAAGAAGTCCAACCTATAAATTGGGAGAGGAATGATATAAATTAAACCACTTGAACACACCTCAGTATTTCTATCTCACTAAGTTTTTCCTAGTCTCAGACCCTCTAGTAATTTATCAAAAGTTTGGTCATCTACATAAGACATGTGTGGGAAAATCCCATGTATGAGTGATTTTAACAATAACCATTAGGACACCCCCAAACCAATTAGCATATAACATCAATAATAAAATTATTTTCATAACAAGTATATGTCAGTGGAATATATAACAAGGACATAAAAATAAAATCCAATTAGATATATAGTCTCAATGTATGATCACAACCATAAATAAAACGTAGGGTTCTTACACAAATATTCCATATAACACTCATATGGGAGAACCCACTCCACGAGTCATGTAGTACTCATGGAATACATCCAACAGGACATGATTTTCAGGTCTCTCCATAAGAATTACGTTTGAGAAGTATGAATAGATTGATAAATTGATGGGGATCACATCCAAGAATATGGGGTATACTAAAAACTTAATCTGGATTAACTCGTGAAGTAGGGGATCGATTACCATATAGTGTTGGTCATGACGATACCAAGAACCCCACCTAGGGAAAAGAGGATGATAGATGATATCATTTCAAGGATCATGGTAGAATTCCCACAACTTTATCTAAGACTAAATTTTCTCATAGGGTACCCCACCTAGCTATGTCTGTGTACCCTATGAGGTACACACTAAACCACCAGGTAAGAGTCACATTCCATGTGATAGATGTAACACACCATGTGATATTTTTCTTCTGGTTTCAACCTTAGTATCATACAGGGGGTCCCACATGGTGTGTATATATGGATTACACACTGTATAACATGTGATTTCACATAACCCGTAGTATCTTTCTATAAATATTCTCTCACCACCACTTCCTCCTATTCTTCAACTGAACTCACATAATGACCACAGATCTCATCCGACCAAGACTTATCGTTGCTTTCTCTATTGATGTCATGCCTCAGCACAATAAAAAATATCTCATCAAACCACACCATTATTGCACACCGAATATATGAAGAACTAGTATCCTTAGATCCACTCCTGATCAATCATCCATCATCTTATCTCGATCCCATCATCAAACCAAACCCGAATCTATGGTATCAATGTGTTGCGCCATGAAATGGGTGAACAATGATTGATTTCTAGGGTATTCATTAAACCAAAAGTAAAACTAAACAACTATTTTTAACACATGGATAAATATTAGAGAAAACCAAGAAACAAAAATTATGGATGGACCTTTTCCATGTTTGGTTTGGACTTGATTTTTTACTATTAGAATGAAAAAAAATATCCAAAATAATTAAATTATTTTTCACAAGTTCCATGAAAATAATATAGTACCTGCAATACGACTAATATGTAAATCAATTAATTGGTAAATTGATTTTAATTATTATAGGAATAACAAAAATGGGGATAAATTGACATAAAACTAAAATCATACCTCAAGGTGTATTGATAGATAATTAATAACAATTCCATGCCATTGTAGTTGGAGAGAACATTGAATTTCATTGGTGTAAATGATCCTCGATCTGTGATCATCATTCTCGAAGGCTCTCTCCAATTTTCTCTGTCAATTATTAAGGTCATGTGGAAAATCATAAGAATAATTCATAAGTGTGCTTTAATCTAGAAAATAATTAGGTCACTACATCCCTTACTAAAATAATTAAATAAATAATTTTTTTATTTATTTTCTTGAAACAACACCTTATTAAAACATTTGATGCGGAAGAAGATTTTTTTCATTATTAGGGTAAAGTCTAAGATATGATCTCAATGAAATATTCATATTTTTGATATATGCCTATATTTAATATTTATTCCACTTTTTAAAGAAATCTAAGAACTCATGGTATTCAATATATTTAATATATTTGAAAAATTAATTTTGGCCTCACTAGGCCTCGAAATGTCACGTAATCTCCACACCAAACTCCAAAAATAATCCATATAATATCCAAAAGTAATACATGGAAATATTATAGCTATTACATTCTATCTACCTTGGGGATTTATCTTCGAGAACGCGAAAAAAGGCTATTCAAAGAGATTTGTGTACTGAGAACACATATGGGTCTCTTGTACCTAAGCACTCTCCTGAAGATTCCTATGCTGCCACTATAGATGAACTAAATGAAACACATTCACCTAGATGATCTTCTCTTATAGATCCTCAATATCTATTATTTACTCTATAAAATTATCTCTAACCTCGATTTTTAGCTCCCTCTAGCCGATAACATGCAATGGGTCGTGCACGTACCTCCTCAACTATGACATGTGACAGATGTTGTGTACCCGGTCTAACCACGAAAGTAGATCCAAGTGGTAAGATATTTCTCCAAATCTACATATTATCTTGAAGGGACAAATGAATCTCAAAGATTTCTTTCTACCATGAACAAATCTCCAAAATCCACATCGAGTTGAGACCCTCAGGAATATATGTTCTCCCTCCTTGAAATCCAATGTCCACCATAGTCCATTTTCCTAGGTCTTTTAATGACCCTATCAAGACCCCATCTAATCAGATATGATATGAAACTTCTCTATAGTGGCTCAAACCAACTCTAGTCCCATATTTGTTGACTCTCCTGGGTCGGTCCAGCATAGTGGTGACCTATAGGGTCACCCGTAAAAGTCTTCGAATGTCGATGGGGGAATGGTATCAGTTGTTTTATGAAAACATCACCAATAATACGTGATCGTCACAACTATGGACACAGTATAACATGAAATCTCTCAACATGACCTCCAGAACCTTAATGGTCTTCTCTGCCTGGCCATTAGTTTGGGGGTGAAACACCGTGTTCAAATACAACTAATCCTCAAAGGCCTTTAGTAATCCCTTACAAAATAAATATTTTAAGTGAGTATTACAGTGAGAAAAAATCATCAATGGAAATCCATGGATTCAGACTATCTCCTCCACATAATGGTGTCCCATGCCATCAACTAAACTCCTATCTCTAATAGTTATAAAATAGGCCATCTTGGTGAGTCGGTCTATGACCACCCAATGGAATCATTTCCTAGAGATATATTTTTTAACCCCATCATAAATACCATAGATATCTCATCCCAGTTCCACTATGGAACCTCAAGGGGTTGAGATAAGTCCACATGATCGTGGTGCTCAAACTTCAGTTGCTGACAAGTAAGGAATCAAGAGACAAAATCTATGAGACCCTTATTTATCCCTGGCCACTAGAAAATCCACCTATGGTCTAAGTACATCTCACTACTCCTAGATATACTGATAAGGGTGAATTATAGAAATTCATCAACACCGCTTTTTTCATACCAACTGGTACTTTCTTCTATCCTATGAAAATTAAAACAATATATCCACCGTTATAAAATCCATTAGGTGCATATCTAATGGATATATGAGTACGTAGGGTCTCACAGTCAGTATACCCAATCTATGCCTCCTTAAATAACTTTAATCATGGATGGGTAACAACCACTAACTTGAGCATATCCACAAAAGATACTTATAAGAAATCCAACTACTCTCTTTCTGTTCACAGTAACTGTGAACAATATCTCATACTGAGAGAATCCTCTACCACATTCCCCTTCCCTAAAGTCTAGAAAATATTGAATTCAAAATCCTGGAGGAAATCTATCCAACTCTTATTTACTAAGTTAAGATCCTTCTTAGAGAATATATACTTGAGAATCTTATGTACAACATAGATGATGAACTAATCACCCATAATCAAGTTTCACCACATCTTCAATGTGAAGAATACCACAGATAACTCAGGTTGATGGGTCACATAGTTCTGCTTATGTGGTATGAACTATTGTGAAACATGGTAAATCAATTCTTTCCTCTATATCACAAAAAAACTAAGCTCGATCCCTAATGAATTACAAAAAACTACATACTCAACACCCTCCTCTAGAAATCCCAAAATGGGTCTCCTCATCAATATCTAAATCAACTCCTAGAAATCCTGCTAGAATATCTCTTTCGAAAATAAAGACTTCCTCTTGAGAGTCAAAACTGGCAGGGGAGATAATATTCTAGATAAATTGGGTAAAAATTATTTATAGAGCATTCCAACCTAAAGATGATTAGTACCACCATAAAACTCTTGGGTGGATCCCAAGATAACACTAAATAAAACATTACTGGGTACAATACCACATCATCTACTAAGATAACAATCCCAAAAAGTGCACCTCCTAAATCCAAAACTAGAACTTTGAGGGATTTTTGTAATGTTGGTACACTCAGAGTATGTCTAGAATAATCCTCAAGTGTTTGATGTACTTTACCTTAAATAATGAGTACCCTAGGATATCATTGAATAAGACTACCACAAACTGGTCCGTAAAAGGATGAAAGATCTAGTTTATGAGTCCCTTAAACAATAATAGGGAATTTTTCTTGTCGAAGAGCATCACCAAGTACTCATAGTGACTATAAAAACATCAGAAATATATATTGGGTATATCTTTATTTCATACTCATAGCTAGTGACATCCAGATATGAGCTCAATATTCGAGAACCATCATTCCCCCATCAACTGATTGAATAGTTCATCGATCCCTGATAGTGAATAATTATCATTTATGATCACTTAGTTTAGGTGAAGATAATATAAAAAAAACCTCAATTCCTCATATTCATTCTTGTAGAAAAAAATGGGAAACATTGGGTCTAACAAAGACCTTCTTATGAAAGTCCTCCACCTATACCCTCAGCTCACAAAACTCTTTGGGAGCCATCTGATATGCTAGTGTAGATAACGGTTCCATCTTGGGGTGTAGATAAATGAAAGTCTACATATCGAGGGTGAGGTAAACTTATCGTGTCCTCAAGAAAGATAAACTCATACTCCACCCCCGCTACAGAAAACTGAAGGCTCATAGAATCCACTACACTAAGGGTCATGAAAGCTAAATGATGTGTAATTCGCTACACCCTTATACATATGAGTCCATATTTATATTGTTGGGGTTAATTCTCACCCTCAAAGGTAAAACTAATCCCATAACTAAAGACACAAGGTATCCTCTACATGAAACAATCTATCTAGGTATGAATTGTAGATAACCATTACATGCCAAAGATTAAATCGTAGGGCCTCATTGTTTTAGTAAATGGATCCCAAAATAAAACCTCTCCTATAAAATTCAAGTCACAACATTGGAATAAGTGTGTGATCACTGAGTCACCATCCGTATGAGTCTACAAGTGTAAAGGTCAAGCCAAGGACTCAATAGAAATATCTATGTTTGAATCAGGTAAGTGGAAAGGAAGGATTGGATCACATATATATCTACCAATACTACAACTAATGTATATACGACAGATATTATACCTTATATAATCCTTTTATCCTCTGGTCTATAAGCCTATACCGCTTGCAGCTACCCTCTCCCATGTCCCCCAGCTCTCTAAGCACGGTGTGGACCACCTAGGGGTGGTGTTGGTAACAAATTATAATGTCTAGAACCTCTAGATACACTCCAAACTCCCTTTAAAAATATTACAACATGAGAACCAGCCATTTCTTATTACTACTTCTGCCTAGTTATCCCATCCACTATCTCTCTATCAGTCTTATGGTGGGCCAAACAATCCCATTCAAGATGTCCTCTACTGTCACAACAATAACACCATCTCTCTCTAGTATAACTAGATACATCATGTGTTTCCTAGACCGTAGAACCTTTTCATATCCTCATAAAAAATCTCATCTATCTAGGTCCTTACATCTATCATCAACTACCAACCAATAAAGTATTATCTTCTGTATTCTAATTGCTATGCCAACTGTCTGTGTCTGTTCAACCAGAAACTCTTGAATACCAATGAATGATCAAGAACCCTAAAAAAGGTAGGAATACATAGAGGTAGAACACTGTCTCATATGTCTCTACATATCACATGCTCCAAGTTATGATCCCAAAATAAGTAATCACAATCCATATACATTGAGTACGAAGATAGGTTGGTGAAACTTGATGAATTCTCAGCTACAGTTGTACTTCTATGCTGAATCTGTAGTAGCTCATGAATGCGCACAACCCTCAATGTAGTTGGATAAAAATCCTTTCCAAAATTAAAATATAATTATAACCATGGAATATTTCTCAATCACATGACTTGGTCACTAATCCTCACCACTATCTTGCAGATCTATGGAGAAGGTTTACTACCAGGACCACTATATGGTCTGCCAGTGTCATGACAAGATAGAAGACTCATGTCACTTCCACAAGACAATCCGCAGCCACCAGAGGTTTTGTATCACCCCTAAACATGAAGGGTTATTTATGTTGAAACCCATGAATCATGATCATCCTGAGCACCTAATACACTGGTACTTATGGTAACATCCACTGCTCGACAGGTGGTGGTAAAAATGGTGCACCACCTAGAGGTAACACCTCTTGAACAAGTCCCTCTATTGAATCCTTGTAAACGAGGGGATCATCCTCATGATCCTACTACTAAATCCTAGATGAAAATTTCATGGAGGCATCTTGAAGTATAAATAAAGGTCCAAAAAATAATGAAATGTAAAACAACTAATAACCATGAATGAATAAATTAAAAATACCACCATTAGAGTAAAAAATCAGATTACTAGATAGAAATATCCAAATACAAGCCATCCAAAAGAAACCAAAAGCAAGTCACAGTTGTAAAGTAGGAGAGGTATGCTATAAATTAAACCATCAGAACACACCTTATTATTTCTAGATCACTAAGCTCTACCTAGTCTTAGTTCCTCTAGGACTCTATCAAAAGGCCAGTCGTCTGTATAAGACATGACACATGAGGTAAAATCCCATGCATGGGTGAGTGTAACAATACCCAATTGAAAAAACTAAGATAACAAAACATGTAACATCAAGAATAATTTCCATCTAATCACAATTATATTTCAATGGAATTTATAATAGGAATATCTAAATGTACACAAATTAGACACAAAATATCAAGGTAAGATCATAATCATAAATCCATCCTAGGATTCTTACTTAAAAGTTTCATATAACACTCATTCTGGAGAACACACTACACGAGCTAGACTTGATAGATGGTGCCCATCCTATATGTAATGTTCATTGGGTCTCACCTTAAGAAGTGTGCGTTGGATGTTTGAAGAGACTGATACAAATACGGGGATCACACCCAAGGCCATTGGGTATACCAACTACCCAATTTGGATTAACCCACTAAGTATGGAATCAATTCCCATGTATTGTTGGTCACGACAATACTAAGAACCCCTAAAATGGAAAAGATAATGATTGAGGATCTTACTATAGGCCTCATGGAGATATTCTTACAACTCTATCTAATATTGAAGTTCCTTAGAGGAGATCACCATCATATTAATAGGATGGGACTCCATACTAAACACTCAGGGAATGGATCAATGGAATGTACCATAACTAAACTTGTTCAATATGAAGAGGAAATTTCTCCAAGCCATCATTAACGGAGTACACAAATAATACTATAAGTAAATGGGGCATTCTTTCTACATAGGGTTCTACCTATATATCATGTACCATGCCCTTGCCCATTTCTGAGTAAACGGTGAGTTCGACCTAGTGTACTCTTAACTGTGTCTACGTATGGATGGCCATGTATGTGTTCAGATAGCCATGTTAGTGGTTCAGTACATTGAGTGCCTGAGCTTGTATACTCCTAGACCTATCTGTGTAACCTATGAAGTACACATCAAACCACCAAGGGTAACACACTGTTTGATAACTGTCACATGTCGTGTGACTGTTATCACATGATGTGTGATATTATTCTACTCATTGAGACCCTAAATCCACAAAAGGTGTCCCACATGCCGTGTATATCCAGATTACATGATTCATAACCTAGGATTTCACAAAACCCATATATTCCTGCTCCACATACACTTGATCCATCATCACATCCATTTTCATTACCGACCTCACTAGGAGATTGCAGATATGGTCCGACCGAGCCACGTCATCACATGCTCACCGAAGATCATGCATTGCTCTGCTATGAAATAATTTATCGAGTCACATTGTTGTTGTACACCAATGATACAAAGAATGAGTATACCTAAATATATCCTCAGTTGATCATCCATTTTCATAGATTAATCCCTTTATCAAACTGAACCTAGATCTGTAGTATCAATCTGGTCGACCAAGAAACAGGTGCACAAAAATTGACTTCTCAGGTATTCATTCAACCACCGATAAAAAAACAAAAGTGGTGTATACAGAAAGAAAATTTTAAGATAACCAAGAAACCAAAAAAAAATGAATGAACCTCAGTTGGGTTTGGTTTGGCCTCGATTTGTTGCTGTTATAATGATAATGAATGAACCAAAATAAGTAAAAAATTTCTCCCAAGTTCCCCACAAATTATATCATACCCATAATATGATTGATCTGCGAATCAATATATTGGTTGATTAATTCAATTTTGTCATAAGAATAAGAGAATGAAGATAAATCCAGATAAAACAAACATCCCACCTCAAGTTTGACCGATTACAGATGAATAAGGAATCTGTTTTATTCCCACTGGTGATATCCTCAAATTTTTTTGGCATAAAAAATCCTCAATCCATAATCTTAATTCACCAAGTCTCTCTACAATAATCCCTATCAATTAAAAGGTTTTGGTGTCCAACCATAAGAATTTTACATAAGAGTGTTTAAATAGAGGTAATAATTAGGTCACTGGATCACTTAATAAATATATAAATAAATAAATTTATTTTATTAATTTGTCCGTGACTGCACTTTCTCAAAACACCCAATGATGAAAATTATTATTTCACCCCTAGGGTAAATCCTTCAGTATAAGATAAATGGAGGCCTCAAATTTCTTATCTTAACCTCCATTTAATTGTTATTTCACTTTTTTAGGAAAAATGTGCACAAGTGTTATTCAATATATATATATAATATTTCATAAATTAATATTAGGACCACTAGGACGTGAAAACTCGTGCCATATTATCACCTAGCTTTGAAAATAATCTATATATTATCCAAAAGTAATAGATAGAGAAATTATAGTCATCATATCAGATATCAGTTCTTAACTCGAGGTTTTTTATACACTGAGTGGGGTGTAGGCACCTTCACAGTTCATGATGAATGATTCTATGGGGAAATATGGATTATGTTGGAAAAATAGGAAACTAGTATGTCACAATAAGAGGGATTTCATCCCATTACATATCCATCATCGATTCTCTTCTTTTAATGAATAACATTGACCTTATGAAATGTATCAGGTTCAATATCATGGAACCTATGCATTAATTATTTTTGGGTTCATTCAAAAACTAATGTAAGGAATGTAAGGACTGATTTTTAATCCATTAATAATGGATTATAATAAAATAACCATGTTAGCGATGATTCGGTGATATTTTTAGATACAAAAATTCACTATATTGGGATCAAGTCATCTTGGGTTGCATTGCATTCACTCTAGGCTACATTGAAACCAATGTATGTTCAGGCTAGTGCTTAAGGATACATTGGATCCAATATATCCTTAATTCATATGAATTATAATCATATAATTTTAGTTAAAACCCAAAAATATACCACTTTCACTAAAATCTAAAGTAAATTATGAAAAAATTCACAAATATTTGCGAAACCATCCAAAACTCCTTTTGGATATGGGGTTTTCAAACTCGCATCATTATATGAAAAAATCCTTTCCAAAACATAATATTTATACAAAGTCCTAACTTTTTGACCTTATGGAACATAGTATCGTTGATGAAAAATTTTAAATCCATATTTCATAGATGTAAACAAAGAGTGTTCCCCCAGAAAAGCATTAGTGATCCTCGTGATTTTATGGGGTCTAATGTGATCTTGATCAAGCATAATCATATATATTAGAATATATCTACCACAAAGTTTATCATATGAATCATAATTAAACCTATAAAATCCATTTTCCCATTACATTGAGTGATCACTATACATGGAATAATGTATATATAGTATAGGTCATCTCATATTTCATTGATTATCCAAAAAGGTCTTACTAGGTTGATGAATACATCACATTTAATTTATCTAACAAATTTATACAATATATATCCCTAATAATTTTTTTAATATATCATATGTGACTCAAGAAAGAGTTTTTATGTATTTCATAAATCTAATTCAATCAAGGGATCGAGGTATTTAGTCATCATATGAGTGGAATAATCCCATCTTGGCCAACCTCCAACCAATTCTATGATCATCAACATACCAAACCACCCACTGATTGGCTATGTTTCTATAACTTGATTAAGAAAGACATAAAAGTATAAATGTTCTCAAAATAAGTATATTTTCAACTTTATTTAAGAGGTATTGATAATAGCATACTCCCATAATTATATCAATGATTGCATGATAATCCATGGAATATACTTAGTGGGTTATTCCAATTAATAAATCACTATTTATTACCTCATGAATTTACTTTTCTAATCTCATATCAAACAATTTTTAATGACTATAAGATTCAATTAGTTTTAATCATAACATTTTATTACAACCCATAATACTATGTGATGATCATCGATTATTGACAACTCAAAGTCATGATTTGAGGGGATCTTATCATTAAAATTTTCATGTAAAGAAAATTCATCCCACGTAAATGAATTATAAATGGATATTTTATTTATTTTAATAACATGATACATTATTCAACTTTTACATGAGTATATTAATTATCATATACCAATTGAATCTACATGAACCTCAAGTCTCTACTATGAAAATAGTTTCTAATATGAAAATAGTTTCATCAATTTATTTTCATCGATGTCACATATAGCCTCCCAACAGATCCTAACATCTCCCCACTGAATGGTCTCTCGTATAAGATTTTATTTTTGAATAATGTGTTTTTTTGTTTTGGTTATACCGAGGTTCCTTTGGATGAGATATATATCTCTTGTTGTCATAGTAATTTTCAATGTCTCAATAAATTTTAGTTACTACCACTAGTGTAGAGAATAACTTCCAGATAAAAAAATTCCTCCATAGCATCTGATGAAATGATATATCATGATTCTATGTTCAATTCTTCTATGGTGTTTTTTTTAAATTTTCCAAATAATATCTCAAAAATTTAGGAAAAACACAAATTCAATTTGAGATTTCATATCATCTATATCATATTGGAACCTTTAATATGTTTAAACATTTATGTAGAGTTTAACCTCTACTCTAAATTTCAATAACATATCCTTTGACTTTATCAAGTACTTAATAATTTTATTCACAAAAATTTAGTGAATCTAGTGAGGTATGATTGGTATATAAAAGTAATTATATGAGAATAAGTGACATAAAGTTTAGTACACGATATGGAATACATGATGAATCCAATATAATATGAATAGATATTTCTTTTCATCTTTTCTACCTCCTTGGATTGATCATAGATCTTCCTAAGATCCATTCCTTACAACACTGGTAAAGATACCATCTTATATTTATCCATAATATATCTATTTATTACTTTACCAATTTAAAATATTTTACCAAGCCCAATATTCCTCTTAGATCTATCTATATAAATCTCTATACTTAGTAGATAGGCTACTTCACACATGCCATTAATCAAGAATCACTTAAAAAGCTACATCTTCACAGGGTGAAGAGTCAAGAAACATTTCCAATAACTAGTATGTCATCTACATAAAATTTTATAAAAATAATTTAATCTCACACATATTCTTTTAAAAACAAGAAACTCATCTATTTTAATGAAACCAAACTCTTTTATTTCACCATCAAACCAGATATTCCAACTTTTTGAATATTGATTGAATCTATAAATTGACCATTGGAGGTTGCATACCTTATATATCTCATTTCACACTTCAAAATCATCAGGTTATATTATATATGCATCCTAGAATAAATTACCATTATGGAAAGCAGTTTTGAATCCATTTGATATATCTCATAATAAAAGTATTCAACTATAGAGATAAATATATGAATGGACTTTTTTATCGCAAATAGGTGAAAAGGTTTCTTCATTTTCAATTCCATGAATTTTGTTATAACCTTTTGGAACTATTATTGATTTATTAGTATAATATCTACCATCTATTTTAGTATTCTTGTGTAAAACCCACTTTAACCCTTTCGGTAAAACCCTTTATGTTCATCGACTAAGTTACAAACTTGGTTAGTTTACATGGATTTCATTATAAATTCTATGGATGTTAACCATTTCTCATAATAAAAACAAACCATATCCTCCCAAAAGGTGGTAGGTTCATATCTTTTAAAAATTACCTCATCATCTATAACTTTGATAAATCCATATATCATTAGATCATAAAGAATCTAACTATACTATATAGGTTATTTTGGGGCTTGTGTCAGTTCTTCTTCTAGAACTCTTTACGTAACAACATCAACCTCTATCTTAGAAACCCTTACTTCTTGTTGTTCTTGAAATTTTCTAGGTTTAGATACTTGTCATGAACCATACTAGAAAATTCCTAATCTTGACACCCTAGAAGGTCCAAAACAAGGCTTGAAGGGAATCCTCGATCACTATAGGATGACAAAAAGCATCAGGGAATAATGAGATAATCGTTGGG
Organism: Viscum album; assembly: GCA_963277665.1. Taxonomy (NCBI): domain Eukaryota; kingdom Viridiplantae; phylum Streptophyta; class Magnoliopsida; order Santalales; family Viscaceae; genus Viscum; species Viscum album. The sequence continues at coordinate 2,106,867,701 of OY728137.1, read as the reverse complement.
GATTATTTCTCACATTATATAGAAAGAATAAAAAATACACAGAGTATTGGAAAAAACTAAAATATATATAAAAACAACTGAGAATACATAATGTAACATAAAAAATATGTAAATACAAGTGAAAATAAACAAACAAGTAACCAAACTATGAATCAACAAGATCTACAAATGGCCTCTTGGTCACCATCTATCCATAAGACCAACCAAATTCATGAGTAAACTAGAAAATAATCCTGAATTTTAAATACATATCGAGGGTCACAAGTACGGTATGATAATACTATAAATTAGTTGGTGAACACTATAGAATCCATGAATTTTCTTTCCCAAAATAGACCAAAAAAACTAGTTTTAAAAATATAGGTACAAATTTGGGTCCTATAATTTTATAAAACCATACACCACTTTCTCAAATTTTCATTAAAACCATTTTAAAAAATTTATTTAAAAAAAATATCAGATTAAAAATCCAAATTTGAAAACCAACCCAGGGGAATGAAAAATCAAGAGGTTCTAAAACTAGAAAAAAAGTTATTGGATTCATCATAACAATTTATTATAAAAGGATGAAGATGTTACATGAAAATGTTATTGAGATAGAACATGAAACCAAAGTTTCATAAATCAATTATAAAAAATAATGAATGTGATCATAGGAAAATCCTAAACATATCATGAGGCGACCATGAACATATTCTATTTAGAACCATCTAATGCTGTAGTGATTCCTTCCTATGTCTATAACCAAAAAACTACTCTTAACTATCCTCATCAGTGGAAATACCCACCATGGTCTTTACCTACCATGGGGAATCTATTCCATCTAATTAGGACTAAAAATAATCTATATCTTGAACCTATAGATAACACCTAGGAACCCATGAAATTAGTAAAGGGGATGTGGGGAAGAATGTAAAAAAATAAAATACCAATCTTGAATAATTATAATCCACCATGCAAGACAAAAATACCTGTCAACACTATCCATGTTAATAACCTATACGAACTAGAGGACTTATATGGATGCATTTAATTTCAGAAAAACAATTAAAGGTACTAATTGGGCATTAGTATTTAAAATTTGAAATCATTTTCTAGGAAATAATATTTTATTAAAATATTGTTTCTAAAAACCATTGGAATCATAAACCATATTTCTAAGGTGTTTAATGGGATTTTTAATCAAGGGTTTCTAAAAAAACCATAAATACTTATTTGGAAGACACTTGAAAACTGTAAAACCATTTCAGGATATTAAGGTTTTTAAAGGATACAATCTATGTAATTTATATTTATATACATGGATAAATATTTATGTAAATACCATTAACATATAGATAAAAAGACATCACACCTATATATATATATGGATATCTATAAAAATATCAAAATTAAAATCAAAGAAAATAAAAAAGAATCATTTTAACAAAACATAAGAGTTTCTCATGAAATGGAACCAAATTCATAAAGAGGAAAAAAAACATCCAAAGACCATTCAATAGCAACCCAATTTTAAAAAATTCTAAAAAATTCCAAAAAATGATTAAGAAAACAAAAATCCCTTGGAAATTCTACTTGGGATTTTTAGTAAAAACCTATCATACATATTATTTCAACACATATTGGAATAAATATATAAATCCTAAGAAATAATATTTCCCATAAAACCACTTTCACGGGAAGCTAGTCAATTCAATTTATATAGCAAGGGACATAAAGATACAAAATTAGGAATTGAATCTGAAAATATAAACAATAACATGGTTTATTTTAGAAAGGAAATGGGCATAAACACCTACCATAATGTTGTGAAAATATGATGAAACCTTTTGAAATCAAGAAGAACTACATCCAAGAGAAAAATCACACACACTAACATCAAAATAAACAACCTAAATAATCCAATCCCCACCCTATGTTTCATCCAAGGGGAAAAAATATAAAGAGGATGAGAGAAATAAGAGAAGGAAGGAAGGAAAGGAAAAAATAAATATTAACGAAGAATGAATCCAGCAAGAACAGAAGAAGAGAACACCCATAATTCAAAGGTATGGGAGGGGAGGTTTCACCAAGGTTACCAAGGGATTAATATAACTAATGGGGGATAAAAAACCCCATTTTCGGTTTTAAAATATTAAGGGGATACATGAAACTAAATTTTTTTAAAGGTATAGGAAGTTTCATGATTAGGATGCACAGTTTACCAAATCATGCGCCAACCATGTGCCCTCTATTGGATGGAAAAACAATCCTCATATGGTTTGGATGCATAGTTTTGAAACTATTATAAAATCATAAAAAGTGAATATTTTATAATTGAATACACCCTTGCATGATTTCCCTATTGTTTCCTCAAACCGTTCACCATATATTAGAGATAGAAAAACCACACATGGTTTATCCTAGTACATTCACATTTTAGACTCAATCGTGTGATTCCCATGTCATACAAAACTTTCTAGAATAAAATGATCTAAAATCCATTTGTAAAGGCAGTATACATATTTCCCTTAAACCATGAGCACTAACTATGTATAGGGTAAAAAACTTCTAAAATGTCTAAAACTAAAACATTCACTATAAATTAAACCCAAAACCAATGATGATAATAAATACCAAGAAATAAAAAAAAAAATGTTAGGTGTGATATTCCACCCTCTAATTCCTTAAATTATTTGTTACTTCATCAAAAAAGAACCACATCAAGAAATGAACACATTGGGTTCATTAGGATTATTGAAATAATATCTTACAGTTTCCTTGGGATAAAAAAATAAGACTTTATTATATTTTGAGTCAAGATTATTAGAATCCATGAATTGTATGAATTATTCACATCCCTAAATATTTATAAAATGTGTGGTGGGTTGTTTCTCTGATCATATCTTATATGGTATCTTTATGATATCTTTATATGGAACATACTTTATATAAATACACTAGCCTCTATAGAATAACTACCGAATAAAATTGGAAGGTCATGCTGACTCAACATCGATCAATCCATGTCTAATAAGGTATGATTACTCATCTAGGACACTAAAATACATTGCAGTGTCTTATAATGATTGAGTTTTAAAATAATTCAATAATCCTTTAGATGATCAATGAATTCCTAGCTTTAGTATCAACAACCCCAATTTGATCATATGATATCTATACTTTTTGCAATTGATTTTATACTTTTTTATAAAACACTTTGAACTTTTCAAAAAAATTATACTTGTGTATCATTAGAAACACATATCCATACTAACTAAAGTCAATAGTAAAGTTAATAAAGTACATAAAAACAAAACATACATTAATACTTATTAGTCTATATAAATAATTGCTCTTCAGATCTAATAATTTACTAAATTTTTCACCTTTTCCACTAAAATGATATTTTTAACATTTTCCTAATACAAATGACTCTAAATTTTTAATCAATTCATAAATAAATGTTTCCAATAATCCAATTTATTAAGTCTTTATATATGTTTCTAATTTATTTGTATAAGAAGAAAATTAAAAATATAGGTGGGATTAGAATATACCCTTACCATTTTTTTTATTTTTATAAATAGTATTATATATATAGTATATAAATATTTAATCACATTTCTAGTTCCATAAAACATTTCATTCTTATATATATAAAAAATCATTCTTAATAGTAATTAAAAATAACTTCTTATCCAAATATATAAAGATATCAATTTTTTGTAGTGGGGACATAATAATATTTCTATAATTATATTACTAATACACTGAGTAGATATAGATCATAAGTTTCAATTTCTAATTTAGAAAAACAGTCTCCATTATCGACACAAAGATATACTTATTTCTTTCCCAATTCCACCTTATCCATGAGTTTTTGTTTATCATCATAGATGTGTGAATCAAACCAAGAATCTAATACCCATGATTCATAGTGGGGAGGATTGATCTATATAATATTCACATTTAGAAGAACATAATGCTTCTCCTATAGAATATTTATTAACCCTTTTATGTCGATGTCTTGCTATTTTATACCCTATAACTATGAGGGATCTCAAAATTAATAATACAATGTAATTCAAAACTTATAACAGAGACATATATATGTGTGAGTATCATGTATTATATTCTTTAATCAAGGGAATATAATGAATTTACTACCACTAAAAATTAAAACCACATACATCATATTTATTTACTAATCCAGGATCTATATTTCATCATGACTTATTTTGGTTTGAATACATAAATAATCCATGAATAAATTTGGTAACAATTTACCTTTTCAATCTTATAATATATGAATCTTTGGATATATGAGTGGATGAAAAACTTATCTAAATCCATTTTATGGATTCACACTCATCCATTCCTCTAATATCCTAACCATTAGGGTTTCCAAGATAGTGTAACCAAAATAAAATTCCAAGAATGAGCCACCTAACTATTAAGGTCAACTTTTTTACTTACTTTTCATACAAAATATTATTCATGGGAACCTAATTGTTTGGATCACTCATACTGAATGATTTAGGTATGGACAAGTGAATCTTGGAAAAGAATCTCACACATAGTGTTTTTATGGGTTTTCATAAAAGTATAACTGGTTTAATATGAATAACATACATATTAAATACATTGTACGTCATATAATAATTATTATATCATGTTTTATTGTTTAATTTCTTAATGGTTCTAAGAAATTAGTTTTTTAATCCTAATACATCTAATAAATTAATGTTCTCACACTATATTAATTTTTAAATTTACAGACAACCCGTAAATTTATGTCACTTACCAAAAAATCAAAGAAAAAAATATTCATACATATTTGAATGCATCTCATAGATATGGTACATTAAATTGGTCATGTAAAGGAATAGAGTTATATGATATTGAAACTATTCACATAAGTAATCTCATTGTGATAGATAGTTAAACCCTCACCTTTATAGAATAATGCATATAATTTTAGTTTGATGTGTAGTCTGACCCCAATTCCCACTCTACGTAAAGATGTTACTCAAGAGAGAATTTATTTTCTAATATCTCTAACAATTAAAATGAAAAAAATTTATTAAGCCAGAATTATCAATATCATTACTCTAAAAATAAGCTTAGTTCAACTTAGGTAAAAACATATTCTTATGGAGTCTCACCAAGAATGTAATTCGGGGATATATATTTTGGAATCAATTTATCATATAAGTTTTCCATACACAATATTTACATTTATTAAATAATTTAATAATCATGGATAATAAATGAATTCAAAAAACAAATAAACATTTTAAATATTTTTCTAAAACATGATCCAAATGTAGCTATCCTATCCGAGAAACTAGATATCATAGGGGACAATGATCAATCTAAAATGTATCTTGGTTTATTGTAGAATAGAAGATGAAAATTCTCTTTGGGTTAGTGCATGCATGAGGGGAATGGGGTGGCACCAGGGAAAATAAACCATGTGAGGAAGTATAGTATCAAGTGGATGTATAGTGGAAAAAATGCATGGGAATTCAATGAAATCCTGTATAATGCTTGAGGTAATTAAGAATCACATTCCCATGTCTTAATATAATGTGTTATTCACTCGATATGTTTTCACTAATCATAATTTAAATTTGTTATCCCTCACATTATGCCGACACTCAGTGTAATATAGATTGAGTATGGAATGTTTTGTTAACACTCAACATAATGTTAAGAATACCAAAAAAACAATTCGCTTTTCACAACATGTGATACAGAATATGTTATCTTAACAAAATAATCTAAACCTTCCACTACATATTACATTAACTACATAACGTAATGTCAATGTAGATCACCTAATATTTTATTCTCAAAAAACAAGATCTCATGTAATGAATAACATTATGTTATCTAATAACATAATATCAACTGGGTACTTATAGTTTTTTTAAACATGTTCTTCCTAAAATAATGAAATAAACATTTTGGTTCATTAATGAAGATAAATATGTTACCACTAATGGGTTTTAGATTATTATCTCATGATCATTGGTAGTTGAATAAAACCCATACATTCCAGATCTTTCTTCAATAGAATCAACACGAAAGATTATAAGAAGAACAAAATGTACCTTTATCATCAAGTAATCCATATTTTACTATTTCTAGTATGCTTGATGGTGATTAAACAAGTAGAAAACCTATTCATCCCACCACTGAGGGATTACACCATCCTTAATATACTAGTTTGTTATAAGAGGATTCCTGTCAACCAAGAGGTTTGATATCCCTTTCACAGTGCATGATAAATAATTATTTGGGAGAATAGTGATTCATCAAAAATTTAAGAAAACTGTGTATCATAATTGGAGGGATCACATCCAATTATATATCCATCCTCAATGATCATCATTTAAGGAATAATTACATCCATATGAAACATATCAGGTACTGTCTCATGGAACTCCCATATTACATCCCATTGGGTTCATTTAATAAAGTTGTATAATGAATGTTACAATTATGTTTAACATATTCATAATGGATTAAATCCAAATAACCAATTGAGAGATATAGTGTAAATACCGTCCAAAATAACACATCACATTGGGTGAAACATTGTCTCATGTTTCATTGTGTGGTCTCTAGAATACACTATCACCATATATACTCAGTCTTGAGCATAAATATATATTGTCACTAATATATACTCAAGTAATATGCATCATATAATATCATTTTAGTGAACATACAACAATTACATCATAAAAATATCCTTGGTAAGTCTTAATCTAAACTATCATAACCAATCCACATAAAAAAAATTCAAAATCAAAATAAACAATTTTATAAAAATCTATAATGCCTAGAAATAATATAAAGTGAACTCATCAATACCACCTCCACTTGGAAAGGGGCTATGAAATGGTGTAGATATATCCATACAATGATGTAAAGAATTACCACTACACATAACATGTCACCTGCAATTATGCAACATCATCTACCTTAACATAAATAATAAATTAATTGAAAAATAAAAAAGATTAACATATATATAACAACATTCGACTATAATGTGAAATTATAAAAATAAATTATTAGATACAAAAATATGCATTGAACATATGTAAACATGAACACCAATGAAACATGGGTGTCCATTATGATGAGATCTACACCCCACCAGCTATCCAAAAAAACTAACTATCTCTACGATCCAGGATCTTCCACCATCCATATTTTTTTATTTTTATGTAAAAAGGTGAATAAATCACAAGTGTGTATCATGGGGTGTGCCTAAAAACACTCAGTATGTTTATCCCATATGGTTATTTTAATCCATGACCATCTAGTGTCTACATTCATTAACAATAAGTAATGTGTTGAATAACCAACATGACCTGAAATCATCGTTATATATAAAAATACTAATGGTCTGTCATGGTCAAACAACCCATGGATCACTTTATCCACACTCACAAAATTAAAATTTTATATTATGAAAGAATAGTAATTTGATATCACTTCCCTTCATAGATTTCACATTCACTTATTGACTCTGTATTCACTAATAATTAGATTCATAATGAAATACATGCCTCCAATAATCTCTAATGTGATGGAAGAATTGAACATCTCCAAATCTTGCAACTGCATACATGTTAAAGTGTTTGAGGAAGTACACATCTCCAGGGATAAATTTGTACACTATGGTACTGGAGGAAATACATATCTAGTGTTATAAGAGTTTATATAGTCCTTCTAAATCCCAATTTTTTGGGTATGATAATAGATAAAATCTTGTTCATCATCGTCCTCCTCGATTCCAAAGATACAAGAGAGAAGGAGTGGCACCACTCGAGTGAATTACTATTCATTTCATTATCATATTATAGTTGATAGAGGAATTACCCATCTATACTGTTGTCCCATCAATTCTATTGGTCACTATCTGTAACTATAATGGTTTTAATTATCAAAAATCATGTCATGTATTAACATATATCTTACCCTATGTCAGATCCTATATTTTGAAAAAGCATCATCCTAAATATCAGATCATTTCAACACATAACTATTTATGTGTGTCTATGTCTAAACAAGATTATCTATGTGTTTATGGATTTAAACACTCTCTGAAATTGTTGGATTGTAAGACATATAGAACATCTAAAGTAGTCTAAGTATGAGTCACTGACAGTGACAGAAAAAATACCCACTGTTTCACATGACACCAACACTAACGATCTACCGATAGTTCAAGTGACCTACCGTGAATGGTGCTACCGATTCAAGAAATCACCGTCAGTTGAAATGAGTCACTGTTTGCTCAGCTATCTAACCAACAGAAGGATGGACTCGCTGTTGATATGAGTCACTGATAGTTCATCTATATCACCAATTAAAGAATACACTGACACATAGAGTCACCAATACTGATGGAAAGGAATCACTAATATAGAGAGTCACCAATGCTAATAGACCAATATTTATGACTCACCGATAGTCATAAAAACTGTTTTTAATTTATTAATTAAAATTTATATATAATGGTCATATTTAGAAAAATTAATGATTCTAACATTATTTAATGTTGTCTATAGGAAATTATGTAGAAATTATAAGGTACATACACATTGGGAGGTCTTCATGTCTTCTAGACCTCAAAATATTAAATAATTACAACCAGGATCTTTTGATAAGTGATGAAAAAGGAAGAAAGGAAAGAGAACTCCTGCATCTCTCATGGTCACTTCCAAAACCCAAGAACTCAAAGGAAGAACATACAGGGAGACCAGCAAGAAAAAGTAAAAGCTTCAAAGCTACCCTGAATACCTTTCGAATGAGAAACTAAACATTTCCCACTCATAGATGTCAGAGCACATGGACTACGATACTCTGTTTTGGAGCCAACTTCCAGAAGAGGACTCAAACATCATTTTCAATACATCAAATGAGTAAAGAGATGGATTTTATAACACCCAGAGACTTCTAAACCTTATTCTACCTCTTTAGCTCTGTTGTGTTCTTTTATTCACATTTTTCGAGTAGTGTGTGTATCTATTTGTAACACGCACACTTACTCCTGTATATAACGGGATGATACTTTATATCCTCCATATGAGACTCTTTTTATCCCATTTAATCCTATGTAAAACTGTGGAAGAGGTAATATGTAACCTGATTATTGTTTTTTCCATGAAGAACTATGGTAGAGGTCATGTTTGACTTGGAAAGCCTTGTGTGTTGCTGTGAACCCAGATCCACGGTGTGGATAAAACTATTTATATATTTAAACTGCTTGGTGGCAGGTGATCACTAAGTGGAGAGGACTAAGTCTAATCTTGAGACCGAACCTCTTGTTTATATAAGCTATGTTTACCATTTAGTTTTACTCTATTTTTATCACATATTTTAGAAAACTAAATTGAACTCTGATAGTTAGTTTAGAAAGTATTTATAACTATTTTGTACCAGTAGGTTAGTTTTAAAAGTTAAATTGATATTTATATTATTATAACTTAGAACTAATCAATCTTTTGAGAAATTAATTGAACATTTAGGACTCTTATAAATTAACTACAATATGACTTGTATTATACTTTTAATTGGGGATAATTTTTAATATACTCTTTTTCACATAATTTTTTATAGTTACTCAATTCACCCCCTCTTGAGTAATCTACTCCGACCAATTTTTGGTATCAGAGGTTTACGTTCTTTTGAAGTTTCTGTTTACAAATATTTTTTAGAATATTTTCAAATGTGATTTTAGTTGGATTTAAAATATCTTAAAATTTATGTTATTTCTTAATTTTTATCCCTTCAAAATAATTTTGAAATTTTATTATGGATAATTAGCTTGAATATGCTACGACCAACAGACCTCCATTATTTAATATAAAAATTATGCACAATGGAAAATTAAGATGAAAATACATTTAGAAAGTATGTGTTTTGAAATTTGGTCTTCAATTGTAGATGAGTATAAGATTCCTGCTACTTCTTGAAATACATGGTATAAAACAAATAAGAATGGTTATAACAATAATTGTAAATCCAAGAACGCCTTATATTGATCTATAAGAGTTGAGGAATTTAACATTATTTTTTCATGTAAAATAACCCATGAAATTTGGGATACCTTGTGTGTTTCTCATGAAGGAACTTATAGTGTTAAGGAAATAAGACTTAACACATATACTATTAAATATGATAAGTTTAATATGAATCCTCATGAGCCTATTTCTAACATGTATCTCAGGTTCAATGAAATAGTGAACACTATGATCTCTCTAGGAAGAGATGTTAATGTTAAAGAAAAAATAATGAGGATTATTAGATGATTACCAGATAGATGCAGAGGAACCCTTGTCTCATTTAGAGAATCATGTGGCATCATCAAATTACCTGTCAAAGAACTCATTATAAAATTGATGATGTATGATAAAGAGTTGAAAGTAAAAAAAGAAGAGTAGGATGAACCTAAGAGAAAAATCTATTGTCTTAAAGAATACTACCTATAATAATAAGGAAAAAGAGAAGGTTCTAGCCTTTGTTGAAAGCTCTAGTACAGATGAATCAACATCTAATAGTGTGGAAGGTATGGTTCAGTTAGCCAGAAAATTCAAGAAATTATATAGAAAGAAAAAGTTTTTCTAGAAGACCAATTACAAAGGAAGATATATTGACAAGGGAATCTAGAAGAAGGATTGTGGAGAAATGAAAAATTAGATGAGATTGTTTTCTATGAATGTAAGAGGAGAAGACATGTCAAAGATGACTATCTATAGTTAAAATAAAAGAAAGTATGAAAATAAAGACAAGAACTATAAGAAAGCTATGAAGGACACCTGGAATGATTCTAAAGATATTTATAGTGAATCATCATCATCTCATGATGAGAAATATGAAATGTAAAATATGTGTTTTATGATAAAAACATATGAGGGAACCTCAGATTCATGTGCACATGATTCTTATTATTCTGAAAATGAAAGTGAGTCTGAAAATATGAAAAATTATGAACCATTTGAATATTTTAACATGATGGAAGATACATGTAATGAACTAAAAGATAAATATAAATATTTAAAGAGACAACATGCTCTTTATATAACTATTAAATATTAACTTACTACCAAAAAGATATGAATTCTCAAATACTCAAAGAAAATAATGAATTAAAAATTTCTAATGATAAATTGGTGAAATATTTAGAAAAGTTTACTAATGGGAAAGAAACTCTTACTCAAATGTGTGGTAAATAGATATCTCTTAAGTACACATATGGTATTGGATATCATCATGGATAGAGAAACATATCTAAAAAATTTTATAACTAAATCTGCAAAATCAGTTCTCTTACCAAAAAATCAAAGCTCTGCTACTAGTATCAGTTCTGAAAAATCCTTTACTACATCTTGCATTTCTGGTCCAAATAGAGTATATTTTTCAAATATTTTACATAATTCTTATAGGAAACCAATAAGAAAAATGTGGATACCTAAATCATTGATTACTAATGTCACTCATCCCAAACATGTATTGGTACCAAAATCTATTTTTGTTTGATTATTCTGTAGGAATGCTTCTTGAAGAGATCCTGCAGGGGTGAATGGTACTTGGACAGCGGCTGTTCAACACACATGATAGGAGACTACTCAAGCTTCAAGAATATAATAAATATTGATGGTGGATATGTCAAATTTTGTGAAAATTATAAAGGAAAAATAATTTTGTTTTTCTAGATTCGTAACTCTAACTGAGATTTAATTTCTAATGTACGTTTTTTGATGGATTAAAGTATAATATGCTTAGTATTTCACAGTTATGTGATTATGTATTTCTTTATCTAAGTTTGGAAATGATGATTTCAATGTTTTTAATTATAAAAATTAATTGGTATTTATTTATTTTAGAAATTAAAATGTATATTCTATTAACTTAGAGTATTTAGCCCCCAAAAAATTTTATTATTTAATTTCCTTTAATAAAAAATCTTGGCTTTGCCATAGGAGATTAGGACACTATAATGTACACTCTCTTAGAAAGCTAACTACAAAAGTCCTAGTCACGGATCTACGCAAACTAGAGTTTCCAGATGATAAAGTCTATAATACTTGTCAAAAGGGTCAACATCACAATATATCTTTCAAATCAATGAAAGAAGTTTTAAATTCTCAACCTTCAGAATAGGTTCACATGAATTTATTTGGAAAATCTCGAGTTTCTAGTTTAAATATGAAGAACTATGTCTATGTTCTTGTGGATGACTATTCTAGGTATACTTTGACTTATTTCTTAGCTCACATGAGTGAAGCATGTACTTACTTCACCAATTATGATAAAATAGTGGAAACTCTAAGTGGACTTAGAGTAAAATCTTTAAAAAGTGATCATGGACATGAGTTCAAAAATCAAGACTTTGAATCTTTTTTCTCACACAAGGGATATAGTCAAAACTTCTATTCCCCTAGGACACCTAAAAAATATAGTTGTGAAAAGAAGAAATAGAACCTTACAAGAAATATCCTGACCAATGATTAATGAATATGATTTACCTATTTACTTTTGGCCTAATCCTATAAATAAATCTTGTTACACAATTAATAGTGTCTTAATTAGAACTATTCTTAAAAGAACTCCATATGAGTTGTGGAACAATAGAAAATCCAAAGTGAACAACTTCAAAGTCCTTGGTTGCAAAGTCTATATCCTTAATACAAATGATAATCTTGAAAAATTTTCATACAAGAGTGATGCATGAATCTTCATAGGTTACTTAACCTCTAGTAAATCATATAGAGTATTTAATAAAAGATCCAAGTGTGTGGAATAATACGTGTGTATAAAATATGTTGAAATAGATCCACATGAACCTAAGCTATTTCTAGGTAACCTTGAATATGATATGTCAAACCTAGACATAAATACCAAATCATCAAATCCTTCTGTCAAGCAATCTATGAAATCAAATAGTTATGTAAATTATTCAGAATCTGAACAAGATGGACCTAAACCAATAGATGAACATGAACTAATAGATGAACCTAAAGTTACTAGTCAATCCTTTTCGAGACCAACTAGAACTCTCAAGAACCCTTATCTAGATTCTGTTGTTCTAGACTTAGATAAAGTAACCAAAACTAGAGCTTCTCTTAGAAATCAGGTCGAACATCAACCCTCCAGGTCACTACTTAAACCTAAAAACATCAATGATGCAATTAAAGATGAATTTTTGGTGATATATGTACAAGAATAACTTAATCAATTTGAAGGAAATAATGTTTTGAAACTTGTGAATAGACCCAAAGGCACCCTGACCATATGAACTAAGTTGGTGTTTAGAAAAAAAATAGATGAATCTGGTAACATTGTTAGAAACAAAGCTATATTGGTTGCACAAGGTTATAGTCAAGAAGAAGGCATTGAATAAGAACAAACTTTTTCACCTTTTTCTAGATTTGAAGCCATCAGAATCATGCTTTCTTATGAAACCTATTTTAATCTCAAACTGTATGAAATGGATGTTGAGATTGCATTCCTAAATGGATATATAGTTGAGGTTGTTTTTGTTGAACAACCCCTTATTTTTAAAGAACCCTATTTTCAAAATCATGTTTTCAAATTGACAAAAGCTTTATATGGTTTAAAATAATATCCAAGAGCTTGGTTTGATAAATGTAGTAGTTTTCTTATTTCAAAAGGTTTTACGAAAAGAATTCCTGATCCAAATTTTTTTATAAAATAAATTTCTAAATATTTTTTAGTAGTTCAAATCTATTTTCATGATATTATTTTTGGATATTCAAGAAATTCTTTATGTATTGAATTTTCAAAAATGATGCAAAATGAATTTGAAAAGAGTTTAATGGGTGAACTAAAATTATTTATCAGATTGCAAATATTTCAAAATAAATATGAGATCATTTTAAATCAAAGTAAATATAAAAAATAACATTTAAAAATATTTGGTTTTGATAGCATTAAAAGTAGTGACACTCCCATGAGTACTAGTTTTAAGTTTGATTGTGATTAAAATGGTAAATCTATTGATCAAACCACCTATAGAGTAATGATTGGAAGTTTGATTTACATGACTTATAGTAGGCCAGATATAATTCTTAGTGTGTGTATGTGTTCCCATTTTCAAGATAACCCCAGAGAATATCACTTATATGATGTTAAAATAATTTTCAAATACCTCAAACATACTATCAATTTAGGTTTATTTTACCCCAAATCATAATTATTTGATATAGTGAGTTACTCTAATACTTAATTTGGTTGATTAAAGTTATATATAAAGATACAATTTGGGAGATGAAACTTTTTGGGAAAGTATTTGGTTTCATGGTGTAGTAAGAAACAAAATTCTATAGCTTTGTCTACTCCCGAAGCTGAATACATGGCTGCTGGTAGCTGTTGTGCACAAATTTTGTAGATGAAACACACTCTTCTAGACTATGTATATCAATTTAGATATTTAACTATAAAATATGAAAACACAAGTGATATTAAAATTTATAAGAACCCAGTTTCTCATTCTAGAACAAAACATATTGATGCGATACATCACTTTTTAAGAGATCATTATCAAAATGGTGATATTACTTTAGAATTTATTGGCACTGAATATAAGCTTTCTGACCTATTCAATAATCCATTGAACACTGAAAGAATAAGTTACATAAGACATGGGTTAGGAACGGACAATCTGTAAGACCCTGTGTTTTCCTTTCCTTTAATTTTTTCTGTGAAGTTGTCATGCTCACACCGTTGTCATGCCGACACTGTTTTCATGATGAATCCATTGTCATTCCAACACCATTTTCACAATGACACCATTTTTTATGTTGAAACCATTTCCATAACAACACAATTATTATCTTACATATTCTTCCATACTGACACCGATGACTCACTGTGTTTCTACATTCTATGATCTTATCAAAATTACACTATTTTGTTAATTCCGGTGAACCTGGTTCACGATTTTAAGAATGTAAAATCTCAAAATCCCTAAATGATATTTATTTTAATTGATCCACACTACTCTTTTAACACTAATCTCTCTACCACCTCTCTTTTTCTTTAAACCATACCTTTCACCTTCTGACCTCCAGACTGAACTGACCAGAATGGCACGAGTGAAGTGAGATCTTGAAGAGGGTGAGTCTCATGTGTCCAAGAGATAAAAAAAGAATCAAGCAACCCTTTGGGTCCTGTATATCCTTGTATGGTAAACCGTTATTTTAGTTTAGAGAAAGATGTTTTGGTGGAATGGATCATGGAGACCAAATATTTGTTGTTGAAAATAATGTATGATCAAGGATTTCTTGAATGGTTCACAAAAAAATTGACAGTCATTTATCTGAAGCTGGTATATGAGTTTTATATGAATATCAACTCTTGATATAAGGGAGTTATGTTACATGGGCGAAGTAGAATTTGAAATAGAAGAGAATCTATTTTTTTACATGACATTGGGTTGAATGTCTTTATGTACCTCATGAAGGAAGTTTTCACAATTAAAAAGGTACTTCTCCTCCTGAAAGTGAGTTATTATGAAATGAGATATATCTGAAAGAGATTACTAGAAATAAAGAGAATAGCAGGACCATTGCCTCATGATTGAAGGGTGATGCATAATTATTTTCAAGTTTATTCATCACCATATTTATCCGAGGAAAGAAGACTTTTTCTTCTCTTAAGTATCGAGATGTATACACTCTATATTTTCATTATAAAGGTGTTAAATGGAATCTATGTAGCTATATGATGGTGCAAAAAAATGAGATGATAACACTTGGGTGTAAGATAAATTCTCTTTTCTATTCCATAATGATCTCAGCTAAGCTGAAGGTGACATGCTATGTAAATGAAGCTGAGGATGTGGTAGTTAGTGAATGAAGTGGAATCTACTTAAGCTCTGAAAATTTTAATATAATGAAATTTAACTGAAACCCATGTAGGAAGTAATGGTTTGGTGATGAAGATAGATTGTATGAGAAGTTTAATCCCACATATCATCCAGTTATACCAAGGGATCTAGTGGATCATGGCCTTGGTCTAGATGAACAAGTAACATATTCTTTAGATGAGAAAGAGGAGCCTGATACTTTTATCAGAGATGTTGTATCACAAATTAATGATCAAAGTGTCCATGAAACTACTGGACCATCAAAAAGAGTATCTATTGGATCTGCAACACCACCTCTGAACAAACCCTATCATGAATCTATTCTCAAAACCTCTGGTAGTGAAGAAACTGAAGTTGAAGGTAGTGTAGAGTATGTCAGTGAATCAAAAGAAGAAGAAGATGAAGAGGAAGATGAAGAAAATTAAGCTGGTAGTGGTGAGGATGTTTCAGAATCAATAAGGGAAGAAGATAAGAAAGTTTAAGATGAGAAGAACGAAGATGGTAATAATGAAGAAATTAGTGAATGTGGGAGTGACAGTCACTCTGGTCATCCTGATGAAAATCCAGATGCCGCGAGTATGAAAGTTTCTGAAGATAATTTTGGTGTCTCTATTGAAGATTTTGTTCAAGAAGAAAATATTGCTCTAGATGAACCTATTTCTCAAGTTGTTTATACATGGAAAATAAATCTTCATAAAGAAAAGAAACCTATCCCAGAACCCATGAATGAGGGGGAGAAATATTCCTTAAGATATGACACTACGGGGGGGTGGGCAGGACTAGTTTCTCAAGCTGATGAAGAGCATCAAACAGGAACGGTAAGAATGGATACTATTTATCCTTTGGATTATGATATTATTACAGAATGGATAGGGAATACTATTTATGTAGCCTTGGTATTGGATTATGAATATTCTGTTGATGAAATTTTTTCCCTTACTGCAAGTGAACCAGTAGATGAGACAACTTATAGTTACTTTGTCCCTAAAGTAGAATTTGAGAAATTCAAGAAAGACATTTGTGCCCTCATAAGACACTCAGTGAAATATCAAATGAGATATGAGATTGATGAATCCCTTATTAGAGAATATTTAGCTGAATGATAATTTTAAAGAAATAATATTTGTGGTTGATGGTGTAAAACAACCTGGTGCTTCTAGTTCTTATCCTACCTCAACTAGTCTGTCTCAAGCTGATGCTGCTTCTATTTCAAATATGGGGGAAACAGAGATTCACCCAAATCTAATAACAACTGAAGAGACAATTGGGACATAAAATACCATGCTTAGAAATGATATGCCGAAGTTGACAACTGGGATCAATGCATTGACAACAGAGTATTGGAATACCATGGAAACTGTCATGAAAGGACTTGAGAACCATGTTTCTCATTTTAAAGCCTTGACTTTTCCAGGATAAGAAAATAAGTTCATGATCTTACCTCCTCTTCTGTTGATTCAAACCCTCATACACCTGCTCAGTCTTCCCAATCTTCAGATCATTCTATTGTTAGTTTAATGTTAAAAGAGGAGATGAAAGCTTTGATTACAAGTATGGCCAAAGTTGAAGATAATTCAGATATGTTGAATAATAATTTCAAGTATTATACTAGGAGTTCTTCACACACATAAATATATTTGACTAAAAGGGTTAATGGGTTTTTCTCTAAACTCGTCACAAAGGATCAAATGAATAGTCTTTTTAAGAATTTGGCCATAAATATTACTCTTCCTTTAGTGGAAAAGGACTTTAATTATCTGATTCAGAAGATTGTAAAATTTACTCCATTATTGGATAAGTTTATGAAAAACAGGGATGATTTTGAGAAGTCTATGTAATAAGGTGCATATATCATTGAAGAATTCATCATGTTGTGGAAACTGTATCTCCATGTCCAAAGTGAAGCCATTATGGCACCTCATGTTGCACCACTTGGACCTGCTGGTACTATGACTACTCAACTTCAAATTTTAGCCTCTCAGTCATTATCTCATATTAGAGCAGTCATCACAAAAACTATTTATCCCTAGTTTCTTTCTCAGTAGAGACCTACCCCTTGCTTCAACAATTCCTAAATGAGTGCATCTACCTCCTCTCAAAATCTGTTCAGACCCTCCCACTTCTCAACCTAATTTATAAAACAATTTTTAAAACTTGATCAATACAATTCATTAAATATTCGATAGATATAGAACCACCTACCTCAAACATGGGTCTCACACAATGGAAATGGGATCCCAACATGGAAGAATGAAAATATGACAAAAAAGTACCTATAATCAATCCACACATCTTGAAATTGATTAAACAAGAAGAATGGTTAACATAAAAGATATGAAACACAACATACCTCAAGGAAATCACATGCCAAACCACAAACAACACTAGAGATAAACTCTGAAGGAAGATCACACAACATATCCATAAGAAATCAAGAATATTATTATCATTGGTTAATGAATCCATAACTTAAGTGCAATGGGGCTACCATGATTAAATACAAAGAAGAAGAAAGAGAATTACTAACTCGGAGAAATTCCCTAAAACCATAACAATGATCAATCACTAAAATAAATGATTTTGAAGGATCAGAGGTATCCAAAATTGCATTGGAGAGCCTATAGGATTAGGGGGAAGAGGTATTAAACAGAAAAAAAGTATAATCACTTATACAACACCCTAAAACCACCACTCATGATAATTACATGTAATAAAACCTATTTTAATGTCGTGTAATAAACATAACCCATATATGCGGAAAACCCCACTGTCTAAGGTTAAAAATAATTATTTTACAATTAAATGGACTGTAATATATATTCACAACATGTAAATATTCAATCCTTGTGTTAGATCATGGCATATACTCAGCACACAATACACAACTTGTAAATGGTTTACACCACATGTAAACATATCACAACATGAAAGATGTTCACAATCCAAACCAAAATTACAAAATCTTCCTGGAGACCAATAAAAAAAATTTAAACACTTTAAACAAAATGTATTTCTCATAAGGACAATGAAAATACCAGTTTCTATAGAAAAAACCTAAACCAACTTCGATGTTCTTCAAAATCAAGGAAAGAACTTCCTAATCCTTTAACAGGTTTATACCCAGACACCATTAATTCAAATAAACATACATCCTCAAACATTTGGTCATTATCCCCAGTAAAAGGCTCTTCATCCTTGGAAGTACCAAAATGAACCCAAATAAAGAGGGATGTTAAAAGAGTGAATTGAAATAATTTAAAATGGGTAAGAGGATGTTAGAAACTCCCTACTATAAGAATTTCCACCCTCGAGAAGTCATGTTGAAGAATTATGTCTCTAAAATAGATGAGGCCACTACTCCCTTATCAATGACTCATGCTCCAAAGTCTCACGATAATATGATCAATTCCTCCATTACATTCTGACCAATGGAATCAATTTTACATGAAATAATTTCACTTGAGATCTAATTATCTCCACTGTATGCTACATAACAGAAACATCTAACTCAAACTTATTATCCTCCCAACTCCTAACATGAGAGAGATCAAGATGGATTTTTAGAAAAAATATATCAAAAAAATTGTGAATTTAAATCAACTAAAATTGAAATTATAATTGATACTAAAACTTATCAAGACATTCAATGACCTAAAAGTGTCTAACATATCATACAACCAACTTTTCCCGCTTTCCAAGCTAACATGGACCCAACTGAGGAGAAACATTCAAAAAAACCCAGTCACCAAAAAAATGATCAAAGCATGATTCCACTAATATTAATAAAATTTATGTCGACTCTAAGTTGTAAATATATCTAATGTATATCATGAATCCTCAATCACATCTCATAAAAAATATTCTATCCCATTAAAGATGCATCAACCACTTATGACCAACTAAGTGGTGATCTGCATGAGAGACCATAAAATGGATTAAGGGGAGCCATTATTATCAATAAATTATAACTATTGTTATAATAAAAAAATAATTTCCCCATATAGAAATACAATGATCCATAAAAATCCAAGATATAGAAACAGAGTATATCCTATAAGGTCTGAATATAATGCCTGGTATGAACATCATTATGTGGATGATAAGATGTACTCAACCTAACCTGAGCCTCCACCACCACATGGAGAGTCCTCCAGAACATTGATGTAACCCTTTTATAACTATCTGAGACAATATAATGAGGAACTCCAAGAAACCTAATGACCTTTTACATATAAAGTTTACCAATATCATCAACTTTAGTGATGTCCCTAATCAGAATAAAATGAGATAAATTTTTCGACTAATCAATCACCACCGAGATAGAATTTATCCATCGAGGAGTATGTGGTAATTCAAAAAGATCCATGGATACCTTGTACAATTTCCAAAATGTAACCATATGAGGCCAGAGGAAACTAGAAGGTTTTAGATGCTCTGACTTTATCTGTTGGTTGATGTAACATCATGACACATAATTAGTAATGTCATGCTTTATACATGGACACCAGAATCATTATCTCATGTCATAATACATCTTAATAGTTTGTAGATGAATGTACGGTGAATAAATATGAATGTAAAAGACTAAACTAAACTCCTATAGATGTTGAGATGAAAACATATTCCCCAAAACATAGTATACCGTAATAATAGATCTACTAGATTGAAATAGTCTCCCCACCATATAAGGTTTCTGAAATTCCTCTACACTTGTTATCCTACTGCTAACTCCACAGAATAAAATCAAGGATAGATGATGATAATTGAACACTGGTCAAAACCATACCTAAAACATACTCCGGAGAATTCAAGTGAAACTGATTGAAGAGTCCCATAACTTTTCACTCTTCCTTTGATTCCAGAACATCCTATGATGATACTATCCAACTGAGAGCAAATGCAATGATATTCCCATTCCCTAGGGTGTAGGTTTTATCAAATTAAAATGTCTAAAAAAATTCTAAATTATTCTTCCATATGAGATTCAGGTATTTATTAAAAAATATATATCTGAAACTCTTATGGTTATAAAATACCATGAACCAATCCCCAAAAAGATGTTTTCCAACATTTAAGTGCCTAAATAACCATATAAAGCTAAAAATCTTTAGTGGGGTAAATTTTTTCATTCTATTGAAGTTGAAGAGAGCCGTAAGACCCCATATGATCCTCCTATATAATTAAACAGGCCACACCAACACCAAAAGCATCATAGAAAACTAGATAACCTTTACCGATATTAGGTAAAATCATAAAAGAATATGATGTTAGAAACCATTTTAGATCATTGAAAAAAATAGACACTTTGTATCACATGTTAATTTTACAGATTTTCTAGTATGAGTAGTTGAAGATGATGAAAAATTTGAGAAATAATTAATGATCCATTGATAATATCTAGAAATACTAAAAAATGACTAAATATCAAATATGTTATGTGGATCTTTCCATGATAAAATATCCTTTACCTTATTAGTTTCTACTGATAATCAATGATAAGAAATAATGTTGGCAAAGAAAATCACTTCTTGGATCCATAATATTCATTTCAAAATATTTCCATAAAAATTGAGACTCCTTAGGATATTTAGAACTAAACTCAAATAATATTCTTACATGTGCTCTAATATTGAATAAACCAAAATATCATTGATGAAAACTACCAAAAAAGTGTCAAGATACTCATGTAATATCTGATTATTCAAAGACATAAAGAGTACATGAGAATTAGTTATACCAATAGATATCACATGATATTATTAATGACTATAACTATTCTTAAAATCCATCTTTAGTATATTAGACTCCTAAAATATGAGCTGATGATAACCCAACCAAAGATCGATCTTCAAAAACCAATTTTATCTATTTAACTGATCAAATAAATAATCAACACGAGGAAAATAATATTTATTCTTAATTTTTACCTATTTCAACTTCTAATATTCCACACACAATTTTATTTAACCGTCACCCTTCATGGTTAAGAGCATAGGGGTTTTCCAAAGAAACTTTATAAAGAAAAAAACCTTTCACCATCAGGTTATCCAACTGAATATTGATATCTTTTAGCTTCATTGGTTTGATTCGCTAAAAAGGTATTGAAATTAAATCCATACCTGGAACCAAGTTAGTCATAAACTCCACATCCCTTTGTAGTGGATCATTGGATAAATATTCTATGAAAACCTAATGAAAGTACCTAATGATAGTGAGAATATTAATAATAGAAGAAACTTCATTGGGTCCAACTTCTATAATAGACAAAAAAGTCTTGATCTCTGGACCAGAATGTTCTGCATGACTACAACTCATATCCCACTCTCCTTGAAACACTTAACATCTCCCATCATCCGTGAGGAACTAGACAAAGTGATGATAAAAATCAACCTCAGTACGATGAGAAACATGTCAATATATAATGGTGATGATGTCAAATAGATCCAGATCAAGAAGGATAAAATTTTCGACTAACTCTGTCTTAGTTAGTGATTAAGAAGGAAAATGAAACCCTTACTATTTCCTATTCCCAATAGGTTTTTCCAAATCCATAAAAAAATTTGTTTCATTGGATGTTTAACTACATCAATGAAATAGATAGGTAAAATTGAGTGTGAAGAACTAGTATTATTTAATGAAATATCTACTGGTGATATAAAAAATATGATACTTATCACTACCACTGGACCCACATCTACCTCCATTGGAAACTCATCTACTGCGTCAAATTAATTCACTCCTAAAGCATATAGATGGATCCCTATAGTCTTCAAAATGTACAAATATTCCATAGTTTCCTTTGGATTCGATGATCCCATACCATATCAATACATAGACAAAGTATAACACAAATGAAATAGATGACCATAACATCCACAAATGTTACACATCTTTGATGGTGTAGCATAGAAACATTGGGTGTGTTTGACCATTCACACTGGTATCAATTCAAGGTAACACTACAATATCTAACAAATAGAGAAGAGGAGGCCCTCCACTGATAATCACCTCCACCACTCCTATGATGATCTTTCCACTTCATCTATTTCCATTGTGCACCAATGAAGCTACCACTGGGTGAAATAGAAGGGGAAAACATAATAACTAACCTTTCCTTCTATATTCTTTTCTTTCATCATCACCTTGTCTACCATATCCACATAAGTCAAAAAATATGTATAAATAAATATGATTTGATATCTAATAAAAAAACATATATGTACTTATGAGCTAATAGTTGGTCATTCTTTACCAAATTTAGAGAAAAATGAACCAGCTCAGTAAAATGATTTGTGTAAACCAACACCAAACACTCTCCTTGTAGCAATGAAAGGAACTCCAGAGACTTCTCTATCATAAGTGACTTTGGAAAAAAATTCTATAATAAGATATTCTTGAAACCCTTGTAGTTAGAGACCACATTCCTCTCTACCTATATCATGTAATCCGACCATCGATTGCTGGCACCCTGAAGTATTAATGTCACACACTTCACCTTATTACTATCAGGTGTATCTAGGTATTCAATGATCTGATCAATCCTATATATCCAATACTCTCCGTCTTATGGTTTATTCATACCTTTTATAGATGGTGGATTCTCAAACAATAATTCTCATGATCAATCCCTTTATCCTCCACATCATATTTGTACCTCAATAACTAAAATCTAGACTTGTGGTACATTTTTTTCAAAAATAAAATTTTCACACGATACCCTCAATAATATTATGATCTATAGGTGGATTCCCATGTGGAGCATCCACTGCACCCTTCTAAAGAACCCATGGAAGACATCTTGGTAGAAAACCACTAAAAACTAAAATAGGTGAATTGATCAGATCATAAAATAATCTCAATCCAAACAAGAAAACAAAATTCCAAATCCAAGATTAATTTCAATAACTCCCAATAGGAAACACACATACCAACAAACCATGGTAACTTGAGCCAATTTAGACTAAGAGTTGGCCATATAATGACCACAAACTACCTCCTATGTCCTGAAACACCTATATTCAGTATACTGAACATTCCAAGATAGTGTATCTTTGTGAAAAAACTACATATGATACCAAACTATGGAAAATCGGACCCAAATACCCTCTTAAACTGGAAACTAACACGAATTTCCACATACCCAAAGGGAATTTCTGATCTACATGGGTTGGAGACTAGCACTCGGGCATAAAAAAACCAATGTGAATGATTTCCCCAACCTAAATCAATAAAAAAATATAATATGTATACATATAACTGAGAAAATCAGATAAAGAGATAAAGATATTCCATAACTGGAAAACTATAGTGAAAATAATACAACTAAATTTTTTCAGAACATCCCAATGTACAAGTCCAATCATTAAATTAAAATGAAAATGGGAAACCTAATACTCTATGCGATACCAAGGTAAACACTCACAATCTCACCACCAGCTACCTAAACATGGCTAACATAAAACCTCACTTTCTTGCTATATCACCTTGCCTTTCCCTACATGGAATGA
The DNA here is from genome assembly GCA_963277665.1 of Viscum album. Lineage (NCBI taxonomy): Eukaryota > Viridiplantae > Streptophyta > Magnoliopsida > Santalales > Viscaceae > Viscum > Viscum album. Next base: position 2,106,843,299 of record OY728137.1, on the reverse strand, counting down.
TATAAAAAGTTTTAAAACCCACTAAAGGGTGTGTATGGTATGAGATAACATGATTTGTAGGATCCCACCCAGGTGTTCCATAATAAATCTATGAATAATAATTTTAACATCCTAAACATTAAAGAAAAAAGTCATGAAAAACAGTTTATATTTTTTATATCAAAATCATGGAAAAACATTTAGTTTTCCCTTATTCTGCATTTTAAAAATAATCCAGGTAAAATAATTTCAATGAATTTCACATATATCAAATCGAAGAAAATAACTTATCACATATCATATCAAATCCATGGCAGTATAATCTAAAACACTACAATAAAAAGCATAGGTAACATCACGCCAATGATCACTATAGGTCAGGCTAGTAGACTACTCATACAACAATCAATGACTAGTGAATAATCAAGTCCTTAGAACATAGGCCTAAGGAGTAGATAAACCCACAATCATTAAAACCCCCAATAATTTCAACATATATCCCTTAGAACAATGGACCTAGGAAATAGAGGAACACCCCATGGGTGAACCCACTGATAATATATAGACGATAGACGTAATCTATTCCTTCCATCTAAGAACCCATGTATTTCCATGTTCTTTATTTTCCAAACCATTTCATCTAAAACATTTCATAAAAACCATTTCTTAAATCCATTTCATAATGCGTTTAAAATAAACATTTTTATTTCGAAAACAAGTAAAAACCAATATTTTATCAAAAAAATTTCTAAAGACACAAATCATTTAATTAATCATTATATTTCAATTATATAATAATTTATAAAACTATTGAAACCAATTTCATCTAATATATTCTAGAGATGGAACCACATACCTCAAAATTGGGTCACATATGCCCACAACGGGATCCCAACATAAAATAATGAAAATATGAAAAAAGGCCCTAAAATCAATCCACAATTTTAAGAATTGATTCAAAAAAATTAATGGTCAATGAAGAAGAAAATAAATAAAACATACCTCAAGGAACTCATATGCCACATAATAACCAAGAAAAGGGTTATCCATAAGAGGAATACCAAACAATAGATCTAGAAGGAATCAATAAGATTATCATCACAGGTCAATAGATCCATAAATGTAGTGTAGTAGGGATTCCATGATCCAATAAAAAAGAAAAAACATGAGGATTACTCACCTATAGGAACTCACCACATTTGTAATGATAATCAATCATTGAATGAAATGATTCAGAAGGATTCAAGATCTCCAAAATCATTTGTTACATCTCCTAGGTTGAGATTGAATGGAAATAAAAACAAATTAAAGAATAATAACTTGTATGGTACCTTAAAACCACCTATCATGGTAATTACATAGTGTGAAACCCCCTTTCATGCTACTTAATCCATGAAACCCATATAAATTAAAAAACCCATCACCTCAACTTAAAATTAACTATTTTATAATTAAATGAAATGTAATATAAATTCACACCATATAAATCTTCATGCCTTGTATCATATCATGGAATTTTTTTGAAACAAAATACAGGATGGGTAAATAGTTTACACAGTGTGAAAACTTCTAATAATGTGAAATTGATTCGTTATATGAACTGAACTCATGAAATGTACTTGATGACCAATAACTGAAATGTAAACACTTTACATGGCATGCATTTCCCCTAAAGAAAACAAAAATACCAATTTCAACAGAAAAAACTAAAACCAACTTCGGTGTTCTCTAAACTGAGGGAGACACCTACAAATCATTTAACACATTTTTACCCAGAATCTATTACGACATACATATATACCCAAATTTTTGGTCATTTTCCCCATAAAAGGTGATCCATCCTTGGGAGTCCCAAAATTCACCCAAATAAAGAGGTAAATGAAAAGAGGGAAGATAAATACATGAATGTGGGTAATGAGAAGTTATAGAAACTAATTTAATGAGGAATGAACCAGTTTATATAATTCATTCAAAACATTCAATAGTTTACCAAAATAGACAGATTATTTATTAAATTTTCTAAACATCTCAACTCTTTAATCATTTATTTTCATATATTTAATAATCATTGAACATTTAAATGATTATGTTAGATGTTAAAAACCACACAAAAACATCATCATATTACGAATGAACAAAAATGATATAATTTGGAATAAGATAATGAGTAATATAGAATGATATCACATTTCATGATAATCCCATGTAATTAATATATGGAGTAGTGAAAGACAACTTGTTGTGGTGTAACTTAATAGATCGTGATGTGGTCTATAAAACCATGATATGGAGGTGCCTTTAGTATAAAATTCCATTTATATCCAACTTTTACTAAATACTCATATGATTAGAACACATTCATCATATGTTACATCATATGTAACAGCTAATAAAATCACATCCAAAATCTTTTTTGATATCTTCACAAATTTTTTTTGGAAAATATATAATAAATTTATAGTGTATCACATCATATTCAATACCTTGTGAAAATCCATCCATAACTTCTTCAAAAGATCCGCCAAAACACTTTTTGGGTTTCTCTCAAAGTTTCATAAACATGATCCTCATTCGAATGACCACAATGTGTGACCACATGGGCTTTTTTATCATTTACCACAATTATTAATTCCTAAATACGAAAATTTAAATAAATAGAAACCTCTAGTAAAGCATCAATGCTACTCAAACTACAATGGGATATAGAATGATCTCTATTAAATGCATGTATATCTGTCCATATTTCCACCAATTGCATCATATACAAGTATTTTTTTAATGATAAGATGAGAACTTTCCCATAAAATCAAGGCTCATTTATTAATAAAAAAATGGTCAAAATTACATAAATCTAAAAATGGGAAATTTAACTAGATCCCACCACAAAAAAGGGAAAATATCATCAGGTAGCTGATCATATGATTAGAATATATCACCATTGACCCTCTTATTTTCAATTCCATCATTGTAAATACCTTTAAATTTCAATGTAAATTTTTTCTTAATTTGCTTTGGGATTTTACGAGTATGCAGTCTCTGACAGAACCTGATTCTGAGGCCCGGTGTGCCCGAAATCATTATCCGAAGTTTAGCTCAGGTACGTTCAGTGAACGGACGAGTGGGTTTTTATAACTTTTAAACCGGTGCTCGGAGTCGAAATCCGACGACACCGATGGAATCGCAACACCGGTAATTGCTTAGGAACACCTTTTCCGGAGTTACGTTTTCTCGGGTGAGGTTTTTTAATAAATGCGTTAACTAAAGAATGAAATAAAATATTGTTCCCTAAATTTTATTTCTATTCTAAGTAGTTGAAACCTATGCATGGAGGTTGGAGTGGGACCCAATACATCTTAACTTCTCTATGTAGGATATTAGTGAAGGGGGCCCACACGAGCCCCACCCCCTTCATATCCGTTTAACCTCCCTCTCGTACTTTTAATTTGTAACTCACCCACAACCTAATTAAATGGCAAGTCAACCCTCGAATTTAATTTGGATTATCAAACGCTCTTCAATTAAGACAATGCATTAAATGAGATATTTTTGAATTTCAAATGAATGGCTTGTGTGTGTGTTAACAAAATAAGACAATGCCTTATTTTATTTTTGGTTGAATTGTTGTGTGGAGATATTTCGGGAGAGGAGAGCTCATCCTGGATGTCTTCATATTCCTCGACGAAGAATGTGAAGAACACCGAGTCTCGATGAAGAACTCTGTCACTGCAAGGGGAGATCGCCGTACCATCTTCTTCTCTCTCCGCAGTCGGTGAGAGACGCTTTCTTCGAATAATGACGACGTGCCGCATCCTTCCTCAGGTGAACGCCGACAACACTTATAAAGCCTTGATCCGCGATGCCATCTTCCGCGACACCGTCTTCCGCGACGACCTTTCTCCGCAAAGATTCTCGTTCGAAAACTTCTTGAGGTAGGGGTTTGAGTTTAAATATTATGGATTAATTTTTGCGCTTCCTTGATGAGGGATTTTATTCTTTTGGGGCTGCCTGTTATCGTTATAACGGTAGGAGGTCGGACCGCACGAACATGGCCGAACCTCCTCACTCTTTGTTGTAGTTCTTGTTGCGGCACAAACAAAGGCATCACAGTGCAACGACATTGCACGGGAACATGGACAATCACGGTGCCATCGCACGACGCCGTTGAGGCCTAACAAACCCACAGCCGGAGTCGGGTCGGGGCGAAGGGGCGTGGCACCGTCACGCAGTGCCGGAGAACCATGAAGACACCGTGGCCATAGAAGGGCCATGGAGGAGGGGCATCGCGCCGGCGTGGCACCCCAATCAGACCAAGGCCGCAGCAGATCAGGGAGCGGCAATCACAACCGCCGGCGCCTCGGAGGAGCGGGAACGCGGGGTGCCGCGGCGACGACACCGGTCGGCCAGCCAGGCCAGCCGATCGGAGGAGCCAGGGGCCATAACCCCTGGCTGGTAATGGAGAAGCCCCCATGTGGGGGCCGCAGTTTCCAAATAGGGGGGCAGCGCGCCCTCCCTTTCTGTTTCCCGCTCGCCCATAATGGCCGAGCTGACTGGCCGCGCGGGTCGCGCCCACGCCAGGCCAACCGTCCGCCCAGGCCAGGCCAGACGCACCGGGCCAGGCCTCCCAGGATGGGTCGGGCCACGCCGGCTGGGCCGGGCCGCTCCCTATTGGGCCGGACCCGGACCCGAGTCAGGTCTACCCGGTTCGGGCCGACCCATGGGGGGTTGGGTCGGGCTGGGTCGGGCCCAGACCCCCCCATTTCAGACTGTTTTCAGTCATTTGCCCATATCTTGGGCTACGGACCTCCGATCGACACACCGTCATTTGAGATGCGATCCTTGGATCGAGACGGTCTTTTAGGTATGTTACACTTAAGGTTTCGTAGAACTTTGTTTATCGCCGGCTTGGTTCGAGCATGAAACCAATCGGGCCCTTTGAGTGAAAAGGCTTATAACATGAGCTCCAGACGTCCGATTGATGTGCCGTCAACTTTGTTGTTTTCATCTTAGTGAGACGGACCTTTTGGCTTACTCCTCTCAAGGTTTGGATGTAGTTATAGTATGTTTAAGTTGGTTTGACTTAAAAACCAACCGGGCCCCTCGAATGAAAAAGCCAATACCTCTCAGGCAGGGCATCCGATTGACGCGCCGTCTGTCACGTTGTGTTCCTTTTGTTGAGATGGACCTTTGGGATACATCAACACCGGACTACATGTCAGTTTATGTATCAACCCCCTTGGCTCGTGGAGTGGACCCTCCGGGAAATGAGCATGCTGTGTGCGGGAACCCTAGAGCTGGCTGCGACTGAGACGACGATGACGACTGCACTAAAATCCTCAGTGGGTTCGACAACGATGATGATTGCACTGAAATCCTGTGTGGGTTCAGAAGCGATGACGAATGTACTGAAATCCTCCATGGGTTCGGCAGCGATGAAGACTGCACTGAAATCCTCTGTGGGTTCGGCAGCGATGACGACTGTAGTGAAATCCTCCGTGGGTTCGGTAGCGATGACGACTGCACTGAAATCCTCCCTGGGTTCGGCAGTGATGACGACTGCACTGAAATCCTCCATGGGTTCGGAAGCGATGATGACTACACTGAAATACTCCATGGGTTCGGAAGCGATAACGACTACACTGAAATCCTCTGTGGGTTCGACAGTGATGGTGACTGGATTGAAATCCTTCGTGGGTTCAGCAGCGATGACGACTGCACTGAAATCCTCCGTGGGTTCAGCAGTGATGACGACTTCACTAAAATTCTTCGTGGGTTCGGCAGTGATAACGATCGTACTGAAATCCTCTATGGGTTCGATGGAGATGACTACTGTTCTTGAATCCTACGTGGGTATGGTAGTGTTTGACTCTGTTCTTGTATCCTACCTGGGTCTGGCAGTGTAGCTGGTCTGTATCCTATGTGGGTCCGACAGCTTAGCTTTTCTAGTAAACTACGTGGGTCCCAGTTTAGAAGAATCAGTGGCTACATCTGATCATCTCTATCACCTTACGAATAAGTATACCTGTGTGAACCGAGTCTTGATTTTCAATCATTATCTTCGATATGATTGACTTTCTTTCCTATGTGGATTGGGTTGTGCTTTCCTGTGTGGATTGGGTTGTACTATCCTGTGTGGACGTGATCGAACATGGGATCGGATGATGAAGCCGAACTGGAATTGATGACTTAGGTATATGTATGGGCATATACCAAAGTAGTGTTGGATGTTACTTCGTGATTTTATCTTTCCTTTTCGGTTTATCCTCTGTGGATTCTGGGATACCTTGAGGGTTCTCGGGGTCCCTACTGAGTATCGTATACTCACCCCTACACGGGATTCGCCTGCAACATGTTTTGTTGGTTGCAGAAGACGGACATCACTGATCTAGGTTGAGGCTTGTAGAGCTAGACGGTTCCCGGAGGAGGAACTCATGAAGAGTTGGTGCTCGGAGTTGGATTTACGACGAGTCGGTACTTGGAGGTAGACCACTAGGTGGGACGTACACGGGGCGGACGGAAGGAACCAAGGAGTTTAGGAGGCTATCTGTACCCACCCTTCAGGTGGGATTTCTAGTGGACGGCTCGACATTGCTGCTTTACATTTCAGTCGCTGTACTTCCTTTCCAGTTGTATTTTACCTTCAGTTTGGGTTTGTATTCTGGCCCACTTACTTTTCCACACTTACTTGTACTTGTGATTACTTAGTGTTTACTTCTGCTGGCTTAATTTGTGGTGTTTGTTTACTTTATAAAGGCAATGTCTTCCCCTTTTGTTGGGATTTTTTCCTTTGGTGTTAGTCACCAGCCCCTGGCCTATGGAAGGCGGGCTTGGGGTAGTAACGACACGGGTCCCGAGGACGGGTTGTGACAAATTGGTATCAGAGGAGGTCAGTTATACCGCAGAACTCAGGACTCTAAACTTTATTATATGTGAAGGAATAGTGTTAAGGGTATTGAGTGTGGTTATCGGTCTAGGGAGTCCAGTGTTGGTTCGGCGACCGACGTATCCGTACACCAGGAACTTGACTTCTGATTTTCGACTCAGTGCATGAAAACATTGATTGCATGTGTGTTTCAAAAGTTTTCCTTGTGATTACTTTGTGTCAGCTCACCAGGTATAAATCTTTGATCGTGGAGCACCTCTCTCTTTTCAGGATATCCCCACGACGGCAACCATCTAGGGTTCTGAGTGTTTTACGAGATGATGGTCCACAGAGAGATGAGGTTTCGGTACGGGGCCCTCTTAATATTTTGAAACCTACAGGTGGTGTACCAGCGGCACCACCACCCGTTAGATAGCATAGGCCTCCGAGATTTTGAGGCGAGATAGTTCCTAGGGAGTAGTGGACTGGATGGGGGGCGATTTCTAGAGTTGTACGCCTAATTTAGACACTAGTTGAGTGGGTAGTGGACTTAGCTACTTGTGTTTTCTAGTGAGTGACCATGGGGTTAGTCTGTATAGTGAAAAGGCTTCGGTATATGGACCGATGCCTGAGATAGTAACTCCAGGTAGTGTGTCAGCTATATCAGTACCTGCTGTATATCAGACACTACTAGCGGTACCGGTAGAGGACACTTGTAGGCTTAGTGCCTTACATGTTTCAGCACCAAATATCCCTCATGTTCCGAGGCAAGACCGACTCACAGGAAGCTTAGGACTGGCTTGAGGAGGTGTCTGAGAGTTTCCTAGAGCTTATACAGCTTCGGCAGGATGACGTGTCGGTAGCTGAGAATTCATCGGGGCATACCAAACCATTCGTGGTACTCGATGACTATGATGCAATTGGTGATTCAGGGCTCGGACTTCAGAGTGAGGTGTTTCTAAAGGACATCCGAGCCAGCACTTCTTTCTCTATGCATTCCTACTTATGCTAGGGTGATAGAAAGAACCTTTGTGTTAGAGAATTCTTTTACTGAATGGATGCAGTTAGTGAAGGTTAGCAGTTGAACGAGCAGGAAACTGGCGCCAGACTCAGAGACTTGGGCATGTAAAATGTTTCAAGTAGAGGAACTGAAAAGGACAGATGAATCTGCAGGGAAGCAGATGTGGAAGTGGAGCTAGGAGAGCAGCCTGGGGTGGTGAACATTTTGACATTTTGCAACCACCCACCTTTGTAATCCCCTCTAGGCTCAGGGAGCTGGAGGGAAGTTTAAAGTGTAGCTGCATGCGGTCAGGGAGTGCGACCGAAAGGGCTATAAGGAGCATTCGATGTTAGAACTGTGTCTTCCACAAGCTGCCATAACAACAATAATTTGATACGAATCATCACTACATTCCACGAATCTTGTCCCAGACCTAGAGTTTCTGGTTAAGTCGTTGACTTGACCCTCACATCTAGAGATACCTTTGGGAGGAGACTCAATAATCACACTTACGCTGATGGTGTGATCTAACCCTTGAGGTGAGAGTTTCGGTTGGAACCTCTTGGTGGCAGCGTCGAGGCCTTATGACGTTAGTTTTAGTATGTACTAGGCAATCACAGTTCATACACAAATTGACAGTATTAGGCAGACGTCAGGATGGGTTTTCCTTGGTCTGAGAAAAGAAAATCCCAGGAAGCACAGGTTTAACTCATGCTTAGTAGGGTGTAGCCGATCACTCTTGGGTCGGCCAACCTTACCCTCGTGGCTGTAGGAGTTTTGAGTTTCATTTCTAATCAAGAAATGGAGGCCTCAAGAGTTAGAGGATGGCGACCACGTTCTTATACGGGTGTCACCTCGATGAGGTTTACAGAGATGGAGCCTTGGCAGAGAGATATCTCCAAGGTTCAACGGACCTTTATAGGTCCTCAGTAGGGTTGGCGAGGTGGTTTACCGCTTGACCTTTCCACATCAGTTTCACTGGGTGCACGATGTCATCCACATATCTCAGCTAAGGAGGTACATGCATGACCCTTCACACATCACCGACCGCAGGGAGTTGGACGTCGATGACGGGGTGACATTCACAGAGGTTCTAGTGGAGAACGAGGATCAATAGGATAATGTCCTACGTGGAGGGTCAATTCCTCAAGTCCGCTTTCACTGGCAGCACGGGAGCCTCCAGGAGAGCACATGGGAGCGGGAGGCTCAGTTGCGTTCTCAGTACCACTTTTGTTCCCCTAGTTTGTGATATAGCTTTATGGGGATGTAAATCCATGAGGTGGGAGTAATGTAAATACCCGTAAATTTTAATGAAAATTTTTTCTTAATTTTCTTTGGGATTTTACGAGTACGCAGTTTCTGACAGAACCAGATTCCAAGGCCCGGTGTGCCCAGAATCATTATCCGAAGTTTAGCTCGGGTAAGTTCAGTGAATGAACGAGTGGGTTTTTCTAACTTTTGAACCAGTGCTCGGAGTCGAAATCTGAGGACACCGATGGAATCGCAACACCAGTAATTTCTTAGGAACACCTTTTCTGAGGTTGCGTTTTCTCGGGTGAGGTTTTTCAATAAATGGGTTAACTAAAGAATGAAATAAAATATTGTGCTACAAATTTTATTTCTATTCTAAGTAGTTTAAAACTATGCATGGAGGTTGGAGTGGGACCCACTACATCCTAACATCTCTATGTAGGATACTAGTGAAGTGGGGCCCACATGATCCCCACCCCCTTCAAATCCCTTTAACATTCCACTCGTGCTTTTAATTTGCAACTCAACCACAGCCTAATTAAATGGAAAGTCAACCCTCGAATTTAATTTGGATTATTAAATTCTCTTCAATTAAGACAATTAACTAAATGAGACCTTTTTGAATTTCAAATGAATGGCTTGCGTGTGTGTTAATAAATTAAGACAATGCCTTATTTTAGTTTTGGTTGAATCGTTGTGTGGAGATATTTGGGGATAGGAGGGCTCATCTTGGAGGTCTTCATCTTCCTCGATGAAGAACGTGAAGAACGCCGAGTCTCGAAGAAGAACATCGTCAACACAAGGGGAGATCGTCTTACCATCTTCTTCATTCTCCACAGCCAGTGAGAGATGCTTTCTTCGAAGAACGACGATGCGCCACATCCTTCTTCAGGAGAATGCCGACGACGCTTACAAAGCCTCGATCTGCGACGCCGTCTTCCGCGAGGCCGTCTTCCGCGACGCCGTCTTCCGTGATGACCTTACTCTGCAACGATTCTTGTTCGACAACTCCTTGAAGTAAGGGTTTGAGTTCAAATTTTATGGATTAATTTTTGTGCTATCTTGACGAGGGATTTTATTCTTTTGGGGCCGCCGATTATCATTATAACGGGAGGAGGTCGGACCGCACGAACACGGCCGACCATCCTCCCACTTTGTTGTTGTTCTTGTCACGGCACGAACAAAGGAAGCATGGTGCAACAGCATCACGTGGGAACATGAAGAATCACAGCGAAGAAGCATGGCACCGTCGCACCGCGCCGATCAGACCAAGGCCACGACATTTGGCCGCGGCGGAGCAGGGAGCGGCGGCCGGAACCACCGGCCGCTGGCACCTCAGAGGAGCGGGACCGCGGGGTCCCGCGGCGGTGGCACCGGCCAACTAGTCGGGTCGGCCAATCGGAGGAGCCGGGGGTCATAACTCCTATATGGCAAGGGAGCGGCCCCCATGCGGGGGCCACAGTTTCCAAACAAGGGGGGTAGCGCGCCCCCCCTTTCCATTTCCCGCTCGGCCATAATGGCCAAGGTGACTGGCCGCGCGGGCCGCGCCCGCGCCAGGCCAACCGGCCGCCCAGGCTAGGCCGGGCCGCGCCCTATTGGGCCGGACCCTGAATCGGGTCGGGTCGACCCGGTTTGGGCCGGGCCAGGCCCAGACCCCCCATTTCGGACTGTTTTTAGTAATTTTCACATATCATGGGCTACGAACCTCTGATCGACACACTGTCAGTTGCGATGCGATCCTTGGATCGAGATGGTCGTTTTGGTCTGTTACACTCAAGGTTTTGAAGAACTTTTGTTATGGCCGGGTTGGTTCGAGCACGAAACCAACCGGGCCCTCGGAGCAGAAACACTTATAACTTGAGCTCTGGACGTCTGATTGACGTTCCATCGACTTTTTTGGTTTCCACTTAGTGAGACAGACCTTTTGACTTACTCCGCTCGAGGTTTGGATGCAGTTGGAGTATGGTTGGGTTGGTTTGTCTTAAAAACCAACCGGGCCCCTGGATGAAAAAGCCAATAACTCTCAGACTGGGCGTCCGATTGATGCGTCGTCTATCACGTTTTGTTCCTTTTAACGAGACAAGACTTTGGGATACATCAACTACAGACTATGTGTCAATTGATGTATCGACCCCCTTGGATCGTGGAGTGGACCCTCCGGGAAACGAGCGTGCTATGTGCGGGAACCCTAGAGCTAGCTGTGACTGCGACGACGATGACGACTGCACTAAAATCCTCTATGGGTTCGGCAGCGACGACGACTGCACTAAAATCCTCCGTGGGTTCGGTAGTGATGACGACTGGACTGAAATCCTCTGTGGGTTCAGCAGTGATGACGACTGCACTGAAATCCTCCGTGGGTTCGGCAGCGATGACGACTGCAATGAAATAATATGTGGGTTTGGCAGTGATGACGACTGCACTGAAATCCTCCGTGGGTTTGGCAGGGATGACGAATGCACTGAAATACTCCGTGGGTTCGGCAGCGATGACGACTGCACTAAAATCCTCTGTGGGTTCGGCAGCGATGATGACTGCACTGAAATCCTCTATGGGTTTGGCAGCAATGACGACTGCACTGAAATCCTATGTGGGTTCGGAAGCAATGACGACTCCAATGAAATCCTCTGTGGGTTCGACAGCGATGACGACTGCATAGAAATTCTTCGTGGGTTCGGCAACGATGTTGACTTCACTGAAATCCTCCATGGGTTCGGCAGTGATGACGACCATACTGAAATCCTCTGTGGGTTCGACGGCAATGACTGTTGTCCTTGTATCCTACGTGGGTCTGGCAGTGTTTGACTCTGTTCTTGTATCTTATGTAGGTCTGGCAGAGTAGCTGGTCTGTATCCTATGTGGGTACGACAACTTAGCTTTTCTAGTATCTTACATGGGTCCCAGTTTAGATGAATCAGTCGCTACATCTGATCATCTCTATCACCTTACGAAGAAGTATACCTCCGTGAGGTGAGTCTTGATTTTAAATCATTATCTTCAATATGATTGACTTGCTTTCCTCGGTGGATTGGGTTGTGCTTTCCTGTGTGGATTGGGTTGTACTATCCTGTGTGGACGTGATCGAACATGGGCTCCGATGATGAAGCCGAACTGGAATTGATGACTTAGGTTTATGTATGGGAATATACCTAAGTATTTTTGGATGTTACTTCGTAATTGTATCTTTCCTTTTCGGTTTATCCTTTGTGGATTCTGGGAGACCTTCGAGGGTCTCGGGGTCCCTACTACGTATCATATACTCACCCCTGCATGGGCTTCGCCCGCACTATGTTGTGTTGGTTGCAGACGACGGAAATCACTGATTGAGGTTGAGGCTTGTAGAGTTGGATGGTTCCCGAAGGAGGAACTCATGACGAGTTGGTGCCCGGAGGTGGATTTACATCGAGTCAGTACCTGGAGGTGGACCACTGAGCGGGACGTACACGGGGCGGACGACAGGACCCGAGGAGCTGAGGAGGCTATCTGTACCCACCCTTCAGGTGGGATTTCCAGTGGATTGTTCGACGTTGCTGCTTTACTTTTCAATCGATGTACTTCCTTTCCAGTTGTATTTTACCTTCAGTTTGGGTTTGTATTCTGGACCACTTACTTTTCCACACATACTTGTACTTGTGATTACTTAGTGTTTACCTTTTCTGGCTTACTCTTTGGTGTTTGTTTACTTTATAAAGGCAATGTCTTCCCCTTTTTTTCAGGATTTGCACCTTTGGTGCTAGTCGCCAGCCCCTGGCCTATGGAAGGCAGGCTTGGGGTAGTCACGACATGGGTCCCGAGGATGGGTCGTGACAAATTGGTATCAGAAGAGTTCGGTTATACCGCAGAACTCAGGACTCTGATCTTTCTTCTGTGTGAAGCAACAATGTTAAGGGTATTGATTGTGGTTATCGGTTCAGGGAGTCCAGTGTTGGTGTGGAAACCGACGTATCCATACACAATGACCTTGACTTCTGATTTCTGACTCAGTGCACGAAAACATTGATTGCATGTGTGTTTCAAAAGTTTTCTTTGTGATTACTTTGTGTTAGCTCACCAGGTATAAATCATTGACAGTGGCGCACCTGTCTCTTTTCAGGATGACACCACGACGGCAGCCAGCTAGGGTTCTGAGTGTTGTACAAGATGACATCCCATCGAGAGATGAGTTTCCGGTGCGGGGCCCTCTTACTATGTTGAAACCATCGGGTGGTGTACCAGCGGTACCACCACCCGTTAGGTAGCACAAGCCTCCGAGATTCTGAGGCGAGATAGTTCCTAGGTAGCAGTGGACTAGATGGAGGCAATTTCTAGAGTTCTACGCCTAATTTAGACACTAGTAGAGAGGGTAGTGGACTTAGCTACTTGCGTTTTCTAGTGAGTGACCATGGGGTTGGTCTGTATAGTGAAAAGTATTTGGTATATGGACTGATGCCTGAGATAGTAACTTCAGGTAGTGTGTTAGCTATATCACTACCTGTTGGATAGTAGACACTACTGTCAGTACCGGTAGAGGACACTTGTAGGCTTAGTGCCTTACATATTTCAGCACCAAATATCCCTCAAGTTCCGAGGCAAGACCGACTCACAAGCAGCTGAGGACTGGCTTGAGGAGGTGTCTGATAGTTTCCTAGAGCTTATACAGCTTCGGCAGGACGATGTGTCGGTAGTTGAGAATTCATTAGGGGGCATACCAAACCATTCCTGGTACTCGATGACTACGATGCAGTCAGTGCTTCCGGGCTCAGACTTCAGAGTGAGGTGTGTCTAAAGACATCTGAGCCAGTACATCTTTCTCTATGCATTCCTACTTATGCTAGGGTGCTAGAAAGAACCTTTATGGTTGAGAATTATTTTACTGAATGGATGCTGTCAGTGAAGGTTAGCAGTGGAAAAAGCTGGAAACTGGCACCAGTCTCGGAGACTTGGGCGTGTAAAATGTTTCAAGTAGAGGAAGTGAAAAGGACATATGAATCTGCAGGGCATCAGATATAACGACCCACACTTTACATACATTGTTAATACTTCAAAATTGAAGCACACTTATTACAACATATGACAAAACCACAAAGGACCGTATAGGTATAGTGTCTTTAGAAACTGGGAAACATAAACAACTGGTTCATAAATATTCTATAGTGTCTCCCATTTATTTCATCATATCTAGGGTCCCTTTTAGCATATTCTACTTAATATCCATCTTCCTGACCTGGAGAAAAGAAAACATAAAAGGGTAAGCTCAAATGCTCAGCAAGGGCAAATAAAGGAAATAAAAATCATATCATATCTTTATGAAAATCAAAACCTGCAAAAGAGATCATAATATCTTAACATGGAATAAATCATAGAAGTGAAAATGAGATCCCCATAATCATAACATAAAACTTGAAACTTTGTGGCATGCACACATAATCATGGAAAATCATTTCTTGTTAGTCATGACTCATTGCCAAGACTATCTTAGTGGACAAAGTCCCTTTCTGAACCGAGTTCACTCCTCGTTTCAGTCCTGTATCACTGAACCGAAATAACCTTCCGTTCCAGCCATGTCTATCTCATGAGATATAAAATAATTACCCAATGCATTGGAGGGAGATATAGGTCCCACACATCTTATAATGAATCCTTTCTTATGTGTGCCACATAATCATAAAACATACATCATCGCATAACACATGTAACAAAAATGGGATTCTTGAAACATCATGACATCATAAATCAATTCATATAAGATAAAGGAATTCATAAACATAATTCCATCACAACATAGTAAAATCACTGTAAAAATATGGATAGAAACAGAACCCTTTATTATCTTAGATGGAAAATAATTTTGATAAAACACTTGAATTGAATTCTTGAGGAAAATATCCTTTCTTCTTAAAAAACATTTTTCCTTTCATAACATGTCATACAACTTTAAAATAAAAGAAGTTGATTAAAAATAAACTTGAAAACTTGTAAAGGAAGCTTCTTTGAAGTAATGTTTTAAAAATCCATTCATGCCGTATAAGTTAAAAAAAACATTCTTCGTACTTTTGTCGGAAAAGTCAAAAAGTACCTCGTACGGAAAAACGACAAAAGATTCCTTTCATATTCTTTACTAAAAACTCACCTAAGGGTAAAATTGGATTTAAACTATTTCAAGTGGATGGAAACAATATTACATATTGAGGGAACATGGATGTGGATGATAAAATACACCCCAGTAAATACTTACGAATAAACAATCTCGGATAAAAATGAGATTGTGATATTTCCCTTACCTTAGGTCCAATTTGCTTTGTTCGTGTCCGAAGCTCCTCTTCTTTGGAACGCCTCTTTGAATCCTCCACTTAAGGAACTAAGATTGGTCTTTGGAGAAGACCAGGACCTCTAGGATTATTCTAGGTAAGTGGAGAGGAGAAAATGGCAGGGGTTGGCCGAGCTTGAGTGCTCAAATTGGTGTGAGGAGGAGGGGGAGGAGGTGCCCTTTTATAAGGGAGGAGAGGGGAACCTTAGGAATATCTCAAAATATTATTTTATATTAAAGTCAAAATCGGTTTATAATGGTTCCAAAGGGTATTATTTCGAAGCTAAAGTGGGGATGTGTCGAAATCCTATCAACCAATAGGATTTAGACAAGTTTAGGGTATTATTTTAACCTTATCAATTAGATTTAACTCTAAGTTAATTAATTTAACTTTTACCTTGTCTTTTTGTTTTCTTTCACTATATGGTTAATACACTTGCTATAACATGCCAAACGAACCCCAAATTGATTATTATTAATATATATATCTTTATATAAGTCATTTGGCCGAACCTTATATTTTTAGGAATAAAATAACAATTAATAATATAATATTTGATTTAAAAACTATTTTGTGTCAATTTTGACACTATTTGATATATGATTTTTGTGAAAGTCATAACAGAATTATATGTTCGAACCAAGTTAAATTAAATCAACACTAATATATCATAGTAACCTATAAAATTAGTGGAATTCATAAAAAGTCTCAAATTACATTTATTTTGGTATTTATATTATCAATTTTGTCAATATTTCATTAATAAGATAATTACTGCATCATCTTTGTGTCATAAATAAATTAAACTATTTGATGTCTAAAAATTACAAATAAAATACCATCATGTAGGAAATCTTTTTAGCTTTCTAATGAATATTTACAATCGAATTTATCTTATGTATAACCCTATATTAAAAATGATTTACTTATTAAACTTTGATTTTAGCTATTTTAACCCTTCTTTAAATAAATTAATAATAAATGTCCTAATCTAATCCAAGTGGGCCTAAATGGTCATATTTTATTCCTAAGTTTGTTTTTGGTCGAATTACACTTGTCCAATAGAATTATGACATGTGTTAGGGTAATATTAATATCATATTTACCCTTAGTTACCCTATTTACTATTAACCGCGGTAAAAATAGTAAAAAGTTACTATTCACCAAAAAATTATTTTCATCTCATTGAACCACATTTTAGTCCTTGATATTAACCGTGTCTCTCGGATTTTTGAAATTCCATTCACAGAAGCGGTAAAATTAAGTTTTATGCAAAATTCAGTTTTTAACCTACCACTTAGTGGTTTCACTATTCATCAAAAATTGAAAGTTTTCAGAAAAATACCAAAATTTCACCCTAGGCTAATTTCGATATTCTGAGTCCAAAAATGAAGTCCATTTTGAAAAATAAAATTTATAAAATTTCAAAAAGTGGTTATTACTATTCATAACGGCTAGTTTTAATAGCATATTGTTGTTTAGTGAAACTCGGTATTGCGTACGACGCAAGCTATCGAGGAAGGTCGCGATTGCGTGTAAAGCAAGCCAAGCAAGTGTTGTGTAAAAAAAAAAGATTCCTTTGATGATTTATATAACATAAAAGTCTTGGGTGTTACATTCTACCCCCCTTAAAAAGAATTTCGCCCTCGAAATTCGTCACTTTGCAACAAACAAATGAGGATACTTCTCCCTCATCATATCCTCAAGCTCCCATGTAGCTTCTTCAAGTTGGTGGTTTCTCCATAAAACTTTCACCAAGCGAGTGGTCTTGTTTCGTAGGACTTTTTCGCTATGATCCAGAATCTCTATCGGCTGTTCTTCATAAGAAAGATCTTGCTCCAGCGGTACAACTTCTGAGCTGAGTACATGTGAAGGATCTGGTATGTACTTTCTCAGGAGAGATACATGGAACACATCGTGAACTTGAGAGAGATTTGGTGGAAGCGCCAATCGGTAAGCTACCTTCCCAACACGATCCAGTATTTCAAAAGGACCGATATATCTAGGGCTCAACTTCCCCTTCTTTCCAAATCTCATAACCCTCTTCCAGGGAGATATTCGTAAGAACACTTTATCGCCTACTTCAAACTCTAGGTCTTTTCTTCGGTTGTCGGCATAACTTTTCTGTCGGCTCTGAGCTGCTCTTATGTGTTGTTGAATAGATCTGACCTTTTCTGCCATTTCATCAACGAGATCAGGTCCTAATAGCTTTCTTTCCCCAACTTCATCCCAGCAAGTTGGAGTCCTGCATTTCTTTCCATAGAGAGCTTCATAAGGAGCCATTTGAATACTGGAGTGAAAGCTATTATTATAAGAAAATTCCACCAAAGGTAGGTGTTGATCCCAACCTCCTTTGAAATCCATAGAGCAAGCTCTCAACATATCTTCTAGGGTTTGAATTGTTCTCTCAGACTGACCATCTGTCGGGGGATGATAAGCAGTGCTGAAACTCAACTCTGTATCCAGAGTATGCTGAAGACTTCGCCAGAACTTCGAGGTAAATCTCGGATCTCGATCAGATATAATAGAAAGTGGTACTCCATGCAATCTTACCACTTCCTTTACATATATCCTGGCAAGCTGATCTAGAGAGAAATCCTCTCTAATAGGAATGAAGTGTGCAGACTTTGTAAGACGATCAACTATGACCCAGATAGCATTATTGCCTTTGGATGTTTTAGGAAGTCCTGTGACAAAGTCCATAGTGATGTTTTCCCATTTCCATTCGGGTATGGGTAATGGTTGTAACATCCCCTTAGACTTCTGTCTCTCAGCTTTAACTTGTTGACAAACCAAGCATCGAGAGACATATTCAGCAACATCTCTTTTCATGCCATCCCACCAGAAGTACTCTTTCAGGTCCCTATACATCTTCGTGCTTACAGGATGAATAGAGAATGAAGAACTATGAGCCTCATCCAGCAGCTCTTTCTTTAATTCGGGGATGGGAGGAACGCAAACCCGATTCCTGAACTTTATTATCCCATCACAATCAAGGTTGAATTCAGGAACATTTCTCACCTTCTTTTGTAACTCGACATCTTCTTTCTGTGCCTCTTTAATCTTCACATGTATAGATGGTTGAACATTCATTTGAGAAAGATAAGATTTTTCCCCTTCCAATATAATTCCAAGATCCATCCTTTGTAAATCCATAAATATTGGATCTTTTGTGATCCTCATCATGGATAAACTAGCATGGTCTTGTCGACTTAATGCATCTGCCACCTTGTTTGCTTTTCCAGGGTGGTAATGGATTGAGCAGTCATAATCCTTAATCAGCTCCAACCATCTTCTTTGACGCATATTCAACTCCTTTTGTGTGAAAATATACTCTAAACTTTTATGATCAGTATAAATATCACACCTTTCACCATAAAGGTAATGCCTCCAAATCTTTAATGCAAAGATTACCGCAGCCAACTCCAAATCATGTGTTGGGTAATTTTGCTCATGGATTTTCAACTGTCGTGAGGCATAAGCTATCACCATATCATTTTGCATAAGAACACACCCCAATCCCTTCTTGGATGCATCACTGTAGACCACAAACCTTTCTCCACTACAATGCAGTGTGAGCACAGGTGCACTGGATAACCTTCTTTTCAACTCCTTGAAATTCTCTTCACATTCCTCTGTACAGACAAACTTAACTCCTTTCCGAGTCAACTTGGTTAGTGGATTAGATAATCGTGAAAAATCTTTTACAAAACGTCGATAATATCCAGCCAAACCAAGAAAACTTCGGATCTCAGTTACTGTTGTTGGTCTTGACCATCTTTCGATAACCTCTGTTTTTGCTGGATCCACAGATATCCCCTCTTTTGAGATTATGTGACCCAAAAATGCAACTTTTTGAAGCCAAAATTCACACTTGGTAAATTTGGCATAAAGCTTCTCCTTTCTCAGGGTCTTCAATATAATTCTCAAGTGATCTTCATGCTCTTCCTTGCTCTTTGAATAGACAAGAATATCGTCTATAAAGACTACCACAAATTGATCAAGATAGTCTCTAAAGACTCTATTCATTAGATCCATGAAGATAGCAGGGGCATTAGTAAGACCAAATGGCATCACTATAAATTCATAGTGTCCATACCTTGTACGGAAAGCCGTATTTAGTATATCCTCCCTTTTGACCCTTAATTGATGATACCCTGAACGAAGATCAATCTTGGAAAAGTATTGAGCTCCGCGTAGTTGGTCAAATAAGTCATCAATGCGTGGGAGAGGATATTTGTTCTTGATAGTGATCTTGTTAAGTTCTCGATAATCAATGCAGAGTCTCATTGATCCATCTTTCTTCTTAACAAATAGAACAGGTGCTCCCCAAGGTGACGCACTAGGGCGTATGAATCCCTTATCAAGATTCTCTTGGAGTTGCTTCTTCAATTCCTGCAACTCAATTGGGGCCATTCTATAAGGTGTCTTTGAAATAGGCAAAGCACCCGGTACGAGTTCTATTGAAAACTCAACTTCACGATTTGGTGGAAGACCCGGCAATTCCTCCGGAAAGACATCATCAAACTCCCGTACAATGGGCATATTCTTAATCGTGAGTTTCTCACCAACTATTTGAGATAAATAACCTTCATTTAGTGGAATCAATACCCATAAGATGGAAGAAATTTCCACTGGAAGGTTATGTTCATCCTTGCATTGATAGACGATCGTAGGTTGATCTGGAATATGAAATGTGACTTCCCTTCTTTGGCAATTGATATGAGCTCCATGTAGAGAAAGCCAATCCATGCCAAGAATCACATCAAATTCCACTAAAGGAAGGATCACAAGATTTGCAGGAAGCACTTTCCCACAAACTTCGATCGGAGAAGAATTATAAACTTCTGATGCGATTGATGTGCCATTAGGTGTTGTCACAGCTAACTCAACATCTAATTGTTGAGGTAATACGGTGATACCCTTAGAAAATTTTTCAGAAATAAAAGAGTGGGTGGATCCAGAATCAAATAAAACATTTTCTACTTTAGAGTGGATGGTAAGTGTACCTTTCACCACATCGTTATCGTACTCCACCTCGCTGATAGAAATTGCATGTGACTTTCCTTTGTCTTTAGCCTTAAGAGTTTGTTGACGTCGACCATCATCATCAACCCTTGGATTTGGGCATTGATTGGCATAATGCCCCATCTCCTTGCACTTGAAACATTGAAGTGTAGTAGGTTCATTCTGTGTATCCCTTCCTTTGTTTGCATCATTAGACATCTTCTTCCCATTATCACGGCATTCAAATGCCCGATGACCTTCCTTTCCACATTTAAAACATTTACTTGTCCCTTTAAGACAACTCCCTCCATGTTTCTTTCCACACTTTGAGCATAAGGGGAAGTTCATCTTCTTTTCCGTGTGCTCTTTAGATTTTTCTTTGAATTCCATCTTCCTCTTCTTATCAAACCCATGTGACTGATGGGTTACTCCAATCTCCATCTCGACTTTGAGAGCACATCGAACGATTTCTTCGTAGCTATTGAAGTCCCTTATGGCTAACGCCCTTCGAAGACTTGGTTTTAAGCCACTAAAGAATCGATCGATCTTACTCTCAGGTTGGATAATAATACCAGAAGCGTACCTTGAAAGTCTTGTACAATTTGCTTCATAGGTACTAACAGATTCATCATCCCTTTGCTTCAGTTCAAGGAACTCTTTCTCCATCTTTGTTCGGAGAATACGAGGGAAGTACTTATTGAAAAATAAGTTCTTGAACTCGTCCCATTCCATAGACTCAATTTCATCCCTTTGCCTCGTATTCTTAACAAGATTCCACCATTGATCCGCATCTCCTTCCAAACGATACACTGCTAGGATGACATTATCATGCTCAGAACATTGAAGAACTGAAAATATCTTTTCAGTAGTACTAATCCATTGTTCAGCAACTAATGGATCAGTAGACCCGCTGAAAGATGGTGGACGCTGCCTCATGAAGGATTCAACAGAATGTTGCTCCCTCCTTTGTTCGTTTGGAAATCCCGCATGATTCATAGCTTGAGAAAGTTGTGTGAGCATGGCTACAAGATTTTGCATTCCAGCTCCCATATCGTTTGGTTGCTCAGGGGGACAATCATTGCATCGCCCATCGCATTCCGCATTAACACGGTTCCTTCGGGTTCTAGCCATTGACTAAAACCAAGAAGAATAGTGTGATCAACACTAATTATAATAGGAAACCACATAATTCAAGAATAAAATTTTCATGCTTATGGTCTTATCCTAGGTTATTCAAGGCTATTTCTAAAACACTAAGATTGTGTTCTATGCTTAGACTTATCCTTAGGGTTCTTACTAAGGCTTTCACATCCTAGTTTCCAAAGGTTGACTATACCTTTCCTCTGATACCAACTATACCGACCCACACTTTACATACATTGTTAATACTTCAAAATTGAAGCACACTTATTACAACATATGACAAAACCACAAAGGACCGTATAGGTATAGTGTCTTTAGAAACTGGTAAACATAAACAACTGGTTCATAAATCTTCTATAGTGTCTCCCATTTATTTCATCATATCTAGGGTCCCTTTTAGCATATTCTACTTAATATCCATCTTCCTGACCTGGGGAAAAGAAAACATAAAAGGGTGAGCTCAAATGCTCAGCAAGGGAAAATAAAGGAAATAAAAATCATATCATATCTTTATGAAAATCAAAACCTGCAAAAGAGATCATAATATCTTAACATGGAATAAATCATAGAAGTGAAAATGAGATCCCCATAATCATAACATAAAACTTGAAACTTTGTGGCATGCACACATAATCATGGAAAATCATTTCTTGTTAGTCATGACTCATTGCCAAGACTATCTTAGTGGACAAAGTCCCTTTCTGAACCGAGTTCACTCCTCGTTTCAGTCCTGTATCACTGAACCGAAATAACCTTCCGTTCCAGCCATGTCTATCTCATGAGATATAAAATCATTACCCAATGAATTGGAGGGAGATATAGGTCCCACCCATCTTATAATGAATCCTTTCTTATGTGTGCCACATAATCATAAAACATACATCATCGCATAACACATGTAACAAAAATGGGATTCTTGAAACATCATGACATCATAAATCAATTCATATAAGATAAAGGAATTCATAAACATAATTCCATCACAACATAGTAAAATCAATGTAAAAATATGGATAGAAACAGAACCCTTTATTATCTTAGATGGAAAATAATTTTGATAAAACACTTGAATTGAATTCTTGAGGAAAATATCCTTTCTTCTTAAAAAACATTTTTCCTTTCATAACATGTCATACAACTTTAAAATAAAAGAAGTTGATTAAAAATAAACTTGAACACTTGTAAAGGAAGCTTCTTTGAAGTAATGTTTTAAAAATCCATTCATGCCGTATAAGTTAAAAAAAACATTCTTCGTACTTTTGTCGGAAAAGTCAAAAAGTACCTCGTACGGAAAAACGACAAAAGATTCCTTTCATATTCTTTACTAAAAACTCACCTAAGGGTAAAATTGGATTTAAACTATTTCAAGTGGATGGAAACAATATTAGATATTGAGGGAACATGGATGTGGATGATAAAATAAACCCCAGTAAATACTTACGAATAAACAATCTCGGATAAAAATGAGATTGTGATATTTCCCTTACCTTAGGTCCAATTTGCTTTGTTCGTGTCCGAAGCTCCTCTTCTTTGGAACGCCTCTTTGAATCCTCCACTTAAGGAACTAAGATTGGTCTTTGGAGAAGACCAGGACCTCAAGGATTATTCTAGGGAAGTGGAGAGGAGAAAATGGCAGGGGTTGGCCGAGCTTGAGTGCTCAAATTGGTGTGAGGAGGAGGGGGAGGAGGTGCCCTTTTATAAGGGAGGAGAGGGGCACCTTAGGAATATCTCAAAATATTATTTTATATTAAAGTCAAAATCGGTTTATAATGGTTCCAAAGGGTATTATTTCGAAGCTAAAGTGGGGATGGGTCGAAATCCTATCAACCAATAGGATTTAGACAAGTTTAGGGTATTATTTTAACCTTATCAATTAGATTTAACTCTAAGTTAATTAATTTAACTTTTACCGTGTCTTTTTGTTTTCTTTCACTATATGGTTAATACACTTACTATAACATGCCAAAAGAACCCCAAATTGTTTATTATTAATATATATATCTTTATCTAAGTCATTTGGCCGAACCTTAGATTTTTAGGAATAAAATAACAATTAATAATATAATATTTGATTTAAAAACTATTTTGTGTCAATTTTGACACTATTTGATATATGATTTTTGTGAAAGTCATAACAGAATTATATGTTCGAACCAAGTTGATTAAATCAATAATAATATATCATAGTAACCTAGAAAATTAGTGGAATTCATAAAAAGTCTCAAATTACATTTATTTTGGTATTTATATTATCAATTTTTTCAATATTTCATTAATAAGATAATTACTGCATCATCTTTGTGTCATAAATAAATTAAACTATTTGATGTCTAAAAATTACAAATAAAATACCATCATGTAGGAAATCTTTTTAGCTTTCTAATGAATATTTACAATCGAATTTATCTTATGTATAACCCTATATTAAAAATTATTTACTTATTAAACTTTGATTTTAACTATTTTAACCCTTCTTTAAATAAATTAATAATAAATGTCCTAATCTAATCCAAGTGGGCCTAAATGGTCATATTTTATTCCTAAGTTTGTTTTTGGTCGAATTACACTTGTCCAATAGAATTAGGACATGTGTTAGGGTAATATTAATATCATATTTACCCTTAGTTACCTTATTTACTATTAACCGCGGTAAAAATAGTAAAAAGTTACTATTCACCAAAAAATTATTTTCATCTCATTGAACCACATTTTAGTCCTTGATATTAACCGTGTCTCTCGTATTTTTGAAATTCCATTCACAGAAGCGGTAAAATTAAGTTTTATGCAAAATTCAGTTTTTAACCTACCACTTAGTGGTTTCACTATTCATCAAAAATTGAAAGTTTTCAGAAAAATACCAAAATTTAACCCTAGGCTAATTTCGATATTCTGAGTCCAAAAATGAAGTCCATTTTGAAAAATAAAATTTATAAAATTTCAAAAAGTGGTTATTACTATTCATAACGGCTAGTTTTAATAGCATATTGTTGTTTAGTGAAACTCGGTATTGCGTACGACGCAAGCTATCGAGGAAGGTCGCGATTGCGTGTAAAGCAAGCCAAGAAAGTGTTGTGTAAAAAAAAAGATTCCTTTGATGATTTATATAACATAAAAGTCTTGGGTGTTACATCAGACGTGGAAGTGGAGCTAGGAGAGCAGCATGGTGTTGTGAACATTTTGACATGTTGTAACCACCCACCTTTTTAATCCCCGCTAGGCTCAGGGAGCTGGAGGGTAGGGGAAAGAGTAGCTGCAAGTGGTCAGGGAGTGCGACCGAAAGGGCTCTAAGGAGGATTTGAAGTTCGAACTGTGTCTTCCACAAGTTGTCGTAACAACAAGACTTTGATACGAATCATCCCTACCTTACAAAAATGTTGTCCCAGACCTGGAGTTTCTGGTTAAGCCATTGACTTGACCCTCACGTCTAGAGATACCTCTGGGAGGAGACTCCATAATCACACTTATGCCGAGAGTGTGATCTGACCCTTGAGGTGAGAGTTTTGGTTGGAAACTCTTGGTGGCAGCGTCGAGGCCTTACGACGTTATTTTGAGTATAGACTGGGCAATCAGAACTCATACACAAATTGACGGTATTAGGCAGATGTCGGGATGAGTTTTCCTTGGTCGGCGAAAAGGAAACCCCAGGCAGCACATGTTTATCTCATTCTTAGGAGGGTGTAGCCGATCACTCTTGGGTCGGCCAACCATACCCTCGTGACTGTAGGAGTTTTGAGTTTCAATTATAATCAGGAAATGGATGCCTCTAGAGTTCGATGATGGCGACCATGTTCTTATACGAGTCTCACCTTGACGAGGTTTACGGAGATGCAGCCCTGGCGGCGAGATATCTATGAGGTTCAACGGACCTTTCTAGGTCCTTAGTAGGGTTGGCAGGTGGTTTACCACTTGACCTTTCCACCTCAGTTGCACCGGGTTCACGATGTCATCCACATATCTCAGCTAAGGAGATACTTGCATGACCCTTCACACATCATCGACCGTAGGGTGTTGGACGTCGATGCCAGGGCGACATTCATAGAGGTTCTAGTGGAGAATGAGGATCAACAGGAGAAGGTCCTACGTGGACGGTCGATTCCTCAGGTGCTCTTTCACTGGCAGCACGAGAACCTCCAGGAGAGCACATGGGAGTGGGAGGCTCAGTTGCATGCTCAGTACCACTTTTGTTCCTCTAGATTGTGTTATAGCTTTACGGGGATGTAAAGCCCTGAGGTGGGAGTAATGTAAAGACCTATAAATTTTAAGGGAAATTTTTTCGTGATTTTCATTGGGATTTTACGAGTACGCAGTTTCTAACAGAACCTGATTCTGAGGCCCGGTGTTCCCGAAATCATTATCCGAAGTTTAGCTCGGGTATGTTCAGTGAACGAACGAGCGGGTTTTTATAACTTTTAAACCGGTGATCGGAGTCGAAATCTGAGGACATCGATGGAATCAAAACACTGGTAATTGCTTAGGAACACCTTTTTCAGAGTTGCGTTTGCTCGGGTGAGGTTTTTTAATAAATGGGTTAACTAAAGAATGAAATAGAATATTGTGCTACAAATTTTATTTCTATTATAAGTTGTTTAAACCTATGCCTGGAGGTTGGAGTGGGATCCACTACATCCTATCTTCTCTATGTAGGATATTAGTGAAGTGGGGCCCACATGATCCCCACCCCTTCAAATCCCTTTAACCTCCCTCTCGTGATTTTAATTTGTAACTCACCCAGAGCCGAATTAAATGGCAAGTCAACCCTCAAATTTAATTTGGATTATTAAATGCTCTTCAATTAAGACAATTAATGAAATGAGATCTTTTTGAATTTCAAATGAATGGCTTGTGTGTGTGTTAATAAAATAAGACAATGCCTTATTTTATTTTTGGTTGAATCATTGTGTGGAGATATTTGGGGAGAGGAGAGCTCATCTTGGAGGTCTTCATCTTCCTCGACGAAGAACGCGAAGAATGCCAAGTCTCGACGAAGAACTCTGTCACCGCAAAGGGAGATCGTCGTACCATCTTCTTCCCTCTCCGTAGCCGGTGAGGGACGCTTTCTTCGAAGAATGACGATGCTCCACATCCTTCATCAGGCGAACGTCGACGACGCTTACGAATCCTCGATCCGCGACGCCGTCTTCCGTGATGACCTTTCTCCTCAACGATTCCTATTCAACAACTCCTTGAGGTAGGGGTTTGAGTTCAACTATTATGGATTAATTTTTGCTCTTTCTTGATGATGGTTTTTATTCTTTTGGGTCTGCCTGTTATCGTTATAACGGGAGGAGGTCGGACCGAACGAACACGGACAACCCTCCTCCCTCTTTGTTGTTATTCTTGTCGCGGCACGAACAAAGGCAGCGCGGTGCAACAGAACCACGTGGGAACATGGAGAATCACGGCGAAGAAGCGCGGCACCGTCGCCCCATGCCGTTGAGGCCGAACGAACCCGCGGCCGGAGTCGGGCCCAGGCGAAGGGGCGCGGCGCCGTCGCGCCATGCCAGAGAACCATGAAGACACCGCAGCCGGAGCGGGGTCGTGGCAGAGGGGCACATCACCGTTGCGCCGCGACGGAGCAGGGAGTGGCGGCCGGAATCGCCGGCCGCTGGCGCCTCAGAGGAGCCAGACCGTGGGGTCCCGCGGCAGCGGCACCGACCAGCTAGTAGGGCTGGCCGATCGGAGGATCCGGGGGTCGTAACCCCAGGATGGAAAGGGAGCAGCCCCCACGCGAGGCCCGCGGTTCCCAAACAGGGGTGCAGCGCGCCCCCCCTTTCCGTTTCCCACTCGGCCATAATTGCCAAGCTAACGGGCCGCGCCCACCATGCCGGGCCGCCTCCTATTGGGCTGAACCTGGACTCAGGTCGGGTCGACCCGGTTCGGGCCGACTGAGGGGCGGTTGGGTCGGGCTGGGCTGGGCCCATACCCCCCATTTCGGACTGTTTTCAGTCATTTTCCCATATCTTGGGCTACAGACCTACGATCGATGCACCGTCAGTTGCGATGCGATCCTTGGATCAAGATGGGAGTTTTGGTATGTTACACTCAAGGTTTCAAAGAACTTTGCATAT
Organism: Viscum album; assembly: GCA_963277665.1. Classification (NCBI taxonomy): domain Eukaryota; kingdom Viridiplantae; phylum Streptophyta; class Magnoliopsida; order Santalales; family Viscaceae; genus Viscum; species Viscum album. The sequence continues at coordinate 2,106,815,705 of OY728137.1, read as the reverse complement.
GACCCGGTTGGTTTGAGCACAAAACCTACCGGGCCCTCGGAGTGGAAACACTTATAACTTGAGCTTTGGACGTCCTGTTGACGTGCCATCGACTTTGTTGGTTTTCTCTTAGTGAGACGTACCTTTTGGCTTACTCCGCTCAAGTTTTGGATGTATTTGGATTATGGTTGGGTTGGTTTGACTTAAAAACTAACCAGGCCCCTAGAATGAAAAAGCCAATAACTCTCAGATCGGGCGTCCGATTGACGCACCGTCTATCACGTTGTGTTCCTTTTGTTGAGATGAAACTTTGGGATACATCAACTCCGGACTACGTGTCAGTTGATGAATCGACCCCCTTGGCTCATGTAGTGGACCCTCAGGGAAACGAGCGTGCTGTGTGCAGGAACCCTAGAGCTGGCTGCGACTGCGACGACGATGATGACTGCACTAAAATCCTCTATGGGTTCGGCAGCAACGACGACTGCACTGAAATACTCCGTGGGTTCGGTAGTGATGACGACTGTACTGAAATCCTTCGTGGGTTCAACAGCGATGACAGCTACACTGAAATCCTCTGTGGGTTCGGTAACGATGACGACTGCACTAAAATCCTCCATGGGTTCGGCACCGATGACAACTGCACTGAAATCCTCCGTGGGTTCGGCAGTGATGACGACTGCACTGAAATCCTCTGTGGGTTCAGCAGCGATGACGACTTCACTGAAATCCCTTGTGGGTTTGGCAGAGATGACGACTGCACTGAAATCGTATGTGGGTTCAGAAGCGATGAGGAATGCACTGAAATCCTCCGTGGGTTCGGCAGCGATGACGACTGCACTGAAATCCTCCATGGGTTCGGCAGCGACGACGGCTGCACTGAAATCCTCCGTGGGTTTGGCAGTGATGACGACTGCACTGAAATTATCCGTGGGTTCGGCAGCGATGACGACTTCACTGAAATCCTCCATGGGTTTGGCAGTGATGACGACCGTACTGAAATCCTCTATGGGTTCGACGTCGATGAATACTGTTCTTTTATCCTACGTGGGTCTGGCAGTGTTTGACTCTGTTCTTGTATCATACGTGGGTCTGGAAGAGTAGCTGGTCTGTATCCTATGTGGGTCCGACAGCTTAGCTAGTCTAGTATCCTACGTGGGTCCCAGTTTATATGAATTAGTGGCTAAATATGATCATCTCTATCACCATACGAAGAAGTATACCTTTGTGCACTGAGTCTTGATTTTCAATCATTATCTTCGATATGATTGACTTGCTTTCCTATGTGGATTGGGTTGTGCTTTCTTGTGTGGATTGGGTTGTACTATCCTGTTTGGACGTGATCGAACATGGGCTCAAATGATGAAGCCAAACTAGAATTGATGACTTAGGTATATGTGTGGGCAGATACCTAAGTAGTGTTGGATGTTACTTCGTTATTGTATCTATCCTTTGTGGTTTATCCTTTGTGGATTCTGGGAGCCCTTCGGGGGTGTCGGGGTCCCTACTTAGTATCATATACTCACCCCTACACGGGCTTCGCCCGCACTACATTGTGTTGGTTGCAGACGACAGCCATCACTGATCGAGGTTGAGGCTTGTAGAGCTGGACGGTTCTTGGAGGAGGAACTCACGGCGAGTCGGTTCCTGGAGGTGGATTTACGACGAGTCAGTACTTGGAGGTGGACCACTGGGTGGGATGTACATGGGCTGGATGGCAGGACCCAAGGAGCTGAGGAGGATATATGTACCCACCCTTCAGCTGGGATTTCTAGTGAACGGCTCGGCATTGCTGCTTTACTTTTCAGTCTCTGTACTTCCTTCCCAGTAGTATTTTACCTTCAGTTTGGGTTTGTATTCGGGCCCACTTACTTTTCCGCACTTACTTGTACTCGTGATTACTTACTGTTTACTTCTTCTAGCTTACTCTATGGTGTTTGTTTACTTTATAAAGGCAATGCCTTCCCCTTTTTTCGGGATTTGCGGCTTTGGTTCTAGTCGCCAGCCCCTGTTCTATTGAAGGCAGGCTTGGGGTAGTCACAACACGGGTCCCTTGGACGGGTCGTGACAATCCTCCACCTCATTGGCCTCCCTGTAATCTTGTGTGATAATATACTCCATAGAGGAGAGAGAATCCTAGCAATTGATCCATCTGTTGGTGAGCTTCCAGTACAAATGCGATAATCCCATCTTGATGGGAGACACAATAGTGGTAGAGTCACTTTCAAGCCATATGTTGTTCCACCCTATATTCATTTCCGGTTCCACAACAATGATAATGCCCATCATCTCTGCCTCAATTGAGGAGGAGATATCGCAAGAACCCTAAAAGCATCCAAGGACCTCTCCCTGATGGTTCCTAAAAATAGCACCATAACCAGAGGTCCTTGGGTTGCCTTGTGAGGCACCATCAGAGTTGAGCTTGATCCAAACAAAAAATGGTTCCTACAATGAGGCTTCAAAAGTACCTAATGGAGGTCTAAAATTCCCATTAACACCAACCTGTCCAAGGACATACATATCATGCATTGAATTGAAACAATAGCATTTCCTCGAAGTGAAAACCTCTCGAACATCAACAAAAATAAATGAAAGTACATCAATCAATTTGAAAGAATATATAACATGGACAATTTTATTCCTAGCATGCCAGATAAAGTGGATCAACTCAGCTGCAACAACATGGAAAAGATCCATAAGCTGTAGAGACAACATCATACTGCGCCATCCCTGAAGAAACTCTCGTATTGAATCCATCAGAGGTTAAATAATTTCAAAAATATCCACAACAGCCTTCCACATTTATGAAGAAACAACAGAACTAGGAAATAGGTGATCCAAATCCTCCCTGTGTTGATGACATAGGAATCCAACAGAACACCAAGAAATACCACAAGATTGAAGATAAAAATAATTTGGTAGCTTCACATGAGCCACCCTCCAGACAATAATGAATCAATGGAGCCTAATGAATCTCCTTTGAAAATATCACATACATTGGGCATCAATGTTACAATTCAGATAGTTCCTGTAGAATAATTTTGAAGACATAATTCCTTGGACAGCAGGTTCCCATACTAAAAAATATTCTAGATTAGAAAAATAATGACAATTAATAGTGTCGATGATATGGCTCGAGAGACCCTCCATATTCTCAATTTGGTCTTTAATATTAATATCCAGATCTAAAGTACTCACCTCATCAACCGAGGATTCAACAAGGGGATGACCAGTGTAATTATCCTTCCAAAAAGGGAGGGGAAAAACCTAGCAGCAAGCTGCCCATGAACTCCCCCTTTAAAAAATCAATTTAATATCAAGTGACCTATTGGGCCATGTATTTGATATTAAACTCATCTAAAAGTATTAATACACATATAATACTTTTATCTAAGATATCAATCAACCACAATACATGTGGTATAGATATATCATATAACTACTCATATGTTACCAATTCCCTATATATGGATTGACCAAGTCTATAAATATATCACATGTCATTCATCTTAAGTTTCTGAGAACATCACATCCCCCCTCACAAAAATAGACAATTAGATCATATTTATTACCTAGGTACAATGGTATACTTCCTTATGTATCTGAATTTTGGGTCCAACTGTCATACTTTTCATACGAGATGAAAAATTCCATCTTGGTTAATCTTCAACTAATGACATGATTTGCAACATACCAAACCACCCCTAATAAGCTGATCATCAAGGATTGTGTAAGACATGTATTAAAATATAAAGGTTCACATGATAGGTATCTCATCAACCTTAGTTATAGAAATTCAATATGTAATAGCCACCCTAAGTATTTCAAACACATATTGTATGACACACCATGTTTTATATAATTTGGGAGTTATCTAACACAAAAAAATGTTTTGTTCAACATGAGTATATTTCATATCCTAATATGAAATCTTACTCATACGAACCTTAATATTTCATCACAACCTATAATACTCGATAACGAAAATCAATTAAAGATAAATTAACTTTTAAGAGGTTAATTATCATTTTAGTTCATGAAATATATGCCTCCAACAAGAAATAATGATAAATTAAAGACTTATTCTTGTATAGCATGTTACATTTTATATTCCTAAATTCTTTAATAATACTTAACAAAATAATATTGAAGTTTTTGTGTAACCATATCACATATGAAAGGTAAACATATCGAACTTATGCTTGTTGTATTTTTTTTGATCTTGTGAAACTCATTATATCTCTATGTAATTTATTCCACATCACCACATGGAAATATGATAAAACCCTCCCAGTAACAACCTTTAGTGAGTAATATCTATGAATAAATGAAATTTTGATAATAGTGAATCTTAATAATCACATTTCTATTTGTTCAGCTCTTTGAAAATGTTATTCAAAATCAATGACTTCATAACATTAAAATTTATTTTGCTAGAATATTTTTTTGTCTTATTATAACTCTATCTATGTATATAATCATCATCATCCTTGAAACACATTCCATCAAAAAATTTCTTTGAAATATTTTGGTAACTTATGTAACTATGTGAATTAATATTTTATATATGTAAAGACCCGTAAAATTCAAGGAAATTTTTTTCTTAATTTTTTTTGGAATTTTACAAGAATACAGTTTCTGACGGCACCTGATTCCAAGCCCCAGTGTGCCCGGAATCATTTTCCAAAGTTTGGCTTGGGTACACTTAGTGAACGGATGAGCGGGTTTTTCTAACATTTGAAACGGTGCTCGGAATCGAATTCCGAGGGCACCGATGGAATCGTAGAGCCGATATTTTCTTAGAAACGCCTTTTCTGGAGTTGCGTTTGCTCGGGTGTGGTTTTTAATTTTTGGGTTAAATTAAGAAATAAAATAAAGTGGTGTGACAACTTTATTTTATTTCACTTTAAGCCACTTAAATCCACTTAAGCTAAATTAAGCGGATAAGATGGAACCCAAAATATCCTACACACTTGGTAGGATATTTGTGAGGTGGGTCCCACACGAGCCCCACCGTTTCTCTTCCTCTAAGTAACGCACCCGCGAAAACCCCTTTTTAAATGAAAGTCAACCGGTAAGTTTTCCTAAATTCTTAACGCCCCTATTAATTGGGCTGTTAAGTCATTACCATTAATTCACTGAATTAATGGATCGTTTCTTAACCTTTTTTTTCGTTTGTTGGCATATGAATAAAATAAGACCAACGCATGTCTTTCTTGGGTGTGGCCTGTTGAGGGGATTTGGAGAAACTCTATCTTCATCCTCCTTCACGAACAACGCGAAGAACACGAAGAACGTGAAGAACATGAAGAATGTGACAAACACATCCTCGCCGACGAAGAACGCCGACCTTCGACTAATGGTGACAAAGAACGCCGAACCCTCAGAGATTGACGACGCGATGACGTGTACCGCGATACCGACGATTCTCCTCCCAAGACGTTCTTCTGCGACGTTACTTCCCCGCGACAATCCTCTATCAACAATCGATTGAGGTAGAGGATTGCGGTCCTTTTATTTTCCTTTGTGGATTATATCCTCAACATGGATTTAATTGGTGCAATTAAATCTGTGTGTTTATAACCCTCGGAGATCGTCGACGTGACACCGTGTACCGCGATGACAATGACGCCCCTTCCGCGACACGACGATCTTCTTCTTCCGTGACGGTCAATTCCGCGATGAACTCACGTTCGACAACAATGACGAAGTAGGGGTTGATCCTTTTAAATCTTTGTGATTTATACCCACGGCATATGATTAAAATTGTTGTGAGGATTTTAAAACCGCTAACATGGTGGGCATGGACTAATGAACAAGTCCAAACCCACCGCCCCTTCGTTCTTTGTGTGCGAAACGGCGGACATTGACAAAGCAGGCTGCACGGGTGATGCGAGGTCCTCGCAGTGAAGGACAGACCCCGGGAGGGCCTTTGCTGAAGACGACGTGAAATTCCGACCACCGGAACTCGTCTGGTGGTCCGCGGAGCAGCCCGCCGGCAAGCCTAGCCGGCACGCCGCTGGAAAGAACTTCCTGGGATGAAGCCGCGGCTGCAGCACACGGTCCCGCGACCGCGCAGGACCGGAGGAGGACGGGACGTGGCGGCCCGGCCGCGTCTGCTGGCAAGGGCGGCCCCACGTGGGACCGCGGTTCCCTCACGCGAGGGCAGCATGCCCCCCCGCTCCGCTCGGCCGTAACCAGCCGAGTCGACCCTCCTGGAGGCCGGGCCGCGCCCGCGCTGGCGGGGCCGGGTCGCGCCCAGGCCGGGCCGGGCCGGGCCACGCCGACCGGGTTGGTCCGGGCCCAGACCCCCCGTTTGCAGACCCTTTTCGGTCTTTTGCCCATATCTTGGGCTACGGACCTTCGATCGACGCACCGTCAGCGGCGATGTGATCTTTGGATCGATACGGTCGTTTTGACATATTGCAATCAAGGTTTCGGAATACTTTGGGTTCGGACGAGTTGGTTCGTACACGAAACCAACCGGGCCCTCGGAGCGGAAACGCTCATAACTTGAGCTCCGGACGTCCGATTGACGTGTCGTCGACTTTGATGGATTTCTATAAGTGAGATGGATCGTTTGGCTTACTACGACCGAGGTTTGAGTGCAAGTGGAGTACGGTCGGGTTGGTTTGAACTCAAAAACCAACCGGGCCCCTCGAACGAAAAATCCAATAACTCTCAGGCCGAGAGTCCGATCGATGCGCCGTCTACGACGTTGAGTTCCTATTGTCGATACAAAACTTTTGGATATATCAACTCTAGACTATGTGTCAGTTGATGTATCAGCCTCTCAGCTCGTGGAGCGGACCCTCCCGAACGAGCATGCTATGTGCGGGAACCCTAGAGCTGGCTGTGACTGCTACTACGACGACGACTGTACAGAGATCCTCAGTGGATTCAATGGCGATGACTATAGCACTCAGCGATCCTTTGTGGATCAGTGCTACCGATCATGTGTGAGTTCGATCCTATGTGGGTCAGTGCTCAGTGGTCCTGTGTGGGCCAGCGCCTACAGATCCTGTGTGGGTCTGATCCTGTGTGGGTCTTTGCGGGGGTTAGTTACCTATCGATCCGGTGTGAGTCAGATCCTTTGTGGGTCATTGCGGGGGTTAGTTACCTATCGATCCTTTGTGGGTCAGATCCTTTGTGGGTCATTGCGGGGGTTAGTACCTATCGATCCTTTGTGGGTTTGATGTCTTAGACGAATCAGTGTCTATATCTGATCATCTCTATAGTCATACGAAGAAGTATACCTGTGTGAGCTGAATCTTGTTTTTCTTTCCTATGTGGATTGTGTTGTGCTATCCTATGTGGATTTACGTTTTTCTTTCCTGTGTGGAATGGGTTGTACTTGAGCACGGATGTTGGAGTGTACTGGAATTGATAACTTAGGTATACGTATGGGCATATACCTAAGCACTGCCGGATGTTACTTCGTGATTGTATCTCTCCTTTGTGGATTATCCTTTGTGGATTCTGGGAGACCTTCGGGGGTCTAGGGGTCCCTACTGAGTATATTATACTCACCCCTGCACGGGCTATGCCCGTACTACATTGTGTTGGTTGCAGATGACGGATAGCGCTGATCATGGTTGAGACTCACAGAACAGGACAGTACCTGGAGGTGGACCACTAGTCGGACGTACTCGGAGCGGACGGCTAGACCCGAGGAGCTGTGGAGGCTATCTATACTCACCCTTCAGGTGGGACTTCCAGTGGACGGCTCGACATTGAGGCTTTACTTTCAGTTGTTGTTTTCCCTTTCCAGTTGTACTTTACTTTCAGTTTGGGTTTGTATTCTGGCCCACTTACTTTTCTTCACTTACTTGTATCAGCTTTTACATAGTGTTTACTTCTACTGCTTTATTGCTCTGTGTTGTTTGTTTACTTTAAAAAGGAAATTCCTTCCCTTTTTACTAGGATTTATGCCTTGGTACTAGTCGCCAGCCCCTAGCCTATGGAAGGTGGGCTTGGGGTAGTCACGGCACGGGCCCCGAGGGCGGTTCGTGACAAATTGGTATCAAAGGAGTTCGGTTATACTGCAGAACTTGGGACTCTGATCATTTTTTTATGTGGAGCAATAATGTTAAGTGTATTGGGTGTGGTTATCATCTTGGGGAGTCCAGTGTTGGTGCGGCGGCCGACGTATCTGTACACCAGGACCCTGACTTCTGATTTCCGACTAAATGCATGAAAACATTGATTGCATGTGAGTTTCAAGTTTTATTTGTGATTACTTTATGTCATCTCACCAGGTATACTGTTTGACCGTGGTGCACCTGTTTCTTTTCAGGATGGCCCCACGACGACAGCCAGCTAGGGTTCCGAGAGTTGTGCGTGACGACAGCCCACCGAGCGACGAGGCCTCAGTGCAGGGCCCTTTGACAGCTGAGGCACCGGCGGTACCTATACCCGCTGATCCACTGATGCTTCCAGCCCCAATCGCTGATGATACACATCGCCTTAGTGCACTGCACGTGTTCCGGCACCAGCGACCACCCAGGTTCCGTGGGGAGATGGACCCCCAGGCTGCCGAGGACTGGATGGAGGCAGTGGTGAGAGTTTTTTGGTTAGTGAGGACACCAACAGACCTCATGGTGATCCTCGCAGCGAGCCTACTACACGCGGCATCGGGCCGATGGTGGATCTTTATTCTCTAGGTACACAATGAGGCATCTCTTCTCTGGATGGACTTTGAGAGCCTCTTCCACCCAGAGTTCGTCCTGGCGACCCTCCGTGTGGTGCGCATCCAGGAGCTTCTTCAGCTGCGGCAGGGCAGTTTGACAGTCGCCCAGTACTCGGTGAGATTTACCGATCTCTCGCGCTACTCGACAGACATGGTACGAGACCCATTCTTCCGGGCCCAGACCTTTGAGCAGGGATTGAGACATGAGATCAGGGCATCGATGATCTCCCTTAGTATTCCGACTCAGGCAGGAGTACTGGAGCGAGCCCTTTTGATCGAGAGCTTTCTCGCTGAGCCTTCTCCAGCGGCGAGACCCACCGCAGGGCGACACGTAGCAGAGTCCTCTGCAGTAGGCAGTCATCGGATGACTCATGGGTCCAGGTAGACCAGACCCTCAGGCAGACGACCTCAGGACACTGGCTCAGTAGTGCGGGGCACACAACGCGGAGCTAGTCTTTCGAGAGGTAGACATTGCTACACATGCGGTGGGCAGGGCCACATGGCTCGTGACTGCCCTACCCACCATGCCGAGGAGCAGCAGACGGTTGAGGGGCCACCCAGGCAGAGGTAGAGGGTCGACCTTGGTGGTCTGCAGGGAGTAGGAGGACAAGGTAGAGGAGCTGGCCGAGCAGTAGGTGGTGGGTGACGCTTTGAGGCTCTACCACCACCACCACCAGGAGGTCCACCCCAGCCACAGGGAGCTGGCGAGCAGAGACATGCACAACTCCAGGCAGCGGAGGCGTACGACCACGGCGCACCCGAGATGATTCGATGTACTATCTGTGTCTATTCCACCCTTTCTGCAGTTCTTATAGACACAGGAGCGAGTCATTATTTCATAGTAGTTGCCCTTGTTCAGAGCTCAGAGATTCCTACAGAGCCTTTGGCTCGATCCTTACGGCTAGGGACTCCTACAGGAGCAGACTCGACAATTACGCACTGGTGCCGGCAGTGTGAGCTTACTCTAGGAGGCGAGTTCTTCGGCTGAGATCTTCTTGTAGCGGCGTCGAGGCCTTACGACTTCATCTTGGGCATGGATTGGTTATCTACAAACCATGCCCAGATTGACTGTATTAGGTGCAAGGTGCGATGTGTACGCACCGAGGGGAGCAGGTTCACCTTCACCGGCGAGAAGGGAGCCTTCGCAGCACAGGATGGACTCTCGTAGAGGAGAGGACAACCCATCACTCATTAGTTGGCTAGCCTCATCCTAGGAGCAGTTGACGTGCAGAGTCCTAGTTTTCCTACAGTGGTGGATCAGTATGCGGACGTCTTCCCCAACGACGTTCCAGGACTACCTCCTCGCAGAGAGGTAGAATTTTATATTGACCTGTACCCCAGGATAGCCCTGATATCGACTCCAGCGTATCAGATGGCCCCCGTTGTGCTTCGAGAGTTACGGGTATAGTTGGAGGACTTGCAGGGTAAGGGATTCATCTGACCCAGTATTTCACCCTGGGCTTCCCCGATATTGTTCGCCAAGAAGGAGGACGGGAGCTTGCGACTTTGTGTTGACTATTGTCACCTGAACTAGGTGACAGTGAGGAACAAGTATCCGCTACTGAGGATTGATGACCTCTTCGATTAGCTCAAGGGAGCAAGGTGGTTCTCAGAGATAGACCTCAGGCCAGGCTATCATCAGCTCAGAGTTCGGGATGAGGACGTGCAGAAGATGACCTTCAGATGTCGGTATGGCCACTATGAGTTCTTGGTTATGCCATTCGGCATAACCAATGCTCCGGCAGTGTTCATGGGCCTCATGAACAGGATCTTTCAGCCAGACCTCGAATGATTTGTCGTGGTCTTCATCGAAGACATTTTGATATACTCGATGACTGAGGAGGAGCACGCCTACCACTTGCAAGTTATACTAGACACACTCCGAGAGCACCAGATTTATGGAAAGCTCTCGAATTTTATGTTCTGGATACGTGAGGTCCACTTCTTGGGGCACGTCATCTCTGAGGTGGGAGTTGCAGTGGATCCTGCAAAGTTCGAGGCAGTGCTAGCTTGGGAGCCACCCAGGAGCGTGACGGAGGTGCGGAGTTTCTTGGGACTAGCTGGATACTATCAGAGATTTGTGCCAGACTTCTCCAAAGTTGCGGCACCACTCTCATCTCTTACGAAGAAGGGGAAACCCGTTGTGTGGTCAGACAGATGTCAGCAGAGCTTCCAGGAGCTGAGAAAAATATTTACCAGTGCACCTATCTTGAGGTTTCCGGAGGAGGGAGTAGGGTACGTAGTCTATTGTGATGCATCAAGGACCAGACTTGGATGTTTCCTGATGCAGGAGTGGGCGGTGATCGCCTATGGATCACGTCAGTTGAGGCCGCATGAGCAGAACTACACCACCCATGACCTGGAGTTAGCAGCAGTGGTCTTCGCTCTGAAGACATGGCGACACTACCTGATGGGAGAGTGCTTTATAGTCTTTTCTGACCATCAGAGTCTCAGGTACATCTTCTCTCAGAAGTACCTGAACCTAAGATAGCGACGATGGCTTGAGTTCCTCCAGGACTATGACTTTGAGATAGTCTATACTCATGGGAAGGGGAACGTAGTAGTCGATGCTCTCAGCAGGAGGACGGGAATTCAGCTGCTTGAGGAGGCGACAGAGCAGCTAGCCGCTTTGCAGATATCTTTCGTGGATAGAGATGGATCAGCCTTACTTCAGTCTCTCACAGTCACCCCTCCTTTACTACAGCGGGTCAGAGAGGCAGAGCGTGGGGATGGTGACTGTGAGACGCGACGTGCGCAGATATCCTCAGGGCAGTCACCTGATGGTTTCTCCTTTGGAGCAGATCACGACGCCCTTTTCAAAGGACGCACCTTGGTACCGGTTGCATTACAGGAGGAGGTGATGAGAGAGTTTCACACTTCTCCCTTGGCGGTACATCCTGGAGTGGCGAAGATGTACTAGGACCTCAGACGACAGCACTGGTGGCCGAGATGAAGAAGGCTGTGGCAGAGTTCGTTTCTCGACGCCTCACCTTCCAGTAGGTGAAGGCAGAGCATCAGGTACCAGCTTGCTCGGTACAACCCTTGGAGGTCCCGGAGTGGAAGTGGGATGGAATATCTATGGACTTCGTGATTGGACTTCCACGCACTTCCAGAGGTTACGACTCTATTTGGGTGATTGTCGACCGACTCACCAAGTCGGCTCACTTCTTACCCATCAGAGAGCAGGGATCAGTAGAGAGCTTGGGACGTCTCTATGTTCAAGATATTGTACGACTTCATGGTGTGCCATCATATATCGTCTCCGATTGAGATGATCACTTTACTTTCCGGCTTTGGAAGGGGTTGCAGGAGGCGTTCAGAACGCAGCTACGTCTGAGCACCGCCTTTCACCCTCAGACGGATGGTCAGACGGAGAGGACCATACAGACTCTCAAGGACATGCTCCGCACATGTGTCCTCGACTTTGGTTGCAGCTGGGAGGACCACCTACCCTTGGTGGAGTTTGCGTACAACAACAGCTACCACTCCACATTCGGGATGACACCATATGAGGCGTTGTACGACCAACCATTCAGATCTCCTTTGTGCTGGAAAGACCCTGGGGAGTCAGCACTTGTGGGACCGGAGATGGTCCAGGCCACGACAGAGAAGGTCCAGGTCATCCATGAGCAGATGAGGACAGCTCAGAGATGGCAAAAGTCTTATGCTGACAGGAGGCGGAGGCCACTAGAGTTCGAGGATGGTGACCACGTCTTCTTGCGTCTCTCACCTCGACGTGGATTACGGAGATTTGGCCGAGGCGGAAAGTTTTCCCCACGCTTCATCGGACCATTCCAGGTCCTCAGCAGGATTGGTGAGGTGGTTTATCGCCTGGCTCTACCACCTTAGTTGCACCGGGTGCACGATGTCTTCCACGTATCTCAGCTGAGGAGATACGTGCACGACCCGACGCACATCATTGACCATGGGGAGATGGACGTTGATGATGGGGCGATGTTTGAGGATGTACCGATGGAGATCGAGGATCGAAAAGAGGGGGACCTACGTGGACGATCGATTCCTCTAGTGCGCATCAGATGGCAGCACGGGAACCTCCAGGAGAGCACTTGGGAGCGGGAGGCTCAGATGCGTGCTCAGTACCCACATTTGTTTCCCTAGTTTATGATGTATCTTTATAGGGACGTAAAGCCCTATGGTGGGAGTGATTTAAAAACCTGTAAAATTCAAGGAAATTTTTTTCTTAATTTTCTTTGGAATTTTACAAGAACTCAGTTTCTGACGGCACCTGATTCCAAGCCCCGGTGTGCCCGGAAACATTTTCTGAAGTTTGGCTCGGGTACATTCAGTGAACGGATGAGCGGGTTTTTCTAACTTTTGAACCGGTGCTCGAAATCGAATTCCGAGGGCACCGATGGAATCACAGCGCCGATATTTTCTTAGAAACTCCTTTTCCGGAGTTGCGTTTTCTCGGGTGTGGTTTTTAGTTTTTGGGTTAAATTAAGAAACAAAATAAAGTGGTGCGACAACATTATTTTATTTCAATTTAAGCCACTTAAAGCCACTTAATCTAAGTTAAGCGGATAGGGTGGAACCCAAAATATCCTACCCACTTGGTAGGATATTTGTGAGGTGGGGCCCGTACGAGCCCCACCGTTTCTTTTCCTCTAAGTAACGCACCCGCGAAAACCCCTTTTTAAATGAAAGTCAACCGGTGCGTTTTCTTAAATTCTTAACACCCCTATTAATTGGGTAGTTAAGTCATTACCATTAATTCTATGAATTAATGGTTCATTTCTTATCCTTGTTTTTCGTTTGTTGGAATATGAATAAAAGAAGACCAACACATGTCTTTCTTGGGTGTGTCTTGTTGAAGGGATTTGGAGAAACTCTATCATCATCCTCCTTCATGAAGAATGCGAAGAACGCCAATAACGTGAAGAACGCGAAGAATGCATCGTCGCTGAAAAAGAACGCCGGCCTTCGATGAAAGGCGATGAAGAACGCCGAACCCTCGGAGATTGACGACGCGGCGCCGTGTACAGCAACGCCGATGATTCTCCTCCCACGATGTTTATCTGCGATGTTGCTTCCCCGTGACAGTCTTCGATCAACAATCGATTGAGGTAGGGGATTGCAGTCGTTTTATTTTCCTTTGTGGATTATATCCTCAACATGGATTTAATTGGTGCAATTAAATCTGTGTGTTTATAACCCTCGGAGATCGTCGACATGACGCCGTGTAAGGCGACGACAACGACACCCCTTCCGCGATGCGACAATCTTCTTCTTCCGTGACGGTCAATTCCGCGACGAACTCACGTTCGACGACAACGACAAAATAGGGGTTGATCCTTTTAAATCATTGTGATTTATACCCACGGCGTATGATTAAAATTGTTGTGAGGCTTTTAAAACCGCTAACGCGGTGGGTGAGGACTAACGAACAAGTTCGAACCCACCGCCCCTTCGTTCTTGGTGTGAGAAATGGCGGACGTCGACAAAGCAGGACGCATGGGCGATGCGAGGTCCTCACAGTGAAGGACATACCCGGGGAGGGCCTTTGGCGAAGACGACGTGAAATTCCGACCACCAGAACTCGTCCGGTGGTCCGCGGACCAGCCCGCCGGCGCGCCGCCGGAAGGAACCGCCGCGGCTGAAGCCGCGGTGGCAGAACGCGGTCCCGCGACCGCGGAGGATCGGAGGAGGATGGGACGCGGAGGCCCGGCCGCGTCTGCTGGCAAGGGCGGCCCCACGTGGGGCCACAGTTCCCACACGCGGGGGAATCACGCCCCCGCTCCACTCGGTCGTAACCGGCCGAGCCGACCTGCCCGGTGGCTGGGCCGCGCCCGCACCGGCCGGGCCGGGTCGCGCCCAGGCCAGCCCGGATCACCCAGGTCGGGCCGCGCCGCGCCGGCCGGGTCGGTCCGGGCCCAGACCCCCCGTGTTCAGACCCTTTTCGGTCTATTGCCCATATCTTGGGCTACAGACCTCCGATCGATGCACCGTCAATGGAGATGTGATCCTTGGATTGAGAAGATCGTTTTGACATATCGCACTCATGGTTTCGGAATACTTTACGTTCAACCGAGTTGGTTCGTACACGAAACAAACCGGGAACTCGGAGCGGAAACACTCATAACTTGAGCTCCGGACGTCCGATTGACGTGCCGTCGACTTTAGTGTATTCCTCTAACTGAGACGGATCTTTTGGATTACTCCACCTGAGGTTTGGGCGCAGGTGTAGTACGTTCGGGTTGGTTTTAACTCAAAAACAAATCGAGCCCCTGGGACGAAAAATCCAATAACTCTCAGGCCGGGTGTCCGATCGACGCGCCGTCTGCGACGTTGAGTTCCTATTGTCGATACGGAACATTTGGATACATAAACTCAGGACTATGTGTCAGTTGATGTATCAGTATCTTAGCTCATGGAGCAGACCCTCCCGAATGAGCTTGTTGTGTGCGGGAACCCTAGAGCTAGCTGCTACTGCTACTACGATGACGACTGTACAGAGATCCTCAGTGGATTCGACGGCGATGACTACAGCACTCAGTGATCCTTGTGGATCAATGATACCGATCCTATGTGGGTCCAATTCTATGTGGGTCAACACTCAGCGGTCCAATGTGGGCCAGCACCTGCAGATCCTATGTGGGTCTGATCCTGTGTGTGTCTTTGCGGGGGTTAGTTACCTATCGATCCTATGTGGGTCAGATTCTTTGTGGATCATTGCGGGGGTTAGTTACCTATCAATCCTTTGTGGGTCATTGCGGGGGTTAGTACCTATCAATCCTTTGTGGTTCCGATGGCTTAGATGAATCAGTGGCTATATTTGATCACCTCTATCATCATACGAAGAAGTATACCTGTGTGAGATGAATCCTGTTTGCTTTCCTATATGGATTGTGTTGTGCTATCCTGTCTGGATTTACGTTTTTATTTCCTGTGTGGACTGGGTTATACTTGAGCTCGGAAGTTGGAGCGTACTGGAATTGATGACTTAGGTATATGTATGGGCATATACCTAAGCAGTGTCGGATGTTACTTCGTGATTGTATCTCTCCTTTGTGGATTATCCTTTGTGGATTCTAGGAGACCTTCGGGGGTCTCGGGGTCCCTACTAAGTAGCTTATACTCACCCCTACATGGGCTATGCCCGCACTACGTTGTGTTGGTTGTAGATGATGGACAACGCTGATCGTGGTTGAGGCTCGCGGAGCAGGACGGTACCTGGAGGTGGACCACTAGGCGGACGTACTCAGAGCGGACGGCTGGCCTTGAGGAGCTGTGGAGGCTATCTGTACTCACCCTTCAGGTGGGACTTCCAATGGACATCTCGACGTTGCATCTTTACATTAAGTTGCTATTTTCCCTTTCCAGTTGTACTTTACTTTCAGTTTGGGTTTGTATTCTGGCCCACTTACTTTTCTGCACTTACTTGTATCAGCTTTTACTTAGTGTTTACTTCTACTGCTTGCTTGCTCTGTGGTGTTTGTTTACTTTACAAAGGCAATGCCTTCCCTTTTTACGAGGATTTACGCCTTGGTTCTAGTCACCAGCCCCTGGCCTATGGAAGTCGGGCTTGGGGTAGTCACGGCACGGGCCCCGAGGACAGGTCGTGACAATATACATACTCTAATCCTTTTAAGATATTAAGTGAAATTCCTTTTGATTGTACTAGAATAAAATTTTATTTGTTACCCTTTAAATCCTTAATTCAAAAAATACAATAATTGGCCTCTTAGACACATTATTCTCTTTATAATATATTGATATGATAAAAATATTTTGTGTTAAGAAATAACACTTATTTTTTCTTATTTTTAGTATATAACAAATAAACAAATGTACCCATATCTTATATGGAATTATATGCGTTTATATAAATAATCATGTTATTGATTATGATGAAAAATTAAACACGTATATTAAAACCATCATATTATATTTTTCATAACTAATCTTTGTTAATAAACAAATTATCTTATCAGATAAGAGACATGAGATAATTATACACATCCTTTATTTAGATTAATCATGAGTTTGATATTTACTTGTCTATCAAAACCGTGATTTAAAAGACCTTTTATACATAATTTTAATGAAAACTATAATATCTATCAATTATTTATTGGATTTTTAACTCCTTTATATCTATATCATTTTTAAACATACAATCAGTATCATATACGCTTAAAAACATGAATTCTATAACATTAATACGTAATAAGAAAAATCCATGGAATTTACCAAAATAAATTTGGTATATTAAATAGTTCCATTATATATAAATTTTATCCTTTCCTTTCTATATTTATATTTAGGTTTCAATGACAAAAATTGGCTACTTAAAGAAACATTGTTGGAATTTAAAAAAAAATATTTCTTCTACTGTTTTGAACATTCACCCATTTGTTGTGTTGATATAGTACTGGAACCATTAAATCAAAAGCCTTTGTTAAGATATTCTTAATAAATTAACAAAATAAGGTAATAATTTCATAAACTTATTCGTATTTTCATAACAATTCCAACTATTATTCTAGAATGAATTATATATCCAAAACAAGAATTGAAGGAAAACATTGGTCTCTATAAGTCATTAACGTATAAAATCATATTGATTATATGTGTGGATAATAGAGTTAGTTTGATCATATTATATATAATTTTTTTGACACCATGAGTTAATCATTATATGTTTCTCATAAGAATATAGATTCATCTGTTGGAAAACTATAACCATTGGCTACCCGGGAAGGGTTTCTCTAACACCTAGAATTTTTTTTCCTCCCTAAAGATTTTTTTATGTTTTATTCCAATATAAAAAATTTCATACATTAATATTATTATTTATTTATGATTGATCTTAAATACATGTTGTATGATTATGATTCCATTTATCTATAATAATTTTTTTTACCAAATAGGCATCTTTTTTTACATTCATTTAAGAATGATATTTTTATATATGTTCCCACTAAAATTATAACCCCTTTTAAAATACATCATATGCATTAGTGGACCAAGATCTATATTTAACTATGATTTAAGTCGTTTTATCATTTATCTATTCACTTTTTTATCTAGTTAGAGCATCATCTTACTCATATTATATATGAATCTTGGATGGTTGAGTTGATTAAACTTGTCCCAATTCATCATATAGATAAACTAAACATCATTACTCTAGTAACCTAACAATGTTAGGGTCTCCTAGGTAAGTGTAACCCAAAATCTACCAAAAATAACATGAATTTAAACTTATTAGGATCACTAATTGATTTCTTATGTTATGAAATATATTTTAGGGGCACCCAAATTTAGTATAATGTAATCAGTTTGATGATCGAGGACTTAACATGTGTTTGAATTAGAAGGAATCCTACACTTAGTATTTTAATGGGATTTAATATTATTAACTTATCACATGACATTATCACTACATGCATGAATTCTTAAAATTATTCTATTGGAAATCATAATCATTCCACCAAATCAATATGTTCAAACCGTATTGATGTGAACCTCTTTACACAACTCAATGTTTGATATTACTCACCCAAAATAAAAACCAATAATATTCATACAAATATAAATTCATCTCATGAAGAATACACATCAAAAACTTTAACATAAAGGACTAAAATAGTATAAAATCAATAATCACCACAAGAGTTAGTTTAGAGTGAAATATATCCAACCCCCACTTTTATAGAAAAGACATAAGCCTCTCCGCTAGCGGGAAATCTGACCCAAGTCCCTCTACCAATGGATTCTATACTGAAGATAGAGTTAAATTACATCAAAATCCTAAAAAATAATATGTATAATTTATAATCAACCGTTAAATTCAAACGCATAACCTATTATAATCCAAATTGATGATAGAAGAAAGCTAGATCATTTTTATATCTAGAAAGTTACTTTTTATATCCATGTATGACAATTTATAGAAATAGCTTTACACTTTAAACAAAAACATGCATCAATTCCTTATATAAATAGTTTATGTCACTGAATAAAGTTGAGAATAAATAAATTCATAAACTACTAAAATATTTGAACATTAGATAAAAAATTTATAAAAAATTCATAAATAACTTATATATACTTTATAATATAGGCATAAATAAACATGAAGAGTTAAATTTTATCCAATATGAACATTTCATATTATCATTTATATGGAATTAATATGAACTTATTCATACTCTATAATATGAAATATTTTATAAACACTTTTATTATTTAATAATAAGTATTTCATATTTTAAATAAAAGATTTGCCTAATTTTAATATCTCATATTAGGATTTATATAAACTAATTATAATATCATCATCTAGAACTCCTATTAGAATGGATTTATTTTTTAATTTATATAATGTCTTAATATAAAAATTTTATATTTTCATTTATAATCTATTTAAATATATAAATAAACACTTATATTTTATACTTATTTAATTAAAAAAGTATTTTTAAATTATTTAACCTATAAATTACACTTCAAACCCAAATAAAATAAAACAAAATGTTTTTAGTCTTGTTTAAATCCACCCTTGGTGGATTTAGTGTTGGATCATATAATAAATGATGATGAAGGTTTTTGATAATTTGAGAAAACAATCTTGAAAATTCCCCTCAAATGGTTTTCACCATGGAATAGTTTAATATATTTCATTCAAATTTCCATACATGGTAGTCATTTTGAAATCATTTTGAGTCATGGTTATACCATGACAATGGGCGTTCTGGGATGCAATTTCACAAGGAGATTCCATTATGGGCAGGGAAAATGAAGTCTGAAAATGCCTTCGATGCTTCCACCATATTTTGTCGATCCTCATTGTGGAGGTTAACCACAATGTAGTACTTTTATAACAATAATGTAAATCATTATCATACAATGATATATTTGTCATGAAAAACATAATAATTATATAACTTCTATTTCCATAACACACATGTCATGGTTTTTTAAAACAAATATCTCAAATTGGAATTTTTATTTGGAATATTTTTTGGTATCTTTATTTAAATAAATTAAATTTTTATTTAGGCACCAACCATGATGTGGTACTGAGGAATATAAATTCTCTAGAAATATTGAATTATTAAAATATAAATCCAAACATTGATATATTGGCTTTGATACCTCTATTGAGATTCAAAGGGATGTATAACATCCAAAACAAAGTAGAAAAACTCTAAAACTCCATTAATCCTAGAATATATCTAGGGATTTTAAATTAATATAAATGATGAACATGAGTGATGTATCTTTCAATAATGAATCTATCATATTGAATATCTTCACAATTATTTGATCAAGATCACTGAGAAGTACCTGAAAAACTTCTTCCACTTGAGTTATCCATAGATAAATTGAATCTCTCGATGATTGGGATGGATATCTCTCTATTCATGGTGTAAAAATATTTATCTATTTAATGAACATAGAGAAGAGAGGTCATGATGATAGTATCAGTTTGTGGAGTTCGAATAGTTTTCTAAACACTATAGAATGTAACCGCTTATGTGATGAATATATTGATTTATATAGATATTATACAACCATAAAAAATATTACTATATTGGATGAGTGTTATATAAATGCTCCAACCATTTCAACTCATTAAATTTTTTTTTCTATCTCATTAATAATAATTTGACATTTGAATGATTATATGAGATGATCAAACTCTAAAAATAAATCATTGTATGATAAATGATTAAACATGATAGAATTTGGAAAAAAGTATGGAATCTGGAAAGATATTTCATATCATGATAATCCCATATAGGTATATTACAATGTGGTGACATGTCATGATCTAACTTGAGACATCCATCCATCAGATACAAGAATTGGTCTGTGACATACCCACAAAACATTCTTTATTTCCTTAGGATTAAAACTAGTTATAGGGTATCAAAACATAATTAATGGGAATAATTTGGTGATAAATAATGAATGTGAAAATCCAAATATATTATAGACAAAAAATAAGGATACCTGCATAAACTATAAAATAAAGGAAGGAACATCAAAACCAAATAAAAAATAAATAAACTTTTAAATTTATGATCCATATATTGATAGATATACATCCCATAAAATGAAAAAATAAACCTTTACAATCTTCATGTGAACCGGGGTCACTCTCCACCTCCCAAAAACAACCACTACACACAACGTAAATAACTAAAACGAGAAAACCCAAGCCAAGGATCCTAAAATAAATCAAAGAGAGTCGAAAACACTAAATGGTGTATACAAGGTGTGAGAGAAACTGATCCTAGAGAATAATAACCATATAATTAATGCAATTTCCCTATAAATGACATTTCATTTTATGCTAGTTTAAAATAAAATTATAAACTTATTTTTTTCTTAATAAGTTCTTAAAATTCATGGTCATGCGTAATATCATTTAAAACTTCCCTTTTCTATATATTTTAAATTAAAACATTCACTTAGAAAATAATTTATCAATAATTGGCCCCTTTTTAATCAAAACATCCAATAAAACCACGTTTCAAGTCACTTTATAAAATAAATACATTTTCAAACACTTTGAAAAAAAATTTAGACAATAAAAATGTGAGGATAAAATAGTAAACCATATTACACCATTTCAGAAAGGTCGGGAAAAAATAGTGGAAAGACTTGGTGACAATAGTGTCAATCAATTAAAGGAAGAAAAAAATAACTCTCTCTGAGGAGAATCATCAAGTAAACACGGTAAATTCTTAAACATCTCATGAGGAGTCCCTATATGTAGTCAGTTCGGTACCATCTATAGGCCTATTGATGTATTACTATGTCTATAACCAACCTAGATTCTCTTAACTAGCCTCACCGATGGAACAAAACCCTATGGTCTTTGTCACTATATGAGATCTAGTGTTGAAATAGTGGGTGTTGTGGACCCAACTATAGAGTGATTTTGATTACCATATCATGAATACAATTATATATACATGATGTTTTATTACCATTATAGTGTAGAATTTTCTATGTCCACTAATTTAATGGTAATATACAAATATTAATTATCGTATTAAAAGGAAATAACAGATCCTAAGATATAATGAGAACCTAGAGATACTATGACATTAATCTTAAATATATGTCCTATAGTTTAGATACATTTTACTGACTGGACACAATAGATGTTTGACTATAAGGTTTTGGGTGATCTTAATCATCGAGACTTATTCTCATGAAATTTATTCTTGATGATCTATAGTAGTAGGATCATGAGGATATACCACTAAATAAGAACACCACATGTTTTGTGTGTCATTGGATGTTCTTATCTACAGACATGTGTAATAGTTTCCTGATTTGAGATCATTACCAATGTGTTCCATTGGATCGTGTACTTTGATAAAAGTCAAAAAACTTGATAATGAAATCACAATGAGGTAGATTGTGTTGTGTGCATCGTTGATGGGTTGACATTGGTGGAATGGTCAAGAATTTATTTGTCACTTCCAATTTAAGGAAATTATATATCTCAGGCCTGGTTGATTAGGATGTTAGTACCTTTATAAGACCAAAGCTATGCCAGTCAAGGGTAAATCCTTTTAGTTAGATCAAGAAATAATAAATGAATAAAAGGGAGATGACATAGGTGTGCATTATGATTTAAGATATATTAAAGACAAAGAGATTATATTATACAATGCCTGTTTATAGGTTTGTTTTCACTATTGTGACCATACTATTCTCTTTAGGAGACATGATGGGTTGTTATATCCCTCTCTTGGTCTATGGATGTTATTATCTACTATTGAGATAAGGTCTTAGAGGGTCACACATAATATCATATTCAAGAATCTTCCTTATTCAGTGCAATATGTATATTGGACATGGTGGTATACACCACTGGGGTTTGGGATTTGTACAAGGAGATACAATAACCAATGTAAAAAAATACATTCATGTTATTAAAGTTACAAATAATGGGAAATAAAGTTATTTATTAAATGCATTTGCATATTTTAATGTAAATACATCAAAATATTATTTAAATCAAAATTAGTTTAAAGTATTCAAGGTTCATTTAATTTTTGTTGAAATTATGAATTGAGTTTATGACTCAATTATTATCACGTAATATATTTTATATATCAATGGAAGGTGATAAGAATATTTATGGTATTGTATAGTAATCATAATATGTCATTTATAGAGTGGTAATTATTTGGTGGTCAGGGAGGAAATTCTAGGTAATTGAAAAACAAACCATATATAGAAGATGATAACCTCCCATTGAGAACTATTCATTGAATTTCTCTCTCATATTCTCTCTCTCGTGTTCTAGAGAGAGGTTCTCTAGATCTAGGATACCAGTTTGAGATCCCTCCCATGCATCGAAAGTAAGTCAATGAAGTGATCATCAATGTGTCAAAGTAATAGTAGGAAATATACTATAGAACTATAATATTGAAGACCAGTGGTCCCACAGATTTTTTTGAGCACATGTGGAAAATCTAGAGGAATTTGGAATCAAATTACTCAAGATATGATCACCAATGACGAGCAGACATCGAAAATGGATTTGGATCTAAAATATATATTTTATGGTTTTTATTTTGTGCTTAAAAATCTTCAAATGAAATCCATGGATTAAATTAGGATGAGTTTAACTGATGAAAATGAATTCATTTCGATCACCATTGGAAAAAAATTTAAAATCACTTTTGGGGGATTGCACTATGTCTCGGTACCTTTAATTTGTATCACAGTGATATATGAATAATTTAATCCAAATAAAAATTAAATTTTCATTAAATTTAGTAGAGGGAGTTGATTCTGTCCCAAAACCGCTGAGGGAGATGTAATCTGACACCAAATGGACATGTTACGACTATCTGAAGTTCTAAATGTATATTGAAATCACTGGTTTTTGGGTAATTTCTAAGAACTTATAATTTTAATATATATGTAATATTAACCTGAAGGCATACCATTGAAGTTGATCACTATCCGGTTTGCATATCATCGCAATAATTTTACCGGTGAGGTATAATAATATTTTTTTTATAATAATTTTTTTATAATAATATTATTATTCCTCTATTTCCAATAAGATAGGCTTCAGACCAGTTTTAGGGTGGCATGACTTTGGGTACCAAGTCATGGGTTATGAAATGGACAAAGGTTTTTAATTAAAAAAAATTAACAATATGATGTTTTGTTGGCTAGATTATACCACCAGTTGAGAAAACAATGGGAGATCTACTTTAGCAGGATATAAATATTGATAAACAAATGTGAATTGGGGAAGGTTCTTCCACACAACCACCCTAATCTCTTATCTCCTATTAGATGTTGTGTGGTCTTCCTAGGCCATCCGACAACCTCTATACCTCCTCCTTGGTAGTAGGCCACCCATCTTGGAACCTTGGTTGGGGTCCCCTCCTCCGCTACTTCCAAACCATACCCAAGCACCTCCCACATGAATGTCTTCAGACCGACCAAATGCCTTCTCCTCCAGTGATTCCAGCCACCCGTGTAAATTTTCCCATCACCAACCTGTTGCTCCACTCAGTGATACCACATCCTCGCTAACCATAGATATGTATTCAAAGACATTCCCTTCAACTCTACTTGATATCCATCACTATTGGAACTCCCCTGGTCATTTTTTTTGACTTCAGCACTGGCCAGTGCCACCTCTCTCTAGATAGCGAGCCCTAGCCAGCATGACCCCCTTATTCCCGGACTACTGCCTTCTTCTAGTGGCTCTCCCTCTGGCCGCCCTTTTATTAGACCACACCACCACTTCTGGAGATACCCAACCATATTACATTTCATATTGAGATTTTTGAACATTTACAACCAGATCTGGTTGCCTCAACACCGCGACCACATGAGTCCCCAACAGAAACACTCCTTCAACACGAGAAACTGCAAAATCCACCCAATGGTCCAGTTCTTATCATCTTTGTAACACCCCAAGATTTTAGGAGATATATTATTGTAAATTTATTTGATGTATTATGTTGTACTCTACACTAATATTAGCTTATTCTATACACAACACCGTATTATCTTCAAGTATACGAAACACTATTCTTGTCTTGTGTTACACATAATTTCATGTTATTTTGATAAAATTCATTTCACTCAAAACTGAGTATATATTTTGGTCAATGTATAAAAGAAATATGTTTGGATTATGTTATACACAAAACAAAAGAAATATTTCACTAAATGTAACACCGACTTGTCTAGAATTACATGCAAGAGTGACCTTCCACGATAGCATGCATTTTACGCAATACCAAGTTTCACTATACAACGATATATTATTAAAATATTATTATTTAATGGGATATAAAATTATTGTTATGAATAGTATTAACTAAATTTTTAATTTTATATAACATTAAAATTCATCGTATATATTTTATATAACATTATATAAGAACTAAATCAATTTTTTCGGACAAAAGAAGTCCATTTAAAAAATGCATTTTTGTCACCTTTTGACAACACATCAATTTTTAATCATGTTTTTAACACTTTTGTGTATTCTATTTGAAAAAATAAACTTTTTATTTGAAATTGAAACATAAGTATATACTTTTTTAGTATTATTGGTATTTTTTCGGATAACATTAACATTTTAATGAATAGTGAAAAATACTGCATTTTAATTCAAAACCGCATTTTCATCTAATTTATTTATATAGTTAGATAATCATTTTAATTAATTTTAAAGTGTAATTGAATTTTTTTTATAATTTAATATAATTTTTGTCAATGGAATTAATTTCACATTTAAATTGGACATAAACCGATGAAAATCTTTTGATATGTTTTTACTTTTTAAAAACAGTCTTTTTGGTTTTTGATAATGAGAATTAATTTTAAATTTATTTATGAATATTATTTTTTTGAATTATGAAAAATGGATTCCATATTTTGAATAAATGGGTAAAAATTATGTGAAAGGGTTACTTTTATTTTTTTGGATACTGTGAATAGTAACTATGATATTTTTATTTAACGCATTTATAGGTAAATCGTGTAAATTAGTGTAACAAATAATATGATAAGGAGAACAAAATGATCCTAAAACCTAGAAAAATAATTTAGGATGAATAAAATTACACCCTTTAAATATTAGGTTTGAAACATGGTAATTTAAGGTCCACTTGACAATGAAAATGACATAGATATTAATAAAACCAATGAAAGTTACAAATTGTCAAACTCAGAATTCTTATAAGTATAATAATTTTAATATAGGGATAACCAAGTGATGTATTAGAACATAAAAATTCCATGGAATTATAAAATAATTAACTACATAATTGAAAATTATTTATAATTTTTAGGGAATTAATAATTTCCTTAAAGTTTTATACATTGTTTATGTAGAAATTAATTAATTGATAAGAAATACATAATTTTTTTATTAAAAAACTAATAACCGTGAAAAGATAATAAAACATGACCAAATAATATTGTATGATTATATGTCGAACATAAGCATCCAATTTCCTAGAAAGTTACCATTTGGAGATTTATAGAAGAGATTATGACATTTATTTTATTTTATTTTAATTGATATTAATGTTTTCACATTAATACTTTAATAAGTTTAACAATTTTAATGTTGGATTTTCAAGAATATAAATTCAAATACATATATATTTATAAAATATAGTAATCATTTTTTCATCCTAGTACTTTATTGAAATTTTTATTCTAAAAATAAGTACATGAAATAATTACACAATATTGATGTAGTGACTATTTTAATAATGAAGATATCAAAGAAATAATACTTAAAATATTAAAATAAATATAATTTCGGATAATTTAATTTTCTAATGAATTTTATAGATGACTTTGACCCATTAAAAATATAATAAAATATTTGGTTCAAGGATAACACCTTATATTGATATTTCTAAAAATCCATGAAATGAATAGTGTCAAAATTGACACAATATTTATTTTATTAAAATAATGTTTTGTAAAATTATTTAAAAATATAAAATAATTATGATATGGTCTGAAATGTTCTAAATTATTCATTTATGGTATTATTGAAATTAAATAAGTAAATATTTCACCCTTTTAATATTGAAACATTTTTTATCATAATTAAAATTCAATAGAATAACTAATTGTCAATTAAAATGATAATGTTTAAATTAGAATCAAAACATGTATAAATTTGATTGGTTTATTATATTTTAATATTATCATATATTATCTTAAAATATATCTCATTTTTAAGGAATTTGGTTTGATTTTTCAATTTTTTATAAATTAATATTTATGAGGTTTCTAAAAGTACTCCTTACTTCAATTATAAAAGGGAGCTTCCTCCCTAAACTCTTCAATTCATTTTGGGCCTTCATGTTTGACCATAACCTAATCATTTCGATTCTATAATTAACTATAAACATTTTAGTTGTCATTTCATTCTTAAAATACTGTCTATAGAACTCTAAGTGTATATATAGAGGAGGCACGTCGAAGAAGAGGTAATATCATTTACCGATTCTTTCAAACATCTTTCGTCTTCTACTTCCACCTCATGAGTTGTTTAATTATAAAGTAAAAACTATAGTAGTAAATATATACTGATAAGTTATTATTATTAAGAAACATCCATATTCCACGTTATAACCATCCTATGAAAAATGAAATCACCACGCGTGCATACATACGGCTTACCGTCTCCAAGTCGTGGTGTAATCCGTTTTTCACCACCACCTTACATGGATGAGTATAAGTATGGAATTAATAAATAGATATATGACTAACATAAAATGATATTGATTCTGAGATACTATAAACCATCCAATTCAATACCATTGAATAATTATGGGAATGATATCGTCGCTCGTGCGTACGTATGACTTACCGTCTCCACAGTGTGATGTGATTCGTTCTACATAATCTTTATTAAATCATGATTATATAAATGAATTGAATGAATAAATATGATATATATTATAGTAAAACCATGATTTAAATGATATAACTATGACATAAAAAATATTAATAAGAACATATCTGACAAAAAATGCATGAGAACATAAAAAATTTAATACCTAAATAACGAATAATAATAAAATTTTACTAAAAAATGGACGAAAATATGATAAAAATGTTATCATAAAAATGATTATGATTCTGGAATAAATTATTAACATTATTAAAATCACTATACAAGAGTTTTAGATACATATGAATCATATCATACCTAATTTAAGGGATAATATTTCAATCTCATTTTTATCCGAGATTGTTTATATGTAAGTTTTTTTGGGGGGGTATATTTATCATCCATGTCCATGTTTAATAAAAAAAATTCTTTCATAAAATATCTACTATTCTTCTATGTATTTTTAAATTAATTTTAACCCATTTTTTACTTTTAATATATGATATGAAAGGAATCTTTCTTTTGTTTACCATATGAGGTACTGTTTGACTTTTTCGAAAAAAGTACACGGAGAATGTATTTTAACTTATACGACATGAATGGATTTTTACGGTTTCATGAAAACATATTTATTTGAATATTACTCTACACAATTTCATGTTTTTTTCAACTAAATTACTTTCTTTTAAATTTTCATGGAGTTTTGAGAAAAGAAAACATTTTTTATGAAGAAAGTATATTTTCCTCACGAATTAAGTTCAAGTGTTTTATCAAAAATACCTTCCATGTAAGATGACATAGGTTTATGTTTATATCACAATTATTAATTTTATTTTATTGTGTTTATAATTTAATTTATTTTATTAATTCCATTTATTTTATATGTATTATGATGGAATTATGTTTAAGAAACCCATTTTATTTCATGGGTTGTGCAATGAAGAATGATTTATGTTTTTGTGGAACATGTAAGAATGATTTCATTATGAGATGGTTGAGACCTATATATCCCTCCAATGCATTGGGTAAAGGTTTATAAGTCATGAGATAAATAGGGATGGAAAAGAAAGTAAATTCAGTTAATAATATAGAGCTGAAGCAGTATGTAAATCCAGTTCTTTAATACATGGATGGAATGGCAGGTAAATACGGTTCAGTAAAATATTTTTTCCACTATAATGGTTTTGGTAGAAATGACTTGGCTACTATCGAAATAATATTATGTGCTTAATTTTTTTTCCACAATTCCACGTTTTATACCAAATCTATTTTATCATGGTTAATGTTATTTTGTGATATATTCCTTACATACTACCAAAATTTATTTCATGACTCATGATTTTGGTATGTAAACATTGTGTTCATGTTTTTTACATTCTAATGTTTATGGTTTGTTTTATGTTCTCAATTTTTAGCCATACTAAGAGTTTAAGATCACAATTTTTATGTTTTCTTTTCCTTAGTATATAAAGAATGGTTTTAGGCAGAAAAGAAAACAGGGAATATCATTGTGGGATATGTTGAAGATCTTTCACCAAGCTAGAAGAATGTGTTCTGAGGTTCCAAATAGAATAAAATAATATGGTATTTTTGCATCTATTTGTGTAATGTATTAATTATTATGAAAAAGAAAATAAATTCCCATATACGTCAATCTTGGGTCTCTATAGTTGGTATTAGAACAGAGGATTAGTTAACCTTTGGGAAATAGGGTGTGGAAAATTTAGAGTGATCCCTTGAGGTATTGATAAGGCATTCCTTGGGATGTCCCTAAGGGTAAGTCTAATAATAGGTTACATTCTTATAATTATGGTAACAATCACGAATAACGTTGTATTAAACCTAATATATTAGAGATTGAATTTACTCCCAGTTGATTATATTTTTTTCCTAGTATGATTTTTACCTCTCACACTATTCTTTTTGGGGTTTTAGAAAATAAGTGGAACCCAAAGGAAACATGTTAATGACCAATGAACTATGAAATGAAATGACTTTCCTCTATAACAACCAAATTTTATGGGATATGTAATTAAAAATATTATTACTATACTTACCAAATTTATTAATCATTTTTTACTTCCAAATGATCAGAGAAGGGAACAACATTCTATTGAGTCCTTAATGAGAAAATATCCACCTTCTTTTAGTGGGTCTCTGATCCTCATGTTGCTGAACAATGGATTAGTACCATTGAAAATATATTTTCCATCCTTCACTCTTCAAAACATAAAAAATTCATTTTGGATGTTTATTATTTAAAATGTGAAGCAGACCAGTGGCTGAATCTAATTAATAATACAAGGTAGTAAGATGAAATTGATCCCATGGAATGTGATGAGTTCAGGAATTTATTTTTCTATAAGTACTTCCCTCATATTATTCTAACAATGTGGGAAAAGTATTTCCTTGATATTAAAAAAATATTGATGAATTTTTTAGTATATACGACACGAATTTTACAAGACATGAAAGGTATGCTTCTGGATTTATCATCCAACCTGAAATTAAAATTGATTGATTCTTCTGTGGCTTAAAACCAAGTCTTTGAAGGGAGTTAGCTATAATATAATTTAGTATCTATGAAGAGATTTTTCATTTCACTATCAAGGTATAATTGGATGTTGGTGTTACATATCTATATCATGGTTTTGACAAGAAATTAAATATGGAGTTCAAGAGAAAATCTCAAAACAATGGTGAAAAGAAGATAAATGTTTCCTTATGCTCAATGTGTGGAAATAAGAATGGATAAGGTTGTATTAAAGGGAATATAAAATGTTTCATGTGTGGAGAAGAAGGCCATCGAGCAGCTGAGTGCCGACTTAATGGGAAAATTTTTTCTAATGATGTGAATAGAGAAAAGACTATAGAGAACGTACCACCGAATATTCAATGACAAAAGTGAAAGGAAATGGGGCATTATGTTACCCAATTCCCAAATACAAGGGTTAATGATGATGATCGACTTCCAAAAACTCTTAAATCCAAATACAAAGGAAAATCACATGTGATCAATATTGGTGGTGTTGAGTATGACAATAAAGTGGTAGAATGATAAAGTATTTTTGTAATGGTATTCCAAAATAGTGTAGTAGAATATCTTTTATGGTATTATGGAATATTGTAATATCTATGTATTGGTCAATTGTTGTTTTCCATAAGAATATGGTACCTATAAACATGAGAAGTGATTGCAATATTTTAGGAAAGAACATGATATACACATAATGAAGGGATATGATGATAATGAGATGTTGGATAGTATTAATGACCTCATATAAGGAAAAAGTGATATTAGGGTTTGAGTATATAGAATTTTTGGTATTTTGGTTTTTGGAAAGAGTTAATTTTGATATAATTCATGTTTTCACTAAGGTTCTATAGTAATTCATGTTATTGTCATGTTTCAAGAGAATACATGATTAAGGTATTCACATGTTTGGAATGTGACAACCATGTACTGCCTAATGATAAATGGGAGACAAATGTTAAGTCAATTTAGTTCACCTCTTTATAATTTTTTATATTTTTAGTTTTTGGAAGGATTAAAATTTTATACATTTATGGACAGTATAAGTTATTTTCTAGTTTATTTTTGTTAGATTAATGTATTATCTCACTATAGGTGGACTTATGCGTACTTGATTACATGTTCTAACCTTTATTTTTGAGACATATGGAATGATCTATCATTCTATCACATGATTTTCTTAAACTTAAAAAATTAAAAATTCAAATTTATTTCATTAAATAAGAGATGAAGTGGAAATTGTTCAGGTAACAACCAACAATGATATTATACTGAAATCAAGTATGTATTTATACTCATGAAAAAATTCCTTAACATTAGGAAAAGGATCTTGAAACCAAAAATTTTATCCTTGTACATTCTTATCCAATGAATCATATGGTCCCTTAAATCATCTTATATTTATGGATTTCTAATAGTTAAATTTCTCCAAAAATTATTTTTTATCACTATCCATCAGAACATTATGGTTATATTTCTCTTACGTATCAACGTTTTCAGTTATCACCTATGTTCTTCTTAGGAAAACCCAATGATGAGTTACCTGGGGTAATAGTTATGTTTCTAAAATTCCTTTTTAAAATGAATTTATAGTATCTATTTTGACTATGTGGTTTTCCATGAAAGAAAATTTCAATTAGTAAACCATTTATAACCTCGACAAATTTCGAGGGCGAAATTCATTTTAAGGGGGGTAGAATGTGACACCCAAAGATTTTATGAGATATATTATTTTTAATTTCTTTTATGTATTGTGTTGTATGCTACACCAATAATATCTTTCACTATACGAAACACTATATTAGCTTGTAGTATATGCCACACTATTCTTGGCTTGTGTCACACAAAATTTCAAGTTCTTTTAATAGAATTTATTTCATGCAACATTGAGTATATATTTTGTTCAATGTATAAAAGAACTATGTTTGTATTATGTTATAAACAACAATAATTGAAGATTAGACTAAATTAAATAATGATTTTTCTTTCATTACATGCAAGAGAAACCTTTCTTGATAGCTTACGTCGTATGCAACTCCGAGTTTCACTAAACAATGATATATTATTTAAATATTATTATTTAATTGGATATAAACTAGCCCTTATGAATATAATTTACCACATTTTGAATTCTATATTACATTAAAATTCATCTTATATATTTTCAAGAACATTATAAAAGAGCAAAATCAATTTTTCGGATAAAATAATTACTTTTAAAAAAATGTTTTTTTCACCTTTTGTTGGCGCACCAATTTTAAATCATGTTTTTAACACTTTTATACATTTTATTTGACAAAATAAACTTATTATTTGGAATATAAATATAAAAATTCACTTTTGTATAATTTTTGGTATTTTTCGGATAAAATTCATATTTTAATTAATACTAAAAAATACTGCATTTAAATTCAAAACTACATTTTCATCTAATATATTTATATTATTACATTATATTTTTATTTGGTTTTAAAGTTTAATTGGATTTTGTTTTTATAATATTATCTAATTTTGTTCATTGGAATTAATTTCACATTTAAATTGGAAATAAACACATAAAAATATTTTAATAAGTTTTTACTTCTTAAAAACCCACTTTTTGGTTTTTGACAATGAGAATTAATTTTAAATTAATTTCATTGAATTGTGTGTTTTGAATTTTTAAAAATGGATTCCCTATTTGGAATAATTGGGTAAAAATTATTTTAATAGGTTACTTTAATTTTTCTGGGATACTATGAATAGTAACTACGATAATTTTTATTTAACACAGTTATAGGTAAATCAGGAAAATTAGTGTAACAAATAATACAATAAAGAGAATAAAATGAACCTAAAATGTACAAAAATCTTTCAAGATGAATAAAATTATACCCTTGACATCTTAGGTTCTAAGAACATTCATTTAAGTCCCACATGATAATGAAAATGACATAAAAATTAATAAAACCAATGTAAATGTCAAACTGTCAAACTCACATTTCTTCTATGTATAATAATTTTAATATTACAACAATGTGATATCTTCGAACATAAATAGTACATGGAATGATAAAATAATTAAATACATCATGGTAATTTATTTTTAACTTTTAAGAAATTAATAATTACCTTAAAGTCTTATACTTTGATGATGTAAAAATTAATTAATTGATGAGAAACCCATAATTTTTTTATTAAAATACTAATACCAATAAAAGGACAAAAAAATGACCAAATCATATTGGAAAAGTATATATAGACCATAATAATCCATATTCTGAGGAAGTTTCCATTTCAAGGTTTATATAAGAGATTATGAAATTTATTATATTTTATTTAAAGTGATGTTAAAGTTGTCACATTAATACATTAATAAGTATAATTTTTTTAATGTTCGATTTTCTAGAAGATAAATTCAACTACATAAATTGTTATGAAATATAATAAATTTATGTTCATAATATAATTTTATTTCAAATTTTTATTCTACCAATAAGTATATTAAATAATTACACAATATTGATGCAATGATTATTTTAATAATGAAGATATAAAATAAATGTTATAAAAAATATTAAAATAAATATAATTTGGGATAATTAATTTGTCCAATAAATTTAATAGATGTAATTGACCCATTTTAGATATAATAAAATATTTTTCTTGAGGATAAAACCTTTTATTGATATTTTTAAAATCTATGAAATGAATATTGTCAAAATTGACACAATTGGTATTTTGTTAAAATAATGTATTATAAAATTATTTAAAAATCATAAATTTTTTAAAAATTTCATAATAATTATTATATGGTCCAAAATTTCTAAATTATTTATTTATTTATAATTGAAATCAAATAATTAAATATTACACCCTTTTAATACAAAAACATTTGTTAACTTAATTAAAATTAAATAGAATAACTAATTGTCAATTTAAGTGATAATGTTTAAAGTTAAATAATAACTTGTATAAAATTTATTTGTTTAGGATATTTCAATATTTTCGTATCTTAACATCCAATATATCTCATTTTGGAGTTATTTGGTGTGTTTTTTCAAATTTTTATAAATTATTATTTGTGAGGTTTCTAAAAGTGAACCTCACCTTAATTATAAATGGGCACTTCCTCCCTCAAATATTCACTTAATTTTTATCATTCAAGCTCAACAATAACATACCAAATCCCCTTATAAATTTCTATAGTATCATTCTATAGGTCCTGGTATTCCTAAAAGACCAACTCTAGTGCTCTAAGAAGAGATTTAGATGAGGCATGTCAAAGAAGACGTAATATCATTTACCGATTCTTTCAAACATCTTTCTACTTATAATTCTACTTCCTTAGTTGTATTATAAAGTAATAAATATAGTAGTAATTATATACTTAGAGGTTATTATGATTATTAAATAACCATATTACACCTTTTTCCCATCCTTTGAAAAATGATATCACCACACATGCGTACGTACGACTTACCATCTCCATGTTATGGTGTAATTGGTTTTTTACCACCACCTTACATGGATGGGTATAATGATGCAGTTAATAATTTTATAAATGATTAATATAAAATAATATTTATTTTTATACACTCTAAATCATACACTCCAATAAGATTCAATAATTATGGGAATGATATCGTCCCTCGTGCGTATGAATGACTCACCGTCTCCACAGTGTGATGTGATTTGTTCTACATAATATTCATTATATCATGATTATATAAATTAATTGAATGAATAATTTGATATATATTATTTTAATACCATGATGTAAATGATATAATTGTATCCTAAAAATAGTAATACAAACTTATCTGAAAAAACATGCATGAGAATATAAAGCAGATAATACCCGAATAACGAGTAATAATGAAATTTTACTAACAAATAAAAATATGATATCAAATGTCATAATAAAAATAATTATTATTCTAGAATAAATCAGTAAAATTATTTAAATCACTATACAAGAGTTTTTTAAACATACAAAACATATCAGACCTCAGGTAAGGGATAATTTGGAAATATCATTTTTATCCGAGATTGTTTATACAGAAGTGATTAGTGGGGGTATATTTATCATCCATGTCCATATTTTCATAAAAATATTAATATTTTTATATGTATGATTAAAGTCATTTTTAATAATTTTAACTTTTACTACATGGTATGGAAGTAATCTTTATTTTTTTAACAAATGATGTATTTTTAGACTTTTCTAGAAAAAGTACGATGAGAATGATTTTTTTAACTTATACGACATGAATGAATTTTTATTGTTTTATGAAACCTTATTTTCCTGAATCTTATTATACTCTATTTCATGTTTATTTTCAACTTATTTAATTTTAAAATTTCATGCCATTTTGATAGAGGAAAACATTCTTGAATAAGAAATGACATTTTCCTCACAAATTAAGTTCAAGTGTTTTATCAAAATTACCTTCCATATAAGATGACATAGGGTTATTTTTATATACCTATTATAAATTTTATTTGATTATGTTTATGATTGAATTATTTTGAGGAAATCCATTTTTTTATATGTATTATGGAATAATGATGTTTAATAAACCAATTTTTTTTCATGGGTTATGCTATGATGAATGATTTATGTTTTTGTGGAACGTGTAATAATGATTTCGTAATGAGATGGGTGGGACCTATATCTCCATCTAATGAATTTGTTAAAGGTTTATATCTCATTACATAAACATGGCTGAAATTAAAACTAAATCCAGTTTTGTAATATAGGGTTGGAATGGAAAGTAAATCTAGTTTAGTAATTCATGGCAAAAAAAAAAGTAAAATTGGTTCAGTAAAGGACTTTGTCCACTATGATGTTATTGGCAGCAATGCCTTGGCTAGTATGGAAATCATATTATGTGATTATATAATTTCCATAATTCCATATTTTATACCAATGTGATTTTATCATGGTTAATGTTCCTTTGTGATCTATGTGGTACGTACTATGAAAATTTATTTCATGACTCACGATTTTAGTATTAAAAAATTATGTTCATGTTTTTACATTCTAATGTTTGTGGTTTGTTTTATGTTCTCAATGTTTTCCATTACTATGATTTTGAGCTCACCCTTTTTATGTTTTCTTTTCCTCATGATATAAATAAAGGTTTTATGTAAGAAAACTAATGGGGAAGATCTTTATGGAAAATGTTAAAGATCTTTCACCAAGCTTCAAGAAAGTGTTTCGAGTTTCCAAAGACACTAAACTAATATGGTCATTGGGTGTCTATTTGTGTCATTTATTATGTATTCTGCAATACAAATGAAATTTCCATGTGCAACATGATTGGGTCTCTACAACCTTGGCCCAAATCTCATAGACGCCCTGCTCGGCGTGCGGTCTCTAGCTTGAGGTAAACCCACTGCAGGTCCGATTAGACCCAGACAACCCTAAAATAATCCAGGGTGGGCCGGCCCAACCCAAAATGGAATTGGGTGCACCCGACCTTCATAGAAAACCATTGTACGTGGTCTGCACTGACCTGAATGGGTCTGCGCGGGTTCTCCCCAAACCGCACAGGCTCTTCTCGGACGTTTTGAGTCTTGGTTAATTTTAGTATTTTAAAAAATTAATTAATTAATTAATAAATTTTTGTTTGTAAATTAAATTAATGAAATATTAATTTTTGGTTTAAAAATATAATTTAATTATTCTATTTAAATTAATTTAATTAGGTGTTAAATTAAATTAATTATATATTTTAATTATTTGTTTAAAATTATATTAATAAATGGGACCGAATGTTGTAATTATTGAAATAAAAATAAGAATGAAATTTCTTATTTCAAAAAAATTCCCTCAGAGAAATAATTTAATTCTACATTTATATTAATATACTATTTTAATGTATGTTTGACTTGTCATGAGGTCTCAGATCGACCAATGCATGTTTGATACATTTTTCTTTATTTAATTTAATTATTGCAATGGTTTTGTAATAAGAAGCTTCAAGAAATGGTGATATTGAAATCATCTATGTTATTAAATGTATAAGGGTATGCGTGACCATTTTCAGAGTTCTATTTTATACTCCCCAGTTCTCATCACCTACGATTGAGAATTGTTGTACAATGATGAGATGATCAACGATTCACCTCACACCATGTTATGAAGACACACCAAATAAGAGATTGAAGCATTGTATGGGTAGGTTCTTTAACTCGTGTCTCATACAATGTGACTCAAGGTATGTCTCCTATGGTCTAGGCTGATCCATTATTCACTCAGTGGATCAACTTTTAGATTTATCTCATGATCAGGTAAATGTTTTATTTTTCATGGTTTATTATTTTCATGAATGTGTAGTTTATGCGCGATCACATTGAATAATAATCCTGTATGAAAAGATAAAATGATCATGTGATGAGATGAATATTTTCTGTTGCATTGTTAATTGTAAGTGTGATCACATAGTATGTTATTATGAAATAAAATGATTGCATTCATCACTTAAAAAATATAATAAAGTCATAAAAGAAATATTAAGTCATAACTGCTTTCCATCATTCAAATTTGGACAGAACTGGGTGTTTGGGGTACTCTTAGTCCCATAGATAAAGATTCCTCTTACTATTAGGTATTTCTTATGAGATTGGTGGTTTTACATAACTAAATCGGTAGTTTGGATTATCCATAGTTAACTTGCTATCATTTTAGAGGCATGCTTTGAGTAAATCAATTTAATATTTTAGAAGTTGGGACTTCACTCAACAGATCATATAGCCACAATTTAATATGTTTTCCTAGCCAAGAGCATCCCTTAAAACCATATAGTTGTGGCATATCCATATATTATATAATTCGGGGAGGTCTGGGGTTCTTTTCTACAAGAATACTCAAACGATAGTGTATTCTGATTCTAGCACAGAGGGTTCCTAGATTTTGATAAACTAGTGGAAGGAATTTAATGATTTAATTAATAAAAATTTCTAAATTGGTAGTCAAGATAAAAGTAATAATATGAAAAATATGTAAAAAAATGGTCGATTTACCACAATAAATACTACACTAAATAATAGAAAAATTAAATTTCTTACACTAGCATGAATATTCAAGAATAGTACAATCACTTTTGCATAGTACTATGATATAGGAAACTCAAGGTTATATTATTTCCAATACCTATTAAACTACCT
Source organism: Viscum album (assembly GCA_963277665.1). NCBI lineage: Eukaryota > Viridiplantae > Streptophyta > Magnoliopsida > Santalales > Viscaceae > Viscum > Viscum album. The sequence continues at coordinate 2,106,777,458 of OY728137.1, read as the reverse complement.
CAGGAAGTGATGGTGTAAAAATTTCTTTCAAGAGACAAATGTACAGTTCATATGATGGTTATTTCATTATGAAATAATCAATTCCTGATGCTAGTTTGAAAAACTACATTAGACATTGATGATATAACATTTAGTCTCATATACGAGAAGTCTGTAAGAAGAGAGTGATGAAATATATGAATAAGGTGATGATTACAATGAAATGATTAAATTAAAAGATGGATCATGATTTTTCAATGGATCCCTTTCTCATACTAGTTTCAAACATGTACTCATGCATTGTTTTAGGTTACAAAACGAATAGTATTGAGTAAACACTTCATTATCTTTTATGGTAATAATATCCCTGAAAATAAGTATATAAAAGATAGATTAATCATAATTATTATGGTGAAAAAATTTAAAGACAAGGAAAAAAATACAATGCAATGTAATGCCCAAAATAACATTCTTAATGTGATAAGGGTGGAAGATGGAAGAGAAAGAGGTGCAAGGGAATGAAGGGGAAAAGCCAGACAATGGTCAAAATATAAAAAATGGAACAGATGAATCAACATATCTGAATCTAGAAGATAATCTTATACACAAGGATATATTTCAACTTGCGGTATAACCTAAATTGGTTAGCTCTGAGATATTTGATGCTTCAAGAAAAAATTTCGATGATGTAGTGAAACCTGCAGACTCCTTCACTTTCACAGATTTTGATATTCCCTCTCTGGGAAAAATCATCAAGAAAGGGAGAATAGCTCACGAATCGTAAAATCAAGATGTAGTTGAAGAACATGTATGCATATTTAAATACTCTATTATTTCTAGGGTGATAGTGGAGAAAGGTGAAAAACCATGTACGTTTCATGATCTCACCCCGATAGATTTTAGATCAACAGGGGTTTGATGACTGGAAAATGACAGCCATGGATTGCAGATATTATCAAATGGTATTCCCAAATGATGACCCCCATAGAAGATCCATAAGTAAAGGGTTTATGTCTTTGAAGCCTGGATTCTTGAGAATCTAAGAGTGAGATAGGAATTTTGATCGCTTCAATGTTAGAAAAACTTTCAAACAAGCCTGGATCAGAATTTTTCAGCTCAACCAAGTTTATTGGAATCCAAGAATCCTATGGGTCATTGCATACTGAGTTGGGAACCTGATTAGAATGGACAAGGAAATAGACAATACGAGGTTCGACCATTATGCTAGGATTTTGGTGGAAGTGGATATCTCTAGTACTCTTGTGGAGGAGGGTGTTCTTACAACCAGTGATGATAGCATTAAACTTGAAATCCAATATGATAGGAAACCCAATTTCTTACGAGTTTCTAGTAATTTTGTCATATTATCTTTGAATGTTGAAGGAAAATAAATTAACCCTTTTCAATCTAAAGGGTCATGATGCCATTGCCTACATAAAGAAAGAAAAAGTCATTAGACCTTCTATGCCTCAGTAGGAATTGCTTCCCCCTCCATTAGGGATGGCTGGAATGAGGATGCTCCCATAGATACAAGTACCTATGGACCTATAGCATTCTTCATGAGTGATAAGGAAAATCCAAATGTCCATGCAGCGACTTATTTATCTGTGTCCCAGGTTGAATTAGTGCATATTAGTGAACAAATATGTGGTCAAGAAAATGTCACATTCACTAAGGGAAAGGGGAAAGCATATGTTTTGAAACATCAACATGCTTCTGGATCATAACTGGGTGCTACTTTAGGTGCTTCCTCTATATAGGTAACAACCAAAATTCTAGATATAAGTGGATAGATCCACAACAATGCATCTCCACGCTACACGAATCTACCGAAGGGATCCAGTGCAGATGGGTCTCATAGTTCTGGGTCGTCAAAACTGCATTCTAGAAAATCCATATAGCATGCCAGTGAATACTTTACACAACAGATGAATCCCATCAAATAGGTGGTCTTAGAACATGCTGTGAATTCGGATCAAAATGCTGATATGGAATATCAAGTTGATAGTAGTGAACTAGAAAGGTAATTCTCTAAATCCCCTTCCCCTATAGATGCTTGGAGGACAACATCCACAAAGAAATATTCTATAATGGAGTAGCTTGTGACCAAGTTTACCCCTATAGATGGTGTTTTTTGGTCAGATGAGCCAGAGGACATCCCAAATACACACTATGGGATCTATCCATACAAGGAGGGAGACCCATCAGATGCAGGTTTAAAGGATTTAGTGAACATAAAAACCGCCCAATCGGGAAGGAAGGAAAAAAAGGGAAAAAGAAGAAAGGTACAAAGGCAAGGGAACTTATAAGAGGCCCTAAGAAAAGGGATAAATCTATTCAATAATGAGGATTTTCTATTAGAACATTCAAGGTATAGGGAACTCCCATACGGTCAAAGCCCTTAGACATTTTATCACAGCCTATAAACCATTTCTTATTGGCACTACTAAACCGAAACTTCTTTTTAAGAATTAGAAGAATTTCAAATGGGAATCTCTGGGATATAAATTTATTTCTAAGGATCTATATACCTCCAACATGGATTTTATTTGGGTGCTTTACCATGTAATTGTGGACATCGCCTCATGAAATAAGAAGCCTCCGAATATCCCAGTCGCATGCAAAATTATAGGGAATGACTTTCTTATCACATTTGTGTATGATCCTACTTCGTACATCAAGAGGAGAGAGCATTGGTATGATCTTTTAGGTACCTCTAGAAATAACTGCAAATGGATAATTCTTGGTGATATCAAAAATATTTTGAAGACTAAGGAGAAAACTGAAATCCACTTCAACAGAATTGCATCTATAGACTTCTCTTTTTGTATTGATCAGTTTATTCTTGTACAGGTTCCTCTTGCAGGTTCTAATTTCACATGGTATTAGTATAAATTGAATGGAAAAAAGAAAATTAATATTTTTATATGCTTTCTTCAAATGGATGACATAAGTGGTTCAAATGGTGTCTCTAGATTCACTCTCCCCAAGCATAATTCTGATCACAACCCCATCTTTGTGGATGTTTCTACATGTTTGGTACGATCGACACCTATTCCATTCAGATTTAATAATGTATGGATTTTTGATCCTAGATTCAGAGATATTGTTCTTGAATACTGGAAGATTGAGATAATCGGTATCCCCTTTTAGATTTTGGATTCCAAATTAAAGCTTACAAAAAACGTACTCAAGAAATGGAGTAAAAAAACATTCTCAAATCTTAGAATAGAAGTTAAATCTACTGAAGATGAAATTTCATGCTGTCAAATTAGAAATAAATATTAGATCCCACCATCTAGTAAGGAAATTATGGCCCATCAAAATCTTGATGACCTTCTAATGATAAAGGACGTGCTGGAAAAAACTAATTGAATGTGAAATTGTTAAAGGATGGTGATAATAATTCTAAACAATTCCACAGATTGCATGAGGATAAGAGGGAAAAGGTTTGTCTTAAGTCCATTAATATTAATGGAAAAATTCATACCTATGACAATGAAATATCTCAAGACATTGTGGATTATTTCAGGGGTCTCTACTCTCACTATCGGCAGGATGGAACACAAAAGATTATTGATAACATTGCTCCCTATATTGATGATCATCATAACCATAATCTTATCAAGGCTCCCTCCAAGGAGGAAATTAAAGAAACCCTTTTCTCTCTCAATATGGATAGAGAACCTAGCCTTGATGGATTCACTAAATTTTTTTATGTTCTAGGGAAATATTGCATGAGGACATCACTTATGAAATCAGGGAATTTTTCACTCACTACTCAATGCCTCATGGAGTGAATTCCAGCATCATTGCCTTGCTAAATAAGAAAGAAAATTCCCTTGATATCAAGGAATTTAGACAAGTACATCTTAGTAATACAATTACTAAAATTATCACCTAAATCATCATGAATTGGGTTGGGGAGATCATGAAACACGTCATTTTGAAAAACTAGTTTGGTTGTGTCTTAAGAAGAAATTTACATAATTGTCTTTTCACAGCCTCAGAAGGCATTAATCTTATGAAGAAGAAAACAGAGGGGAATTTTGCGCTCAGAATTGATATTTCAAAAGATTTTGATACGCTGAATTGGAGCTTCCTCCCTGAGATTATTAAGAGGTTTGGTTTCCCTCTTGATTTTATCATGATCATTAATACCATTATTAAATAAGAAAATCTATCCATTCTAAATAACAGAACTCCTAGAGGGTTTTTTATGTGAGAGGGGTGCGCATTAGGGTGATAAAATCTTAGAGATTTTGTTTCAAATTTCTGAAGATTATTGGATAAAATTCCCTAATGATCTCACTCCAGTTGGTCTTTATATAAAAATAAAATCAGGTAGATATAATTTTGTTCCCAAAAACCATATCTATGCTGATGATATAATCCTTCTTGTGAAAGTATAAAAAAAAATACAATTTCTGTTATCAGATCCCTATTTGCGCATTATGAAGAGGTTGCAGGTCAAGCCATAAGCTAGGAAAAATATTATATTATCTTTTGGAATAGGATTTTGGTGATTAAAAAAATATATATTAGCTAATAAAATTTGTGTTTGAAAAGGATCTCTCCCATTTAATTATCTTGGAATTCCTCTCTTTCAATGTAAGGTCCAGCAGCAACACCTTAAAGGTATATTCAATAGAATTGTTAGTCAAATGGAGAGATGGAAAGGGAAATTAGTTTCCCTCACTGGAAGGGTATGTCTTATTAATTAAGTGATAACATCAAAATTCGTTTATTATTTCTACCTCTAGTGGTGGCCTAGAGGGATTATCAAAGAGATTCAAGGTAAGATCAGAAACTTCATTTGGTATGGTTCAATTTATGAAAATAAAATGACATCCTTTTCATGGAAAGAGTGCATTTAGCCCATTGAAATGGGAGGCATTGGGATCAAAGATCTTACTTTATTCAACGATGTCCTCATTAGGAAATTTACATGGCATCTACTCACTAATGATGCACATTATGACTTCTTATCTAGAAGGTTTAAAGAGAGATTATTGGTGAGGAGGAATTCTACTCTCAACTGTTGGAGTATCAATTGGCTTGGCAGGCCACTTGTGACCCTGATCAGTATACCTTCTGGTCTTATAGATTTGAACATTGATAATATTATCTCTCATTATCAAAGTCACAATCACATGATACTGGAACAAAATCAGCTAGACATTTAGAACTACATTTTAATGAAGCACGATACTCTTATATAAAAGTGTAATGGGTTTGGTCAATTCAATACCAGGGATTATTATATCTTTCATTGTAGGGATTTAAATAGATCACCATCATGGGTTATGAAATTCAAGGCATACTTCATATAACCTTCCAGTTTAATGATTATTTAGAGGATATGGATGCACAGACTACCCACTCATGGTCAATTTCAGAAGACTGGACATAACATGTTGTCAGTATGATTTTTATTCTTCAATGAAGAGGAATACCCCAATAATATTTTATTTAATTTCTATTTTTTAGAGAAATTTTGGGCATATGTTGGATATTTATTTGGAATTCAATTTGACACTTATGGAGCAGATCAAAAATTCTTTTCGAAGTGAGGATATCCAGAACTATCTTCTTATGGCCATTGTAGAAGTTTTTTCAGTAACATTGACTATAAGGAATACTGGAAATTTTTTTGTCCATCAACCATCTATTTGTGTTGGAAATATGGAGATTCATAGGTAAGTGTATACAGCCTCCGTTCTACAAGAAGAAGCAATGTCCAAAATCTTTGATGATCTTGACACCCGTCGACAGTTGGGTGTTGCAAGCAGGCCGAGAAAGCCCAAAAAGAGTAAATACATAAGTTGGATCCCACCTATCTCCTCATGTCTTTAGGTTAACATTGACAGTGCAACCTATAGTATTCTAGGACACTCAGGTAGTGGTGGGGTTTTTCGTACCTACCATGGATTTTTCAAGGGATTCTTCTACAATTACATAGAATTGGTGTGGATTATGAAGAAAAATTAGGTGCTATTGTGGGTGTAGTCCGGTATTCAATTCAATATAAGTGGAACTACTTATGGATTGAATCATATTCTTAAATCGCTATCAAGGCTTTCCAAACAAGAACAAGGAGTGGGCCCTGTAAAATTCTTCCACATTTGAGTGACTATATAAATAATATTGACCATCTCAAATTTGTGATCTCATATGCTTATCGAGAAGCAAATCAATTTATGAATGCATTTTTGAAGAAGGAGGTCTCAGATATGTGTATGGTGTTGTCTTTTGGAAGTCCTGATTTTTTATTCCAATAGTGGAGGGAGATATGTGTGGTACTCTACACACCCAAATTTTTAATAACCCCTTGTAACACTTCTATTCTCTTGTTGTTTTTATATAATATTTTCTCAAAACTCGATGACTTAACCCTTGAATGTTTGAAAAAAATTCATAATGCCTTTAAATGAAAGTGGTATTAATAAATGTTTTTTTCGTTTCATTTCATGAAATGAATTTATGGAAGTAAAATGAAATAAACTGAATCAGCGAAGCAAGTACCTACTTCTTCTTCTCGTATATTCATCCATATAAAATTAATGTTTCAATTTTACTTCATGGGTATTAAATATTTAATGCCTCTATGATATGTGTATTTAAATATAGTAACCATGTAAGTACAAATATGTTATTGGAAGTCAGGAGTATTCTCTAATATGGTGAGAAAGGGTGAGACCCAGGCTAGTGGTGAGAAGTACAAGACATCTATATTTCCTAGTGAATGATTCTTGTAAAAATATTATTGAGCATAACAAAAAAATTTATCTAAATTTCTCTTTGGAAAGAAGGATAAATTATTCCAAGATCCATAATGAATGATTTTTCTGGTGTTTCATACTCAACAAATAGTGTAGTGATACAAGAATCATAAGAAATACTCGATGAACATAAAATGTAAAACATCTATACCTAGTTGTGGAAATATAATTCTTTGTCAAATATTACTAAAAGTGGATTTATAGTATATGCCTAGTTTGGTATTTCGGTTTGGTAAATCTAAAAAAAATTGGTATTATCAACACCTATAGTTTGGAAAAAGAAACATTTGGAAAGAAAGGTATGCCAAAAAGCTTTTAGAATTGGTTTAGCTAGAGAGTATGAACTATTCAAAGGGTAAGCATGTGGTTTATATACTTCATAAGATTCATTTATGTAATTATGGAATGGTAAAGTGAAGTATATGCACGGTTAAAAGATATGAGTTTCTTCGGGTTGACATGACTTATAATATATCGACCGAGTAATCCTCGATCAATATAATGTGGCATGGAGAAATTCATAAATTCACATTACCTTATCTATATCATGAAATTGATTTTAATAAGTATGATCAATGATGAAGTCTTACATGCTAAAATTGGTCAAGAAAATATATCATGGATAAATTCCTAAATGAACATTTTATATATCAATGTTATGATGTAAGGAGTATCAATGTTGCAACTTGAAGAAATTTCAAATATATTTTATGACATCCCTCACAAATAACAGTGATATCCAAAAACTATATAAAAAATATAGTGACTAACAGATATCATAATAGTTTTGGTATGATGGAAATCCATTATGTTATAAGGACATGTGTTTGAATGTAAAGAGTTTGTTAGGACATAAACAAACTTGCATCAAGAACAAATGCAATGTGCATCTAAAGTAATTATCCTAATGGTTTCTTATGATATTACATAAATTCATTTGATTGAAAGGTGATAGTAAAGTGATAGACTAAATTTCTACATAAAGGGTGCACATCTATATTTGAGATAGTGGGATCCAGATTGACTTGGGGTTAGCCAATGCCAAAGATGCACATGTTTTTAGAATAGGAACTAGTTCCACAAGTTCATGTGGAACAAGAATGTTCTAAAGACAAATAATATGTAGGAAGGGTAAAACCATCGTAATGGTTTTGAATTCACTGTGTTTGGTGTGAAATTATTCATTAAGAATAATAATTCCTACAAGTAAGGATTATATAAAAATTATCTATGACTGGAAAGATGAATTAATATTAAATAATGGATTCCATGTATCAAAATGAAAAGGGTTCTATAATTATTAATATTTTGGTGTGTATTGAAATAAAATGATACATGGATGGTGCATGAGTAGTAAAAATAAGGCCAGATTGGTATACCAAGTCAGTATTCCTAAATTTGATAGAATTTTACCAGTCATATTTACATTCTATGATCATATTTTATTCATCATTGTATTTCTTGACCTCCATTCATGAAAGGTGTATATATGATGATACTAGAAAGAGATGGTCACATCATAGAATAATAATAATGGTTTCAAGTGACTACAATCCAATTTAGGTTTTAGGTAACAAATGGAATTATGGAATATTTATTTGGAATGAATATTTTAAATGTTTCTACCAGAGGTTAGTGGGGGAACAATTATTTACTAGGTAAAATATGTTCAGTAGAATATGGAAAAAAGTTATTGTCCCTATAGTTTGTTAAAATGAGGATGAAAGTTATTCTCAAGTGACTGAATTAAATTTTCAATCTATGTTCTAGGGAGAATGATCTAATGAGGTAGATCTAAAGGTTTTTTGGACCTAGTCAATCATGCATATAGTGACATGGTATTGAAACATAAAAGTTGGAACAATTCAATAGAGAATTGTCACTAATCTCACATCGACTAATCTCTCTAGGTTTAAATGTCCAGGACATATGTTAAGATTAATGTGGCGAGTTAAATACATATGCTGAAGTTATGGATTAATTATGTATTCCATGATATGACCACTGACTAATATTTATTGTATATACTTTATAGTAGAAAAATATCAGTTATATCATGGAGAACTGCAAGTGAAGCAGTCAAAACTATCTAATTATTCTTTGAAAAGTACAAAAAATATATACCTAGGATGTAGAGAAGAAAGGATACTAGTTTTTAGGGGACAAAAACTAGTATTCCTTAGATCTGTGTGGTCTCATATCGTATTTTCGCCAAGGTGATGAGTGATACAAGATCATATAATCTAGTGGTTTCCATAACTATAGATACTAAGTACAATGTAGCTTCTTAAGAAGCTAATAAGTAGTTAAACACAACAATTTGGTCTAGTTCTTGGAATCCCACCTAGTAAGTTATGAATTTTCATAATGAAAATTAAAATATTTATACCAGCCAAGATGTCAAGTTATTATAGTATACAAAAAGGGATTTACTCAGGGATTCCATTTATTAAGAATGTTTACTCAATTATATTAGTTCGCATATAGAAAACTTCCATGTGATAGAATCATGGAAGAACCAGGAACAAAAGTTGTGACTGAAAAAACATTATTTTGATCACGTGAGAGCAGACAAGGTTGGTAAGAAAGTTAGATCTTGTGTATGTGGTAGTGTTGAAATAGTGGGTTCTATTGACCCAACAATATTATAATTATGATTAAAATAGAATGTATACAGTTAGATATACATGATGTATTCTTACTAGTACATTGTATAATTTTCTTCATCCTATTTGTAAATGGTAATTTACATTGATTCATTGTCATATAAAATGGTTATAGAAGATCCCATGATATAATGAGAACGTATAGATACTATGAAATTAATCTTAAATATATATATATATATACTATGTTGTAGATGCATCTTTTTATCTAGAAATGGTAGATGTTTTACTATCAGGTTCTGGGGGCTCATAACCATTGTGACTTCTTCCCATGAAGTTCACACTTGGTGATTTCTAACAGTTAGATCATTTGGATAAACCCACCAATATGAACACCACATGTTTTGGTTTTCATTGGATGTTGCAATCTATGGACATGTGTAATAATATCTCAACATGATGTCATTACCAAGGTGTTTAATTTGATCATGTAATTTTATTAAAGGAAAAACCATGATAATGAAATCTTGGTGAAGGAACATGTGTTGAGTGTGTCATTGGTGGTATAACAGTGGTTGAATGGACAAGAATGGATTTGAAACTTCTAGGTTAGGGATGCTATATATCTCAGGTCTGGTTGATCAAGATGGTAGTACCTTCATAGTACCACGTACATTGAAGGTGAGGGTGAATCCTTCAATTTAGATCAATAAATAAAAAATCAAGGAAAATGAGATGACCTGAGAGTGCATCCTCCTTTATGAGATATTAATGAAAAATATATTATATTACACAGTGTGTGTTTGTAGTTTAGTTTTTACTACTGTGACTATAAGTTTCTTTTTAGGGGTCATGATGAGTTTCTAGATCCCGCTCTTGGTATGTTAATAGTATTTAGTACTATCAAGATAGGGGTCTAGAGGGTCACACACAATAGCTTTTTCAGAAATCTACCCTATTAAGTGTAATATGTATATTGGACATGGTGGGGACCACCACTAGGGTCCGAGATTTTTCCAAAGAGATAGGATCACCAAATTAATAAATAAATTCACATTATTGATGTTAAGAATAATTGGAATTGAATTTATTTATTAAGTTTATTTATAGGTATTAAAGTAAATACATGAAAATATTATTTGAATGAAAATTAGTTTTAAATATTCATGGTTCATTTAATATTTGTGGGAATGACGGGTTGAGTTAATGTCTCAATTATTTTCTTTTAATATATTTATTTTATTATAGGGAAGTGATAAAAATTTTTATGGATCATTATAGTAGTCATAATATGTCTTTAATAACATGTTAATTATTCAGGGGTGGGGGAGGAAATTCTGAGTAATTAAAAATTGCACTATATATAGAAGATGAGAGCTTCCCATCAGAGACTATTCATTGGATTTCTATCTCCTCTTATCTCTCCCAATTTATAGAGAAATATTATCTGGATCCTGGAGCTTAGTTTGATCTCAATCTCAAGCATCACAAGAAGGGAGATGGGGTCATCATCAAAGCATTAAAGATTTCATCAGAACACCATACTAGAACCCAAATTTTTATGATCATAACTCCCATAAATTATTGAAGTGCGTGAGGATGATCTAGAGGAATTAGGATTTAGATTATTCATTCAGCGATCATCAATGAAGAATAGACACCGAGCACAGATTCGGATCTAAACTAGCTATTTTATGGATTTAGTTTTGTACTTATAACTCATCACATGAGATCATTGGCTTAAATAGTGTTGCGTTTCATCGATGGTGATGAGTTCTTATTGATCGTCAGTGGAAAAAAATTTAAATCCCTTATTGGGGATTTTATTGTGTTCTTGATACCATCATCTAGTGAATCTCATAAAGAATCAATAGAAATGCCTCACATCCGTTTGAAATATTCCTAGGATCACCGTGCATTCCAATAAAATGAAGTGAGAGATCACATGAATCAATAAACCAAAAGAAGTAAATTTCATCCCAGCTCTTGAACCTTTGAAAAAAATAACTCCTTTTATAAAATATATAAATAAAATTATAAGTATAAAAATTCCCCTTAGTTTACAATCTATATCAAAGTTATAATACACCATATCTCTTCAGTTTCTAAAATTCAAATCAAAATTGGATTTTTGGCTTTAGAGAGGGGGTATCTTTGAGATTTGGGATTCAAAATAAAATTCTGAGCATTTGGGAATATATAGGATATGTTTTTGGAAATTGAAAGAGGATTGAAATGATTTTTATGATATCAAAAGTTCATCATAATAGAGGTTAGTGTGGCCAAACTGATGTAGAAGCCAGTGTCCAGACGGCGGCCCACTATTTCCTAGTTGGTGTGCTGGGCAGTATCCCAAAAGGCTTCTTGGGTTCACTGTCTAGTTGGTGAGTCTAGAATGACCTACCAGTGAGATCAAATTGGCTTCCTAGTGGGGATTTTTTTTAAAAAAATGGTATTGGATGTTAATTTACCAAACCACCCCCAGATTCTAAATCAAAATAGTGTGGGGGTGTAGTACATTTTTGTTGGTGACACCAATCCCTTTCATTTCACTAGTATCTTCCTTAAATTGAGTGATTTTTAGTGATTTTCAAAGTTAATATATAGTATGTTCATCCATTATTTATATTTTTTCTTCATATTTGGTTTTATTCTATGTTCATTAAATTTCATTTAGGGTTCTCTGGGAGATTCCATTAGAGCATGATGAAATATCCAGGTTTTGATGGTGATTTTAATCTACTCTTATAGAGGAGCTCTCATGATGTAATATACAGTTTTTTTCTTGGTTATTTGATAAAGGTATGTGGTTGTATGATTTTTTCAATGGTTTTATTTTAAATTGAATTAAATATCTAGATAACTGGGTTCCAATTTTATGGATTTTTACTAGGGTTATGCTAAGAGTTTTCCAAAGACCCTACAGGTGTGGTTGGTTACTATTTAGGGGCGACAGAATTTCCCAATGAGTTATCAATGATTATAAATTTTATATTTAAGTGTGAAATAACTATAATTTTTTATAATTTATTTTAATAATCAATTATAATTAATTTATATAATTATTTATTGGACCTTTATTGTGATCTCGCTGCCTGTGGTGTGATATGAGGCATTGAAAAGTCCCGACAGAGCTATAAGGCTATAGATTTATAGAGGAACTGAGTAAGATAAAAGTTATGTGGTACCTTCTAAATACCCCTATGGTATTTTATTTTATTTATATAAATTTTAAATGAGATATTTGGTCCCACCACTTTATAAAATAATCATTTTAATATAATTATTTTTTTAAATGGAAAATTAAATGCAAGGGTTGGAAAAAGGATCGTGGGCCACATTAGACTCTTGTGCACTGGATTGGTTGCCTCAACCACTAATGGTTTAGGAATTGGCTATAATTTCTTTCCATTTTTTATTTGGACCATGGGTTGTAATAATTAAATAAAATGGATGCAAGGTGGTGGACCTTATAATAGGTCCCTTGGTGACCCCTGGTTAATGGGATGTGATGAACAGAAATGGTTGGCTACTATGGCCATGTCAGATGCCTTATAACCTATGAGTTAGATAATTTGAGTATGGGGAAATTGTTTATCCCACACTAAGATTTTATTACTTGGGTGGGTAGACCCAGTGAACACTGGTGGATAGATTGGGTGGGAGGATTATGCCACCTTGGGATTTTATGATATGTTTAACTTATACCATCCTTTACACACAACACATGAAATTATGTGATTAATTTTTATACATTATAAAATAAATAATATTATATGGTATATAAATGAAATATAAGTATCACAAATAACTTCTAATTCTCTTGGAAAATACTATTGATTCTCAAGACCTATTTTGAATATTATTTTATAAGAATTATTTTATCAGGAAAGTTTTATTTGAAGGATATTTTATTTTATTTAAAAATTAATTAATTATATGAAACATATATAAATATTGTTTTTTTAAAATTTATAAAAAAATTAAATGGTCATTAATTGGTTAGAAATTAAAATAAAAGCATCTGAAGGTTAAAAGAGATGTTTTATGAAAAACAACTTTTATATGCATAATGTGTTTTTATTTTAATAAATAAAATTAATCATTTTTTATTACTGATTTTAAATAAATTTTTAGATTATATATTGAATAATTTTTTAATATTTATCTTTCATTTTTTACTTGGAATGTGATAAGAATAAATTTGATTTTATGCTTAAAAATTTATTTCTAAAAAACAGTTTCCATTATGTTTTGAGTTATTATTTTCAAATTAATTTTTAATACTTTTTGAAATTGAATTTAATAAAATGATTTTCATAATTTTAATTATAATATATTATTTTTAAAAATAGTTTAATTAAATTCTTGTTCATAATGAAGATTCAAAACATTTAAAAACTACTACCACAGTTAAGTTTAAAACTGGTTAAATGGGGGATTAAACCATGAAATAATGGGAAAAATAAAACATTAACATGGATAAATATTATTTAGTGAAGATATTTTTACCTTATATTATATTACATAAAATTATTTTTCATTTTATGCCACTTTCACAAGATAATGTCTTTATATTATTTAGCTATATCAAGTAATTCCATTTGTGTTCCTCCCCTCACTTTTAAAAGTGAAACTTTTTTCATACCTTATTCACATAATTTAGTCATTATAGATCATATAGTACCTTCCAAAAAAACATTTATAGCATACTTACCTTCATTCTAGATCATCTGGTATTACCCTAAGACCATCATAAGATGTCTTAAGATGTAAGGTAAAGGTGGACTCTCAAAAAAGAGGTATGAATCTTACCCTACTCTTTAAAATTTTATTTATTCTAATAATTCGTATAATTATATTGTATTCATCCTAACATAATTAATATAATATGATCAATATAATTATTTTTTATTATGATTATGGAACAACCATTTTTCATTGTTTTTCTCATCCAATGGGAAATGAAATAACTATTTATAATAGTTTGTGCCTTCCTAACCCATTAAATTTACAGTTTTGGGTGTTGGACTTGTTTGGGATGAGTATTGAGAAGGTTCTAGGTGTTTTTGATGGATGTTTGAGGTACATAATAGCTTCTTCAAGAAATACATGTTGTTTATTGTCTACATGAAATGTAATTGTTGTTCATGACCTATATAGCTGGTGGGTTCACAACTTGTAAATTGGATAAGGGGTGTCCCATGAGACAAGTACACAGTGTATAAGTGGGATTCAAGATCTATATTAAATAAATTCCAAGGAAATGCATTTTTTATAAAAGGGTAGATATTTTGGAAAACCATAGGTTTACACAGTTTGTAAAATTTACACGATGTGAAACCGATGGTATTTTAGGTTTTATGCTACTTTTCTTGAATGTATCTTATTCATTCATCCATACCTCCATCTACATTATTTTTCAAAATACCTAGTCACCATTTTGTTACCTTCTATCTTCTTCTCGCTTGTTTGATCTATTGGTTATGGTGGTTGTTCTATAAATACTAGTGGTTAGTTCTTCTCCATTTCTTAATGATTTTTTTTTCATTATTCTCTTGGGGATTTTCTATGGAAATGTAGTTTTGGTTTAGGGAATGGTTTTGGATAATTTTTTATGGATATTTGGGTTTGGTGTTGGTTAATATATGGTTTCCAAAATGCTGTTTTGGTTTGTGGGTGTTTCTCTTTCACCCTACGGTGTGCAGCGAGATTGGAAAGCTTCTTTATGGTAGGGGGTCCTCATTCTCACTCTTTTTTATTCCATATTTGAGATATGTATTCCTTTTATTACCTATAGTTGTATATTAAGGGTCTGTTTAATCATATAATTAATCGGCATGTCTAAAATTGATGGGTATGGGGAGTTATATCATACCTTACTTCTTGTTAAATGTTGTTTAGATTATCATTAATTAATGTTTCCAAATATGAAAACAATGACTGTTATGATCATTTTTTGAATTGTTGTTCTTATGATGTGATGAAAATTTCTGTCTTGTTGTGTGATTTAACTTGAATAAAATATTAAAGTATATAAAATTTTCTAATAATTGGTTTCTTGTGGAAATATAGTCTATGTGATAATACCCTTGATAAATTAAGTGGTACTATTATAAATAACTTAAATAAATGTGAAATTGGGTTGTTTTTTATTTTTTTTGGTTGCGCTTTTTTGTGATGCTTTTAGTGGTTGGGGTCATTGAGAAATGAAAAATGTGACCGACTAGGATGTATAGTGTCTAGGGAATTGATGTAGTGGTTGGTTAGCATGGATGCGAAGTGGATAATTGTGAATTGTGGTGTAGAGGTTGTAGTGAAATGGTTATTGAACATAGGTTGTGACATAGTGGTTTCAGAACATTGGTAGTGGTGTATTGGCTATGATAGATTGGTTGTGTCACAGAGGATATGGTGTAGTGGATGTGGTGTTGTGATTGTAGTCTGGTGGTTGTGGAAAAGTGGTTGTGGATCAGAGGTTATGGTGTAATGGTTTTGGTGCAATGGTTGTGGTACGTGGAAGATGTGGTTGTTTGATGGATGACATGTGTGGTTTTTTTGTTGTGATATGGCTTGGGTGATGAGATGTGACAAATTTGGAAGATGTTGGTGTTGTGATGGTTGATGTTCCTTTGGATGATTGTGTGGTGTGGTTTTATTAGTTTCTTGGGTAGCTGTGGAATTAATGATGACGCTGAATGAAATGAATGAAATGAATAAATGAATGGGTTTGTAATTAAATATAATTGGATGTAAGTTTATGTATGGTAAATGGAATAATGAATAAATTTTGAGAAAATTATATGATAAATGTGAAAAATGGTGTGTAACTTCTGTGGTGACTATACTGTGTTGCATATGGTGGTGGCAGCAGTTTTGACAGTTGATGTATAGTATGTGGTAGTGATGTGGTGTGTGCTAGTGTTATTTATGTTAACCCTTAAGTTCGGTATTGTGTGTTATCTCTATATCATGTTTGTTTATGTTATTTTATACACTCCCCACCTGAGTTGGATAACCCTACCAATGCCAGGAGGTGCTATGTTTCAGGTGATTCCCCCATAATCTAGGATGTTAATGATACTGATGTCTAGCTACCCCCTCTCCCTGATCTCCGGTCAACAATGATGTGTTGTCCCAAGAGTCTATAAGTGATATTTGATGTGTTTTTTCTGGTTTCTATGGGTGAGATTTGTTGTGATTTTGATGTGATATATAATAGGGGTTATGCATGGTAGGATGAGGGAACGGGGTTGATGTCCATCACATTCATGATACCCTAATTCTCAGGTTATGGTTTTTATGTGTAGCCCAGGTATCTACGGGTTTGAGTTCATGTGATGTGATTTGATGTGATGTGTATTCGATGTGTCTTCATGTGGGATGTGATGTGATGTGATGTGATATGTGTGAAAGGGTTGGTATATAGGATGTTTGATGTTAGTGCATGAGAGTAAAAAATCCGCGGGAAAGAGGTAGTGGGGTGCACTTATTTTTATGATATAGATGTTATATTATTATATTGGATGCATGATTTGGTGAGTGAGCTTTGGTGAGGCTAGTTTTTCTTAGATGAACTCTATAGGTTCTTCTTGGCTCTACTGTTTGTTTACCAGTGCATTAGCGTGATCTTTACAAATGTTCACTTGAGGCCATAGTTATATACCAACTGAGTATACTTGTTATGATCATCCTGTATATATAAATTGTTTTCATGTTTTCAAAAGGACTTTGGTGATGGAGTTAGAAATTTCTATCAGGGTTGGAGTTTTTATGGAGTTGTTTTAGTAGACTTGTCTTTATGGGTATTCAATTTCATGAATTTTATACATATCATTATTACTTTATTTATTCATTATAGGATTCTTTTTGGTTTACATTATATTTTCTATTGGGGGTTTTGGTGATTTTTTTCATATATTCTAATCTTGTTTAATTTGTAGAGGTAAATTCCTCCAATACAATGATATTTTTATACCCTCAGTGCTAGTATCCAACCTAGTGCTTACTGGTGGTGGGACTTGGGGTTATTATATCTCTTCCTTAATTGAGAAATCATTGGTGGGAGGGGGTCATAAAATAATGGTATCAAAGTGGTGGTTGATAGATATAATGGAGTTTGGAGTTATGTATAGTGAGGATTCATGGTTTGGAATAGAAGCAGTTCTAGTTGACCATGGTGCATAACAAAAGATAGGAAGACTAGATAGGACAAAGGATTTTAGGGCCCTCATGGTCTAGTGAACAAATAATGATCTTACTTAATGACCAAGAGAGGCTGACCCATTTTCATGTAAGAGACCTAGGAGTGGATCATGCATCATGATGAATTGCATTCAAGGTTGAATTGGGTGTTTTTGGAGAATAAAATGATTACATTAAATAATATTTGATAAAATTACATGAAATTGTGCCTATACTATTCTTTTTTATTTTGAGTAATGAATCATAATTATTGTATATTAATTTCTTGGGTATATTAGGTTTCTAGGATGATTTGGTTGATCATCAGAGGGTTGAACCAATATTGGAGTATGATTCATGAAAGTGATATTTTCATGCCTTTTAGTGTCATTATTTGGGTATGTATGAGGGGAGTGTCTTAGATATGCAGATGGGGTGCTAGATAGAGGAGTTCTGTATCACTTTTGGTCTGATCCAAGAATGTGTTATGTTTTGAGAGTCATTGGCGATTAGTCAGATGTGAGGACATATACAACTATAGTGGGTGATGTTTCTTGTTAACTAAAAAAACTAGATGTGTTGTATCCTGACTTTTAGAGGGAGTTCCAATATTTTTTTAAACATTAACGATGAGGGAAGCAAAGAAGAAGGAACTAATATCCATTCAAAATGGGAGTCTAATCATGAATGAACTTGGGATCAGGTTCAAGGACCCCTCGTGAGTTTTTCTCTATATGTTTTACTATATGAAGAGTCTAGAGCGTGACATCTTGAGGAGGATTTGCCTCCAGTTATCAGGTATGTATCCAATCTGTTTACTCTCTCAAAATATTTAGAGGTGCAGAAAAGAGATGCGGTTATCATGTGTATAATTTAATCGGTAGTTAAGCCTCATTAGGTTTATAGCAGGAGTAGATATTTTTGTAGTGGTTCATGGGTGATTGGGAATTCTGGTTCCCGTTCTGTGGGGAACTGGTAGTAACTGTAACAACCCAAAAATTCATTAATGGAAATCCCTCTAAATATAATTAAATGTATCTTTATGTAAATTTTTTATATAAAATGTCAACTTCTTTGGTTTTATGTTAGGAATTGTGACCGCTGCTAATATAGATATTGAACAGTGATCACATTATTAGTATAAATATAGGGCTTTAACAAATCCAATTTACTCAGACAAAGGAAGCGATGGCCTCTTCCAGTAGATGTGCCCCATATGAAGCCCATTTTTCAAAGCTCAGAAAGGAGGTGGCGTCATTGGGCTTCCCTCTTAACCATGCCCAAGCCGATCTTGAATATGTTCAGCTCGAGTAGGACCGCCTACGAGAGAAATGTTAGTTGATAGAGATTACCACCTGAGAAATGTTATCCGAGCCACCCCAAGAGTCTGTCACCATCACACACCTTACTCTTCAATCTTATGTGGGTGTTATAAGATGTTATGTAACAAGACCTTAAAACTATGGTCATGTACATTATTTTTTATATAATAATTAATATACTTTCATTTTATTATTGTTACCTTGTAAATAGTTTTTAAAGCACAAATAGTGTTTTTAGTTAATATTAAACTAAGAAAAATATTTTGATGAATTAATGGTTTTTTGAATTAAATAATATTTGAATAAAATATTATTATTATTATTAAATTAATTTTTATTAAATATAAATGATCGTATACTTTTATGAATACAATCGTAATTTTTATTAAAGTTTGAAAGCCAGTTTTTTCAAAACCCGTGAAGTTCTGATAAATGTCAGTTTTTATATTAAAAGTGAAAATTACTATATTTAGAAAATTATTTAGAAAAAATAAATATTATTTCTTTAATTAGGACATCAAAATTATCTAATGGTGAGTTTTTCATATTTTTCCGAGACAGTCAGATTTTTGGGTAAAAATTAAATACCGTTTAAATATATATTGTGTTTTATGACATCATAATGACCCAATAGTGATGTAATAAAAGACTATAAGATTTATTTTCGTCCAATATATGTTTTTCCATTTTAATAATTTTATTTTGGGTTTTTTTTGTTATTATACAAAGAATTAATGGACCCTTCAAGACTTATTAAACATATTGTCTTTTTGAATTGTTTTTATTGAGAGGGTGACTGACCTCCACATAAGAAACCCAATTATTTTATGAATTTACAACTTTGGAATTATAAAATATTTTTTACACTTTCCATTTCTAAAAAACATGTGAAAAAACCATGATCTGGTTTGTGGTTTGGATTAGTTTAATGCGATGGTCTCAAACCTAATTAATAAAGAATTTCCTCACTTTTCCTATATAAACCCAGCCAAGCTCCCACTTCCTCCTCAATAAATGCCTTTAGAGTTCGTCCATCCTCTGCCCTGCACTCTCTAGAATCCTCCCAAGGTGCCCCAAGCTCCCAAGAAGCCTCTCTCAAGCCTCTCTCAAGCCGTTGGAAGCACACTTCCAAGTAAGTGTTTTTTTTATTCTTTCTCATTTTTGTCAAATTTTCTTAATGTTGTTATTCCATTTTAATTTCAATTATAAATATTGGGGTATGGTTTCTCCCCTACCCCATACTACCCTATTTATGTTTTAATTATGGGATACCCCTTTCTATCTCATTAAATTCCTCCCATGTTCACTCGTTACTATGCTGAAATTCCGAAAGGTATTTCTCTCTCCTCATTTACATTCAAGCAATTGTTTTGTATCATGAATCAAAATTCCATTAAAATTGTTGGGACATGTATTTATATGACCCCATTATTGTCTATTTCATTTAATTATGATGGTACACCCATTTCTTTCTCATTAGCCATTTTTATGAATTCTTACGTTACGCCGTTACGCTGCAGAAATTGCATCGATTTTCCAAACCAATGTCATTGTGTAGTGAATACCATTCCGATTTCTCTATTAAGGGTATTCACCATTATTAAAATTTACTTATTAATTATAATGTTTCATATATTAATTCCACATTCCTTTATCATGGAATAAATGATGATGTTTTATGAATCCATGTTATTTGATCCATGTGGCACACTTATGCATGAAATGAAATGTTTAAGGGTGAACCCTTATAGAGCTCCAATGCATTGGGTATGGTATAGTATCGTGATAAGTCATGTGAAATGGGTTTTTTCTCAAGATAATTCAAGTGTAACTAGGTTTTACTAATGCTTCATTTTCAATGAGGATTTACTCATGCTCCATGTGCAATGAGCCTTGGCTCATGCTAATTCCATGTTAAGTGTTGTTGCCACATTTCCATGTTATGATTATCATACTTTATCATGACTTTATGTTTATTCTTATCTGGATCTCTATTGATATTCCTATTGTATAACATGTTTTGTATTCCTCATTTTATTCCGTGATTATTCTCTTACTGGGATTTATAGCTCACCCTTTTCTTATGCATGTCCTCAGGTTATCCCATGAAAAACTATGTATGAGAGAATGTAGTGGTCATGTAAAGGAAGTTTTTAATAAAAATGTTGTATTTCATGATATAAGTTGTTATGTAATGATCCTAATCCCAAAATACACTAGACATATCAATCTTTTATGTTGTATCCAGTGAATTTTATGTAATAAATTATGTCTAATTGTGTAATAACAGATCAGGGTTATCATAGTTGGTATCAGAGGATAGGTTTAGTTATTTTTGGGATTATGAATTTAAAACCCTAGTGAATCCTTAGAGACAAGACTAAGTATAATAAAAAAATCCATAATGTTTGGATGAGTATTGAGTAAGTGGTTTATCAAGAAAAGACATCCCTATCTGGATACGAGCAGGTAGAGGCGGCTCTAGCACAGATGTATCCATGGGGTAAAACCCGAAAACACCGCTTTGAGCTAGACTCAAAGGGGAATTGGTGGATGAAAATGGAACTTTCTACACACTTGGTTACAACAGTCCCAGGGGATATGCTTTGGTAAATTCAAAATCTTAGTATGAACCATTATTAAGGGACAAAAAAAATTCCCTAAGAATATATGTTAGAAAGTAGCTCATGGATAACATAGACTGAATCCAATAGATTCATATGTTAATAAAATAAAAGTTACTTATAAGTCATCAATTTTTTCCTTATATTAAACTTTATGTGTTACCCCTAACTTTCCTTTTATTCTAGCCAATGGTCGGTAATAGGAGGACTCAGGCTAAAAACCGATGTGAAGATCAATGTGATGACTGTACTAATGAGATTCCCAATCTAATGGGAGCGGGAATTGAAAACATTTTCATGCTTCTCTCTCAGTTAACTCATGCTTTGAATAAAAAATGGGTTAATAGGAACATTAAACCCCCCCTAAGAAAGAACAAGTCGCTATCGAGAGCTTTATGAGACAAATGCTTCTTACTTTTAATGGATCATCCAATCCCTCAATCACTGAACAATGGATAAACTCCATTGAAAATATATTCTCCATCCTTAAATGTTAGGAATAAGTGAAGATTCAGCTGAATTATTATCATATAAATGGTGAATCTGAAAAATGGTGGACTTTGATAAAAAATATGAAGCCTGAGGAGGAGATCGAGGCGTTGGAATGGAAATATTTCTGGAAGATGTTTTTTGACAAATATTTTTCATGCACCCTCTGGCTTTATATGGAAAGGGACTTCCTTGCCCTCAAGAAAAAAGAGGACGAATCTATTGGAGCGTACGAGGAAAAATTTAGAAGACTTGCATGATACACTTCCATCTTTGTCGTTACCCCCGAATGCATGGTTGATCGCTTCTTTAGTGTGCTGAAACCTAGCCTATAAGAAGTGCTGGAAATCCACAACTTTGACAGCTATGAGGAAATTGTCCGATGTTCCCTCAAGGTTGAAATAGAGATCGGATAATCTCAGGGGTATCATGGGGATAAGAAACATAAGGTGGACATCAATCTTGGCAGTCTGATGGATAAATCCAATGGTGCTAAGAAGATCCAGCACCCCACTTGCCAAATGTGCGGAAAGAATATAAGGACCCGACCTTTAACATTACTTATTATTGAATTAAATGAATAATTCACATTGAGGATCTTTTCAGGTTTATAGTTTTAGAGAATTAGGACATAACTATTACATCTCAAAGATTACAAAGTAGATGCGTCTACTCAGATTCCATTTTTTTATTCACAAAAATAAAAACTCTTGAACAAAAAAGTCATGTCTATTTCCTTGTTTTAGAAAACTTAACATTTCCTTGATCCCATCCATGAACCTATTCAACTTTATGTCCTGTGAAAACATTTCAAAAACTTGGGATGAGCATAAAAAGATCAATAAGGGTTATAACAATACGTAAAGAAAACATTAGTCAATGTATACATAAGAATCAATGAAATCATACTTTACTCATAAAACATAAGAAATTTAACATACCTCCTGAAATCATAAGATTTACAAATAAATCCTTGAAATCATAAGACATAAAGGTAACTTGAGGCATTCATAACATTCTTACGTAGGGAGTAACTCTCATGGTAACGTTTGGAATACCCATCACAGTATATTCCCTAAATCTTTTTGGAGAAACCTTAACATTTATCTCCTTCGCGTTACCCAATGTATTGGAGAGCTGTATCGGGCTCACCCGCCCTTAGTTTATCACGGAACCACCCGTATTCATAAACAATGCCCAAGAACCATAACATAATCATAGAAAATAACTTAATCACAAAATAAATATAACATTCCCACATTTTAATAACAATATAACATTTTAAGATATTGAAATAATGAATCCATTCTAAAAACCGTTTTCAAAACCATTTAAAACATTTAATAAAGAGATTTTTGAATCCAAGTGTCCCATAAGACTTTGAAGATTTTAACATTTAAAACCATTAATATTCAAATAAATAAGTCCTTAAAACCATTTTGAAAACATGGATATTAATGAGAAATATTTATAATAATAAATCATTAAAACATTTAAAATGATATTTTAGTTAAAGGGTTTTTAACAAAATTAGAGACACTTGAATACAATAATTGAGGAATAACATTTTATCAGAACTTTATAATATCATGAGAATAAATCGTTTCATGATATAATATTACAAAAGACAGTATATACACTATATTAGAGTGAATTGGTGCATAACAACAATGATGTCTCAATTGAAATGTAAAATGAGATGAAATCCCCTATAAAGAAGGTATCCTTAAATCAAGGATAAATCAATCTCATAATTATGTGTGAAAAATATAAATACACCCAATATAAGTGGATAATAAGTGTAAAACAATCAAAGGTCATTCACACATATTCAAATAATGACATATTCAAAAACTACATGTTGAACCCAAAGAAATCGAAATTGGGTTAAGAAGTTCCCTTGGTAAAATTCGACAGCCTTATGGCGTCACTTTAAAATTAATAAAATCAGTTTATGAGAGAGAAAATGGTTTCTCATCACTTGGACATAAAATTTACATCAATAAGGATATTTAAGAACATATCCCAATATAAAAATATGTAAATTAAAAGACATAACAAAATAAGTCTTTTAAAAAGTGGAGTGTGAAAGATTCCCTTACCGATTTGGGTAACTTTCGAAACGTACACCCCATGAAAGAAGCACTATACAAAATTGATGTAAATACCCATAAAAGAATGTATATTACACAAAGAGTAGAATAATGGGCAGAACATAAACCACTCGATGTAAATGGTGGAAAATGTAGTATAAATCTCACGGGAATAAAAGTGAGATGAACAACCCCTTACGAAAACTCGGCAGCCTAACAGTGCCACTTAAAACTTCTAAAAATTGATTTATGAGATAAAATAGGGTAACTCATAATATTAACATAAAAATTACAGTATGAGGAATATAAAATAGCATCCCCAAACATAAGAAACATGAGCTTAAAAGAAATGACATAAAAGAGAGTACTTAAAAAGAAAGAGAGAGGTCAGATCCCTTACCTCAAGTCCGACTTCTCTTGTTCATTTCTTTATATTCATGAATAATAAACTTTGGTCAATTTATAATTTATTAAGGTCCAACTTTAAAGATTATTATTCAGTTCATATCATATATTATAATTTTATAATAATTGGTTAATAATTTGATTTCATATCAGACGTTTTTGTCGATGTTTGGTACATTAGTCAAAAATGAACTTGTTTGAAAATGATTGTCCATGTAGTTATAAGTAAATCATCTCCAGAATATTATTAATGATTTAAATATCATATATATCCAGTACATATTAATTTTATACTATTCCATAACATTTGGAGATAAAAAGAAATGAAATGCACCGTTCATGGAGACGGTAGGCCGTACGTACGCATGAACACTACTTTCATTTCTTTGACATATTAATGGAATTAAAAATAATTGAGAGATATATATATTATAAGTAAATTATAATATATATCTTTTATAGGTCACATAAGTTCATTAAGTTTATTCTTTATAAATTCCATGTATTTCATGAACAAGTCACATCACTTGAGGGGCGGTAGTCACACTTCCTCATATGAAATTATCGCATTTGCACAACATGCAAAGCATAAAGGTATGTTTTAAATATAAAATACAGAAGCATATGGAAAATATAAATACCATATATATCATATATAAAATATAGTGACATCATAATAGACACCATGAAATGTGTTAAGAGAAGATTGAACAATCATCATTTCGTGAGGCAGTAATTCGCCATCCACAGAAATAGTATGTTCTTTAACCATTAGACGAAGGTGTGTGTAAGTTTAGCTCTAATAATTCACATAAAAACATCCTACTATATTTAAGATACTGGTTTTGTTACATAAAAAAGGAATAAAAATAATTTATGTGTTTATAGAAGCAGAATAAAACAAAAGAACACAAGTGAAGACATTACCTTTAAATCGGGTAACTCCTCTTGGTTTGAACCAAAAGGGTTTCTCGAAGAGCATTCTGACAAAGGTGAGGCTTCAAGGATAAAGATAGGGATGTGGAGACATGAAATGGAAAAGGTTCGTCCAAACCAAAGGGTTTAGAGGTGTGGGTAAGGTGGTAGAGGTGGGGGCCTTTTATAAGAGAAGAGGAGGGGCACTCTTGGAAAGTTATAAAATATTACTTTATTATAAAATGATTTTCGGATTTTAAAGGTCCCAAAAGGATATATTTATAGGATAAGGTGATAAGGTTTCTAAATACACCCTTAAAATAGGTTTGTGACAAGTGTAAGACTTATATTTCACCCTATCTTATAATTTTATTTAAATCATTCATTTATGAGGTAATCACCACATCATCACGGTGTCATAAATAAAATAATTTATTTAATGTGCAAAAATTATAAAACAAATACAATGATGTAGGAAATCTTTTAAGATTTAAAATTACTATTTATAGTCTAAGAGATACTTTATTTATAGAAAATTAAAATTATTTTACTTAGGTGTTACATACTTTGGTTACATTTTCATTTCTTTAAAAAATGATAAAAGGTCACTATCACACAAAAGTGATTCCATGGGGTCCCAAGGTTGGTACAAGGCATCCCATAGTCGGCCATGAAACCAAAAATATAATTAGGACACATTTTGGGGTCATTTTATATTTTTATGATATTATTTTCTTAACCTTAATTACCTGATTACTAATTAAACACGATAATTAAAGATAATTACCGTCATTACTATTTATAATGTCCAAAAACAAAGGAATATTAATTAAATAATTTGGTCCTTATGATTATAAATATGGAATCAATTTCATCAAATTAAAAACACATAAATTGGAGTAATTAATTTAAAAGTAATTCTCGTTGTCAAAACAAAAGACGGGTTTTTAAGAAGTAAAATTTATCAAAAGATTGACTTGTTTTTACATCTAATTGAAAAGTGAAATTACTTCCAATGATCAACACTGTATTAAGTGATAAAATAATAATTCAATTATACTTTAAAAACAATTAAAATGACAATCTAAATATATAAATAAATTGGATGAAAAGGCAGTTTTGAATTAAAAACTGTATTTTTCACTATTCATTAAAAAAAGCATTATCAGAAAAATACCAAAATTTAACCCTAAGCTATATTTGATTTTTAAAATTCAGAAATGATGTTAATTTTACCAAATTCAAAACATAGAAGTTTAATTAATAAATCATATAGTTAATTCCCGCTGTCAAAACAAATAGCGGGTTTTTTGGAAGCAATATCTATGAAAAGTTTGGCACTTGTTTATGTCCATTTTCAAAGTGAAATTAATTATAATGACCACCATTGAATTAAATTTTAAAAATATATTCTAATTAAACTTTAAAACCAACTAAAAATATAATCTATCCATATATTTAAATTATATGAAAAATCAGTTTTGATGTAAAATGCAATATTTTTCATTATTCATTAAAAAGAATGAACATTGTCAGAAACATACCAAAAATTTAACCAAAGTAAATTTCAATATCCCATTCATAAATAATAAGTTTATTTTGACAAATAGAGCTTATAAAATTGTAAAAAGTTATATTAAAAAAATGTTCACCATCAAAAGGCGGTAAAATAAGCTTTTAAAAATATTAGAGTATTTATTCATAAAATTGGATTCATTTGTATTTTAAGCCTATAACATTTATTGGATAAATGTAAAAATATTTTACAAACATATGCAATCATTTTGTAGTTATTTCTGTTCATTCCCTCCATTACAACCGCTAGGCGTTAACTATTATAATATTATTATATTATTAGTGTGCAATGTAAGATTTCAAAGAAACTCGTTATTGCGTATTGGGTATGCCATCGAGCATAGCATTCCCTTTAAAGTAGTATTAACATTTTATTCAAAAATATTTATAAACATTGGAATGAAATATTATTTATTTACCTGGTATGTTATATACTTCCCCCCTTTTGGGAATTGCATCCTCGCAATTTCAAAATTGGGCTTGGAAACTTCATTGAAAGTCCCACATCAGAACGAGAGTCAGTAAAACTATCACTTTAAAAGAAAGGGAGAGAAGTAAAAAGGTCACCCAACATAACCCATACTAGGATTCCATGTATGAAAATATGGATATGCATGAGAAAACAAAGGGTTATGTTCTGATGGAGAGAGATAGTAAACATGTCTAGGAGAATGTTAACCACAAGAAAATCACAAACATGTAATGGGTTAAACGGTATTCGATTCCCCAGTTGGAAAAGTTAACAGACAACATTTTTGTTTGAAGTTACTCTTCATTGAGGAATTTATTTTTGATCTTAACTAAATCATAATGAAACATACTTACTTGTCACTTAGACATTCAACTTTTACTAGATTCCTTAATCAAACTCATATTTTCTCCAAAAGACGAGTATTTAGGAAGACGTGTTCGCATTAAGAGTACTATAATCAACTTCTTGAGAATCACCTAATCCAAAAAAGAGAACTATATATTTCCCATGCCTTTAGATCTCAACCAAAACCAAAACAAAAATTTTAGTATGAGATCAGATAATACCCAAAAAGGATATTATTATTATTATATTTTTTTTACAAAAAGAAAAACAACTCCTAATCTCCAAAATCTGTCAGACAAAACCCAAAGTTCAACAAAGACCATTCAATAAACATCTATCCATAAAATTCTTCAAAGTAAACCCAACTAATATTGAAACACAAATATTTTAAGGATTTAATCACATAGTCTCCCATGGAAAAAATTAACATTTATCTCCAAAAAACATCAGTTGCTCTTAAAGTCTTAACCTAACCACAAATCCTCCATGATAGGTTGATAATTTCCATAGATAACCCAAAATGAACTTACTCTTGATTCATAAAATCATCTAACTAAAAAGAATCATTAAACTAACCAGGGAATTCACGTAGTCCAGTTGTAGGTGATAAATACCAGTTGCACTTTGGTTGTGGGTACGATTCCCACAGCTTTTTCCGACGTGACGGGTTGTCACACGGTCTGCGTGTTGTCCTTTTTCCAAAACTATATAATTCTTAAAACATTCCCCAAAATGAGTTAAAATATTCAAAAATAACCATAACATAATTTACCCTCAAGTTTATCTCATGTCGTTCATATTCCATCATAACGTATAGTAACCCATAATTACCTCAAAAGTAAGGATCATATAAACTCTAATGGTTACCTTTATAATTATTACGTGAACTTCCATGTCGATTTGATTATCTCGTACATGATGCATTAGAGAACTCACCAAGGTTCAAGTGGTTGATCATGACTACTGATAGTTGGTTTAGAATAACCACAAGATTTCTCATTGAATCCCCCATTTCATCCAGTCTCTTAATCAGAGAACCACTACAGTTTCCTTCAAACCCATTGTCACTTTGGTGCCTGCTAGATCCATCCATTTACTAAAACCAAAAATATCAGTGTGAGTACATCAACAAAATCATTATGTACTAAATTGGTAGATAAACACTAAGATATACTTATCCAAGTTATCTCAAACTCATTCCAGCCTTCAAAAAAAACAATGACTCTATCTAATATAATAACCATTGTGGTTATACAAAACTTGTCACTTAACAATCTAACCTCTAAAGTTATCTAAACCATCCTCTGATACCAACTATAAGGAACCATCCTTAAACATTACTTATTATTGAATTAAATGAATAATTCACATTGAGGATCTTTTCAGGTTCAGAGTTTTAGAGAATTAGGACATAACTATTACATCTCAGTGATTACAAAGTAGACGCATCTACTCAGCTTCCATTTTATTTATTCACAAAAAATAAAAACTCTTGAACAAAAGAGTCATGTCTAGTTCCTTGTTTTAGACAGCCTGAAATTTCCTTGATCCCATCCTTGACCCTATTCAACTTTATGTCCTGTGAAAACATTTCAAAAACTTGGGATGAGCATAAAAAGCTCAGTAAGTGTTATAACAATATGGAAAGAAAAAATTAGTCCATATATACATACTAATCAATGAAATCATACTTTACTCATAAAATATAAGAAATTTAACATACCTCGTGAAATCATAGGATTTACGAATAAATCATAGAAATCATAAGACCTAAAGGTAACTTGAGGTATTCATAACATTCTTACGTAGGGAGTAACCATCATGGTTACGTTTGGAATACCCATCACAGTATATTCCCTAAAACTCTTCGTAGAAACCTTAATGTTTAACTCCTTCGCGTTACTCAATGCACTGGAGAGCTGTATCGGGCTCACCCGCCCTTAGTTTATCACGGAACCACCCGTATTAATAAAAAATGCCCAAGATCCATAACATAATAATAGAACAAAACTTAAGAACAAAAGAAAGATAACATTCCCACATTGTAATAACAATATAACATTTTAAGATATTTAAATAATGAATCCATTCTAAAAACCATTTTCAAAACCCTTTAAAACATTTAATAAAGAGATTTTTGAATCAAAGTGTACCATACCACTTTGAAGATTTTAACATTTTAAACCATTAATATCCATATAAATAAATCCATAAAACCATTTTGAAAACATGGATATTAATGAGAAATATTTATAAGAATAAATCATTAAAACATTTAAAACGATATTTTAGTTAAAGGGTTTTTAACAAAATTAGAGACACTTGAATATAATAATTGAGGAATAACATTTAATCAAAACTTTATAATATCATGAGAATAAATGGATTAATGATATAATATTCCAAAGGATAGTATATACACCATATAAGAGTGAATTTGTGCATAACAACAATGATGTATCAATAGAAAGGTAAAATGAGATGAAATCCCTTATAAAGAAGGTATCCTTAAATTAAGGATAAATCAATCTCATAATTATGTGTGGAAAATATAAATACACCCAATATAAGTGGATATTAAGTGTAAAACAATAAAAGTTCATTCACACATATTAAAATAAGGACATATTCAATAACTACATGTTGAAACCAAAGAAATCGAAATTGGGTTAAGAAGTTCCCTTGGTAAAATTCGACAGCCTAATAGCGCCACTTTAAAATTAATAAAATTAGTTGATGAGAGAGAAAATGGTATCTCATCACTTGGAAATAAAATTTACATCAATAATTATATATAATAACATATCCCAACATAAAAATATGTAAATTTAAAGACATAACAAAATAAGTCTTTTAAAAAGTGTAGTGTGAAAGGTTCTCTTACCGATTTGGGTAACTTTCAAAACGTACACCCCATGAAATAAAGACTATACAACATTGATGTATATACCCATAAACGAAATTATATTACACAAATATTAGAATAATGGGAAGTACATACACCACTCAAAGTAAATGGTGGAAAATTTAGTATAAATCTCACGGGAATAAAAGTGAGATGAACAACCCTTACGAAAACTCGGCAGTCTAACGACGCCACTTAAAACTTCCAAAAATGGATTTATGAGATCAAATAGCGTCACTCATAATATGAAAATAAAACTTACAGTATGAGGAATATAAAATAACATCCCCAAACATAAGAAACATGAGCTTAAAAGAAATGACATAAAAGAGAGTACTTAAAAAGAAAGAGAGAGGTCGGATCCCTTACCTCAAGTCCGACTTGTATTGTTCGTTTCTTTATATACCTGAATAATAAACTTTGGTCAATTTATAATTTCTTAAGTTCCGCCTTTAAAGATTATTATTAAGATCATATCACATATTATAATGTTATAATAATTGGTTAATAATGTGAGTTCATATCAGACATTTTTGTTGATGTTTGGTACATGAGTCAAAAATGAACTTGTTTGAAAATGATTTTCCATGTAGTTATAAGTAAATCATCTCAAGAATAGTATTAATGATTTAAATATCATATATATACAGTAAATATTAATTTTATACAATTCCATAACATTTGGAGATAAAAAAAATGAAATTCACCGTTCATGGAGACGGTAGGCCGTACGTACGCATGAACGCTACTTTCATTTCTTTGACATTTTAATGGAATTAAAAATAATTGAGGTATATATATATTATAACTTCAGTATAATATATATGTTTTATAGGTCACATAAGTTCATTAATTTCATTCTTTATACATTCCATTTATTGCATGATCGAGTCACATCACTTGAGGGGGTGATAGTCCACAGTTCCTAGTATGAAATTATCGCATTTGCACAACATGAAAAACATAAAGGTATGTTTTAAATATACAATAAAGAAGAATATGGAAAACATAAATACCATATATATCATATATAAAATACAGTGACATAATAATGGCCACCATGAAAGGTGTTAAGAGAATATTGAACAATCATAGTTTCGTGAGGCAGTAATTCTCCATCCACAGAAACAATATGTTCTTTAACCATTAGACAGAGGTGTGTGTAAGTGTAGATAGAATAAATCACATAAAAACACCCTAGTATATTGAATATACTGTTTTTGTTACAAAATAAAGGAATAAAAAGAGTTTAGGGATTTGGAGAAGCAAAATAATACAAAATAACACAATTGAAGACATTACCTTTAAATCGGGTAACTCCTCTTGGTTTGAACCAAAATGGGTTCTTGAAGAGCATTCTGCCAAAGGTGAGGCTTCAATGATGAATATAGGGATGTGGAGAGATGAAATGGGAAGGGTTTGTCCGAGACAAAGGCTTTAGAGGTTTGGGTAAGGTGGTAGAGGTGGGGGCCTTTTATAAGAGAAGAGGAGGGGTACTTTTGGAAAGTTATAAAATATTACTTTATTATAAAATTATTTTCGGATTTTAAAGGTCCCAAAAGGATATATTCCGAGGCTAAGGTGATACGTTTTAGAAAACCACCCATAAAATAGGTTTTTGAAAAGTGTAAGACTTATATTTTACCCTATCGTCTCATTTTATTTAAATCGTTCATTTATGAGGTAATCACCAAATCATCACGGTGTCATAAATAAAGTAATTTATTTAGTATCTAAAAATTATAGAAAAAATATCATGATGTAGGAAATATTTTTATATTTATAATGAATATTTATAGTCTAAGAGATCCTTTATGTAGAGAAAAGTAAAACTATTTTACTTAGGTGTTGCATACTTTGGTTACATTTTCCTTTCTTTAAAAAAATGATAAAAGGTCACTATCACAATAATGTGATTCCATGGGATCCCGAGATTAGTAAAAGGAATACCATGGTCGGCCATGACACCACAAATAGAATTAGGAAACATTTTGGGGTGATTTTATATTTTTATGATATTTTTTTCTTACCCTTAATTACCTGATTACTAATTAAGCACGATAATTAAAGATAATTACCGTCATTACTATTCGTAATGTCCAAAAACAAAAGAATATTAATTAAATAATTTGGACCTTCTGATTAAAAATATGGAATCCATTTCATCAAATTCAAAACACATAAATTTTAGTAATTAATTTAAAATTAAATCTCGTTGTCAAAAAAAGACGGGTTTTTAAGAAGTAAAATTTATCAAATGATTGATTTGTTTTTACATCCAATTGAAAAGAGAAATTACATCAAATGAAAAAAAATTATTAAGTTATAAAAAAATAATTAAATTATACTTTAAAACAATTAAAATGAAAATCTAAATATATAAATAAATTGGATGAAAAGACAGTTTTGAATTAAAAACTGTATTTTTCACTATTCATTAAAAAAAAGCATTATCAGAAAAATACCAAAAATTAACCCTAAGATATATTTTATTATTCAAATTCAGAAATGATTATTATTTTACCAAATTCAAAACATAGATGTTTCATTAATAAATCATATAGTTAATTTCCGCTGTCAAAAGAAATAGCGGGTTTTTTGGAAGCAATATCTGTGAAAAGTTTGGCACTTATTTATGTCCATTTTCAAAGTGAAATTAATTATAATGACCACCATTTAATTAAATGTTAAAAATATATTCCAATTAAACTTTAAAACCAATTAAAAAGACAATCTAACCATATATTTAACTTAGATGAAAAAGCAGTTTTCATGTAAAATGCAATATTTTTCACTATTCATTAAAAAGAATGAACATTGTCAGAAACATACCAAAACATAAACCAAAGTAAATTTAAATATCCCATTCATAAATAATAAGTTTATTTTGACAAATAAATCTTATCAAATTTTCAAAATTTAGATTAAAAAAATGTCCGCCATCAAAAGGTGGTAAAACAATCTTTTAAAAATACT
Source organism: Viscum album (assembly GCA_963277665.1). Classification (NCBI taxonomy): domain Eukaryota; kingdom Viridiplantae; phylum Streptophyta; class Magnoliopsida; order Santalales; family Viscaceae; genus Viscum; species Viscum album. The sequence goes on along the minus strand of OY728137.1, from coordinate 2,106,743,786 downwards.
AGAGTATTTATTCTTAAAATTGGATTCATTTGGATTTTAAGCCTCTAAAATTTATTGGATAAATGTAAAAATATTTTACAAACATATGTAATTATTTTGTACTTATTTCTGTTCATTCCTTCCCTTACAACAGTTAGGCGTTAACTATTATAATATTATTATATTATTAGTGTGTAACGTAAGATTTCAAAGAAACTCATTCTTGCGTATTGGGTAAGCCATCGAGCATAGAATTCCCATTAAAGTAGTATTAACATTTTAGTCACAAATATTGATAAAAATTAGAATGTAATATTATTTATTTACCAGGGATGTTACAAAGAAGCACCCCAAAAGTTTCCTAAAGGGGACGAGGAAATGATTTAGGTGTGGAAGAGAAGGGTAAGTAGCTGTTAACTATCGGCAAGAAATACCCGCAGCTACGATAGAGGAGAGGAAAGCTCCATTCGAACATCAACTTATGGTTTATTGTTACAAATACAAAGAACCAGGTCATCTTGGAAATCAGTGCCCTATGCCAAGGGTCTTTAGAGGAAACCAACAACCTCCAAGGCCGCAAGGGAAATCTTTTTCCATCACTACTGCCAAAGTGAAACCTGACAATGAAGTGGTGAAAGGTACACTAGTTATTCATTCAATAATAGTTAACATACTTCTTGATTCAAGTTCTACACATTTTTTTATATATTGAAAGTTTATTAGAACAATCCCAGCACCACCACAAATCATGGAATTAAAGATGTCAGTGAGTATGACAAAAGAGGCTATCATTGCGTCCCATGAATATAACTCCTCCCCTGTCATAATCTATGGATTTAACTTCCCAGAGAACCACTTAATAATACCTCTGGTGTAATTTTATGCAATTCTTGGAATGCATTATATTTCCTTATATAGAGCCAACATAAATTCTTGTGAGAGGGAAATTACTATCCATGTGGAGAACTGACCCCCAATTCATTACAAGTGCAAGGAGGAAGATGAACCTTCTTTAGCTCCATCATCTGAAGCATGGATATTTCTGCCCTATGAGCATGCGTATCTGGATCAGATGATTGAGTCTAAGGATGCAACCATCCAAGAAGACATTCCTATTGTGAGGGAATTCACTAAAGTATTTCCTGAGGAATTACGTGGTCTTCTCCTAGAAGGGATGTCAAATTATCAATTGATCTTATACCTGGGGCGTTGCCAATATCCAATACTCTGTATAGAATGGCTACTGTGGAGCTTGAGGAGCAGAAGAAACAACTACAAGAGAATATGGATAAAGGGTTTATATGACCATGTGCATCACCATGGGGTGCACCAGTCATCTTTTTCAAGAAGAAGGATGGGTCAATGTGCCTTTGCATCGATTATCGTGAGCTTAAGAAAATCACGATAAAGAACAAGTATCCTCTCCCATGAATTGATCACTTGTTCGATTAGCTGTGTGGATCACAATACTTCTACAAGGTGGATTTTCGGTCGAGATATTATCATGTAAGGGAGAGGAAGGAAGATATCCCCAAGGCTGCTTTTGGTAAAAGATACGGGCACTACGAAATCATAGTAATGCCTTTCAGACTCACTAATGCTCCAGAAATTTTCATGGACATGATGAATAGAGTCTTTAGATATTACCTTGACAAATTTTTGGTAGTATTTATAGATGATATTATAATATACTCCAAAACCAAGAAGGGTCATGAGGAGCATCTAAGAACTGTACTTATAGACCTTGAGAAAGGAGAAGCTCTATGAAAAGTATAGTAAGTGTGAGTTCTGGTTTAAGGAGGTATCATTCTTGTGCCATATCATCACAAGAAATGGGATATCTTTATATCCCTACAAAACAAATACAATAGAGGGATGGACGAGGCCAACATCGGTAATGGACATCCATAGTTTCTTGGGGTTAGCTGGATATTATCGACAGTTTGTGAGAAATTTCTCATGATTGTCCAACCCTCTTACCAAGCTAACTCAGAAGGGAGTAATGTTTGATTTGAGTGATGAATGAGAAGAAATCTTTAAGGAGTTGAAAAGGAGGCTTATCACTGCACCAATTCTCACTTTACCCACATGTGGAGAAATTTTTGTGGTATTCAGTGATGCTTTGAAAAAGGGCCTAGGATGTGTGTTGATGAAAAATGACCAAGTCATTGCCTATGATTCAAGGAAATTGATTGTTCATGAACAGAACTATCCAACACATGACCTTGAGTTGGCTGCAGTGTTATTTTCTTTGAAAATTTGGCGGTGCTATATCTTTGGGGAGAAGTGTGAAATATATACGGACCACAAAAACCTCAAGTATATATTCACACAGAAAGAGTTTAACATTCACCAAATAAGATGGTTAGAGCTTATCAAAGACTATGACTACTCAATCCATTACCACCATGGGAAAGTGAACAAAGTGTCAGATGGACTACGTAGAAAAGACCCATCGATTATATCATTGATGAGAATTGAAAAGGATCCAATCTTCTTAGATCTGATGAAGATGTACATGGGAATCATAATGAAGATAACATCATCAATCCTTTCACAAATTATTTCTCAACCGTCACTTTTGGAAAGGTTAAAGGATTCTAAAAAGGATGATGTTGGAATTCAGGAAAAAGTGGAAGCTATCGGAAAATGGAAATCCGTGGAGTTTAATTTTAATGAAGAAGGAATTATGAGATTTGGAAAAAAGCTATGTGTTCCATCATTTTTGGAGATGGAGAAGGAACTTTTGGATGATCCACGTAGTTTTAAATTCTTTATTCACCTAGGAAACACAATGATGTATTGAGATCTCCATGAGAATTATTGGTGGGATAACATCAAGAAGGAGATTAGGGAATATACATCAAAGTGTATGGTGTGCCAGCAAGTGAAGGTTGAGAGACAAAAGCCTAAGGGGATTATGCAACCATTTCCCATACCAGAATGGAAATGGGAGAACATTACCCTGGAATTTGTCACCAGACTTCCGAAGACATCCAAAGGAAACAATACAATTCGGGTTGTTGTTGATCGTCTTACAAAGTCTGAACACTTCATTTCTATTCGAGAGGATTTATCATTTTATCAAATGGAATAGATATATATCAGGGAATTGGTAAGGATTCATGGAGTAACACTATCTATTGTGTTCGATTGAGATCCAAGATTCACCTCTATGTTTTAGAAGAGTCTTCAACAGGTTCTGAATACTAAACTGAACTTTAGTACGACCTATCAACCTCAAACTAATGGCCAATCCAAGTGGACTATCAAAACACTTTAGGTCATTTTGAGAGCATGCTCAATGGACTTTAAAGGAGGATGGGATCAACATCTTCCTATGGTTGGGTTCCCTTATAATAATAGTTTACACTTGAACATCCAAATGGAACCATATTAAGCCCTTTATTGGAAAAGGTGTAGAACACTGGCGTGTTGGGATGAGGTCGGTGAGCGTAAGTTGCTTGGACCAGAAACTATCGAAGAAATGGTGGAGAAGGTGAAAACCATTCAGCAGCATATCAAGGTAGCTCAAAGTCGATAGAAGAGTTATGTAGATAACTGTCGATGAGACCTTGAGATTAAAGTTTGATACATGGTATTTCTATGCATATCTCCGTGGAAGACCGTCAAGAGGTTTGGAAAAAAGTGAAGATAAGTCCATGGTACATCGACCCCTTTGATATTCTTGATTGTGTCAGGGTCGTGGCCTATAGACTAGCACTTCCACTTACCATGTCCAAGGTACATGATGTCTTTCATGTATCCCTCTTAAATAAGTACATACCAGACCCTTCACATGTACTCTCTTCAGAGGTGGTACAGTTAGAGGATGATATTTTTTATGAGGAGCAACCAGTGAAGATCTTATATCATTGAGAAATATTTCTAAATACTAAGATAATTCCCCTCATCAAGGTGTTGTGGAGAAACCACAAGTTTGAAGAAGTGATGTGGGAATCAAAGGAAATGATGAAGTATAAGTTACCCACATCTGTTTTAGTGTGGGAAAAGAAAAATTTGAGGGAGAAATTTTTTAAGGGGGGAAGATTGTAATGAACCAAACAGTCATTAATGGAAATACCAATTATTCTAATTAAAATTATCTTTATGTAAAAATTTTATATAAAATTTCATCCTCTTTGGTTTTATGTTAAGAATTGAGACTGTTAATAATATAGTTGTTGAATAGTGATCACATGATTAGTATAAATATATGGCTTTAACAAATCCAATTTACCCAGACAAAGGAAGCTATGACCTCATCCAGTAGACGTGCCTTATACGAAGCCCATTTGTCAGAGCTCATAAAAGAGATGGAATCATTCGGATTTTCTCTTAACCAATCACAAGATGATATTGAATATGTTAAGCTCGAGTAGGACCGCCTATGAGAGAAATGAAAGTTGATAGAGATTACCATGAGAGTAATGTTATCTTATCCACCCCAAGAGTCTGTCACCATCGCACACCTTACTCTTCGGTCTTATGTGGGTGTTATAAGGGGTTATGTAACAAGATCTTAGCACTATGGTTTTATACATTATTTTTTATATAATAATTAATATACTTTCATTTTATTATTGTTACCTTGTAAATATTTTTTAAAGAAAAAATAGTGTTTTTAGTTAATATTCAACTAAGAAATCTATTTTGATGAAATAATGGATTTTTGAATTAAATAATATTTTAATAAAATATTATTATTATTATTAAATTAATTTTTATTAAATGTAAATGATCGTAAAATTTTATGAATGCAATCGTAATTTTTATTATGTTTTGAAAGTCATTTTTGTCATACCCTTTGATTTTTCGATAAATGTCAGTTTTTATTTTAAAAGTGAAAATTAAGATATTTATAAAATTAAATAGATAAAATAAATATTATTTCTGTAATCAGGACTTCAAAATTATCCAATGGATTATTTTTCAAAATTGTAGGAGATAGTCAAATTTTTGGGTAAAAATTAAATACCGTTTAAATATATAATGTGTTTTATGACATCATAATGACCCAATAGTTATGTAATAAAATAATATAAGATTTATGTTTGGCCAATATATGTTTTATTATTAAAATAATTTGATTTTGGGTTTTTTTGACTTATTTTACAAAGCATTAATGGACCCTTCAAGACTAATTGAACATCTTGTCTTTTTAAATTGTTTTCCTTGGGAGTGTGACTCATCTCTACATAAGAAACCCCATTATTTTAAGATGTTAAGAATTTGTACTTAAAAAATATTGGTTTACACTTCCCTTTTCTAAAAACCATGGGAAAAAACCATGGGATGGTTTTTGGTTTAGATTAATTTAATGTGAGGGTCCCAAACCTAAATAATAAAGAATTCCCTCATCTTTCCTATATAAACCCACCCAAGATCCCACTTCCTACTCAATCAAAGCCTTTGGAGTTTTTACAACCTCCTCCCTCACCTATCTATAATCCTCTCAAGGTGCCCCATGCTCCCAAGAAGACTCTCTCGAGCCTCTCTCAAGCCTTTGGAAGCACACTTCCAAGTAAGGGTTTTGTTTCTTCCATTCTCATTTTTGTCCAATTTTCTTAATGTTGATATTAAATTTTAATTTCAATTATAAATATTGGGGTATAATTTTTCACCTCTCACATACATCCCTCTTTATGTTTTAATGATGGGAGACTCTTTTATATCTCATTAAATTCCTCCCATGTACACCTATTACTATGTCGAGATTCCAAAAGGAATTTCTCTCTCCTAATTTACATTCAAGCAATTATTTTGTATCATGAATCTAAATTCCATTACAATTGTTGGGAATTGTATTTATATGAACCCATTACTGTACATTTCATGTAAATATTATGAGACACCCTTTTCTCTCTTATCAACCATTTTTATGAATTCTTACGTCACACCGTTACACTGCCGAAATTGCACCGATTTTCCAAGCCAATGTCATTGTGTAGTGAATACCATACCCATTTCTATTTAAAGGGTATTCACCTTTATACAAATTTACTTATTTATTATAATTTTTCATTTATTAAATATACATTCCTTTATCATGGAATTAATGATGATGTTTAATGAATCCATGTTATATGATCCATGTGGCACACTTATGCATGAAATGAAATGTTTAAGAAGGGTGCGCCCTTATAGTGCTCCAATGCATTGGGTAAAGTATAGTATCTTGATACATCATGTGTAATGGGTGTTTAATCATGCTAATTCAAGTGCAATGAGGTTTTAATCGTGCTTTATGTGCAATGAAGATTTAGTCATTCTCCTTGTGCAATGATCCTTGGATCATGCTAATTCCATGTTAAGTGTTGTTGCCACATTTCCATGTTATGATTATCATGCCTTATCATGCATTTATGTTTATTATTATCTTGTGATCTATTGATATGACTATTGTCTAACATGTATTGTATTCCTCATGTTATTCCGTGATTATTCCCTTACTGGGCTTTATAGATCACGCTTTTCTTATGCATGTCCTCAGGTTGTCCCATGCAATGTTAAGTATGAGGGAATGTAGTGGTCATGTAAAGGATGTTTTCAATAAAGATGTTGTATTTAATGTTTTAAGTTGTTATTTAATGATCTTAAGGACCAAATACACTAGAAATCTCTATCATCGATGTTTTATGAAGTGAATTTCATGTAATAAATTATGTCTAATTGTGTAATAAATGATCAGGGTTGTCATAGTAACACTTTAATTCCCAACCATCAGGGATAGGTGGGTTTTGAGCACCTTAAAATGGTTTTTTTATTTTCATTCAATATTTGTGGGAGGTATGGGAGCCCTTATTTTTAGTGACTCACCACTCAGGGAGAGTAGTTTTAGATGGGTGTTCTGCCCCTTTTTAGTAGTATCATTTTCTTCCGAGATAGTTCTAGTGGTAGGGGAAATAGGTTGTTGTTCAATAGATGAGAGATTATAGGTCTAGTAGAGGGAAGCCCCATGATGGACCCCATACATAGGGACCAAGGAAAGAGCATGGTCATGGAGGATGGTAGTATAGAGGAAGAGTATTTGGGTGTGTTCAGACACATAGGTTAGAGGTAGAATCACCATTATATCTAGAAGTTATTTAAGGTGCGATTAGCTTATCATCAACACTTGTGTGTACACTTTTTGATTAAAGATTCTTGAAATCCTTTTATGCTCCTTATTTGTTCCGTATGTTGGGAAAGGACATCAAGAATCTTATAATTCACCTGGTGTTATCTATGTCTTTTGGTGGCTAGAGTTATTGGTTTGATGTGTGTGGGTAATGTAGACCGATGATGGGGCTACACCAATTAGTGGGGGAATTCTTCTTATTGTAGATACATCCATAAAATTTTATCCTTGGTATATAATGTATATATTCCATGTATGCATTCATTGATTTATTTTAGAGAAGAGTCTTTTTTTCCGACATGGAGGGTTGTGAGTGGCCTTTGTTGGTGAGTGAGGTTATCCATTAGGAGGTATGAAAGTGTGTCTTCTTTTTTCATAGTTGGAGAAGCAATCAATAGAAGCTCAGTTTGGGGATACTACCATGGTTATGGAGGAGTGTTTGGATGTTTCCCGTAGGAGGTTATGACACTACCTCCTAGGTAGGATATTGAGCTTGGGATAGAGTTGCATTTGGCCGCATCTCTGATACTGATGGCTCCCTATCTGGTAGAACCCATAGAGTTTAATGAGCTGAGGATACAAGAAGATGATATGATATAGGGATCCATTATCCAACCCATTGTGTAACTATGGGGTGCTCTAGAGTTGTTATACAAGAAGAGAAATGATAGTCTTAGGTTTTGTATAGAATACTAGAGGTTTAATTATGTAACAATCAAGAATGGTTACCCTTATTAGTGGATCAATGATTTTTTTTCGACCAACTGATATGAGATAGTCGGTTCTCAATGAATGATATGTGGTCTAGATAGAATGAGTTGAGGGTGAGAGATGAGTATATTCAGAATACTACCTTCAGATGAAGGTATGGTAATTTTTAGTTTGTGAGAATTTTATTCAGTGTTATGAAAAACCAACCATGTTCACGGGGATTATGAACCTAGTGTTCCACGATTTCATGGACAAATTCATCATTATATTCATCAATAATTTCTTATTATACTTGAAATTAGAGGAGCATAATTCAATGTATCTCAAAGTTGTTTTGTATGTTCTTCGACTCAACCATCTTTATGAGAAAATTTCCAAGTGTGAGTTTTGTAAATAAGAGGTGTGTTTCCGTGGAAATGAAGTGTCTCAGCATGGTTTGGTAGGGGACCCATAAATTTTAAAAGAATTTGTTTCTTGAATATAACCCAATAATGTGGCATAGATTTTTAGTTTCTTGGACTTATGGGATATTATTAGAGGTTTCTACCCAATTTACCCCAAGTTTCAAACGCATTGGTATTGTTGACCAGAAAGGACCAGAATTTCATTTGGATAGATCTGTGCCATGGAGCAATGGGTTTCCTAAAATAGAAGTTGGTTAGTACTATTGTAACTCATTTCCCATAGGAGGGTGTATTGTTTGAGGTTTTTTTGTGACACATCCCATCTGAGTTTGGGATGCTTTTTGATAAAGTAGAGAGTAGTGACCCCTTATGTGCAAGAAAACAATGTTTATAAATGATATTTTCTCCTAAAATAAATATGTGTTATAATATATCTTTATACATATAATGAAAATAAAAATATTTTATTTCATTAATAAATATTTTTAAATTAATCAGAAATGATTCAACTAAAATAATAAACATTATAATTGGAAAAAATATAAAATATGAAAGCTAAAATGAGAAAGTATAGATTGCTCCTTTCTGCTAGGATCATCACCACCATGGACACCACTATAGAAAAGAAACAAAATATTATAAAATAAATCAACATCATAGAAAATGAAAATATAGAAACTACATAGGAATTCAGTTAAATATTGAGTGAAATACCTTAGTGGTATTTATAGGTGGTAATGTGAACATTGGAATAGTAATGTGACCATTGAAATAGTAACATGACCATTGTGAATAGTAACCCAGGCATTAGGAAGAGTAACCTAACCATTTGAATAGTAATTTGTCCTCAAAATAATAAAATATAACATAAATAATATTTATCATGATTAATACTTGTATATATAATAATTTTTATTACAAAAAATAAATAGAACAATTACAAAACTCAAAGAAAATATAAGCACATTTTAAATATATTTTATTTTAAAGTATTTTGCAAAAAAAAAATTATATTAAATTTTAAAATTACATATGTTAGAAATTTGTTTTGAAAAAATGAATACGATTTTTTAAATCAACATGATGAATTTTTCTAACGGTAATTTTTTGGTATTTTTCCAGAAAACTTCAATATTCTGGTGAATACTAAATTTTTTGTTTTTTACATAAATAGTGTACATAAAATTACATCATTCATGATGTTATAATGGACAAAACATTTATATAACTTAATGTTTAGAATGATATATTTTATTTCATAAATGATTCATTAAAATAAAATAAATTTTGATATAAATAATATTTATTATGATTAATTTATGTAAATTTAAATTTTATAATTCAAAAAAATACCAGGATTAAAAAATTCAAAGAAAATATAAACACATTTTTAAAATTATTTCATAAAAATCATATTTTTGTTATTAAAAAAAATTAAATTTCATACTTTATAATTTTATTTAGAAAAACAATATCATTTTTGAAATCAACAGGATAAAATTTTCTTATGGTGATTTTTTTATAATTTTCTAAAATACATCAATTTTCTTGTGAATAGTAAAAATAGGTTTTTTTCATATAACTAGTGTATCTTAAATTACATAATTCATGATGTAATAATTATATAATCCTTTGTGTAAATTTTTATTAGTCTATGGTATTTTATTTTCTCAAAAATGACTCATTAAATATGATAAAACTAATTTCCAGACATAAAAGTTCTTTTAAAGCCTAAAAATTTATAGAATTACATTAAAATATTATTATTTCATTTTCCACCTTTCATTTAGATTAAAATAATTAATTATAATTATAAATTGAAAAAGTATTTATATTATGTTATTTAATTCAAATATGGTTAATAATGACAAAATAATCACTATTACATGGTTTTCCATTGATATAATATTTTATCTAATATTTTATTCTTAAAATACATCTCTCCTAAAGTATAAATAACCTTTTTACCATCCCTTGGAGAACCACTCCTTATACCCTTTAAAAATAAAAATATCTACCCAAATACCCCCTCGAGAACCTATGAATACATATAATAATTTTGGAGAAATCCCACTCCAATCAGCAAGGGGTTTATAGTGTCATATAAGAGAAGCTAAACCAAGGAGAGATTAAGTCTCTATTAACTCTTCACTCATTTATTTTTCTCTTTATTATTTTTTACATATTAATTTCATAACAAAAAACTATAAAATTAATTATGATGTTTTTTAACATTATATTAAATATTTTAAATTAATTTAATTACAATTTTTACCACAAATATAAATTTTATTCATCCATTTTTTGATCTCCCGACAATGTCCCGTCAAAGGTTAGTTAACCACCCAAGGAGACATTTTGAAGTCAATATTTATAACCACTTTATTGGATGAGTAATATAAATTATATATAATATATAAATATTTATTTACATATATCTTATGCTTATGTAATTATTTATACTAATGTATAAATTAAATTTAACAAAATAATGAAATCGAGGAAAAACAATAAATTTTAAAGAAAAAAATTATATCCAAATGCCCCGATTTCATAAATAGAAATTGAGAAATATAATCCAATGATTATGATTCAAAAATTGAATTATAAATTATTATATTTATCTATTGTATAAATTTTATTAATAAATCTTGGTTTATTATTTTAGAGGCATAAAAGAAACAAAATAATGTACGAATTAATGCAAAGAGATTCTCAAACCCAACTCCCTTTCTTTAGAGTTTTCCTCACTCACATAAATTTCACTATGGATATATCTTTAATTCTATTTAAATATTATTTCATTGTTCTTTCCATTTATTTTCATGGATATAAATGTTTCTAATTTGATTTTATGATAAATAAAAAGATTTTTCAAAAGAACTCTTATTTCCAAAACTCATCTTGATTAAATCCTTATAAAACCCAGTCCTTTACATGGGTTACTTACTGATTTTTATTTATATATTTTCTATGTGGTATGCATGATTATGTATATTTTATGATGTGACATGTGGTCCTGGAACTATATACCCCTATAATGCATTGGTTAATGTGATATATCTCATGAGATTTTTTGTATTATGTGTGAAAATTTTGATATATTTGTTCACAAGGATGATGTTATAATTATGCACATATGTTATTCATGATCATGATGATAGATTTGTTCAAATATACATGGTATTTGAACACTAAGTCATGGTACTTAATTTTTATGAATTCCAACATTACATTTCTTTATCACAAGTTTTCCACATGTTATTTATTATGATCCTATTATTATAACTTGATGATTATTAATATTCTCACCCATGTTATATTGATTATTGTCTCATATTCATTCTCTTATTGATATTTTATCTCATCTCTTTCATTTATGTTTATCCTCAGGTGATTACCTATACTATGGAAAATATTAGGACTACTAAGAGGATAGAGAATAAGGAACTAAATAATTTTTTATGTTTTATTATGTAAAATTATTGTATGATCCTAATTTTCTTAAGGAACTAAACCATCTGATCATATATTTGTATCTATATACAGTTTTATCTTAAAAATAATGTAATGGTTATGTAAGAAAAAATTAGGTTCATTATAGTTGGTATCAGAGCTTGGTTTAGTTGATTTGGGAAATAATATTAGATAATTTTAGTGACAACCATTAGGATATGAATTAGTATATGTAAAAATCTTGGAAACCTTACTAATCATTGGGATCCCATAAGATATTACATTATAGGTCACTAATAGAAGATTAAATTATTTATTAATTAATTGTTTAATTACATTTTTTAAAGCATTTTTTATTTTAAAAATATTGGGAATTAGAAGAAACTAAGAAAAAAACCCATGTTAGGGACAATGAAATGATTACCGAAATGAAATACTCAATTCCATGTGGGGTACAGTTCAAAACTACATGGAAATTCATCCCAAGATATCTCAGGATATGAGTAATAAAATAATACATTTTGAAAATACACCTTTAAATTAGATGGATGAACTACCCATTAAGTCTTTTATGTGGAAATAACCACTGATGTTTAGTGGAAATTCTAATACACTTGTCACAAAATAGTGGGATAACATAATAAAGAATATATTTTCAATGATCCATTATTCTTAGAAAGAGAATGTGACTCTATCTATTTATCATTTAGATGGAGAATTCGATCAATGGTGGGTGTTAATAAAGAACACCAAGATGAAGGATGAAGTAGAATAGACAGAGTGAGAATACTTTAAGGAAATGTTTCTTACTATGTATTTTACCTGAACTATTAAAACAATGATGGAAAGATAATTCCTTGAGATGAACCAAAATGAAGTTTAATCTATCACATCTTACTAAGAAACCATCACATGGCTTTCCAGATACACCTCATGTTTTGTTATCTGCAATGATATAAAATTATATAGATTATTTAGTTGTTTATAACCACACATTTGATAGGATTTTGATATATAAGACTTAATAAGTTATGGATAAGTGGTTTGATGTGCTCTCAGAGTATAAATATAGTTTGGATAACGGTCCCATGGTTATGGATATAATAATTTAATAATGGAGTTTCAATCTAGTGGGTCAAATGAAAAAGGAGGAAAGATGATATAACTACCCACATGTTAGAAATGTGGGAAGAAGAATAAATAGAATTTCCTCAATGGTATGGAGAAATTTGTGAAGTGTGGGAGAGAAGGACACTATGCTCATGAATTTCAAAGATACATGAAGAATCTGGACAACATTATGAAGGGAAGAAAGGTGCCTCTTAATGCACCACACATTGTTCAATTATTCAACTATAGAGAGAAAGGTCACTATGAAATACAATGCACTAAAACATGGGTCCTTCAGGGTAATAAACCTCAAAAACCACAAAAAACAATAGGATCTAGGGAAATATTATGCCATCACTACCATTAAAATGGAGAATTAAAATTTAGTCATGCAAGGCACACTTCCTATTCATTCAAGAATAGAAAATGTTTTATTTGATTCTGGTTCTACGCATTCCTTTATATCATGTTTGATTTATAGAATTATTGAACAGAATCCCTAATACCTTGATGTATAGATATATGTAAACACATATATTGGTGAAAACATTGCAACCCAAGTGTTGGAATATTCTCTTATAAGCATCTACATGAAGATTTTCCCAACGAATATTATAATACTTCCCTTGGTGAAATTTTACATTATATTGTGCATGGATTGGATCTCATTATATTGATCAGACATCTATTGTCAAGTGAAAGAAATATCTTTTCATATTCCAAACCATCCCATGAACCTTTATAAATGAAAGGATGACCATGAATCCCCTTTGGAAAATCCTTCAATGGCGTGGGTGTTGATACCCTGTTAACAAGCATACCTAGACCATATGGATGAATTGAAGGAAATAATCAAACTTATTTAAATGAACATATTTAAGGAATATACAAATGTATTTTCAAAATAGTTACCTAGACTTTCCCCAGACTGTGAGGTAGAGTTCTCAATAGAGTTAATACTTGGAGACAACCCTATCTCACTATTCCCCTATAGGATGGAACTAATCAAACTATTAGAGTAAATGGAGCAGTTTCAAGGGAATTTAGACAAAGGGTTCACACACCATAGTGTATCAACTTGGGGTGATCCAGTTCACATTGTCAATAAGAAGGATGAATCAATGCAGATTTGTGTCAATTTTTGGGGGATCAACAAGATCGCCATAAATAAAATGTATCCTCTTTCCAAGGATTTATTACTTGTTCGATCAAATACAAGGAGATCAATACTCATCAATTGTGGATCTTTGTTTTGGATATCATTAACTGAAGGTGAAGATGGATGATATTGATAAGATATCTTCCCGTACAAATTATGGGCACTATGAGTTCATAGTGATTCCCTTATAAATTACTTATTCTATATAAATGTACATGGATTTAATGAATAGATTATTTACATACTACCTTGAAAAATATGTGGTAGTGTTTTTCAATGATATTATCATTTAATATAAGAGAAATGAGGAATGTGATGATTATCTAATGATTGTGCTCAAGACATTAATGAAGGATATAAAGTATGATAATTTCAGTAAGTGTGACTTTTGGATGCATCAAGTCACATTCTTTGGGCACGTGATCACAAGTGAGGGAATTTTTGTGGACCTTGAAATGATAAAGAAAATTAAGAAATGGCCAAAATCCATGAAAATCTATAGTTTTCTTGTCTAAGATGAGTACTACTGATGTTTTCTGATAAATTTCTCATGAGTGACTAGCTCTATAACTAAGTCAACACAGAAAATAATGATTTATTTCTAGATGGTAGAATGCGATGAAAGTGTCAAGTAGAATAATAAAGGGCTAATCACTACCACTATACTCACACTAATAACAAGTGGAGAAGGTTTTTTAAAATAAAATTATTCTTTAAAGAAATTATTAGGTTTTTTACTCAATCATAATGATAGAGTGACAACTTATACCTCATGACAGTTGAACATCCATGCGAATAAATTCCTAATGCTTGATCTGGAGTTAGCAGTGGTGATCTTTTCTCTATATATTTGGAGGAACTATCTCTATGGTGAGAATTGTAACATATATACTGATCATATGAGTATAAAGTATATATTCACATAGAAGGAGATCAATATGCATGAAATAATAAGGTAAAATATATCCAATTACCATGCTTCCTCTATTCACTACTATTTAGAAAAGGTGAATAGGGTAGCTGATTCTCTTAGTAGAAAAGAATCTGCTACTCTATCCATGATATGGATTTATAAAGAACCTATATTCAAGGATATTTAATGGATGGATTTAGAAATCATAATGGAAATAAATACACTATTACTTTCCCAAATTATTTCACAATCATCTATCCAAGAGAAGATCAAGGAGGCACAAAGGGATGATCTTGAGGTATTAAATAAATTGAAAGCGATAATAGAAGGGAAGAAACATTAGTTACATATATATGATGTTTTTGTTATTAAGTTTTTAATGAGGAATTGTGTGCCTTTATAACCTAGTATAAAGAAATACCAATTGGATAATGAACATAGTTTACCTTTATATATCCATCTTGGAAGTACCATGATGTACCATGATCTTCAAAAAAACTTCTTGTGGGAAAACATAAAGAGGGAGATTTTAGAGTATATATCATGGTGTTTGGTATGTTAGAAACTTATATTTGAGTGATATATGTCCAAATGGATGATTCAACCATTGCCTATACCATTGTGGAAATAGAAGAATTCCACTTTAGACTTTTTCACTCATCTCCCAAAGACATATAAAGGAAACAATCTGATATGTCTTGTGGTGGGTTGTCTCACCAAGACTGCCAACATTATTTATATTTAGGAATATTTTTATCTTGAAAAACATGATATGATATGGGTGGGGTAATCATTAAGGTTTCATTGGGTTTCAATTAGAATCATCTCTAATCATGATCCAAAGTTAAAATCTAAATTTTGGAGAAGTATTCAACATTTTTTGAGTATTGAATTAAATTTTAGCATGTACTATTACACCAAAATGATTCCCAATCTAAAAGGACTATTCAAACACTTTAGTAAATACTGATAAATTTCTCAATAGAATTTAAATGATAACGGGATCAGTACCTCCCATCAGTTGAGTTACCATATAAAAACAGTTTCCCCTTGAGCATTTAAACGGCTCCATTTGAATCCCTTTATGGGAAGTGATGAATAACTATAAATTGTTGGTATGAAGTAGGAAAATAAACTATAGTTGGAATTGATCTTGTGAAAGAGATGAGATAGAAATTTCAAGCTATCCAATATTATATAAAAGTAACTTAGAATCACCAACAAATCTATGCTGAAGACCATAAAAGGGATTTAGAGTTTGATTTTGGAGATAATGTTTCCCTATTAATATCACTATAGAAGTGATTTATGTGGTTTAAAAAAATTGGTTTTTATCCCAAGGTACGTTTTCCTCTTTGAGACCCCTGATCACTTCAGGTCAGTGGCCTATCGACTTACACTTCCACTTAGTATGGATCAAGTTCATGAAGAGTTACATGTATCACTACTGATGAAGCACATGCCTAATCCCTCACATATACTGAATCTAGAGATGGTACAACTAGATAATGATATCCTATATTAAGACCAACTAGTAAGAATTTTGGACCGTAGAATCAATGTTCTATGAAATTAGACAACTCACTATGTTAAAGTGTTGTGGATGAACCATAATTATGAAGTTGAAACATGGGAACCATAGGAAAAAACGAAACAAAAGTATAATCATTTATTATCAACTAATAATAAGAGTTGAAATTTCAAAGATGAAACTTTTAAAGGTGGGATGAATTTAATAACTAAGAGTTTATAAATTATATTTTTCTCTTGAAATAAATGTGTGTTATAATATATAATATATAATATAGTATTATACATATAAATAAAGTGAAAATAATAAATTTCATTAAAACATAATATTAGAATAATCATCAATGAATCCAATTAAAATTCCAAACATTACAAATGAAAAAAATTTATAATAGAAAATATATTATGGGAACATATGGATCGCCCCAATCTATAAAAATCATCACCCCCACTGCCAACACTATCGAAAAGAAAAAAAATATTATAAAAACAATAAATATTTTAGAAAATGTAACAACAGAACCTTGAGAGTAATTTATATGAATAATTAACGAAGGAATTTAGAGGTACTAATAATAAGTAATTTGACTGTTGGAATAGTTATGCAGTTATTGGGAATAGTAACTTGACTATTGGGAATAGTAACATGACCATTAGAATAGTAATTTTACCCAAAAATAATAAAATGTGATATGAATAACATTTATTTTCATTTATTTATGTAAATTTATGTTTTATAAGTTTAAAATAATAAATATCATGATTAAAAAACTCAAAGGAAATATAAGCATGTTTTTTAATGTATTTCATAAAAATAATATTTTTTATATTAAAAATTAAAATTACCAATGTTATAAATAAATTTAGATAAAATGAAAATAATTTTATAAAATAAAAAAATCGAAATTTTTTATAGGGTATTTGTTTTAATTTTCTGAAATACTTCGATTTTCGAGTGAATAGTAAAAATATAGTTTTCACATAACTGGTGTGTCATAAATTACATCATTCATGATTTAATAATTAAATAATAATTTATATAAGTTCATGTTCTTACATGATGTATTGTATTCTATAAATGAGTTGATAAAATATGACAAACTTAATTTCCAAACCTAAAAAGTACTTTCGAAAGCCTAAAAGTCTAAAGTATTACATTAAAACATTATTTTCTAATTTTCCACCTTTCCTTTTGATTAAACTAATGAATTCGATTTATAAAGTGAAAAAAGTCTTAAATTTCTGTTATTTAATTCTAATATTTTTATAATGTCAAAATAATCACTATTACATGGTTTACCTTGGATATATTATTTTATTCTATATTTTGTTCTAAAAACACCCCTCTCCTCAAGTAAAATTAACACCCTCCCTTCCCTTATAAAAACACTTATCCATACAATTAAAAATCCCAATAACTACAAAAACACTCATAATAAATCCCATTAAAATACATAGAGATATTATGTATCAATCCAACTCCAATCGACATGGGAGTTATAGTGTTGTACAAGAGAAGCTACACCAAGGAGAGAGTAAGTCTCTGCCAACTCTTCCCTTTTCCCTTCTTTTATTTTTTATTTTTCTCTATTCATTTTAAAAAAATTTATAAAATTAATTATGAAGTAAGTTAAAATTATATAATAGATATTAAACTAATAAAATTATCATATCTATAACAAATATAAATTTCATACTTCCCTTTCTCGCCCTCCTGACAATGTCCCATCAAAGGTCAGTTAACCACCTGTGGAGACACTGCCAAGTCAATTCATATAACAAAATTATTTTATAGATAATATAAAGTATATATAATATATTATTTTTTAAGTTAATTTATTATATGATTCTATAATTAATTATTCTAATGTATAAATTACATTTAATCAAATATCGTAATCAATATAAAATAAGAATTTTTTAAGAAAAACATGATATCAAAATGCTTTAATTTCATCAACAGAAATTAAAACATATAATCCTTTTATTATATTTGATAAATAGTTTTATAAATTAATATAATTAACTTCTATATCAATGTTTTAATAAATCTATGTTTATTATTCATGAGGCGTAAATGATATGAAGTAAAGAAGAAATTAAGGTAAAGAGATTCTCAATCCCAACTCTTTTATTTTGGGTTTTCCCTTGTTCACATAAATTTCATTTTTTATATTAATTTAATGTTACTTAAATATAATTTCATAAATTCTAACTTTTATTTTTTGGGATATACAAGTTTATAATATGATTTTATGAAAATAAAAATATTTTCTAAAATAAAACTTCTTCCGAAAACACATCTTGACTCCTCTAGAGTTATTTAATCTTCTCTAAAAATGAAAATTCATATACCAAACATACTCTTTTAGATTTTAAATGTTGGAACACTATGTTTATTCATGAAATCATGATTTATTAAAGACTCATTAAACCCACTCCTTTACAAGTATTAATTCATGATATTGATTTGTATATGTTCTATGTGGAATGCATGATTATGTAAATGTTATGATGTGACGAGTGGGATTAGAATTACATATCCATAAAATAAATTGGGTAATGTCATGTATCTCTGGATATGATGTGTATTATATGTTAACATGATTCTAGATTTTTACAAGGACAATGTTATTATTATTCATATACCTTATTGAATCACGTCTACCACGAGGTGTGGTCAAAATAAATTATAATTATTCCTAGTGGATAACAGTGGTAGACTGGGGTCTTCTAAAATGAGTAGCATTTTATTTTTCTCAATTAATTATTATAAATTATCCAAGATATATATTTTCCAAGTGTTTAATTAAAACAATGAAAATATTTTTGGGTTTTTAATTAATGACATGAAATACAAGAATTTAGTATTTAAAATAATATAAAAACTAGAAATAATTAGTTAAGGAAAGTCAAAACTTGGTCTTGGGTTTTGTTTTGGAATCAATAATTATTTTCCTTTACATTTTTTCTTTCATTTTGAAAATGAAAACATGAAATCTCACGTTTTTACTACTATTATTTATTTAGAAATTGTGAAATTTCATTGAATTTCTATGTATTCTTTATTCCAAATCCCCCTTTAATCATGGTTTATGACATTTCATGGTATAAGAGGTGTCATTTTATAGGACCTAGAATAAATAATGTTATTTTATACATTGATTAGATTAACCCTAACATGTGAATAACTAACAAATGGATAGAGGGAAAAGTGGTTAAATAAAATAATAGAGACAAATTCAGTTTCATGTCAATGGTGGAAGTTACCACATCATGGACACTCACTTCACCCATATATGATACTCAATCATATCTAAAAACATAAAATTAACCATTAAAGAAAATTCATGAACACCTTGACCCCCCTGGGCCAAGACTCAGGGTCATCTTCTCATTTCTGAGAGTAAGAGATCACTATGAGGGATTAGATGAAAGGATAACATAAAGAAATAGAGAGAATAAAATAATATATAAATTATTGTTGATGAATAAAATAAAATATAAGAATGAGGAATGATAAGAGAGAGAGATAGAAAGATAAAGAGAGAGAGAGATGAAGAGAGAAAATAAAATAAATAAAATATATATAATTTTTAAAGAGAGTTAAAATAAAAAAAATTATTATTATTATTATTATTGAGAAAAGAATTTTAATTCAAGAAGAATAGAAAGATAAAAAAAGGAAAACAATTTTAAAATAATAATGTAAAAATGATATTTTGAAAAATAATATTAATTTAGTAATAATAATAATATTATTATTATTACTAATATTTAAAATAATAAAATAAAAATACGAAGAGAGAAGATGGATGGGTGAAATATTTAATAGAAATGGAGGAATTTATTTTATTAATATTGAAATGAAATCTAAATTACAATTGTAAATAAAAACAAATACAGAAATATAAAATAAAAAAAGTGATTAAGAAGAATAAATGGGGGAGTAAGAAGATGGTGCAACATCTCTCCTTGGTGAAGATCTCATCTTCAGTGGTTGACTGATGGCATGGGATGATTTTTAAAGGGTGTTCTTTCCTCCTTTTATAGGCCATAATTTTTTCCTAATGTTTCCTCTTGTTATACTTATTAATTGAGAAATTTGAAAATTATGTCTTCATAAAAATTGTTAATAAATTCTGTTCGCATATCTGCTAAAAATTTCAGAAAATATGACCTTTTGAAGAGACTATTATGTTTGTTTTACATCGAAAATTTATTCTTTCCAAATAGACTCTCCAAATTCCTTATCTCTGGTTCCCCATGCATTAATGGCCTCAAAAACGGCTGATTCATGCATGGAAGACTTCATAATTTTTTTTCATAAATGTATTTAGCTTCTAACCTAAACGTTTTACCATATTTTCCCTATTTATTCATGAACTATGATCCCTATTTAAAAAAATATCTAGATTTGTTAATAGTTCTTCATGGTCCAACTTATGAGTTGGATCAGAGCTTCCAAATGGAGGATTAAACTTTGGGTCCAGAAGAATGTTATGAATCTGAGGATGTTTATAGTCATAAAAAATAAATAATTTCAGGATTTTTAAAATAATATAAAATTTTATGACCTAAATATTTAAATAATTTAAAATAGTTAAAATAAAAAATATTCCATTATTCTAATTAAGCTCAAAATACCACAAAATTATAAAATGTGACAATTTCCATTAAAATAAAAATTTTGTGGGATTATAAGCATTAAAAATAAAAATAAATTTTTTGAAAATATTTATTCTGTCGAATCCCCCACACTTAATGCATTATTTTCCTCAAATATAAAATCTCATCATTAAAAATCAGAGGGCACCAATGTTACCAATATTCAAATTCCATGTAAATAAAATTTAAAAAACATCAATGTAAAATAAAATTATAAAATGGAACATAAAATATCAATTCAAATACCCATTTTTTAAATATAAAATTATTACATGTATTTTACTTTTCCCCTTTGAAGAATTATGGAAATTCTCATTTCGTTCATTCAAGCTCCTCGGTTCATTATTATTCAATATGCCAAATCATTATTTTCCTCACTTTTGAGTATTTTCTCTCATCACTTAGTATAAAATTCATGTATAGTTATACTCATATCCTGAGACCATGATCTTATTCATATTATTGTAAAGGAAGTATTTTCTTCACTTTGTAAAGACAAAAGACGCATAATTTCTTGAGAAATTGCAATTAATGTTTAAAAGTATTGGAGGCGTAGGGTTGGTAGTAATTTATTTTTAAAAGTTAAGTCTCAAGGATTCGGTTTATCTATTATAGCATACAACATTATATTAAAAGTAATTTTTTAGAAATCACCCCCTTTAATTTGTAACAACTCTAAACATCCCAAAAACTCAAAGCAAAGATCATGATCAGATTAAGCATAATGAATGATATTTGAGAATCTTAAAAATTTCTATACTTTTTATATATTTTTTTACAATAAACATTTTTAATTTTTTCATTTTTCTAAAGTTATTCTTATAATAAGGTACACATCCATCTCCTAACAACATATGATTAAAGTCATAAGTCCAGTAATGATAATTTTTGGTTTTCCCCAATCAAAGCCCATTTTATCAATTTTTAGTATTTTTTTTCATTTTCTCCTTTTTTATATTCTAGAGGGTATAACAATTAAGTATTATTTATGAATCACTGACCATACTTTATTACCACAATAATAACCCCAACAAATATTTCATAAAATATAAACCTTCCTAATTACCATGATTCCCTTCACCGTCAATTTCAATTGATTCATCCCCGATATCAGCATCCCATATATGACATCACATTCCATCAGTCCTATCCAGATCCAATCTAGAGCGATGTGTACCTAGTGGATTTAGGATAAGAGAAATTGTGGTCAAGGGATTTTTAGGTGCTCCTGTGTCATTATGATATTAGTTTGGCATCCAATTTCATTTTAGGAAAGATGACTTTTCTTTGAGGCACTAGTTACTCTTACCCCTACCCTAACCCCAAGTACCTATACTACTATTCATGTTGTAGCTGGAGTGCTGGCCCCTCAAAGGGTTGGGATAAGGGATCAGACAGTGGTTTACGCTTCTCGTGTGACATGTTTCTCTTTGTTTTGATGATGATAAACATGTTCCTTATATGACATTATATTTTATCGAATTTTTTCGCTGATTCTTTGAACTTCCGCATCTAGTATGGTTTTTATGGATTAACCATGACTTGATGATAGTACAGTGATCAGAATAGGATGATGACCACAATGTTAAGTCAGTGACGTCACCACTGGTACCTCATGATGCCTATGTCTAGTGTCTTGAATCCACTAAAGTAGTAGATTATGTTGTGATGTTTTTTGATTCAAGTATACAGGAGATGATGAAACTTCTTTTGATGATTAAAGACACTAGCGGAGCTCGCTGTCGATCTAGTTTGATGCGGATAGGTCAGTTGTTGCGTTAGGTGTGTGAATCGAGGCAGGGTGCGTGACTCAAGGTTAGCGTGAATCGATATGAATCATTTATCAAAATGGATGATGATGTCATGAATTTCGAATTTTGTGTATTTTTGGAATGATACATTAAAATTAGGGTTTGTCTGTAATGGTTTTTGAATTTTGAATTTTGAATGTTGAATGTGGATCATCTAAGCAGTCTAAGTGGGTTATGTGCCGGTGATATGTGGAGGTTTATGTATGGTTCATACTTTACCCAAGAGTGTATTCTTAAAAAATTAAAAAAATTGATTAAGGCACATGAATTTTAGAAAATAAAATCATGTAAAATTATTTGGAAATTTCATTTACATGAATCAATTAGTTCATTCAAATCATGAGTCCTCATTTTAATATCCATTCCTCACTTTAATAATCTAAATTTCCATTTTAATAATTCAATTTCATTAAAATTTAATTATAAACTTGTAGTCACATGATTAATAAGAAATTTATGTCTCCTAGATAAGTTAAGTAAAGCATAATTCAAGTGCGGGCATGAAATTTTTCACATTAAAGCGGAAAACATGATTTGATCAAAAATTTACATAGTTTAAAAGATAACCATAAAAATGAAATCTCTTTACCAAGAAGCTTAGCCCTTCTCCATCACTAGTTGATGTTTATTTATTCCATTTATGTACATAAAAAAGATAACTACTCAATTAAGCATTCATATCATGTCATTTAATCTCAATAATTTTGAGGCAGGAGGGATCCATGCTAAACCACTTCAAAGAAAAGAAATTGAAATCTAAATTCATAGAAATCAAATGAAATGGATAAGTCTTGTTATGATTCCCTAAGTGAGACCTAAATTTTTTAATTCCCCTAGAGGGAGGTACCAGGTGTTGTCTAAGGTCATATGGTGGATGAAGCTTCTTTTATTTGAACCACCACATGTGGCTTTTCCCAGATTGGGTTTCATCCTTGCCGGCAAGGAATAATTTGTGGATAGATTACACTAGATCCCCCCTTTATAATGTGGTATAACTTTAATAAAGGAGGTAAGATGAATTATGAATCAACCTCCTTCTTGTTTGCTACTTGTGAAACCTCTTTATTCTATTACAATGCTATCTTCATAGGGGATGCATGTTTAGAATGATCTAGGGGAGAATATGTAGTTAATTATACATGAATAAAATTTGAATTTGAATTTTTAATAATTAATTTATCCCTTTAAAAATGAGTATTATCTTGTATTATTTTCTAAATCTCAGCTACTTTGATCTCTTTATGGGGCTCCTTGAATGCATGTTTATTGAAATTAGGGAAATCCATGTATTCCTCCACAAGTAAAATTCAAGGATCTTCATCTTCCTCTATGGAATAACAAAAATAGTTTAAATCAAAAAATGTAGAGCAGTGGTAATCAATACTTAATTCATACTGAATAAAATCAAATTAAATAGAGTATGAGAAAGACCAACTCCATGAATTAGTTCAGTTTCAATTTATTTTTCAGTGATGTGTTCCACTTGGAGTAGAATCTCTGGGGTTTGAGGAAGGTAGTTGGGGTCTTTCATTTTTACTTCAAATTCCACCACTTCGGTCATATCTTCCTCAAGAGGTGTTGACTCTTTTTTGTTGCATGGTGTGGGGAGATTATGTAGTTCATCAAATTCATTCATAAATTCATCCAATTGTTGTTGATCTCCCACATGAATCTTATTCAGAAAGACTTACTCATTTCTCTCCTCAAGTAAGAAAAGTGTCTCATCTTCATGTTCAGTTTTAGACTCATGTTAATGTTCTTATAATGATGCTTGAATGTATACACTTATCCAATCCATTTTCCCTTAGAGATATTTCTCCTTTTCATGAAGATATTTAATATCATACTTGAGTTGGTATTTTTTCACTTGATCTTGGAAATATTTTGGGTATTTTTCTTCTATTATTTTGGGAGGAAAAGTGGATAAATCTAATTATTCGTTAGACACTTCTTGATATAATTTTGGGATGTACTCATATAATTTAGTGATATCTCTAGAAAATCGTTTAACCCCTGATTTCTTGAGGGTCTCCTTGAAATCCTAGATGTGGTCCATGAATTAAACCTCTTTGAAAATATTTATTCATACTTCCCAGATCTATATAGAACATAATGAGACACCATTTTTTTATAGACTAGGGTGCTTCATCTACTGGTTCTTGAACATGAGAATAATTATTTCATGTGTTGAAAAAATTATCATATAAAAAAAACATGGATTTTTTTTTAAATAAATTATTTCTATATAAAAAAAGATATGAAAACTTATGATTGGATCCCTGGAAAAGATTCCAGTTTTGAAGCACAAATGTAATGGGGCATGGTCAAAAGTAATTATAATTTTTCCTACAAGAGCATAGTGGTTAATCGAGGTTGTATTACTTGAGGAGACTTTTAGTTTTTTCACTTACTTCTTATAAATTACGTAATATATATATATATAGATTTTGTTTTTATATTTTAATGAAAAAATTAGCATATTTTGGGGTTTTTAATTAATGACCTGAAATATAAAATATTATAATTTAAAATAACATTCAAACTAGACATAATGAGTAAAGGAAATAAATCACTTAGTATTGGGTTTAGTTTTGGATTTAATCATTATTTTTATTTATATTTTCAATCTCATTTTGATAATAAAAACAGGAAATATCATGAATGGACAATGATGATTTATTTACAAATTGTGTAATATATTTTTATGTATATAAATTCTTAATTCCACCACCTCCTTTAATCATGTTTGAAAAATATCCTTGGTCTAGGAGGTGTCTACTTCCAGGACGAAACTCAATCGATGTTGTTTCGTCCACTGATTATCTCAACCTCAATTCCTGAAAAACAAACAAAAAGAGAGAGGTAAAAGTTATCAAACTATAATAATAGAGATTTATTAAATTTCAAGTCATTGGTGGAAGGTACAACATCATGGACATTCTCTTTACACATACATGCTACTCAATTATATCTAAAAACATAAAATTAGACTTAAAAAACCAATAACACCATTAAATCCCCACTGGGCCAAGCCTCAGGTTTATGCTCTCAATTATGAAAGTTGGAGATAACAAAGTTGTAGTGGATATAAGGATAAGAGAAAGCGAGATAATAAAATAAAATAGAAATAACGGTGGATGAATAAAATAAAAATTAAATAATGGGGGTTGAAAAGAGAGAGAGTGGGAGAGGGGGGGGGGGTAGAAAGAAAATAACATAAATAAATTTTTTATAATTTATAAAGATAGTTAAAATAATAATAATAATATTAATTATTATAATAATTATTACTGTTAAAAAAATTATTTTAATTGAAGAAGAAGGAGAGAAAAAATAAAATAAGGAAAATAATTTTAAAATAAGAATATTAAAATTCTATTTATAATAGTAATATTAATTTAATAATAATATTAAAAATATTAATATTATTGATATTAATATAAATTCTAACAATCATAACAATGTTTAAAAGAATAAAATAATAATAAGAGATAATATAGACGGATGGATGAACAATTTAATAAAAATGAATGAATTTATTTTATTAATACTAAAATGAAATTTGAATTACAATTGAAAATAAAAAACATTAAATACAAATATTGTAAAAACTAAAGAAAAATAATAAATGGAGGAGTATTAAGATGGTGCATCATGGATTCTTTGTGGATATATTCTCCTTGGTGGTTGACTGATGGTATGAGATGATTTTGAAAGGAGGTGTTTCCTCATTTTATAACCCATAATTATTCTTCAAAAGATTCCATATTTTCCCACCATTAAATTGAAAAACTATATAATGATGTCTTAATAATTTTTTTTCATAAATTTAATTATTTTATTTAATATAAATTTCATAATATTGTTCCTTATGTAGAGAAATTTATATATATCTTACTTAGAGAATGTATTCTACGCATTCAGACTCTCCATATTCCATATCTCTAGTTCACCATGCATTAAAGACCTTGAAAAGAGCCAAATAACATGTGTATTCATTCATTAAGGTTGTTAATAAATGTCTCAGACATATATCCTCCAAATTTAATAATATTTAGTTTCTCCAATCTGGAAATATGCTCCCCACATCAAAAATCACTAGATCTGTGACAATTTTCAAGGCCCAAATTTTGAGCTGGTTTTAGGCTCCCAATGATGGATTTAGCTTTGGGTAAATAATAATTAAATAAATCATAGGATATTAAGAATCCTAAAAAGAAATAATTTTATGATTTTAATAAGTATATAAAATGTTATGGAATAAATATAAAAATAATTTGAAGCAGTTAAAATCCAAAAATATTCCATTTTTCTAATTATATTCAAAATAACATTAAAATCATAAAACTTGACAATTTAATTTAAAATAACAATTTTTTGGAATTATAAACATTTAAATTAAAAGTAAAATTGTGGAAAATATTTTTCATGTCAATTATGCAAGAACATGATGCTATATTTGTTCACAAATTTTGGTAGTATTTGACCACACATATGACTTTATGATGGTGATTGTGACCACCCATGTTATATTGATTCATGTCCCTTATTCATCCCCTTAATTGGATTTTATCTCACCCATTTCATTTATTAATATCTTAAGATGATTACACGTACTAAGGATAACACGAGGGACACTAAAAGGATAGAGAAGAAGGAAATAAATAATATTTATGTTTTATTATATAAAATTTAGAAATGAGACTAATTTTCCCAAGACACTAATCCTTTTGATCCTATATTTGTATCTCTATTATGTTGTCTATCTTAATAATTATTTTATAGTTATGTAATAAAAAGTAGGGTCTCTATATTTCTCATCACCCATTTCGAAAAAACATAAATTATAATATTAATTAGGAAGTAAGTTAAAATTATATTAATGATGTTGAACTACTATAAGTATCATACTTATGATATATATAAATTTCAAAATTCTCTTTCCCACTCTTTTGACAATGTCCCATCAAAGGCCAGTTAACCACCTATAGAGAAATTTTCAATTTAATGATTATAAACACCTGAATTTATTGATAATATGATTTAAATATAATATAAAAATATGTGGAATAATTTATTATAAGATTATGTAATTAATTATAATCATATATAAGAAATTTTATTAAAGTTAGAGAAATTGATACAAAATGAGAAAATTTAATAAAAAATGATATAAAAAATAACTTTTAGTAGAGAGTGTTATAAAAAAGAATATAATGACTATAATGGATAAATAATGAAAAAATGAACATAATTCACTTCAGTAACTATGTTTTAATAATTCTATATTTGTTATTGAGGGCTCAAAAAACTGAGTAAATAAAGATGGGATTAAGGTAAGGGGATTCTCAAACCCAATTCCTTTCTTTGGGTTATCATTCCTTACATGGTATGAATGTTCATATTATGTCTTTCAAATGAAATTTACCTTTGATTTCAGGGATATACATGTTATTACCATGTAAAATGTTTTTTTTAATAAAATCCCTTTTTCAAAGTGACTTCAATTTCTAATAAATCTTATTTTACTTGTCTTAAAATGCGTATTGTCCACTCAATAAAGATAATGTTTTATGTTCAAACATGATTTCCATTATTAATTTGGGAACCAAAAATTTTATTCATGGATGTATTCTTTATTAAAACCTTATAAAATTTGTTCTCTTCTATGGGTTTATTTCATAACTATGATCATTATAAATTCTATGTGGAATACAATATTATGAAAAATTATGATGTAAGGGTGGGCTTGATATTTTATATCCCTCAAATTCATTAGGTAATGTGATGTGTCTCATGAGATAATTTGTATTATAAATGAACATGATGCTAGATTTGTTCAAAAATATGATGTTATGATTGTGAATATATGTTATGTGTGAACATGATGGTAGCTTTGTTCACAAATATGTGTGGTATTTGACCATTATGACATGATGTTTGATTTTTATGATTTACCACATTACATGACATTATTAGATGTTTCACATATGATTATGATGATTATCATGTTATTATGATATTATTATGGAGATCATGCTCACCCATGTTATATTGATTCCTTTATATTAGTCCTCCTCTTACTAGGGGTTTATCTCACCCTTTTCTTTGATGTATATCCTCAGTTGACTACATTTACTAAGGAGAAACTAATATTTAAGAAGGATAAAGTAGAATGATTTAAATATTTTTTTGTTTTATTATGTATATTTGAATTTTCATCCAAATTTTCCCATGACACTAAACCTTTGGATCCTGGATTGTAACTCTTTTATGTTGTTTATATTAAAAACAATGTAGTAGTAATTTAATAAGATATAGGGTTCCTATAGTTCGTATGATATCATGGTTTAGTTAATTTCGGAATTAGAATTAGAAGACAGTAGTGAAAACCATAAGTATAGTCTATGTGTAGGTAAGACAACATAGAAGAATATTTTTAGATAAGGATAAAAAATGTGATCCCATAAAATATTTTTTTAGTGTTAATTGCATAAAATAATAAATTATTCAATATTTTATAAATTAATTTTTTAAAACCATTTCTATTATATAAAATAGTGGGAACCAGAAGAAACCATGATAAAAAACCATGTGAATGATAATGCAACGATTTCCCGAACGACATCCCTAATTCCATGGGAGGTGGAGTTAAAAACAACATATAAATTCTAACCATGTTGTCTTATTATATGAATAATAAATTTAACCATGTAGAACATCCAAATTCACCGAATAAAAATTAACTATCCATTTATTACTTAATGCGGTAATGAACCTCGACATTTAGTGGATCATATAATCCACTTGTTGTGGTACAATGAGTTAAGTAAATGGATAATATCTTGTATTATTAACTATTATAAGAAGGATAAGGTTACTATAGTTTTTGATAACACAGATGGAGAAGCAGATCAATGTTGGGGATTGATAAATAGGACCAAGTCAAATGATAAAATAGAAGATATGGAGTGGGAAGACGTTAATAAAATTTTTCTTAACTATTATTTCCCTCAAACCCTTAAAACAATTATAGAGATAGAATACATAGAGATGAATAAAATATACATTGAATCTATAACAACATACGAGGAAAAAAGCACAAGTATTGAAAGATATGACTTGGATTTTTTATCAATAATGATAGAAAAATAGACATATTCATCAGTGGTTTAAAACCAAACCATGAAAAGTATTTGGTTATCCAAGACATTGAGAGTTATGAAGATGTAGTTAAATGTGATCTCACAGTAGATATAGAGTTTAAAGACTAGTCCCACGGTTATGGACATAATAAGAGAATAATAGAGTTTCAATATGGTGTGTAAAATGAAAAAAGAGGAAAGAGGATCCAACCACCCACATGTAAAAAATGTGGGAAGAAACATCATGTGAATTTCCTCAAATGGATGGATAAATGATTCAGGTGTGGGAGAGAAGGCCAATAGACTCAGGAATATCAAAGATGCATGAATAAGCTAGCCAATGTGATGGAATAAAGGAAAGAACCACCCTTGGTTTAATGCCTCAATTATATGTAGAAAAGGAACTATGCAATCTAGTACACTATACCTTGGTTACTTGAGGGTAATCGACATTAACAACTACCAAAACCAAAGGATCAAGGGAAAGCATATGGAATCACTACAACTAAAGTGGAGTGTGAAAATAAACTCATACAACACACAATTACTATTCAATCAATAATGGAAAAAGTATAATTTAATTATTGTTTTATGAATTCGTTTATATCATTTATGTTCAATATAAGTTTTTAATCATAGCCCTGATACCTTGAATTTCATATATCTGTAAAAAACTTATTAGTGAGATCATTGCAACACAATTATTGGAATATTCTTCTGTTATTCTATTTGGGATGATTCATCTTGTGAATCTAAAAATCCTTCATTTGGTGTAATTCAATGCTATATATAGGCATGGATTGGCTCTCATTATATATAGAACACGTCAACTATTAGGAAAAAGAAATATCTTTTAATATTCTACACTATCCCATTATCCTCTATAAACTCAAGGAAGATCATGAATCCTCTTTGGAAAATCACCCAATGGTGTGGGTGTTGATACCCTGTGAAGAAGAATACCTATCCCAAATTATTACATTTAAGGAAAGCATCAATCTTGAGTAAATTACCATTGTGAGGGAATCTACTAATGTGTTTCTTGAAAAGTTACCTATACTTCCCCCAGATCATGTGGAAGAGTTCTCAATAGATCTTATATGTGGTGCCACTCCTATCTATAAATTACCTTAGAGTATACCACCTATATAACTATAAGAGTTAAATAAACAACTACAAGTTCATTTGAACAAAGGGTTCATGAACCCTAGTGCATCTCCTTTGGGTACACCAGTGCTATTTTTCTAGAAGAAGTGTAGATCAATGAAATTGTGTATGGACTACTAGGAGCTTAATAAGATCACTATAAAGAAAAAGTATCCCCTTCCATGGATTGATTACTTGTTCTATCAAATACATGGACATCAGTACTTATAAATGATGGATCTTCGCTATGTATATCATCAGCTAAAAGTAAATAAGTAATATATTCATAAGACGACCTTCCATATAAGTTATGGTAACTATGGAATCATAGTGATTCCTTCCAGACTTACTAATTCCCCTGGAATATTCATGGACATGATTAATAGATTATTTAAAGACTACCTTAATAATGTTTTGGTATTATTTATCCATGATATTCTCATTTACTAAAAGATAATTGATGATCATGAAGAGAAACTAAGGATTTTTTTTGAGACACTAAGGGTAAAATGTATGCTAAGTTCAATAAGTGTTTATTTTGGATGCATCAATTAAAATTCTCAGGGAACATGATCACAAGTGATGGAATTTATATAGAACCTTAAAAGAAAAAATTACATAAAAAATATCCAAAACCAAATAGTGTTATAGAAATACATTGTTTTCTTGGCTTTTTTGGGTACTATCGATGTTTTGTGAGGAATTTCTCACACTTTTCTAGCCTGCTCCCTATGTTAACATGGAAATATGTAAAGTATTTCTGGACATAATAACATGAGGAAATATTTAATGAGATCAAAAAGAGGATAATTTTTATTCATGTAATCACACTACCAATAAGTGGATAAGGTATTGTGACATACAATGATTCTTAAAATAAGGTCTTGGGTTGTGTACTCATATAGAATGAAAAAGTGATAGGTTATTCCTATTGATAGTGGAATATCCATGAAAAAAACTACCTGATGCATGATTTGGAGTTAGAAACAATAATATTATCCTTTAATATTTTGTGACACTACCTATATGGTAATAAGTGAAACATATATAAAAATGATAAGAGTATAAATTATATATTGACATATATTGAGATCAATATGCACCGATGAATGTAGTTAGATCTAATCAAAGACAATGAATTATTTATTCACTATTAACTGATAAGGGAAAACAAGATAGATGATTCTATTAGTATAAAAGAATCTAATAATATATCCATGATATAGATTGATAAAGACCCTATCTTCATGAATATTCAATGGATGTATATGGAAATCCTAATTGAAGTAAATAAATCTTACCTTACCCAAATTATTTCTCAACCATCTATCCAAGAGGAGATCAGGGAGGCGGAAAGTTATGATCTGGAACTTCAAAAGATGCTGAAACAAGTAAAGTAATGGAATCTAAAAGAGTTCTGCATCGATGAAGATAGTGTGATTTAGTTTGTAACTTGTCTTTGTGTGCCTTCATCACTTGAGATAAAGAATAATCTATTGGATATTGCACATAGATCATCTTTCTCTATCCAACTAGGAAGTACCAATATTTATCATGATCTTCCAGAGCACTTATTATAGAGCAACATGAAGAAGAAGATTATGAAGTATAACTCAAACTAACTAATATGTGAAAAAGGTAAATTAGAGTGATATAAGTCCAAAGTGATGATGCAAAAAATTCCATATATCCATGTTGAAATGGAAGAAAATCACAATGGGATTATTCATTGGTTTGCTGAAGAATATAAAGGAAACAATGATATATGGATTTTGGTGGATTAAATCACCAAGACATCCAAATTTATTACAATTTGGTAATTTTTATCACTGGAACAAATTGCAATGATATATGTAATGGATATTTTGAGGTTACATGGGGTTCCACTTTTGACCATCTCTGATCATGATCCAAGGTTCACATCTAAATTTGGATAAATATTCTACAAGATTTGAGTACTGAATGGAATTTTTTAATATCCTATCAACTCTAACTGATTTCCAATCTAAAAAAACTATTTAGAAACTCGAGGACATACTAATATCATGGTAAATGTAATTCAAATGTGGATGGAATCAACATATCCAATTAGTTGAGTTCTCGTGAAATAATATCTTCAAATCAAGTATTCAAAGGGCTCCATATGAAGCTCTGTATTAGAGGAAATGTAGAACTCAAATTATTGGTATGCAGTTGGAGAAAAATATATAATTTGACATTACCTTTTCTAAGATATTATAGAGAATTTTAAATACATACAAA
Organism: Viscum album; assembly: GCA_963277665.1. Classification (NCBI taxonomy): domain Eukaryota; kingdom Viridiplantae; phylum Streptophyta; class Magnoliopsida; order Santalales; family Viscaceae; genus Viscum; species Viscum album. Next base: position 2,106,710,372 of record OY728137.1, on the reverse strand, counting down.
AACATATAAAATATTTATAGAGTCAAAAAAATATGTATGCTAACAATCATTGATGGGACTTGGAATTAGAAGTTAGAGAAATTTATTTCCTTCAAATGTCACCATGTAAGATATTAAATCAGTTTTTAAAGTAAGGGAAGATTTCCTAGAGGTATATTTTACCATTTTAGATCCTTTATCACATATGAGTTGTAGAATATAGGCTCTCACTTCCACCAAATATGGATCAAGTTCATGATGGGTTCCGTGTATCTCTCTTGGGGAAGTACATACCCAATCCCTCACCTATAATGAATCTGAAGCTGGTTCAACTAGATAATTACCTTTCATTTGAAGAGTATTCGATGAGGATCTTGGATAATAGATACAATATTCTATTGAATAAGACAACTCATCTTGTAAAAGTGTTGTGGAGTAACCATAAGTATGAAGAGGAAACATGGGAACCATATGAAACAATGAAACAAAATTACTATCACCTATTCTCAACTAAGAATATGAGATAAAATTTTAAGGATGAAATTTTGAAAGGGGGAATAATGTAACAACCCTGAGTTTATAATTTATATTTTTCCCTTGAAATAAATGTGTGCTACAATAATTTATTATGAATATAAATAAATTAAAAATAATTTTTTACTAATAAATATTGTTACATTAATTAACAATGAAACCAATTAAAATTTAAAACATTAAAATTGAAAATAATATAAAATTTTGAAATTTTAAAATGGGAAAGTATGGATAACCCAAATATATAGGGATCAACACCCCCATGGCCAACACTATAGAAAAAAAATATTAGTAAACCAATCAACATCCTAGAAAATGAAAATATAGAAACATGAGAGGAATTGTGTTAAATATTGAGTTAAAGAATAAAGTGGTATTTATAGGAGTTAATCTGACTATTCAAATAGTAATATGACTATTGGAATATTAACCTGGCCATTGGAAATAGTAACATGGCCGTAATGAATAGTAACATGGCCATTGAAATAGAAATTTATCCTATAAATAATTAAATATAACATAAATAATATTTATTATGATAAATATATTTAACTATAAATATTATAAGTCAAAAAATAAAATACCATGGTTAAAAAACTAAAAAATATATTGGCACATTTTTGTTAAACTGAATATTAATGTATTTTGTAAAAATAAATTTTTTTTATATTAAAAATTAAATTTCATATAAAATAAATTTATATATAGAAAAATAATATCATTTTTTCAAATAAAAATTTCAAAATTTTATAAGTGTTATTTTATGGTAATTTTATGAAATACTTTAAATTTTAGTTGAATAGTAAAAATACTGTTTTGACATAACTACTGTATATTAAATTACATTACTAATGATGTAATAATGACATAATCCTTTGTAAAACAGTTTTTGGTCATTATTTGTTTTAGTTCATATATTATTCATTAAAATATAACAAAATTAATTTCCAATCTTAAAAAACACTTTCCTAAACGAAAATTCAAAAGTGATTCGTTAAAATAAAAATTTCTCTTTTTTTTTCATTTTCATTTTTAATAATCTATTGAATTAGAATTAGAAAGCGTATTTAAAGTCTTAAACACATTATATTATGTTTATATATGATTTATATTGTCAAAAAATCACTATTACATGGTTTAACTTTGATATAATATTTTATTCTAAAAATACCCCTCTCTTCAGGTATAAATAACTCATCTCCCTCCCCATGGGAAACCACTCATCCCCCACTCTTAAAATCCTAAACACTATGAAAATCCTTTATCTCAATCCCCTTAGAATCCATAGGGTCTTCTTGGAGTGGTCCAACTCTAAACATCACAGTATGTTTAGTTTCATCCAAGAGAACCTATAATGAGGATTAAATAAGTTTCAATTAACTCATTTTTTTATTTTTTTATTTATTTATTGGAAACCCATTTGAAAAAAAAATCTTATGATATTAATTAGAAACTAATTTATAGTTATATAAATTTTTTAAACTATGTTAATTATTATACTTTTGATATATATAAATCTCTAACTTCTCTTTCCTTCTCTGTCGACAACATCTTGTCAAAGGTCAGTTAACCACACACGGATACATTACCATGTCAATGATTATAACTGCCTTCATGGATATATAATATGGTTTATATGTAATATATTAATATTTAATTACATGTATTAAAATTTTCTCGAAATAATTCTACTCATGTATAAAAACATTTAACAAAATTAGAGAAATTAAATCAAAATAAGAAAATTTAATGAAAACATAATAGAAAACATTTTATTTTAACAAAGAGTGATATAAAATATAATAAAATAATTATAATTGATAAATGGTAGAAAAATGAAGATAATTAATTTTTTTTACTATGTTTTGGTTATCCCATGTTTATTATTCAGGAGGTGGAAAAGAGATAAAATAAAGAAGGAATTATGGTAAGGGGATTGTTGAACCCAATTACATTACTTGGGTTATATTCCCTTACCTAGTATAAATGTTTATATTATGTCTTTAAAATTTCCTTTACCTTTTCATTTGGGTATATACATGTTCCTGCAATATTAGATTTTTTCTAAGAAAATCCTTTTTTAAATGTGACATAAATTTCTAAATCATCGTACATTACTCATCATGAAATGATTCGTGTACACTCAAGAATAATGATGTTTTATGTCCAAGTATGATTTCTCTTATTCATTTTGTAATAAAATGGATTATTCATTAAATTTTTCTATATTTATCTTTATTAGACCCATTCTCATCCTTGGGTTTATTTTAGAACTATTATTGTTATAGATTCTATGAGACATGTATGATTATGAGAATTTATGATGTGAGGAGTGGGCCTAAATTATATAGCCCTTAAATACATTCAGTAATGTGATGTATCTCATTAAATAATTTGAATTATATTTGAACATGATACAATATTTATTTTCAAAATGATTATGTTATGATTATGAACATATGTTATGTGTGAGCATGCTACTAGCTTTGTTCACAACTATATATGGTGGTTGACCACTATTTACTGATGTTTCCTTTTTATACATTTCCACATTCCATGAATTTATCAAATGGTTTCCTCATAATAATGATCATTATCATATGATTATGATATGATGATTATTATTTTTCTCACCCATGTTATATTGATTTATTTACATTATTCCTCCACTTACTAGGATTTTAGCTCAACCCTTTCTTTATTGTATATCCTCAGGTGACTACATGTACTAAGTAGAGGATGATATTTTATAAGGATAAATAAGAATGATTTAAATAATTTTTTATGTTTTTTATGTATATGTGATGTATATCCTAATTTTTCCAAGACACAAAAAATCTAGATCCCGTATTGTAACAATTTTATGTTGTTTATCTTGAAAATGATGTTATAGACATGTATGAAAAATTAGGGTTTCTATATCATGGGTCCAGGAGGTTATGTCCCAATGATAATCACTATGATAGTCATGGTCTGGAGGTAGCTGTAGTTGTGTTCACACTTAATTTATAGAATCATTACCTATTCAATGAGCATTTTTTGGTTTTAGGGGACCATAAGAGCTTGTGAAATGTTTTTTCTCAACATGATCTGAATCTACCTCAACATATGAGGATAAATATTCTTTAGGATTACAATTTGGAGATTTATAAAACCCCATAGAAGGGTAATTTATTTTCTTATTGTTGAGTATGAAGTGTTAATAGGATGTGTATCGGGAGTCTACGGATGTTTGTAAAGGAATAGAGGAGCTTATTGTGATGAAACATGATGTTGGAGAGAGAAGTAGATGATATTGTCTTTATCAAATAACAATGAAGTTTTCATTGATGCAACAAGTGTATGAGTACCAATGGGGAGACTCATAGGAAGTGTTGATGTGTAATCGTGTTTTCCATTGTGAATCTCATAAGGGATGGTCAAAGTTTGGTCAAAACTGGGTTTTGTTCAAGGAAATTATATTTATCCCATAAGTGATGCATGGGGGAGTTCTACATGATTTTCATATCTCACCGTTAAAAGTACAACATTTTGTGGAAAATATGTATCATGTCTTGAATAGATAGCTTTGGTGGAAGGGGATGAATTTGTTAGTAGTGGATTTTGTGGCAAGTTGTTTGGTTTATCAAATGGTGAAAGCAAAGCACCATATTCTGTAAAGTTTGTTGCATTCCTTTGATGTTCCCGTGTGGAAATGGAAGGAAATATTGATTAATTTTTTCAAAGGTTTACCCCGATCTCTGGGAGGTTGTGATGTGGTTTGGGTGATCATGGATCAACTAAGGAAATCATCTCACATTTTGTAGATATGTGAGTCAAGTTCCACGGATTCATTGGAAATGTAGTATGTGGATGATGTGGTTAGAATACATGGGGTACCAGGGACCATCATCTATGATTAAGATTTTTATAAATCCCTCCATCCAATGATAACACAATAAGGGAAGAGACATAATGACCCCATGAGTCCTGCCTTCAGTTAGCCCCTGGTTGGTGACTAACAGCAAGGGCATAAAAACATCATATAATGAGAGGCATTACCCTCTATAATAATTTAGGATTGGGAGATATGGTGAATAATACAAAAAAAAATACCATGACATAATATAAAAAGAAACCAAAACCAACCGACATAAATATATAAATAAAAATGATACTGATAAATGTATCTATAGTAAATTCCAAAAAAAGCTAAAGTAGTGACACAATTGCTATCCAAATGCCAAAGATGGTAATGTCTATCACAGTCTCTGTAAACTCTTGGAAACCTAGAAAAAGTTTATATGAATGGGGTGATCATACAAGTATACTTGGTATAAAAAACAAAATCTCTCATGCACATGTGAAAAATCATACTAATGTACTAATGAGATAATGTAAGAACTAAATAACACATATAGAAGTATACCAATGAAACACAACCATACCATGTTACTCTCACAAAATAACTCAATCCATGTAAAATAATATAATTATAATCAAAATGATAACAGTACCCCACACCACTTTCTTACTTCATCCAAATCCTTTTTTTGATATTTTCTAAGTTCCACTTTAAGGAAAAGTGGGAACTGTACATCACAAAATACATCACAAAAATTAAAAAACTGAACTACATACAAAAACTCACATCCTTCCTTTTTGAAATCCAAAGTGCCATGCCACCACAAGAGATTTGAAATTCAAAAATCATAAACAAAAAAATATTTCCAGTACACATGCCAACCATCATCATTCCGAGTTATTCCAAGTGCAACATCGAGTCACGTAGACACCAAATTGCTCACCAACCTTGATTCGAGCCGATGTCGTAATTATCATCCAGTCACCTCCATCATCATCACTTCATGGAGCCACCACCCTCATCATCACTTGAGCTTCCATCAACAACGTTACTAGAGCTTCCACCGCCATCTTTGCAGTCCTCTTCGCTCAACACCAATGTCCACTTCTTTGACGTCTGCAACCAAATTCACCCTTCACCTTCGACTTCCACTCCACACACAACATAGAAGAACACACACCCCCAAACAAGACACCTTCGGCATCACCAGAATGCCAGAAAAGAAACCAATGTAAGGATCCACCAGTCATGGCTTCATGGACACCCATGCACTCACAAAAACCCCTCTCAACGCCTCCTTAGAAGATATAACGTCAAAGAGACCTAGGAGGGTGTGAAGAACCTCGAAACCATAGAAGAGCACAAGCATCAGGGTCTCCACAGCAAATGCAAGAATTGCCTCCCAGATGTTGTCGACCGCTCAAGCCACACCCTCCAAAACTCCAAATGGACCATCACACTAGACCGACCTAGAAAGGGTGATGGACCTTGAAGACAAGTTAGGGTTGAGCGGACGAAGGAAAATCCATCCAACCCCATCGACGCTAGAACCACACCATCTAAACTATCCCTAGGGACCAAAGAAAACCGAACGAATGACTTAGCTTGCCTCAAACCCCTAAATTCCTTGCACACCACTGAAATAAAACGACGATGCCACCGCACTATCAGCAAGCTACAACGGTGAAAATACCCATGGCGCAGATCGATTTTGACAAAGTGCGCACCCCTGTAGATCCTTCAATCGAAAACATTACCTCCCAAAGCCTCCTTGAACCACCGCAGAAAACCAACCGGGAGATAAGAGAAGGAACAAAGAAGCCATGGAAGAGTAATAGCGGAAGAAACTCACAGAAAAGAAAGACCCCGCCTTGACTATCGGTCCCAACTGATGAATCCATCGCCAGGAGAAGACACAACAGCAAAAAACCAGAACACCGGAGCGGGGAAAACAGGGAAAAAAAGGAAAAAAACAAAAGAGGGAAAGGAGGAGGAAGGAAATCGGGTAGCAATGAGAGAAGGAGAGAAGGGAGAATAGAAGGGGGAAGGGGAGATGCTACCAGAAGTGGCGCAAAGGCCTCCACCTCCCAAATCACCGCCGATGGAAACCCTAGCGCGGGAGGGAGGGGAGAGAAAAGCTGCTCAGAGGCTCTTCCAATGGGATTTTTCTGACCCCACTTTCCTACTGGTATTCCACTCTCACAACCCAACATCACACATACTAATGGTCTCATCTATTATATATACAAAACCACCCCATAGTCACGATCACAACATATCTCACTCATAGACACCTAGGCTCACCACCCCACAAGCATGGTCATATCACACCTTTCCTGGAAACAGCTTTGACACTACCCCACATGCACGGTTATGTCTCACCCAAAAACACATCGGATCTCACAACCATCATCTAATGAACAAACATACCATTGTCCATCATAACATGTGAAATTCCTACATATCTTGGAAGAAATAGATGGGAAGAGTGAGTACCCATCTGTCTATCATCATGACAAGATGTTAGGAAAAACACCCCCCACATGACTATGCGAGTGCTGTCACATATAGATAAACATGGGAGGGGATCATATAGAAATAAAAACAAATATAAAATTATATACATATAGACACACACAGACAAGCCCAACCTACAGGTTCAAAATCGAACACTAGCCAACATTGTCACTTTTTATTTCACCTCTCAATGCATAAAAAACACAACAATACGAAAAAACCCATTTCACATGGATATCCAATTCCATTTAATCATCCAATTATTTTCATTATTTATCAAAAAACACATTTAACCAAACAACCTTTTATCTAAATTTTAATTAAACAATCTCATCTCATTAATGAAACCATTCAATGTAATTTCAATCAATATTAATCTAATATTTATTCCATCACAACCCAAGAATCTAGCACAATGTAACTGACACCTCGACACCCCTGTTTCATCATGGTTTTTGAGGAATGGATGGAATACATATGAAAATATGATTATGGAGGATTTGTATTGTAAAAAATCATTATCATTATATTACTATTTTCACAATTACTAGAAACTTATAATGGTTCCCTCATTCGTAACTGGGTACAAACCTACATTCCAAAGGTAAAAGGTCACCTTGATTTTCAAGCCCGATGACTCTTGGAGACTCACATTGGTCGAGATTATTGGAGGTTGGGAACATTATACCCTTGGGGGGGGGGGGGGGTTATTTCCTAATCCGAGACTCGCTTATAGATTTATGATATGTTCATGAATCTTTTCCTATTACCAATATAGGACTAGTTAGAATAACAAAATGATCATGGGTTAATTCACTTTCATATGAAAAGGACTGGGGTATCATTAGTGAATCCATCTGTATGTATCTGTTGTTATTTATCAATCTAAAATAATGGGTGGTATCTTATATGATGAAGCTATACTACCATGTTCTTTAAAATGTCTTGCAATGTGAGGAGGTGATTCATATTTTGAGGATGGGTTTGATCCATTTTAAGGCATCATATGTATCAAAGTTAATTCATGTATCAAGCAACATGTAGTTTGTTAGACCTGTTCAGTGTAACGTCTTGCAGAGAAGACTTATAATGGTGCTCTGGGACACCAGGTGTTCAAGATAGACTCATAGATGGATATCCTATGACTCCCAATTATGGATAGAATAAGATTTTTATAGTCTTGTTTATTTATAAGTCTACTGATTGATGAGTTAGAGTAATCATCCCCTAGAAATGATTAGTTCATAATAGTCGAAAATGTCATTTTCATAAATCTTATATTGAAACAGGTTTTTATTTTATTTTGATCCTTAGGAAGGAATCATACATATCCTAAATATAGAAGGAATTATAGTTCCCTTTAGTTCATTTGGTTGGGGACTACACTCTGATGTTGAACTAGTCTTTGTAGAGTTTTATGACGTATATGATATGACCAATACAGCTCCCTAAGCCCATGTGAGCCATGCTCATTATGATAAACAAGTGATCTAAGGTGACCAATTTCATTACATGTAGAGATAGGACTTATATACTAGTATTTCCATGGATTATAAATATGTAATGCGATATATGAAGAGGGTCCATACATATCATGAATATGGCTGTAATTAGAGTCATCATAGTTTCTTTGGTCAGGGATTACACTATTAGGATACCCTGGTTTTTCTTGCCTGCATGGAAAGTGATGATTTCCACTTATCTTGATATGTAAGAGAGTATATTCATGGAATATACAATGATAACTAAATTATCCAATTATTATTTGTAAATGACTTCATGTAACCTAGGTATAATATCTGAAGGTTGTCTCCTGATCAAAGATTCCATACCCAAAGGACATCACATGATCTAGGTGGTATGTATGGGAATCCATCACATGGTATAGCTAAATTGTTTAGAGGGTGTTTCATTATTCGACTGACTATCCCTAGTCTCATTCGTAAGAGAGGTATTGACACATATGGACGGTGTCGTTAGAGTCAATACGACATGTCTCGAAGGGTGTCACGTGTCTTGGATAACATCCCTAGAGAGTGTCACAAGATATAGTCGACATGTCTAGAGGGCATCACAGGTCTCAACTAACTTGCCTAGAGGTTGTCACGTGGGATTAGTTGACATGTGAAGATGTTACCATGTGACTCATATGGCATGACTTGGTGCTGTTATATGACTCAAGTGATGTATCTGAATGACATCACAAGGCTTGGGTGATGATCCCAAGGGGGTAGTGTGATAATAAAGTGACCTATCCAAGGGGAACTATTTCAAATTATCTAACATGTACTAGAGGATTTCATATGACCCAAATAGCATGCTGAAGGAACATTGTGATATCTCGATGACATGCCCCTGTGTTGGTATGTGTCTTGGGTGGTTCACGTGAAGAACATGAGGTTCAAAGATTATTTCTCTTAAGTCTTCCACCTTTATTCTTTGTTATAGTCCTTATATCAGAAATACAATTTATTTATTTAGTACGAGTTTATTTTGAGTTTCAATACATCTAGAAGATGTGAAATATATTCTTCACACTTCTTGTATAAAGTTATTCACATGATCTATTAATGATCTTGTGAAGTTCTTTATGCATGGTGTATAATCACTCTAGTAGTTCACTAGTATATTACATGATAATAGAATTTTTAGTCAGGATATTAGTTTCTATGAGAAATCCACTCTAATGATTGGGTGTGCTGATATTACTGGATGATATAAAGACAACCACATTATTTGAGGCTATGGTGGGGGATTTTTTGATATCAACACCCTAATTGTTTGTCGATTTGTGAGGTACATCTATTTTAGATCTAGGATGGTGTTTGAGAATGGTCTAGATTCTCACATCTTTTCAAGACTTTTCTATGGATCACTTCAAGGACTTTTCCTAATTTTCAGTAACAACATGTCCCCCTTATAAATGCCTCCATGATTGGATTACTTATAATTAATGGGGACTTGTTTGATCATGAAGACATGTTGAGGGATTTCTATATTGTCATGTTGACATGTTCGAGGGAGTTTACAAGTTCAAAGTGCTAATTGAAAAGAATCTTTGAGATGCTCGATTCCTTGTTTTATACATTTCACAAGGTGGAGTTGGTTTGTCTGGGGGTCTCCATGATATCATGGTGGCCTATCTTGGAGTCTCATAGGACCATGTTTTAGACTCCCTTAGCACCTCGAAAACATTTTTCAACCATGAGAGATCCAAATTACTCTATTTTTATTCCATTTGTTATATTCAACAAATTTTAGGGATTATGTGAAGTTTTATAAGTGTCGTTGAGAAATTTTTCTCTATTTTTTTGTGATGCTTCAAGTGCTTAATAAAATTAATAAGGGGGTGCATGAGAAATTTATAGATAATACCATATGTTTTTCCATAGGGGAAAAAGGGGGAGAAAAATATTGCATAAAAATACCCAGGGCACTTTGTGTAGTGAGGATAATAATCCAACGAGATTTCATGAGATGAGACAGACATGTAAACAGAGTCTTGTGGTGTCTTGTGAGCCATCAGGGACGTGCTTCATGAAGTTTAGAGACTGTGAGAGGTTCCTGCCTCCTCCATTTTTCCTTTGTTTATTTTCTACAAAAGACAACAGTTGTGTGAGATTTATAAGAGGTTGTCATAGAAAATTATCCTTTCGATTGGTGATGAGTCACATGATGTTAGTGAATGTAAGTGGGCTTTTCCATTTGAATATTTCCCACCATATTTTCAAAGGATTATCATTATAGATTGTCAGGTTCTTGATTCTAACAAATCACATGGCCTAGGGGAGCTTATTAAACTACCACTGTGTGGCCACTGGTTGTCTAAAGCATGTTCATAAACGTAGGAGGGATTATTGAAAGGGGTTCCATGGGATATATTTTAGGTTGTGTGTTGCATGTGGATTGATATTGTGACCTTATAATGGTTTTGAAATTGTCGGTCATTTTATGTCTCACACAATCAGTATGTCTCAACCAAATTCTTTTTATTTTTCATTTACATGGAAAATAATAACGATATTCATGTTTTTATAACTTTTAGAACTTTTCGATTCTCATTTGGTAGGTGTCAAAAAATGCCCCCTCATGAGAGATGTTTTTGGGGAAAAGGGCTTGGTTCTGAGGAAAGAAAATTCCCACAAGAGTCTTTAGAGATGTCTCAAATCGATGTCTTGGTGACATTTGGTATATCGTACAATTCTTGTTAATTTGTGGAACACACTATATATTGAGGGATGGAGGGAACATTTATCCACCGAACACCATTTCTCAAGAGATCTATCACCTTGCCTCCATCGTATAGTCCTACCGGATGACTGTTCCATGAATCTTAGTCAAAAGACCTAATTGAAAGACTCAATCACATGATCTGTCCCATAATATCTCTTTTTCACAAGAAATTCTCAGGTACGAATTTGAACCATACTTCAGTAATTATTTTGAACTTTGACAATGAGGTACTATGATTGTCTTGAGGGTTTTTTGGGGTCTGATAGATCGATCATTCGATTGACTAATTATCATGAAATTCACATGAACATATCTAGGTAATGTGATCATGATTCTCCAAAGGGGTTGTGGGATTCCACAATTCCCTATGGTTGTTATCTGACCGGCGACAGCTTTGGAGGTTTGGAGATTTGAAAACCCTTTTTGGTGATTCAAAAATGCATTGCTCATTCATGTGATACACATAATGATGTCTAGATTTTAAGTCATTTTTCTTGACAGGATTTCATATTATATTTTTATTTCATATGTGACATACCTATTTTTAGATGGCTTTTGGTTCTAAATTTTTTTACCCTAGCTGTAACCAATCTAAGAGATATGATTGGTCGGAATTGGAAAGCTGATAATTGATATTGTGTGGATTAAGATAACAATGTTTTAAAGAAGTAAATTTCATATGAGCTCCAAATTTACCCGTTATCACACAAACTACCTCTTTACTGGTTTGGTTTGATAGTTAAAACCATAATTCAACCTTTGGATTTCAATCTTCTATCCCATTGGGTGTTAGATTCTTCTAACTATTTTAAGACAAAAATTGCTAAGGATGGTTGGCTAGTTATGGACTGACCCCAAGGTTTATCTTATCTATTAGAAAACTCACCTATGGTTCTAGATGGTTGTGAATTCACCCCTCATAGTTATTAGAGTATGCTTTCCTCCTATATGAAAATTTTGGGAAGAGGATGGTACTCGAAATGGGATCCCCATCCTGGTGGTAATTTCTCCGATGAGTGGGAATGGACCTTCTAGGTTAGGTAAGGCTTCTTGGAGTTTTCTGATTATTTATACAAGGATTATATTTATGATTCCATGTGGACTCCATGTTCATCATCTATCACCAGTCTGACCTCCTTCAAGATATGATCAGTAGTTAGTTCCCAAGAACCAACACATTTTATTTGTCCCATGGGGATGTGGGTGTCATCTTATGAGACATCTATCTATTGGGTGGAATTATTCCCCTTGATGAAATGTCTGATGAGTTTATCCTAACTACATATTTATGTTATGATACCTCATATACTCTAGTATTGTTAGGATACAAGCTTATTATTGTTAAGAAGAATCAAAAAATAGAGATGAATATGTTCTTTCTTATCTCTGTCAAAGACTGGATAAATATTTTCCTTTGTTGAAATGGAGACCAGACAACTGTTATACATCCTCATCGGTTATATTATCACACAATTCTATGATAGTGACGGCTCATATTGGCTCATTTTATAAGCTGGCGATAAAAACTTGTGGGTATATGTTTTGAACACAGATCTCTCTCTAAGCCTTATACTGGAAACATTTAAGACTTTGTTTTGGAAAGGGTGGATTTTACAATATGGGGATGCATGATCTGGGATCGTATTTAGAACATTTTTTATGAATGTATGAATTTTAGAAGGATGTAATCTTAATTTTGAAGTACTATTCCTTTCACACATTTACCAATTCCAGGGAAATATTCCACAAGGTAGAACCCCTTATAGGATTAGCAACCCTCTACAGTTTCTTTTTGGATGGATAAGGGATCACTTTAATTAGAATGAATATTAAAATTCTAGTTGTATCCCTAATTATTCATCCCACATAATAAAATTAAATATATTAGGTTTCAGGGCCTTCTCTCTAAGCACTGATGAGGTTAAAGACACATTAAGACAATCTAGAAGCTTTGATTTTACTCCCTTTCTCACACTGACTATACAAATTATTGATCAATGTTCCAGTTTCCATGATGCAAGTACATATATGATATCTATTTGGGATGAGGTTATCATATCCAGAGTGGATTATCTAGTATCTATGAACCTCAAGAACCTTATCAATTCCCTCTTCAGTTAGGATTCATTAAAAGGATCTCCCCACTTTCTTTGGACAATATTCAAGGGGAGAAACATCCTAGATTCATCCACCAATTTTGGAAGATTCTAGCACATGAAGATACTAAGGATGATATAATACATTAATCTACTGATGCTTCCACATTCCTTACCCATGATTATTTCAAAGCATGGGTAGAATCTTACCAAGGTGGTGTTCTATGCTTACTTGTCCGTCATGTGGACATACGTTTTTTCTTCACAAACCCCTCTATTTTTAGAAATAATGGAGATGATTGATGATCTAGGTAAGAAGTTAAGGAAGTGGCCTCATTCTAGTAATGATTATTCAGATGGTGAAATAGACTCTCCTGAGGAATTTTGTCATCCCGCATAGGCTACAGATGATACATATGTTAAGAAAAGAGCACACGAGGTTTCTTATTCTGCATCCCTACCGACTCAATTGGTTATTCCCCCACCTATTGTTCCAATATCATCAGTCAGAGAGTCTTTTATTTAATATAGGTTTATTTTGAAATAGAACCATGATTTTATTACTGATACTCCCTTTGAAATATTTTGTGACCAAGGATACTACATCCCTAAATTATTTTAAAACTTTGGGGAAAGTGGTTTTGATTGGAAACCATTGTATGATACCATGATTAAAGTCATCTCAAATCAGTGAAGTCTAGAAATGCTTAAAATATATTTTAGTGATATTGTATATGATTCTTCTCATGTTAGAAAGATGAAAGTGATGTCACAGTCCCTGGAGTTGGGACGTCAGTTGATATCTAAATTTCATGCTCAGATGGATGTCGGGACTACATAGATATGGATATGTGAGAATATTATTTCACATATGTGGTTTGATATTTTGACAACATCAACCTCAATGGATACTTCTTAGAAGATTATTGAAGAGTTGACTAATTTTTTTGAGACTCCCCATCCCGGGGTAGAAGTAGAGGAGGTAGGGAGAGTGACACTCCAGCATTCATTTGAAACTTCCAGCCAGAATCTTATCAATAATTCCATCACATCTGATCAATTGTTATCATAGTTCTACGTTTTTTAGGAATTCCATTTTTATTAGACTTCGAAGAGACTCCAAAATGTGGATATTCCTAACTCCTTTTCACACTGTGAATGGTTGAATGTCTGGAACCTTATATACTACTATCCATTTTTCCTTCCTTCACAACGTGCATGATATTTCATTGCTACGATATTGTGAGAATCACTAATGCTACCCATCATTTGGATTTATATTAAATGAACAAGAATTCCAAGAATTTAATATTGAAATTACAACATATTCCCTTGGAGATATTGTTTTGAATTCCCACCAACATGAGATCATTTATTGATAATATGTTCCAGTTATGTTGAAATCACTCAATTTGTAGAAGGATAATCCATTAATATATATTTCTCATAGGGAGAGTTATATACCTTTTACTGAATAAAATAGGATTTTTTAGAGAAACGTGAGAGTGCTAAGTCCATATTGTGGTTCTTAAAATATTTTCATTATTATAGAACACATTTATGTTGTGTTGTAGTTTAGGATATTTTAGCTTATACCTTATATCACTTTAGTATAGGGTCCTTTATCATAGAACTTCTATCATTTTAGTTTATGTTTTTTTAGTATTGTCCTGATATCACTACAGTTTATGGTCATTTAGATCAGTCATGATATAGCTTTAGGTTAGGGTCTTTTAGCTCAGACATTCTATTTCTTTAGTTTAGGTACCTTTATCTTGGGCATGATATCACTTTAGTTTAGGGTCTTTTAGTGTGGTTATGATATCATTTTAGTTTAAGGTCTTTTAACTCAAACCATATCTCACTTTAGTTTAGTGTATTTTATCTTGGACCTTATGTGGTCATGGAATATGCTGAAGACATGCAATGAGTAGATCAGACACACTGAGGTGTTGAGTACTCTCGGATCGATGTTAGGGGTCACAAGGTTCAGAATGTCCTTTTTTCAGAGTGACACATTTTTTTGAGGACCATATGTTCATATTCATGAGCCATAAGCATGCATTCATATCAATGAAAAGGGTCCTTGAAGTCAAGTTCTTTCTCAAAGGCCATGAAGGATTTATTGAGCTAATACTGTTGAGGAAAAAATACAAGGGATAGTAGGTCCTCTTGAATAGTTTCAATGTGGGTGATATAATTCATAAATCAAAAGGTTAAATCGTGAATATGAGATTGATTGGAATTTTGGGGAGGACCTGTAACACTCTGGGGTGTCGAGTTCCATCGAACTATTTCTAGGGATCACAAGGATTAAAGTTCCCTTCTTTTACAGACTAGATTTCTTTAGTTGGTGGTTCAAGGCCCTTACACATCAGTATCATGGCCTTAAAAAATATGATCTAAACTTTTTACTAAGGGATATGAATGATTTATAAAGACTCAAACGTCCAGATGATGAGGTTGGGTATAGGAGGAAAGCTATCCAGGAAGAGTTCTGGAACCCAAGGGAAGTTTAGAACTTGATTATGAATCTTATTACTTGTGAACTATGTTTTAGAATAAATAGGTTTGGGTCATTAAATGGTTGTGAATGGAGTTTATCATTACGGTCTTTCTAAATAGTACAAAACACAGTGATAAAACATTGAGGATGTCGAATCTATTCAGATATTTTGTTATGGGGATTTTAAATCACGGTCCAAAGTGCTCAGATTGGGATGATGATGTGGGAAAATCATATTAGGAATATTTCATCCATACAGAGATATTTAGTGCTTCCACAATGATGTTTGGTATTGTAGGTATTGGAATTACCTTTTTGAAGAGTGACGTATTTGGTTGAAGACCATTGGTGTATATTCATGAGGCATAGGAATGCATGAATAGTTAAGAAAAGGGTACCTAGATTTTAGATATCATTTTTATAGTCCATGGAAGTGTGATCTATGGAATGTGTAATATCCAAATTGGGTTTGAACACCCTAAAGGTTTTTTCCCTATATAGAAAACATATTCTCATAGTGAGGAGATGTAAAAAATAATTTCTCTAAATTTTTCCTCAACCTGGGGGCCTAGATAACATTTCATGGATTTTACTATGGATAACAATTAGGCCCTATGAGCCTTATTCCTTATTTATTTATGCCCTAATTTTTTCCTAATCCATGGTGATGAAGAGGCCAGCAATCAAATACGTGAATTTTTCTTAGATTTTCCTTTGTGTTCATTTAACTAGAAATGTTTTTTGTCTATTTTACTAGTTGTATAAGGTCTTTCAATTTGGACCATTATAGGAAAGTGTTTAAGGTTGTACAAATTTGAACACAGTGAATGAAGTTTAAGGTCATGGATCACATGAACCTAATACGAGAGATGCTACAAAAAAGCCTAAATAGGACTCCCATAGTCAGGAGAACTACAACATCCTTTTAAAAATGAGATGGAAATGTAGTAAATTAGGGATTGAGGTTCTCAGGTTATGAGTAATGATATGGGAAATTTATATGGGGACAGGTTCAAATCAAACTAAGGTGTTGGGTTTTTCCTCGATGAAATCAGGCTCACAAGAATTATAAAGACCATTTATATTGGGCCAAGATATCACTAGTTAATGGGTATCAAACCCTTTTACATAAATACCAAGGATGAACTGAGATATCTTTCTTTTTCAAGGGATATAAAAGGCTTGAGGAAACCTGAGGTACTCATGAAATGAAGTGTGGTCCATATATTTGTGGGATTTAAAAAAATGATTGAAGCACTATGTTCTCTAGTTTACTGAGGTAAGGTAATTGTGGTCCTTTGATAAGGAATAAAAATGGGTGAGGATCTACATAGTTTATCATCATGCAGTGGGGAAATTTTCCATGCATTTTAATGTCATGAAGTACATAAATTTTCTGTGATGTTTATCATCATGCGGTAATGATGTATTTCCATGTAGTTTACCATCATGCCGTAAGGACGTATAAATCAACATGAGTGGATTGAAATGTTGTAGTCGGGCCCAAGGATGGAATTACTCTCATCACTATGCATCTCATGGAAATGAGAATCAAACCACAAATAGTTTTGAAAAGCTGTGTAGTTTAACATCACACTGTGAGGATGCAGATTCCCTAATGAGAAATTGTGGTATCATGGATGGGACCATGAATGGAATTATGAGTGTCACTACATATCCCATGAGGATGGTAATCAAGCCACACATAGTAATTATTGGAGTTCCCTTTGTAGTTCTAACTCATAAATAAAGATATGGAATATTTAAATTGGTTTGATGTGACTAGGCTCAGTGTTGGAAATCTAGACGTTGATAAACATGCCCTAAGGACAAGAATCAACTCCTACACAGTTCTTGAGTGGGAAATACTCTACTAGGGTCTAGACCACACGTAGAGGGTGGAATTATTTCTTCTCATTGTAGTACTCGGGACGGAGATTAAAGACCCAGGTGTCATTACGTATCATTTAATGATAGGTTTCATGCCATATTTAATTATTAAGGTACCGTTCAGTTTAATGTCATGTGGTAAGGATGAATATAATCCAAAGAGAAAAATTGGTGATGTTGTTAATAGGCCCAAGGATGGAAGTATGGGTGTGTCTATGTATCTTATGAAAATGAGAATCCTGCCACCCATAGTTCTGGACGAACCATGTAGGTTAACATATTGTGGTAAGGGCGTGGGCTCCCTGACATGAAGAGGGATAGATTGGATAGAATTTTTATGATGACCAAAACTAACTTTAGTTGTCCTTTGGGGTGAGGTTCCCAGGACTGTGTAGTTACATGTAGTGAATGGGACATTAACTATAAATTTTAACATCATATAATGAGGAATCATGGTATACATTTTACAGTCCTCTAATCAGGACCAAGAATGGCTCACCGAAAGATGTTATGTCATTTCTTGTGTAGGTAAGGCCTTACTAAAACTCTTAATCCCACATGATCGATGCTTGGTGTCATGAAAAATGAACGACAAGGGATCCTCTCACCATGTAGAGTCATTTAAGTGCAGTTCAAGGGAATATTGAATCATGTGGTGGGTAGACCACAATATAAGATCGAGGTGTCCCTATATATCTCATTGGAAATGAGAATCAAGATATATGTAGTTATATTAAACCAATGCAGTTTAGATTTATATGGGAAGGATGTTGGAGACTCGATGTGAATGAATATGGATATTTTTGAACTGTGAAATTTTACATCATATGGTAAGGACATAGATCACCTGATGTGAAGGAAAAGAGAAGTTTTGGATCCTTACAATTTTATATCATGTAGTATATACATTTTCCTTGTAGTTTAATGTCATTTGGTTTGGAAATTGGATCAACCAATGTGAAAGAAAATTAATCTTATGGTTGGGCTTGAGAATAGAGGCTTGGGTTTAACTACGTATCTCGTAATAGAAGGAATCATGGAATACATAGATCTTATGGAACTGTGCAGTTTGACATCCTGTTGCTAGGATGAACTCTATAAATCTTATCTTTATGTGGTTAGGATTAATTTAAATATTTTAATGTCATATACTTAGGATGAATGAAGGGGATTACTTTAATGTGGATTTCCACCCACTGATAGTTGTGAAAATTAATTCTTGAGAAATCTAACATTGGTTGGTTGTGTTAAATAATCCCCATCCATGGTACCCTATGTTTAGGTTCCATTATGATAATATTTATGTATGAAATAAGGCCCTCCCCACATTGGTTCTTGTTTCTGGTGTTTCTATCTAGGTATAATCCGGGTTATGAGAGCCAACACCAATTCTCCTTAGAATAATGAACCTAGGAAATCCTTTTTTTAATGGCCCATGCCATCTGATCCTGATGAACCTCCAAGTTGTGTAGTGTTTGAAATATTTCCTCATATAGTCATTCTAATTCACTCAGCCACTTTTGTTATTGTTCACCATCTGATAGTTTCCCACTAATGGTCATTCAGTGTGGAGATAGTTGGACCTCAATTAATAATGTTGTAGCATTATTTTAAACCAACGAGTATGGTGTTTCCTGTGTGGATGTACACATGATGGTACAATAGGACCATAAAGCATGGATAATCTTGTCTTGACTAGACTTATTATCCTTGTTCACCATCTTCTTTATTATATTTGAGAGAGTCTTATTTAAGGCCCCTATATATCCATTTGTTTCAATATTATAGCAAGATGAGTGGTTTTACTCGATATTATACTCTTGATATAGTCTCTTTAATTATGTAGAACATAAGTTGGTGCTATTGTCCATCAATATTGTATGAGGGATCCCAAACGTGGTGATGATATGGAACTTTACAAAGTTAATGATATTCTTTATCCCCAATTCCTTGAGAGGTTTTTCCTTATCCTTTTTGTAAAATATGTTAGTAGCATTAAGTATTTACTTGAACAGGTCATATGCGGATGGGGGATATGGCCCCACAACCTCAATTCCCCAAATGTTAAATAACCAGGAATATGTTTCTTGTATGTAGAAATTCTAGTGGTTGATGGATAAATTTTTCATGGAGTTGGAACACATGAAATTTATTGGTGAATGCCACATAGTTCTGTATCATGGTTTTTTAGTAATATTCCAACCTCCTGATTTGGTGGGAGGGCCTGGTTCTAGACTGATGGGCACCATAAGAACCTGCGTGGACTTCTTCCATGATGGAAAGAATCACACCTACTATTCATATGGGAGTATTCAATAAAAGGTTCTTTTGTAGATGTATTTCTTCTCATTTGGACTATCTCGTAGAGTGAAATTTGTTTTCTGATGCTAAATATATTCCCCTTTAGCATGATCTGTTGGGAGAATCCTATTTTAGAGATAGCCAATTATAGGATCCATCTATCTAAGGGTAGTAATTACCTCATCACACTCTAGAGTGGTGATAACCTAATTTATGTATTCCATATCCTATATGATGATCTATGTGATCATTATTTGATGTGTGATACAAAATATTTCTTCCCCACAATTAGGTTCAACCAAAATGGTGGCAACATTAGCGTGTGCATTGGTGTGAGCATTCTATGATTTGGTAATATGATGAAATTTGGGATCCAAAGGGAATTTTTCGATCAATCTCCTGATGTGTCCAATAAGAGGGGATCATTCTTCTTTATTAAAGGTATATTCATCATTATTCTTCTTTATCACCAATTTCTAGTCCACTTTGATATTTAGGTAGAATATGTATATCTATATGGATAGTGGGGATTCGGTAATGGGGGATTGATATTTTTCCTCATTATTTGTGCATACTTCAGATTATAAGAAAAGGTAGGGAATTTTTTTTGTCTAGTGTGAAAAATAAAATTCCTAGACTAACCTGATTGATCTTCATTTTATCCATCCTTGTACCGATATGGATCCATTTGTCACCATTAAAGTACATATCTGATGTCTAGAGAGTGTCATTTGCATAAAATACCTATTCATCTGGAGGCTTGGTGACCTCAGATGTATTTTTCGGGGTAGGATGCGCTATAAAACAATTAGCCAGGGATTTCCCTTTCACTAAATTTTGTTATATGAATTGAATGACCTATTATTTTAGAATGAACACCCATCAAGAAAAGTGTCTAGTAAACATATAATAGAAAATTATGTTGAGTGGATCAATATGAGAGACCAAGAGAATTTTTTGGTGCTACAAATAATGCCTCAACTTTTTCACTGTAAAGACGAGTGCAATGTAGTTCTTCTCAACATTAGAATATTTTGTCTCAGTACCTAGCATATATAATGACAACATAATTTTACAGTTAGTCACTCTAAAGGAATCTGCATAACTTAGGTAGAATATTTGATGACTGTCACATGATCAAAGATGACTTGTCCAAAAGAAAATACAAGTTATAGGTGCTCTGTCCTAAAAGCCATCACATGACCTAGATAAATTTTCTAGAGGGTGTCGCATGATCCAGCTAACATGAACTAGTTTCATTTGAAAGCGTTATCTTTAAAAATTTGTGGTGTATCATTAGAGTCAATAAGACATGTCTTGTAGGGTGTTACATGTCTTAGCTAACAACCACGAAGTGCCTCACGAGACCTAGCCGACATGTCTAGAAGGCATTGTGGGTCTTTTATATCCTTCTCAGAGGGTATCACAAGGGATTAGTAGACAAGTGAAGATACTACTATGAGACTAGAATGACATGAATTGAAATCATTATATGAGTTTGGAAATGTATCTAAAGGATGTCACCAGGCTTGGGAAACAAGCCCAAGGGGTCTAACGAGACTAAAATGGCATCCCCAAGGGGAACCACATGACTTTATCTGACATGTCATGAGGGATTAAATGTGTCCCAAATTGTATACTAAAGGAGTTTCACTAGAGGTTCAATGAACACGTTTTTTTAAATCTTCCAACTGTAGTCTTTGTTCTTTCTCTTGTGTCATGAATTTATTAGATTTATTTAGTAATAGTTTATTTTTAAGTCCCATGTTATTTGGATGATGTGAAATTTTTTCATCATACATCTTTAAAAAAATCCTTTGCATGATCTATGAATGATCACATGATGTTCTTTATGCATGGTTCCTAATTAGTCCAGTGGTTCTCTAGTATATTACCTGATAAAAAACTTTTCAGTTGCGTGATTAGTCAGTCCATGAAATCCTCTCTAATGCTTGGGTGTGTTGATGTTACTAGATGAGGGAATGCCAAAATACTTCCATGAGGCTAGGGTGAGGGATTTATTAGTATCTTCACCCCAATTATTTCCTTTATTTTCTAGCATATCTGGCATTGATCTTGGATAGAGTCTATGAAGGGGTCTGGTGTCACCTATCTTTAGAATCCTTTTTTGAAGATCACTCTGAGGGAATTGCTTGATATTTAGTTACAAAAATTCTCTCTCACAAACAAACCTACTATCAGATTATTTATAATTAATGGGGACTTTTTTTATCACACGATAATATTTAAGGATTTCTATATTATCATATTGGATGTCCAAGGGCCTTCACGAGATCATAGTTCCTATTGAATGGAATCATTGAGATGCTTGATTCGTTTCCTGGGACATTTCACGAGATAAAGGTGGATTTTTTGGTCTCTTTGAGATCAGGGCGACTCATATAAGAATATCACGGGTCCGTGTTGTGGACTTCTTTAGCATGCCGTAAACATTTTTTGACAGTGAGTGCTCCCACCTCCTCCGTTTTTATCCATTTTTTATTTGTCAAATTTTATGGATTATGAGAATTTTATTAAGTGTCATTGAGGATATTTTCTATTTTTTGTGATGCTTCACATGACCAATAAGGATCCTATGGAAGTGAGTGATAATTTCATGTACAAACCATCCATTTTTATTTAGGGATCCAAAGTTAGAGTTAAAGGTCACTTATACATAACTGGGGAAATTTGTGTGGCGAGGATAACATGTAAATAGATTTCATGAGAATACGTAGAAATTTAGTCAAAGAATCATGGTGTATTTTGAGTCATCAGGGATGTGTCACATGTTGTTTTATGAATGTAAGTGTTTCCCACCTCCTCCCTTTTTATTTTCTATGTTTATTTTTAAAACTCATAAAGGGTCATGTTAGATTTATGGGATTTTGTCATAGATAATTATCCTTTACATTGGTGATGATTTTCATGATTTTAGTGACTTCTAAATTCTTATACCATTTGAATATATTCCTCTTTAGTTTGAAAGGTTTGTTAGGTTGGATTTTTAGGTTCTTACTGCTAACAAACCCTATGGACTAGGGAGCTTATTTGGGTACAACCGTGCGACCACTGGTTTTCTGAAGCACCTTCGCAAGTGTATGAGGGCTTATTTTAAGATATTTTGTGGGATCTGCTATATATTATTCACTAAATTTGTATTATTTTTATGACCATATAATGGTCATGAGATTGTGAGTTCTTTTAAAGATCATGTGTTCTGCGGGTCTCAGTCACCTTCTTCTTATTTTTCCTTTGTGAAGAAATAATACCCATATTCAGTTATTTATTCCTTTGTGAATTTTCTGATGCTCATTTGGTTGGTGTTGAAAACCCAAAAGCACAAACAAATAAATCATTTTACCACCCAAAAATAAAAACCAACAATCCACCTCCCTACCGCAAAATCATAGAAAAAAGATCACCTCGCCACCCTAAAAGCATGACCAACAAACCATCATAACCACATGACCTAACCACCAAACAATCGAATAGCACTACCCCAAAAGAACAACGTCACATCACAATACATCAAAATCCACATGAACTATTTACAAGTGGATTGTATCACATTCCAAATTATTTTAGGGGTGTTATCACATAATCCATAATCTTGGGGAAAAATTTTCATTAGAAAAATATATGTGGTTAATAAATTTCTATTTTAGGTTTATATCACTAAAATAAAAATAGGTACAATAGTCAAAAAACATATCATCCAAAACAAAAAATACCCCAACAACAAAAAATATTTTGTGGTCCATCATGGTCATACAATCATAATATCACAATAATAACAAAACACTAAAAACATTTAAATCAAACCCCTTTACCGTTCAATTTAAATTTAAATTTTTTTTATCATTGACTAATCCATTACAACCATAACCTATATGTAAAAAAATTAAACCCCTCCCACATGATGCACAATAAAAAGAAACCGAGGATTTTCTACCTTAAAGAAGATTTTCTAACTCGCTACACACCACATGGAGAAGAAGAAGGCCCTCAAAAAACAACTGTGCCATGATAAAATTATAATCAACCCACACTACACCCAAAAGCCACCAAAATATTACCCAAATCACAACCAAACCAAAAAACACTGATGAAGTGAGACTCTAAAGAATAAAAAATGGGAACAGATGAGAATGAGAGGTGACATCACCACAAATCAAAGATGTGAAGTCAAGAATCAATCCCAACTGAAATAAATCTCAAAAAACCTCAAGGGAAAATCGTCAGACAACTAGAATGCGGGAGAGAATAGATTTTGGGAAAACCCAAGAACTGTATAGATTTATAACTTCACTGCATTAGGGATTTACATGATTTTTAATCCCATTTTATTTCATGTAATCCTAGGGGCTCAGTTTTACTAAAAACGGATCTTCTTTTTTATTATTTAACCCTAAAAATATACAAATCATGTAACACCCCAAAAAACAATCATTCATAAGACGTGAGTGACACTTACATGACTTGTATGATTTATAGGGCATGTATTCTCCATGATTATAGAATTTAGCCACCAAACTCTTCCAGGCCCACTCTAGTCCTCATCCTAGATCCTCTAACACTAAAATGAGGCAATGTAATATGTTTGAAAGATATGGACCATTACATAAGATACCTATCAAACAATTTTTTTCCTTCAGAATACAAAACCAATATCAAGAAGAAGGGGGTCCTAAGAAACACCCTGTGAGATTCATTTTAAGGATCTCATCATACCTCATACTCTATGAGCACCTAGACATGAAAAACCAAAAAACCACAAAAAATCTCACACCACCTCATCACCATAAACCAAAAAATAATATCCTCCCACACAACCAAAAACCGTATCCTCCCACATAACCAAAAAACATCTCCTCCCACATTTTCACACTACCACACAACCCCCACACTACCAATAAATCAAACTTCTCCAAACACACAAATTAGGGAATTTTTTCTTCTACATTAAGATATTATCTTCTCTGGGTAGCATTGACTCACCCGCGTGGGTTTAATCACACCACAATTAATTCATCTCAATTAAGAATTAGGTCCTCTGAATTTCATATGTTGTTAATTTATCACACATCAAACAATAATCATCAAAAAATATGGAAAACAACTCATCATAAAAAAAAGTTTAAACAAAAAATACCAAAACTAAATAGAGAAAATAAAAACTAAAAAAAACTCCTGGTCCTAGGTGTGCATGTACATTTCTCACTCCTGATTACTCTCCTCCATGAAACCATGCCTCCAAAACGCACAAACCAAATGAATAGTATGTCCATGTACTGTCTTCTCATGAAAATCATGGATCTCTTCTGGCCGCTCAATGACTGGCATGTCATCCTTAATTTCCAACTCTCCCTATTCAATGAAATGGGAGTCACATGAAGATGCTAATGAAGTTGAGAGGTCTGGAAGACATTGTGAATCCTCTACATCCACATTGGAATCTCTAACAAATACACCACCACACTAAATATTCCCAACACCTCAAAGGTCCCAAAAATCCTAGGAGAATTATTACCCTCTCTAGCAAACCTCCATTTCCCATGTTGGGGGGACACCTTCAAGAACACGTGGCCCCAAACCTCGAACTCCAATGGAATCCTCCTAAGATATTAATAATACTTATTCAGATCTTGTGCCAATTTCATGCTCTTACAAGCAAGATGAACATTATCTATCAAGATCTGCACCATATTTGGACCAAGAACTACTACCTCGCCACCCTCTGTCCAACACAATAGAGAATGAAATGACCTCCCATACAAATCCTCAAACGGAGCAATGCCAATGAAAGTGTGATATATATTATTATATGAAAATTAAAAAAGTAATGTTTTATATACACGATCCACCAAATTCCAAGATGCACTCTCACAACATATCCAAAAATTTATGGTAAATCCATTCCATCTACCAGTATTTCATAGGGGGCAATCAGTGCTGAGGTGTAACTGAGTGCCAAAAGTATGATAAAATCCTCTCCAGACTTGTGAGGTGGAACAAGTGTCCTAATCTGAGACAATGGACCTCATAAATCAATGAAATTGAACCACATTATACACACACCTTTTTTCAAAAGCATTCACTACACCAAAATCCTTGATTACTATGATGCGGTTCGATTTCACCATCTTATACATGATCACACAGATAGAATCACAACCTCCCCAAGCTCATGGTAAAATTTATATGAAATCCATTGATATTTAACCCCATTTCTACTTAGAATAATCCAAATTCTAAAACAAACTATCAAGAAAATGATGCTCATCCTTTACCTACTGGAAAATCAGGCACTTTTCCACAAACTCCTCATGTGCCCATTTCATCCAAGGGTATAAAAAACATATCTTTAATTCATGGTAAATATTGAAAACTCTAAGGTGTGAAACCAATGTTGATCTATGAAACTCATGAAGGACACCCTCATGAATCACTAATTGAATAAAAAACCTCCCACAAAACAAAACATGGTTCTGAACATCCTTCAACCATCCTTGGAGAATCACCATGGCCAATAGGATCACATATCACCACTACCACTGAGTCCCCCGACTCAGACTCCACCATATGCTGCATCAGAGAATAATGAACCATCATATGAAATAAGTATCCTATACCACTATCCACCCTTTCATATATGTGAAAGGATTCCGACTCCTCCATCGCTCTCCACGAATCCCCACACTTCTAAAAAACACCATTCCACAACCTCCTTCTCAAATAATTGGCCAAAAAATTCCCAATTCTAGAGGTGTAGGAGATCTAAAAATCATAATCTTGAATTAATCCGTCCACCGACATCATCACATGTTCAGATCACACTGAGAAAAGATTTACCAAAATCTCTTGTGATCAGTGAATACCACTATGTTCTCCCTAATTAGGTAATGCCTCCACAAATTCAGAATAAATACATCCCCTTGAAGCCCCATATCATGGGTGGAATAGTTACAATCATGGGGAAATAATGGCCTAGACCCATAAAAGATCACTAATCATTGATTTATTAACACACATACCAGGATCAGATAGTAAGAATCCCAAAAAGCCTCAAACATCACACCCTACTAAGGAAAATTAAGAACTAGATCACTGAACAACTTCCCCTTCAGGTAACCTAATGCTACCTGTAAAGGATCATTCCAAAAAAAATCTTAGTACTTCCTGGTCAATGATGTAAATGGTGACCATAATTGATAGAAATAAAGAACAAACCTCTAGTAATAGATTACCAGACTAAGAAAACTAAGAACCTATGCCACATTTTTCTGTGCCTCCCAAGAAACAATGAATTTGAACATTTATGTGTCCACTATCACACCCTATTGAGACACCACATTTCCATGTAAATTCGCATATCATATCTGATAGTTGCACTTGAAAAAATTTCCATACAACTAGTGGTGTAGAAGAACTTGTAATATAGTTCTGGGATGATCGACATGCTCATATTATAACATTGAGTAGATCATGATACCATTAATGAATATATTGATGAAATAGTAAAGTAAATCAAGAAACATGGAGTTCATAATCCCCATGAACATTTCTAGTGCATTCATAATAGAAAATGATATAACTATAAACTCAAAGTTCCCATACTTACATATGAAGGAATTATTTGGGATATATCCCCCATTATTCCTCAGTTGGTGATAAATAGACCACTGATCAATCTTTGAAAACCAAATCAACCCTCTCAACTGGTCAAAATGATCATCAATCCTTAGAAGAGTGTAACAGTTCTTGAACACCACCAGGTTCAACCTATAATAGTCTATGAACAACCTCATACTACCGTCTTACTTTTGGAGAACAACACTAGAGAACCCCATAATGAAAAGGTAGCATGGATAAAAAAATTATTCATAAACTCATCTATCTGATTCCTAAACACTCACAACTCAGAATTTTTCATCTGATATGGAGTCATAAAAATTAGAGAATCACCAGGCGATAAGCCTATCTGTAACATAACATCACGCAGATGGGGTAGCATCACAGAATCCTAAAAAACAATCCATGAATTCCCCAATTACAATGGGGAACTACACTATCCCATCCTCTATTGATTGAAATGATAACTTAGAAAATGAAAAAATAAGGGGCTTAACACACTTACATCCCACTTGAAAACCCCACTCACCAACGAAAAACACAGAATGACCACCCACATCTGAGAACATGACTCTCTTCCAGAAGAATTTTATACTAGCATGTATATTATAAAACTAGTTGATGTAAAGGATAAAATCACATGGTTTCATCTATTTCAAGAAAACATCCCTATGGGACTGATGTAGTCCCATCATTAGTTTACACCCCTGACACACATCAAACAAGATGTTCTAGCCTCTCACTAGTATAGTCAACACTTGGGGAACAAGAAGACTCTATATTTCTATTCATAAATAATTATATAGAGTGGTTTCATTAATGGAGTGTGAAGATATTGAATCAGACATGTCATAAACAACTGTAAAAAACAAACTGATCATAACAATGATCATTTTCAGCCCCTTTAGAACTACCACCTATATTGAATGAAACTAACCAGGACCAGCTTTTCTACCTCTCTACAGATGAAATCCATCAAGACCATGCTCTAGTAAAGGTCCCTAAACATTAGGAAATCCTTAGGTCAACCTCTACCTACTCCATATCCCCTTGATATAGTATAAACCTACTACCCCAGCTGCTGGAACGATCTCACTAGAAACTTCTAGTGAGGCTGGTGTTGAACCAGTCCAACTCCACCAAATTGAGCTTGGGGAACTGTTGGTCACTAGTTCTGGTGATGTTCACAAACCCCACAGCCAAAACACACTAGAGAAAATCCCACAGTAAAATCACAAAAACCACTGGTTCGAGAAGGAAAAAAGGAACCTAATAAAGAGGAATTCCAATTTTTTGAAGCCTCAAAGGTCATAACTCCTGAGACCTACCAGTGAAAACTCTAATCCTTAAGGAAGCTTTCTAATTCCCCTGTCATGGAAAATTTCATTGCGAGTGAATCTGATCTATAACCTTTTCCTTCTTCTGAACTTTCAGATATGTTGGAAATGAAAAAGGAGTAACTACATACTTGATAGAATGATGGAGTTCCTCCTCAATACGTCTTGTATAAGAATCTTCATCTAGAAGAGGATATTTCATAAAACAAGTAAGGACCTTGAAATTTATTCCCAACTCTCAAAACTCACATATTCCCCTACTGAAGATAAGAAGTTATTGCCTCTTCACTAATTTCATGGTCCAAAAAGGGAACTCTTTAGGATAGTGGACCCATAAAACATCTCCCTATTCCCTCTCCCATAGATATAGAATCCACCACTAATGTGTAGCCACACACATTTGACTGACTGCCAAAGAAATATAGTACTCCATCCAGGCCCGTATCAAACTGAATTCAATCTCGAGATCCTCCAGCCAGCTTTCTATCTCCACATCTGAAACACTTCCCTCATAATTCCCCAAAGCTTACCACTAGAAAGAACACAATTCCCTTCACCAAGAATACTCCTCCTCTATTAGATCAACCATACAACAATCAATTAGATTAGATTACTAAACCTCAACTGCACATGCGAAACGCGGAAGACGAACAAGATCCATAGAAGAAAGAATAAAAAAATATTTTCTAATCCCAATTAGTATTAAAATTTATTAATATTCATTTTTTTCATTTTAACCTAATCAAATAAAACCATTTAAAATAATAACACATGCCATTATAATGCATGTACTTCTCTAAGATCTCTACATGGTAAGAAATTCCACATCACATGGATGTTTAATAAGTCCTGAGTCTGTGAACTGGATCATTGGTGTGGGGGGCTAAAATTACATGTCCTAACTGGCCTCAATGGTCTATTTCACTCACCATGGTCAACTGGAATTGTTTCCAAACCAACCCATGCAATCCTCACTATGCTTAACTCCAAACAACATCATATATCACAACTAATCCTCTGATACCACACTATCATGAACCCCTCCAGTAAAAGATATAACAATGAAGGGGGAGAGATAATAAACCTCAATTACCACCTCTAGTAGGCCTCAGGTTGGAAACTAGCATTGAGAGTATAAAAATATCATGAAATGGGAGGCCTTACCCTATTTACTAATGTAGGATAAGAAGATAATCTAGATCATCCACAAAAAACACCATGAAATAATATAAGAAGAAAAAAAAATTAACCCACATTAATGTATAAAAAAAGATGATAGAGATAAAATTATCCAATGTAAATATAAAGAAGAAAATATAAAGCAGTGACGTAATATCTATCTAGAGGCCTGATCTTGTAATGTCCAACACAATCAATATAAACTTCCAGGAAAATTAAAAACAACTTATATACGTTGGGTGAGAATATAAGTATACTTAGTAGGAAAACCATGGTCTCTCTTTCATAGTTTAAAAGAGCATACTAATTCACCCATGAGAAAACAACGAAACTAAACAGCACCTATACATTTAAAATAGCCAAACCCAACCTCACCAAGGCACACTCCCTAAATAATGAAATATTAATAATATAATATAATAAGAAACACATCGATAAGTGTACGTCATACCACTTTCCCACTGGTATGTCACTCTCATACCCCAACATCACATGTCCTAGTGCTCCCATCTATTCTGTATATAACATCTCTCCAGAATCATGGTCACAACACATATTTCCAATAGACACATGGGTTCTCCACCCCACAAGATTGGTTATATCACATCTCACCCGATAACACCTTGACCACCACCCGATAAGCATGGTCATGCCTCACCTGAAAACACAAGGACTACCACAAACACTATCTAATGCACTAAAAATACCTATCCATCACAGCCTGTGCAATATCTACCTCTCCTGGAAGAGAGATAGGGAAATATTAGGTACCCATCCATCCATCCAATAAACCATATGTCGAAAAAGCACCCCCACATGACAATGCATGTGTCGTCACATAGTGATATTCATGGGTGGGGTGTATATAGAAGTAACAAACAATGTACAAGTATATATATATAACCACACACAAAATCACAACCTATTGGTTAACAACCAAACACAAGCCAACATCTCCACTTTATATTCCATATCTAAATGCCTAACACAACAAAAAATCCAAAAAACCCATTTCACATTACAAAAGAATTTAATTTAATCATCCCATTCATTTAATTGTTTATAAAAAACCATGTTTAACAACACAACACATCATCTAATTATTCATTAACCATTCTCATCCAATTAACCAAACCAACCCATGTTATTTTAAAAAATATAAACCAATTATATATTCCATCACCACCTGAGAATCTAGCATAAAGAAACCAATTCTTCACCACCCCAAAAGAATATCCAAACAAACCAACTTTCTACCCTAAAAGCATGGCCAATAATCCACCTTACCAACCCAAAATCACAGCCAACAAATCACCTCACCACCCCAAAATCACAGCCAATAAACCATCATCCCCAAATGACACAAACACTCAACAACTATACATCGCCACCCCAAAAGAACAGCCGAAAAATACAATAATTAAAAATTCCTTTAACATATTTACAAGGTTGTTTTATCACAACCCACTTTATTTTAGGGGTTTTAACACCCAAGCCATAATCCCATGACAAATGCTTCATTATCCAAATATAATTGGTCATTAATTTCAATTTATGGTAATATCAAAACAATAACAACATGCACAAAAGTCACAAAAAATATCATCCAGTATAAAAACCCCTAACGACCATAATTTTAATCCAAGATATAAGCTCGTACAATCACAATATAAAAATAATAAAAAATCTATAAAAATATACGAATCAGAACCCTTTAATGTTGAATTTCTATATAATAAATTATTTATCCATCATTAAGATATTAAAAAAATTTCCCATAGGTGAAAAAAACTTGTCACGACCCGTCCTCGGGGCCCGTTCCGTGACTACCCCAAGCCTGCCTTCCATAGGCCAGGGGTTGGCGACTAGCACCAAAGGCGTAAATCCTAATAACTGGGAAGGAATTTCCTTTATAAAAGTAAACAAAACTCCACATAGTACAAGTGGAAGTAAAACAGTAAGTACATAAGGAAGTTCTGAAAAGTAAATGGGCCAGGATACAAACCCAACTGAAAAGTACAGCTACAACTGAACGAAAGTACAATAGAAAAGACAACAGCTAGAAGAATAGAAGCAGCTCCTGGGTCGTCCTCCTCGGATCCTACCTGAAGGGTAGGTACAGATAGCGTAGCTCCTGGATCGTCCACCACAGATCCTACCTAAAGGGTAGGTATAGATATCCTCCACAACGCTTTCACCCGTTAACCTCCTCTGAGTGTCGTCTCGTCGTGAAGTCCACCTCCGGATACTGACTCATTGTGAGGTCCACCTCTAAGTACCGTCCAGTCCTCGAACACTCGGCCTCTGTCAGCGCTGCCCGTCGTCTGCAACCAACACAACGAGGTACGAGCATAGCCCGTGCATGGGTGAGTATACGATACTCAGTAGGGATGCCGAGACCCTCAAGGTCTCACTAAATCCAACAAGGATAACCACAAAGAAGAATCTCAACAGATAACCCTTACATAGGTATAAGCCCATACTTATACCTAAGTTATCAAGTAACCCATCTCAATCATGAGGAAACACAAAGGTTATGAAATCAACAGATAACCACTACCTAGGTATATGCCCATACATATACCTCAGTTATCAAGTGACCCATCTCATTCATGAGGTAAACACAAAGGTCATAGACTCACCTCAAACCAGGATTTTCATTATCGAAACCGTAACTGATGAAGAGCCTCGTCTCTGGAGAGTAGAGTGATCCTGTCACGACTCTGAGGTACTGCTCACTAACCTAAGACTGCTGAGGTACACCTCCTGTCGAGTACCGCGGGTCAGCCACCGAAACACAGTAGTGCTTCCCGCCGGGGTCTTCCACCCAAACACAGTAGTGCATCCCCCCTAATAGCCTGCAGAGGTACTCTCCGGATGAGTACCGCGGGACTGCACCCAAACTCAGTAGTGCTCCGTCTGCCATGGGTCTACACCCAAACAAAGTAGTGCTCCATCTACTGGGCTCGTCAACTCACTCAAAGTCGAGTCGGTCAAGCAGTTGTCAGGTCTCAGCCGGCTACACGGTCTCCGTACTCCATACGCTCATCTCCGGGAGGGTCCTCTCCATGATCTACTGGTCGATACTGCAAGTATCACAAAGTCCCACGAAGAGGTATCTCAAAGGACCGCCATGTCGTAGGGGTCTCAATGCAACAGACGACGCGTCAATCGGACGCCCGGTCTGTGAGTTATTAGCCTTTTCGTCCCAGGGGCCTGGTTGGTTTTGTGTGCGAACCAACTCGGCTGTATCTCAAATGTACCCTGAACTCTCATAGGGTATACTCATAGGGACATTTTCTCAACGTTATCACCAATGCCGCTAACGGTTCATCAAACGTACGTCTGGTCTGAAAGTTATCACCTTTTCCGTTCCAGGGGCCCGGTTGGTTTTCGGGTTCAATCCAAATCGGCCATATATCAACTGTGTCCAAAACTCAGGTGAAGGATGCCAAAAGTTCTGTCTCATCAAGAGGAATCCAACAAAGTCGACGACACATCAATCGGATGTCCGGAGCTGGAGATATAAGTGTTTCCGCTCTGAGGGTCCGGTTGGATTCGTGATCGAACCAACTCGGATGTACACAAAGTTCTCTGAAACCCTGAGTGTAATATACCGAAATGACGGTCTCGATCCAAGGATCGCATCACAACTAACGGTGCGTCGATCAGAGGTCTGTAGCCCATGCTATGGGCGTTTGAACAAAAACTACATGAGATTAGGGGGTTCGGGCCCAGACCGACCCGGCCTGAGACCCCCTGAGTCGGCCCGAACCGGGCCCGGGTCCGGCCCAATAGGGCGTGGCCCGGCCCGGTGGGTGCAACCTGGACCATCCAGGGTGCGGCCCAGCCCGACCAAGGCGGCCCGACCCGACCAAGGCGGCCCGGCCTAGCGTGCTCGTACGACCGTGTGGCCAGCTTGGCGAGCTGAGCTGAGCAGACAGGGGGGAGCGCGCTGCCCCCCCTGATTTGATGAGCCGCGGCACCCACGTGGGGGCCGCTCCTTCGGCCAGTGGACGCAGCACGATGTCGCGTCCCCCCTCGTTCCTGCGCGGCCACGGGACCGCTGCCTGCTGCCGCGGCTTCAGCCGCGGCGGACCTTTCTAGCGGTGCGCCGGGCGCCGCTGCCTCCTAGCGGTCGTCCAGTGCAGGCCACCATCTACGGCCGCCGGCGCCGCCGTGCCAGCACGGTGTGCCGTCAGGCTCTTTCGCGGACCACCGTATTTTTTCCGGTGGTCCGTTGTCAATTCTTTCTGCACCGGTGGTCCTTCCGTGAGCCGTAGTTTATTGCGAAGGATTCAAAACGCCTTTGCAGCCTGCATCATCATTGTCTGTCAATCCGCACTTCCACAACAAACTGTGGAGGGTCCAGGCTTTGTTCGTTATCCCGTTCCCTCCACGTTAGAGGTTCTAAAAACAATATCAAACTCAACCAATCCCAAAAATTTACCCCGCAACCACCCCGCATGAACGAGTGATCCGTAGATCAACTCGTAGAGATTGATCCGCGCGTGTCGTCCTTTTCTCAATTGATAAAAAGGAAAAATAAAAAAAATTCCCCTACCTCGAAATTGACGTCACACGTCGTTGAGTTGCGGAAGTCGAACGTCGCGGTAGTCGGGTGTCGCAGAAGAACCGTATCGATTCCATCGACGTCAGAAGAAGTAGAAGAACGTTGTTGTTAGCGTCGGCCTCCACGGTCAGCGTCTCCTTCCTTGTCACGGAAGAGGAAGGTTGTCTTTCTTCATTAAGGAAGCATCGTTCTTCATTGAAGAGGCATCCTTCTTCGTTGAAGAGGCGTCATTATTCAACAAGGATAATTTCTTTCCTCTTCCTTCTTATTCTTCTTCTCACAAGGCCCTATCTCCCCAAGGTCCTCAACACAAAGAGTATCCCCCAAGATAAAATAAAAAGGGCTCAACCAATTATTTTATTATCAGTTTTTCATTTGAAATTCAAAACTCAAAACGCTCAATTAATTAATTGAGCCGGTTCAATTAATTAATTAGTGTTTGTTGGCAAAAGTTAAGAGAGGGGGTTTTTCTTTGACAGTTACAAAATTAAGATGGAATAGGTTATGATCGTTAGGGAAAGGTGAGGGATTGGGCTCGTGTGGGCCCCACCCCACCTTATTCCTCACACAGGTAGTTAACTACATGTGGGTCCCACCCCCAACTCCCTTACTTAGGTTATAACCACATAATAGAGGGGAAAAGTGTTGTGACACAAATCTTAATCCATTTAACAAGAAATGAAAATATAATTGTAAAACAATTATATTTTTATTCCTCACTTTTTTTTTAAAACAACTCCTCCCAAGAAAACAAAACTCCAGAAAGGGTCTTCTTAAGCAATTACCGGTGCTACGAGTTCATCGGTTTCCTCGGATTTAGATTCCAAGCAACAGTTCAAAAGTTAGAAAAACCCGCTCGTTCGTTCACTGAACGTACCCGAGCTAAACTTCGGAAATTGATTCCGGGAACACTGGGCCTTAGAATCAGGTTCCGTTAGAAACAAAATTCTTGTAAAATTCCAAAGAAATTAAGAAAAAACAATTCTTGAAATTTCTGGGTCTTTACAAAACCTCTACTATAATATAAAAAATAATTATAAATTTGTGATTCCCTAACTCAAATAGGCTTTGTCGACTAACTACACACCTTATGGTGAAGAAGAACACCCACAAACCAAAACCGCGACATGAGAATCCACAAATCAACCTACACTGCAGCCAAAGAACATAAAAATACAACCCAACACATAGAAATAACACAACCTCCACCATAGTGAAACTCTAAATAAGAACAGAATGGGATGGATGAGGACAAGAGGATATCTCACAACAGATCGAATACGGGAAGCCATGAATCAATCCCCATCAGAAGAAATCTAAAAACAGATCAAGGGATAATCATCTGCTAACTGGAAAGAGAGTGTTTATAGGGTATAATGAAAACCCCAAGTGCTATATATCTTTATAACTTGACTGAATTGGGAATTTATATGTAGTGTAATCATCTTTCTCAACATGTAATCCTCGGGGTTCAGTTTCACTGAAAACACATCGCATTTTTATAATTTAAACCCAAAAATATACACATTGTGTATCACCCAGTCAAATTTCATTCAAAATACATGAAAAATACATACATGGTGTGTAATTTTTACACATATTGTATTCCACACACATCAAGTATATAAAAAACAAACTCCTCTAGTCTTTATCTAGGCCTCATCCAGGCTCCTCCAACACCAAAATGTGAAAAGTGATGAACTGAGAAGGAACAATCCATTATAGGGATCCTAATTTTACCTCATTAGTATGGAGGGGATTGAAGAATGGTTTTTCCTCATAGTTTTACTTTAACCTTTTTTTCCACTATCATATAGATGAAAATATTGATTGGACCATCTAGACATTGTAGGATATGTTGTGGACATGCATCTTGGTCCATGGTGGATCTTGGGCATGTCACTTTCCATTGGTTTAGATTTCCTATAACAAAAACTATAAATTATCCATTAGTACATCCCCATTTGAGGCATTTTATGGGATATCATGTAATTCTATATTTTTCTAGTCAGAGGTTGGGGATATGGTATTTCTTTGTTCTGATGTGGTGCAGAGCATAATAAAGACGATTTAGCTTATCCATGAGAGGTTGAAAGTAGTGAAGCAAAAAAATAAGTCTTATGATAATTTCAAGAGGAGGGGCTTAGATATTGAGGTTGGGGACCATGTATTCTTTATGTTTTCCCCTCGACGTGGGAAGTGAAGGTTTGGCAGAGTGATTAATCTTTCTCTCAGTTTTGTTATCCCCTTTGAGGTTTTGGGGTGATTTGAAAATGTGGTGTATTAGTTGGTATTAGAACCATGACTAGAGTGGATCCACAATGTCTTCCACATTTCCTATATTTTTAGATATCTTCACATTGAATCCCATGTCATTTAGTGGGGGGAGTTGGATATCAAGGATGATGTGATGTCCATAGAATGGAAACTATATATCCCGAATTTCCAAGAGAAGGCACTACGTGGATGAACCATTATTTTTACTCATGAAATATAGAGGAATTGTTGCCTATATTAGAGTAATTGGGAGAGAGATATGTAGATAAATTCCATGTACCCGTAGTTGTTTTTATTTTTTCCCATGTTTTTCTTGTGATGCGATGCGGGAGAATTTTTTGTTTTATCTGATGTGTTGTTTTCCTTAATGTATGATATGTGACAAAGTCCTGACATAAGAAAAGGGTAAGGACTACTTCCTAATCATGATGAAATAACTGCGATTTAATTTAACATGTGATGGAGGGTCAGTACTACCCAAATCTGATATTATCTTGACATAGAGGATGGAATTCATTGACTCGTATGTTTGGGGTAGTGTGGTTTATTGGTTTAAATGATTGTTGGTTTGGGATGTATGGAGGTTAGATGGTTATGGTGATGTGTTTGTGTCATGATGAGGTTGTGCAAGATATTTTGTGGTCTTTTTATTTGGCATGTTTGGTTTGTGGTAGCACTTGATCTATGATGAGATCCTTGAGAGGTATGTCACGGTGTGGTGTTATAGACCCTTTTTTCTAGGCTTGGTTTGGGATTCTCGTGGGTGGGAATCATTAGAGTGGTATCTAATGTAATGGTTTGTGCCTTCTTATCCTATTAATTTTCCATTTTTTGGTGTCAGAGGTATTTGTTAGGAGGTTTGAGGAGGTTTTGGGAGTTTTTAAGGGAGGATAGAGATTCTTCAGAGTTGCTATAGGAAATACACATCATGTATTTTCCATATGACATGTAATGGTTTTTTGTGGCTTGTATTGTTGAAAG
Organism: Viscum album; assembly: GCA_963277665.1. Taxonomy (NCBI): domain Eukaryota; kingdom Viridiplantae; phylum Streptophyta; class Magnoliopsida; order Santalales; family Viscaceae; genus Viscum; species Viscum album. Next base: position 2,106,672,490 of record OY728137.1, on the reverse strand, counting down.
GTTTATAGATTTTAAATCTTTTAATGGAAACATGCAATATGAGTACACGTCAAATAACTAGGTTTCAATATGGGTATTATATAAAGGCCAAGTCAACACATTGTTTAAAGATTGGTGAAATTTTTTGAAATAGGAGGGTTACACGCTCTGTAAAATTTACACGACATGGAACTGATGGGATTCTTGATTTTAATTTCTTTTTATCAGCTAAATCTTATTCATTCAAACAAAACTCCTTCTCTCTCATATTAGGTGAGACCTAAGATACTGGAGGAGACATTCTATCAGTCTTGTCCATGGTTTGATATGTTGGTCCTGATGGTTGTTTATTGGTGATCAGGGTGAGTTCTTCTCCATTTCTTGGTGGTTTTATTTCAATCTTCCTTATAGGATTCATTGGGGTTGTGGTTATCTTATATTAGGGAATTATTTGGTAAGCATTTATATGAATATTTGGTGTGGTGTAGGTTGATTTGTGGTTTTCCATTTGTGGTTGTTGTTTAAAATCATTTTTTCTTCACCTTGCATTTGTAGTGAGATTGGAAAGCTTATTTGAGAGAGGATATCTTCATTCTCCCACTTTGACATGATATGTGTGAAATATTCCAGATTTTTCTTACCTCTGGGTTCATATTAAGGGTCGACATAATCATTTAATTAAATGGAATGTTTAAAATTGATGGGTTTTGGGATTTATTGCATTCTTTACTGCTTGCTATATATTTTTGATAATGTTATGCAGGCCTGCTGTAAATTCTAAAAACAATAGCTATTAAGAGCATTGTTTCTACTGTAGTTGTTATGTTTTAATGATCCTTGTTGTGTTGTTGTGTGATCTTACTATAATAAAAGGTTAAATAACATATATTTTTATAATAATTGGTTCCCTATGGACATATGTTCTGTGTGATAATACCCATAATAAATTAATAAGTAATGTGGTAAAGCCCCTGAATTAATGTGATGTCGGGATGTGTTTCTATTGTGCATGGTTATGGGTTTTGGGATGCTTTGTGTGCTTTGGGATATTATTTGATGATAGATATTACTGGATGGGTTGTTCGGTTTGAGGGGTATTGATGCAATGGTTGGATGGCATTGATGCAATGTGGGAAGTTGTGAAATTTGGCACATAGGTTGTGGCGTAGCAGTTGTGGTGCAGTGGTTGTGGTGTACTGGTTGTGGTGTTGTGGCTGTGGTATAGTGGTTTTGGCATAGTGGTTTTTCAATAAAGGTTATGGTGTAGTTGTTGTGGTGTAGTGGTTGTGGTGTTGTGGTTGTTTTGTAGAGGGTGTGGCATAGTGGTTGTGTCATCATGGTTATGGTACAATGATATTGTGGTTATGAGATTGATGGGATGTGTGTTTTTTGGGTTGTGAGATTTCATGGATGATGAGATGAAATAATGATGGAATATTTTGGTGTTGTGATGTTTTATGTGTGTTGGCATGATTGTGTGGTGTGGTTGTGATAGTTTCCCAGGCTGTAGTTGAATAAATTACTACATTGAATGAAATGAATAAATTAATGGGTTGGTAATTTGAATATAATGGGATGGAAGTTGATATGTGGTAATTGGAATAATGAATAAATGTGGTGAAACCTGTATTAAAATAGTGGAATCTTTTGTGTGACTTGTGTGCTAGTTTCATTATCTTTCATACAGTGGTGGTGGTAGTTATGACAGTTGATGTGTGGTATGTGGTAGTGATGTGGTGTACACAATTTTTGTTGACATGAACCCATAGGTTGGGTATTGTGTGCTATCTATATATTATGTATGTGTATGATATGTATACATCACTCACTAGAGTAAGATAACCACACCAAAGTTCATAGGTATTGAATTCATGCTTTTTTCCCCATCATCTAGGATAGTAGTGATATATATATGGCTAGCTACCCACTTTTCCTTAGTAGTGATGTTTTAGCCTAGGTGTCTACAAGCAAGATGTGATTTTTCCCATATTTTGATGGGTGAGACATGATGTGGTTGTGATGTGATATATGGTGGGGGTCGTGCATGGTAGGAGGAGGGAATTAGGTTGATGACCTTCATGTTCATGACACCCTACTACTCTGGTTTTTGTTGTGATGTGTGTCCCAGGTGTCTATGGTCCGGATGTGATATTATGTGATGTTATTTGATTTGATGTGATATTTATATAAGGGATCGTAGAAAAGGAAAATATAAATTAGGGTGTGAGAATGTAAAATCATTGGGAAAGAGGCACTAGGGATCCTTAATTTGTTATTATCTCGATGTTATATTACTATATTTGATGCATGATTTGGTGAGTGATCCATGGTGGGGTTGGTTTTGGTTAGATGACCTTTATAGGTTCTTGTTAGTTCCGTGGTTTGTTCACTTATAAATTATCATACTATGTTCACATGTGCACTTGAGGCCTTGGTTATGTCCCTACTGAGTGTAGTCGTTATTCCCACCCTACATATATAATTTTTTTTCATGTTTTCAGGAGGACTTTGGAGACCGAGCTTTGCATTACTAATTTTTTTGGAGTTTTGTTTCCAAGTTTCTGCTATTGGTATTACATTATTCATGCATTGTGTGATGGTTTTTTGTTTATATTTATATTTTCTATTTCGGATGATTCGTGATTTTTTGTCCTATCTCTCAATCTTTTTTCATTTATAGAGGATAATACCTCTTATACTATGAGATTTATATACCCTTGGTTCTATTCTCTTACTCAGGGCCTACTTGAGGAGAGAATATTGGGTAATTATCTACCACCCTTTATTTAAGTATATTTGGTGGGGGGGGGGGTCATGACATTGTTTTCTTGTACATATGGACCATTGTCTCCATGAAACATTGTATTTCATTTTCAATCACCACCATTCATGGTTGGTAATAATGATGGATTTAATATTTTTATATGATATTTATGACATAATTTTTCTTTTTTAATTATTGATCTTATTTACCTTCTTACCTTATTATCCATTAAAAAATTATAATGTCACTCATGTATATGTGTTGAATACCACCTCTACGAAGCAATGTGATTTTTTTTCATATCTTCTTTACATGTGTGATAATAAAGATATATTTGATGTATTTATATGATATTTATGATATAATAACAAATCTAGAAAGGTGAATTATTATTTTACTTTATTTTTTTCTATCCCTTGAAAAGTGTATTTTTACCCCTCTCTCATGGTGTTTTCATGTCCACAGACACTCACTTATGTATCAAATGTTTTCATCTGTTTAATTTTTATTCTATTTAATTTACTTGATGTGATGTCATCATGAGACTAAAAAGAGATCTTAAATTAATTCCAAATATGGAATGGATATGTTGTTAATAGTTTTGTAATGTATTACTTAATGATTCTAGATCTGGGAATCAATTTACAAGACCTTTATAAGGTCATAAATGGAATTGGAGGAGGCACATTTTGAAGGTAAACTAGTGCAGGATACACCAACATCCTGATGTTGGGAACATTCCTGATGGTGCCTTGTGTCATGGCTTCCTAATGAGAAGTACACCCACCAGCTAGCCGGTGGTGATGGAAGAAGAACCCTCATCCAGAATAATTCCATCGTCCCACTAGTAGAAGAGCATCAATTACCGAGTGGTAGTTCCAGAGTATCAATAAGCTCCATTTTTTCCATTGTCTAGCCGATAAAGGCTATCATGTATTCAATGGTTTAAAAGATTCTATTTTTGGGTGCATTAAATATGGTCAAAATGTATTTATGGAATAATTATTCAACTTTATTACCCTCTATTAAATTTTAAAAGGTTCTCAGTTCTCTTTGAGTCTATATAAGGTGACCTTTGCCATATTGGAATATACAACTTGTTAATCAATGGTAATCTATGGACAAATCAATTTTTATCGCTAAAAACCTCAAAATCATGTCAAATATTCATTATAATTTCTCAATATATCAAAAAATTTCACCCATTATCTCTAATCTCTCATAGAAAATGCAATAATAAATTCAATAGATTTTTGAGTGGATTTGTAATGGGTGTGTTCCATGAAAACCTGTATCTTCTAATCACCCTTTATCTAATGGGTTCTCACTTTCAAAAAGTGAGGGATGGGTTCCTTGGATATAGTTAAAGCTCAAGAGGGCTGTAATAAAAAAATTATAAGGGACAAGTTGATTGATCACCACTAAGATAAAAGGATTAACATTATTGACCTCTAAAGTTGATGGGTAGAGACAGGTTTGTTTGTTGGAATGACCATGAGTCTTTTTGACAATATCCATTTTAATTATCGATTATTATATTTATTAATTCCATTTACATTGATTTATTATTATTATTGATGTTTATTTATGTCTTTTTATTATTGAAAACTTTGATATGGGGGTATTGTTGACCCACTGTTAGACCCTAGACCCCAATTACTAGTTGGTATCCTCTCGCATATAGGGAGACACAGTTGAGGTCATGTTATGTTGCAGTCTATTTTTTTTAAATTTAACTATGATAGGATATTAGAATGTGTTATCATTGATTAAATGTGATTTATATCATAGAATTTATTAGTGTTTTTTGCATGTTATTGGGGGAGATGGTAAACAAGTTACTTAGGAATGTTTCAAAGCTTGAGATGGAACCTAGTTTGGTGAATCAAAAATAGCTTTTCTAGTGAAATTATAGGTTAATAGTGATTTTCTTATTGATGTTCCTAGTTTCCAATTTTACAATTGGATTATTTTCACCTCAGTAACTCACTTGTATTTATAGATTTTTTATTTTTGAGGCTTTTCTCTTTGAAATTCGTAGAATGAGGTATCTCCATGCATTATATTTGAAATGTAGGATTTACATGAAATTCATATGCTTAAATGATCATTTTATCACCAATGATCAGGGTTCAGTTGATTAAAATTTAACTAATTTAGAGACATTATTTTATTCATATAAGAATGTTAAATAATTATATATATATTTCCATAGTTAGGTACTGAGACAACGTGCGATTCTGAGGTCTAGTGAGCCCAAAATTAAATTTATAATAATATTAAATATATTTTATATTGTGAACTCACGTTTTCTTAAAGAAAATTTGATAACTCTTAAAGGAAAACTCATATCAGAAATTTAGTACAATAGTTTGGTCTGAAACATAGTTTTTACCCTAGGTGCAACCTAAAATAGGTCGGCACTGGGTGTTCAGACATCCTTCCCATTGGAGGTACGTTCATTGGATTAATTAATTAATTAAAGTTATAATTAAGTAATGTGATCTCACCAAATTTATTAAAAATACATAACTATTGATAATCCACTAGGGTGAGCCACATAAACCCCAAGAGGATTTCATAACTTCTTCCCCTCCTTCCATTTGAGAATTTCATTGGATGATGATATAACTATGGATCAGAAAAGATCAGTATGCAATACATGCAACAAATTTTTTTGAACATTGGAAGGCACGTTATTTGATGAAGAACTACTGATTATTAAGGTAGGATTTCATTATTTTTTATTTTACACACATTTTTATTACACTGACTAAGAAGATCTATCCATTTCTTGGATATTCACAAATATTTTCCTCCGTATGCATCCATGTATCGATTAAATTATTTATTGATTGTTTTTCCAAACCTGGGTATCCTTTTTATTGATCTTTGGAAAAAACTATTGTCCAAATATAGTTAAAAGATATTTATTATACCTTCCCCCCTAAATTTCTCTCTGTTCGCCACTGGTTGGACCCTGTGTTCCTGTTCGACATTGCTTGGAAATAACGAGCTCGATAGGACACACAAAATCCTGAAAAAATGGAGAATGAGGTATAGATCAATGAATCGAGGATATATCTAGGATGTTTGTGGGATGTGGGTGATCTTTTGGATGATAAATGACCAAATAATCTATGGAGGAAGGATCCGTGGCATGAATAGTGCAAGTGGTGCGTATGGGTTCATACATAATCAAATTGGATTTTTTCCATTCACTTATGGGATAGAATCCACTGACCAGAGTTAGATACACTATTTTTGGGATGAATTGAGGATGAAATTGAAGGCCAAGATCAAATTCTGGGCACATGAATCACAAGTATAGAAATTTGTAAAAAACATGAATACACGTCCTATGTCATGATAAACACATAGCATGTATCCCCTTGGATGAGGAGGCTATTATTTAAGAATTTTATAAAGATTTCAGACCATGTAAACTCGCTACACATCATGTATCCCCTTTTATATGTGGATGAGTCGTACGACAGAGTACACTGCCATGAACACACCATGTTCCATAGTATAGAGGAATGAACATAATACACATGAAGCACCCCATGAGAATAGGTCTATCATTTACTAATGTACAAGAACACAGGGTAAAGCTTAGAGATACAACATGGATACATAGACACACCAAAGTACATTAGTGAGACCCCGAGTGGCTTGGGAACACTATGTATATCCCCCAAATACTATTTAATCCTACAAACATGGAGATCCAGGTTCCTCCAAGTACACGGCCAAGTGAAGGAGCGGGACAACATGCCACGTAGACCATTCACACACCATATTCCCCTTGGTTACTCTTGAGGAAACATTAATATTTCGTATCTCCTTTGTGTGGACTCAAATGTTATCCCACGAGTAGCATATTCTAAGTGTTTTTAGATGTATAATGTGATAATGCCTTCGACTACAAATTTCTAGAAATGATGTGGAATTTTCTAGGCATAGAGTTTTTTGCGGCAATAACCGATGGCAACAGTGATCAAGAAGGATCACTGAAGTCTTCCTATAAATTGGAATCCCCCATTAGCTTGGGCACAAGTCCCCAACTACCTAGTGGAATCCCCCATTGGATAGGGTTATGGTCTTTGACAACCAGTGTGGAAGCCCACTATAACACTAGGGAATGGGTCCTAGTCTTATAGATTGAAAGCCACCATTATATCGGGCATGGTACCTCCACCTACCATGTATAACCCCTACCAGATATGGAACAGGTATTCGATGACCAAACTAGAACCCATTTTTCAGACCAGGGTGTGGGTCCTCGACCTCTAGAGTGGAACCCTCATCATCTTGGGTGTGTGTCCTATACCTTCTGAGTGGATCCTTATATTGGATTGGGTATGGGTCCTCCTGACACTAGAGTGAAACCTCCATGATGCATTAGGAAGAAGGTCCTCTATGGATAATTATACAATGGAACCCCCTAATACATTAGGGAGCATGTCCTCTACTTGGTGATTGTTCCCCTTCAACAGTACGACACAGTGGTGAGGTGTGGGTCTTCACATGGTTTCTTATGAGTAGATGCATGAGAGGTTGGGAATCCTTGATGGAATTTGGAAACTGTTGGTGACTCTTATTTTTTGGGATGAGTTTTGAGATAGAGATACCGTTTTTCTCTCAATTAGTATTCTTTTGACTGATCATATATATATATATATATGTATATATATATTCATATGTATCTATACCTTTGTACTTGGTTACTCTACTTCCATGGGTTGCAAAAAAGTGTGGGCTATGCCATTTTATTTCTGTGTTTATATTCTTATGGTTGGATGAGCCTACTATCATGGTATAGGTGGAAATTAGTCAACATGTTGTTCATATACATAACATTTTGAGCAACTTATGTTTGGATGAGGTTACTCTCTCTTGGTTTGTGTTAATATATCCTTCACTAATTTCTACATATTGTGTTATCTTGTATCACACTAGTACTTTTGTATATCTTATTTCTCCCCCTTAAACATTGGGGTGTCATACTTGGTATGTATATACTCACCCCTATATAGGATTTTCTTGCATGTGACACATCTTATGAAAGTAAATGGCATGTCGATCACGACTATAGAGGAGATTAATGATATAGAGTGTTATGGAATGCGTATGGTGGTCATAGATTATAGATCAAGAGAAGGGCTGTATCAATAGTATAACTTCATATTATTTTAAGAGGGTACATATTTCTGGTTGTATGTGTGTTTTCCCCCTTTACTTTTCAATTTAAACAACCATAATATTGTGTGGTATAGAGATTTTACATGCATGGTTTTTACCTAGTATTTTGAATATTTCACTATTTTTACTCTACACTTCTTCATTTTGATGGATACGTGTGTGTGTACAGGTACTTTGGAAAAGGAATTCCTTTGTTAGTTATGCCTTCATTTATAGTCGCAACCCCTATCATATGAAAGTGGTCATGGGGTATTTGTGGCTCCAGCCCCGGCTTGGGTTGGGTAATTACATATTGGTATCAAAGGTGTCTTGATATTTTGGAATGTGTTTGGAGTAGTCCATTTATGAGTATTCGGTTGGTATTAGGGTAATAGGGTTAAAATGTCTCGAGTGTATCTCTCAAGCTAGAAAATTCAGTGATGGCATGGGTGGCTGATGTATCCATTCACCAGGACCATGACTACCAAGTTGTCAACTTGGAATACCAATAAATTGGTTGCAAGGATCAATGGTAGATGCATCATACATGGTTGATTATTTGACTATCCTTCTTGATTAATCTTCCCACATATATATATATATATATATTCATCAAAATATGGTACATCTTGATTAAAATTTCATGATTCCACCATGATGATAGCCATCCAGTATACTAGTTCTGGATCATGATGACAACCCGATGAACAATGAGGCCTTAGTTCATGGTCTATACCAAGAGATTATTCTTCTAGGTAAGAAGATAAAAAAACATCCTCTTATCAAGAATAAGACTATAACTACTATGTATTCTGAGGATGCACATAGTCTCAATGCACTCTGCGAGTTCCAATTCCAGAGGCCGATAAGTTTTTAAGGAGATCCCAATCCACAATTAGTAAAGGATTTGACAGATTTTGTGTTTCATGTCTTAATAATCATATAGAAACCAATAGATCATGTAGTTTCACTAGAAACTATCCTTTTCCATAGACTACCTGGTACTTGGTGGAGTCTTGTAACCTAGATTCATAATGATTCGACACTCTTGTGGCCCGACATCCATCAACTATTCTGTGAGGAGCATTACCCCTCGTATTTGTGATCGGTTTGGATTTAGGATCTTGTTGACCTATAGTTGGGAGGGATTAAAGTTTATGATTATTAAGAGAAGTTTATATACATTACATGACACTCTCTTAACATGATCTGGGGTGGAAACTTCTGAGAATGGAATTTTGATCATAGAATCCCTAGTGAGATCTATGCCAGTATGGTTCCCTTATTCATCCCTACCTATGCTGAGGTGTTGGAGTAAGAACTAGTGAGGGAGGTATTTTTTTGAGATGTATTGAAGATATCTAGATCTAGTAGTGATCATCATAGGGTGTGGTCTTATTTAGTGACTTACAGATGCCAGCCGATAGGATATCGATGTTGGAGACCACCCCGTGATTGGACTCAGGCCCTTGGTTAGTGGAAGCGTAGAGGGCCAGGGTATTCAAGAGAGGGATGATGCTTTTATTTTGAAATTATATGTCACTTAGTGAAACACTTCCCCACCAAACATGATGATAAGAACAACTCATAGGTATCACCATGATCAAGGATATTCCAGGTGAGGGAAGGGTGGTCCCTAGGGACGTAGAGCTAGATTGGGACTAGGAGGAGCTATGAGTGGTGGGTGGCACTAGGAGATGTTTCTGCCACCACCACTAGGAACCCCACATCAGGCTTAGAGAGATGGTGGTTGGGGTCATGAAAAACTACATGATTTGGATTCTTATGATCCCACAACACACTAGATGATTAGATGTATGATCTATACTTATTATACTCTTGCTTCAGTATTAGAAGACACTGGTTCTAGTAATTCCTTCATCTATAAAATTATGGAGTGAGGGATATAGATTCCAATTAAGGTACCAGACCAGTAACTCCATCTTGAAGTTCCAAAAGGGAATAATTATTATGTATCTTTTATCTACCAGAAGTGCAAGCTTTCACTTGGTGGAGAGAGGTTCATGTGGGTCGTTTTTGTTGTCACAATGGAACCATATGATTTCATATTTGTTATGGATTGTTTTTCCATGGTATGATACTAGATTGACTATCACCATAGGTGTGTCAGATGACTATGAAATTATGTTATGATATTTACCTTTATGGGTGATATTGATCTCAGGGTAAGACATGTGTGTTTTGTGAGAAGGAGGCTGCATCCCATCACCCATCTGTTGGAGAGTGTATCCCATGGTGAAACTGAATCTTCAAGCATCTAGATTCCTTTAGTTATGATGTATTATATATAAATATTACCAGGGTATTTTTTGAGACTACCTATGAGGAGGGATATGGAGTTTTTAATTTCCTTGCTTCCCAAGACTGCACCAATATCTTCTAAAGCATAATTAATTTCCCCTACCAAACACCGAGGTATATGGTTGTAGTTGGAGGAAGATTAAGAGAAGAGTTAGATCAATTGTATTGTGTTCCCCTAGGAAGCTCTAGTGTTGTTCATTGGATATTGCAACATCACATGGATTATCATCACCTAAACCAGACCATGATAAAGAAAAAGTACCAATTTTCAAGGATTTATGACCTCATTTACGAGTTAAGAGGTGAAATATGGTTCTTGATGATTAAACTATGGTCTGGATACCACCAGTTGACAGTTTTCAAGGATGATATTCCAAATCTTACATACTAGCATCACTATAGACACTATGAGTTCTTGGTGATTCCCTTTGGGGTAAAACATTTCCCCCACTGTGTTTATGGATTTGATGAACCACATTTTCATGCCATACATAGATTAGTTTGTGGTTGTATTTATCAATGGAATACCCATATAATCTTTTTCAGAGGAGAAACATGTAGAGAACTTGATGATGATCCTAGATTCTCTTTGAGAGAACCATATTAATTGGAAACTCTTAAAGATACATTTCTAGATTCATTAGGTTATCTTTCTAGGGAATTTTATTTCTTAGAATGGCTTGGTTGTGGACCTAGAAAATATTGATGCAGTGCTTTTCTAGGATCCATCCAATAGTGTGTTCGGGGAGAAATTTTTTCTTGGCTTGGTGGGTTACTACTAGAGATTTATGGAAGAATTATCTAGAATTTTATCCCCTTTGACTACCCTGATACAGAACAGGTTGTCATTGACATGGTTCGAGTAGTACCAAAGGTACATTGAAGAGTTGAGGTGGATGTTGGTGAGATCTCATATGTTGAGACTACCAGAGGAGGTCATGGAGTACATAGTTTATTATGATGCCTCAAGAGTTGGGATCAGCTACATGATGATGCAGTTAAAGGAAGTTTTTCATAAGTGTCGAGGTAGTTGATACCCTATGAGAAAAAATACATTAAAAACAACCTAGATATAAAATTGGTAGTATTTTCCCTATGTATGTGGAAGAAATTCTTTCTGGGTGAGCGTTTTATAGTTTACTCAGACCATCAATGTTTCTGGTACATCTTCACGTAGAGAGACATGAACCTGAGACAATGACGCTGGTTGGAGTTCCTATAGGACTATGACTTCGAGAGAGTATATAATATGGGGAAGGCCAATATAGTAGTATTTTTTCATATATGAAAGTACCAAGCTCACTTATTTCCAGATGATTTTGAGTAGTTGTCTTCCTTGCAGATGACCTTAGGGGAGTATTAGGGTGCAATTTTTCTTTGATTGATTGTGTTGATCCTCCACTTATCAAGTGTTTGGGAGAGTCTTATTGTAGAGAAATATATTGTGAGGTCTCATGTGACCTGATATCGATGGGGGAATTGCCAAATGGATATTGTGAAGGGTGGAATCACATCATCTTTTCCCATGGATAGAAGGTGGTTCAATTCATGATGTGGGAGGAGGTGATCTGAGGGTTCCAAACTTATCCTCTAGATGTACATAACAGTGTGGGAAATATGTATATAGACCTTAAATATTAGTTTTGGTGGTCTGAGATGAGATGAAGATTAGCCGAGTATGTCTCTTAGTGCATCACCTATTAGAAGGTGAAGGATGAGTACCATGTTCTGGTAAGCGTGTTGTAGCCCCTTGAGATCCCATAGTGGAAGTGGGATGAAATATCCTTGGACTTTGTCACAGGTATTCCATAGAAAATTATGGTCCATGACACCATTTGGGTGATATTTTACCGAATCATGAATTCAGAACACTTCATTACTATCAAGGATCAGAGTTTAGTCGATATTTCAGAGCAGTTGTACGTACATGATATCTTTTAACTTCATGGGGTTCCCTCAATAATTGTCTTGGATCATGACCTGGAGTTTATATCATAGTTGTAGAGAGTCCCATAGGAGGCATTTGGGACCCAAATGAGGATGATTTCATCCTTTCATCTCCAAACTGAAAGGTAGGACAAGTACACTATCTTAGTGTTGGAGGGTATACTAAGGGAAAGTGTGTCACCCTTCATCCAGAGCTTGGAGGATCAATTTACTTTGGTAGAAATTGCATTCAAAAATAGCTACCACTCTACCATTGGAATGGAATCTTTTGAAGCCCTATATGGGAGACCCTACAGGTCACCATTGTGAAAGAAAATTATTGGAAATAAATCTTTGTTGTTCCAGGAATGGTGTAGATAACGAAAGAGAAAGTCCAGGTCATCCATGAGTCAATGAGGATGGCCCATAGCTGCCAAAAATCTTATGAAGAATTCCATTGTAGGCCCTTCGAGTTCAAGTAGGTAGATCATGTTTTCATGAGAGTCTCCCTATGATGAATATTGCAGAGGATCAGCCATAGAGTCAAGTTATCCCCATGGTTCTTCGGCTATTAGAGATCATGAATAGGGGTAGTGGGGTTGCTTATCACTTCACCCTACCCCTATGGATGAAGTGGATGAATGACATTTTCCATGTGTCACAACTGAGGAGATACATGAATGACCCCAGACACATCATCAAATGGGGAAAGTTGGAAATTTAGGTTGAATCCACCTTTTCGGATCATCAGGTGGAAATCAAGGATCGATAGGAGAGGACAATTTGCGGATGGAAAATCCTCTTGGTTCATTTGTTTTGGTAGCATGTGAATGTCCAGGACAAAAACTGGGAGTGAGAGAGATAAATTCAGGCTTAGTATCCTATGTTTTATGCGTAGTTTTTCTCTTTAGGGATAAAAATATTAAGGGATGGAATGATGAAGAGACCCTATTTTTCTTGTATGACTTTGAAATATTTATATATATATTTCTAGATCAAGACAATGAGACGACGTGTGACTCAGAGGTCTAGTGAGCCCAAAATAAATTTTATAAAGATATTAAATATATTTTATATCACACATGTGTTGTTTCTAAAATAAAATGTGATCACTCTTAAAAGGAAATTAGAATCCAAAATATGAGACCATGGTTGAATTTTGAACACATTTTTTACCCTAGATGTGACCTAAAATAGGTCTTCATGGGGAGTTCGGACATCTCACCCATTAGAGGTATGTTTTTGTGGATAAAATAATTAATTTATGTGAATTAATTAATTCATCTAACCTAAAATATTTCTTATAAATAAATTACTATGAATAATCATCTAGGGTAACCACATAAAACCTAGGGGGATTCAAGAGCTTCGTCCCCTCCTTCCATTGTAGAATCGCATCAGACAATGAAAGAAATATAGATCATAGTAGATCAGAATGCAGTGAATATAACGACTACCTTTGATCATTGGGTAGTTCATTTTCTGATAATTAATGATCTAATATCCATGTAGGAATCATTAAATTGTGGTTTACATCCTTTTTAAATAAATTTATTTTGCAGATAGATCCCTTTCTTGTATATGTTCCAATTGTGGAATTTTCATGCACCCATGTATTAATTAAATTGTTTATTCATTGGTTTGATAACCTAATGTATCCTTATTATTGATCATTGGTGCAGAACATTTGGCCCACAATGGTAAAACATTTTTTCTTATGCCTTTCTCTCTAAATTACTTCATGTTCTTCACTGGTAGGTTCTCATGGTCCTGGTATGACATTGTCAGTGGTTGCTAGCCTAATCGGACACCTGGAATCATGACAAAATGAAAAATTATAAACAAATCAAAAAAGAGATGACATATTAAGGATTTTTGCTGTATGTGGGTGATTATTTGGATTATTAGAGACCAAGTAATCGATGGTGGAATTATCTAACGCATACAGGGTGTGATGTGAGGCTAAGGGTTTGAATAAAATAAAACTAGATAGATTTTCAGTCCATCCGAATGCCAAATAATTCCAACTGGAATCAGATCAACTATTTTCATTTATAATCGAGGAATAAATTAAAAGAAAAGATCTGATTTGGTATACATGCCACGGATCTAGAAATCTATGAAAAACCTAACTTCACATCATGTACCGTGATAAACACACTTCATCTAGCCCCATGGTTATGGCAGCTAGGGTTTTGGGATTTTATAAGTATAGAATTACATTTACACTACCTACGTGCCATATACCCTCTTTCCTATGTCTATGATCCATGTGGAAGAGAAGATGATCAGGAACATTCCATAGGCCTGAGTGCACCGATACGAACAGAGCACCCGTGTGGCACACCATTTTAAGAGGCAAACCATTTACTTACGTACATGGACACATGGTTAAGTACATGGACATACCTTTTCTACACTGACATGGAGAAGCACACAGGTGGGACTTGAGTGGTATGAACACACTATGTATATCCCAGATGTTGTTTACTTCTACACACTTGGTGACCTGTGAACCTCTAGGTACACAACCATGTGAAGGAGTGGGCCACATGTCGTGTGGCCCCCTCAAATGTTGTGTACCCCTTGGTTCCTTTTGGGAAAAATTTAATATTATGTATATCCTTCGTTTGGACTCAGATTTTGGCTCACAAGTAGTGTATCCTTAGTGTTTTTTCATATAGAATGTTATGGTTACCTCAGTTGTGTATTTTGAGATATGATGTAAAATATTCCAATAACTACGCTTATTGAGGTGATTCTTGATGATTACAGTGATCAGTTAGGATCACCATAGGATTTCTATAGAGTGGAACCAGCCACGAGCTTGGGCGTGCGTCCTCAAACAATCTATTAGAACCCTTTATTGGATTGGTTGTGGGTTCTCAATCACTATATATGAACCCACCTATCACACTAGGTTGAGAGTCCTTTCCAAATAGAGTGGAACCCCCATCCACTTGGGTGTTCATCTTCGACCTATCATGTGGACCCCCCTATCGGATAGGATTAGGGTCCTCGATGACCAAAGTGGAACAACCCTGTCACACCAGGGTGAAGGTCCTCACCCTCTAAAGTGGAACTCCTCATCATCTTGGACAGGGGTACTATACCTTATGATTGTAACCCACCTATCAGATAGGGTGTGGGTCACCATAAAACTTCTGTAAAACTCTTCTAATTAATTAGGTAATGATTCATATACATATACTTATAGATTAGAACCCCTCCGACACACTAGGGAACGTGTCCTCTACATAGAGATTGTTCCCCATCAACTATGAAGTTGTGTGGAGGGGTGTGGTTCTTTACACAGTTAATTTTAAGAATTCATGTGAGATGTTAGGGATCATTGATGGATTTTGGAATTGTATAGACTCTTATTTTTGAGATGACCTATGAAATTGAGATCCCCTTTCTCTCTCAATTGGGATTCTTTTGAATGATCATATATATATTTATATATCTGTATCCATGCCTTTAGATTTGGTTACTCTCCTTCCATGGGTTGCGAAGATATGAAGGGTATGTCACATACTTTCCTTTTTCAGCTTCTCATGGTTGGAAGAGTCTACTGTTCTGCTATAGGTGGAAAATTCTCAATGGGTAGTTCATCTACACACTGTTTTGAGACCCTTGTTTTTGGATGAGGTTACTCTCCCTTGGTTTGGGTTGAGCTATTCTATTTTACTGCATTCTACAATTAGTCTATCTACTATGTTTCTATTTCTTACATATCTATTATGCCCCCATTTATCTTTATTGTAATCATAATGGGTATGTATATACTCACCCCCTCATAGGCTTTGTTTGTACATGTCGTGTCTTATGAAGACAAAAGACAGGTTGAAATTGACTACAATGGAGCTTAAGTATATTGGGTGTTGTGGACTGCATATGGTGTTCATGGATTAGAGATAAGAAGTTGGGATATCTCAGTAGTATACATTCTAGTTTTTTCATCTTGGGACATATTTCTGACTGGGCATGTGTTTTTCCCCTTTACCTTTCAGTTTACACTATAGTAATCTTGTATTATCTAGAGGTTTTATATGCATGGTTGATTCCCTAGTATTTTTCATATTTTTCTATTATTCCTCTAGACTATTATATCATGATGGATATGTTTTCATGACTTTGTGTCCTTGTGCATAGGTAATTAGAAAATAGCCTACTAGGGTTAGTTATGCATTCAGGGCTAGCCACTATCCCTTAACATATGAAGGCATGATTGGGGTAGTTATGGATCGAGCCCCATCTTAGGTCAGGTCCTGAAAGGTAAAAAATTATATGATTTCTTCCCATATAACTTGTCATAATACTTTACTCATACGAACCATAATATATTATTCTCTAATAAAAGTTCATATAGATCTATAGAAATATTCCCTATGATTAGGACTACACAGTCCCTCTATGCATGGGATGTATGATGACCCTAGTAGCTCAGTGTGAGCCCTAAGTGACTTGTTGATAAAACATAGTGTGGTTTAAATTGAGACTAATTATTACCACATAATTGTGGATACTCGACATAGATCATCTAGGATAATGTTTTCACACACACACACACACACCAGCTAATGAGATTGTGATATTTGGGTGGTATTATCATTTATAGATGATCAATGATTTTTTTTGCAATGGAACATATATATATATATAATACCTTAGAGTGGGTAGTTTTTATTAGTTTTTGTATGATAGTTTATATTAGAACCAAGAGACATTTATAATGATTCATGAAATTCATGTGAATAAATATATAGGCCATGTAGAAGGAATTAATGAAACACGTGATGTGACATGGAGTTTTAGTGATTTATCTTCTAGTGATATATGAGGGTAACCTTTGAGAGGAAATCACCTGGTAATGTTTGTTCTTTAATGGTGGTAATCATGTAAATAATCTTTTGTTTGAGATTTTTTCACTAATGGTGTTGTATGATACATGGTTTAGGCATGTGTATGCTTTAAGGATGCTCAGTGAAGAGGAGGAATTACTAGAGGATGTGGTTTATATTGGGGATACATTTTCCAAATTAAGATAATAACCTTGTATGGGTTTGATAAAGGCATGTTAATGACTTTTGATTTTGGAATGTAATGTACTTATATCATTCTTTGGGTAAATAGGGTTTATTTTCAGTGGAAGGATCGATAGAACATCTTACCCAATTTATTTTGGCTGTGCTTTATTATGAATGGTAAGAGTATGGGTAGATGCTTCTAGTTATGTGATGAATCTTTGTTCAGTGGGTAATTATGTGGTAGAATATAGAATAGTAAAATCTGTGATTTTGAAAAGAACATCCAAGGTTGATTCCGACCTCATGATACTAGAATGATTATGGAGCATGGTCAGTGGTTATATGCATGATCTTAAGGCCAATGATTTGATACTCATGGGAGTGTGAGTCGGGTGATGACATCAAGTGGTATAGGAGTGTACAACCATTAGATTAAAATGAAATCTAGGTAGATTGTGTGGTATTATGTGTAGTGATGTTGAATTTTGGATTGATGAATGGGTTGTGAGGGAGTCCATTGGAACTTCTTTGGGTCATGAATGTGCTCGAGCAGTGTTGTACCATTGAATTAGTGATGAGACACATATGGTCATGGTTTCTTTAGAGGTTGATTGGAATGATGGTTTTCACCTATGATAGATGGTGTTTTCATGAATGGAAGGGGTTCCATGGAATAATCAACCTGAGTTTCTCCTAGATAGGAAATGAAATAATGGGTGATCGTGGATCTGGAGGAGAATCACAGTTGTATCAATAATTATACCTCTTGAGCATGTGATTGAGAGTGGAATAAGTGATTCCACATGATAGGGAGTGAACCATTGGCTAGTTGAGGGAGTGAAACCCATTATAGATGGATGAGTTTTATAATGTTCCAAGGGTGGAATTCATAGTTATATATGAATGGGAAGTAATTGTGTTTTTGTATTGGCTCTTAAGTATGAGCAAGGAATCCATGCCCTATTATTATGTGTGGTGAAGGATGAAGTGTGGGATGAAAATACTAGTGTTCAATTTGGTAGATGTAATATAAATATAATATTATTGTGGGGAACATTTTATGGACTATAGGAAGCAAAAATCTTTTGATTGAAGGTTCCTGATGCGTTGAGATCGATCATTGGATGGTTGAGGTGTATTTTTGGATGTTGGTGAGCAATTGAATCTAATTTACCTGGTTTTGGGTAATCTTTCAACATTGGGATTAATATGTGCATATGAATAGAGTTATAACATTGGCATTGGGATCGAGATGAATTTGACAGGATTTGAGAATTATTCTGATCGATGGTGTGTCAATGCTCATGGTAAACCATAATGGTGGGTATGGGTGGATGAGGATTAAACTATAGAATTACATTGGGATTTGGGCTCAGACTCAATTATTCATGTACAGACAATAACGAGATGCCTCTAGTATTTAATAAATCATGATCAAGTAAATGGATTGTTCTTTGATAGCTGGAGCTTAGAATTATTGGGAAAGGTCATCTATAGAAGAATTGATCAATGGTTTTTTATGAAACTGGATGTGGTGGGTAAGATATAAAATTATGTACATTGTTTTCGAAATTACAGGTTTGTTTAAATTTTCTAATAGGGTATTTTCAAGGAAAATCCAATGTATTAAAGTCCTTGTGTAGTTTTTATGGAAACATTCCTGATTTGGGTCGGAATCGATTGCTATGAGTAGAGTATTGGAGTGGGGAGAGCCATGAACATGATGATGAATCATTCAATAATGTTGTGACACATTTGGATGTATGGGTGTGGCCAAGAACCATCTTGTTATTTTATTATGACATAAATTAGTAGATTGAAATTTGATAAAAGAATCTCATTATGCTTGAAAGTACCATGCATAAATACATTTTGATTTTTTAGATAGAATACAACCAGTTGGTTTTGAATTCAGAAACGATATATATATATATATATATATATATATATTGTAATTGAATGTCCATCAAGACTTATCTGAGGTGATATGTGTTATGTTGGGTATATTTTAGTACCCCATGTCTGTATGTGTTTTGAAATTCTAAGAGAATTTAATTTTTTGGCCCTCGAGAGGGTGATCACATTGAGAACCTGGATTCAGGATGAAATTATGATAATTTGAAAATCTATAAAATATGGTTTCGAACATGTAATGAGTATTTAAAGGTAATATTATAGGTAAATGGATCATCATACTATATTTAGGGGTACATGAGTTGTTACAACACCCATCATATAGTCATTGGGCCCGGTAATAACCCAATAGGATGCCTGGGATCATCTGCTGGCCAGTGACTCCAAACTGGCTTGATGATGAGCTATTAGCTCACCAGTGAGCTCATATCGGTTAGTTAATGCGGTATATTTTATTTTTCTTAAATGGGTAATGATGAAAATTTACCAACCCACCCCAACCATAGGTTTTAACTCAAACTAGGTGTGTGGGAGTCCATTTTGGTAAGAAACACCCCACTTTTTCCTCTCATTGGGTTCCCCCTTGAAGGGATGATTTTTGGTTCTTTTGGTGGTGATTTTGGGTACATCCATTCTTTAATTATTTTTTCTTACTTTCTATTTTATTCTCCTCTAATTTCAGGTGATCTGGTGTATGATTTTGGTCACTATTTCACCAAAATATGTTGGAATTCTCAGTTTTGAAGGGGCTTTTTCTCAGTTCTTGTAGAATATGTCCCATGACCACATCTGCATGTTGTTTCTCAATAATTTTACAAAGGTAGATCACTATATGAAATTTTCAAGGATTTATTTTAAATTCAATTAAATAACCATGTAACTGAGTTCTTATTATTACTACCTTTTCTTGAGGTGATGTTGGGAGTTTGTCATTGACCCTCTTATTTCAGTTGGTTTTAATTTGATTATGGTGGGAATTCCCAATCAGTTTTTTATGGTAATTCCATTTAAATTAAATTTTAAATCAATTATAATTAATTATAATTAAT
Organism: Viscum album; assembly: GCA_963277665.1. Classification (NCBI taxonomy): domain Eukaryota; kingdom Viridiplantae; phylum Streptophyta; class Magnoliopsida; order Santalales; family Viscaceae; genus Viscum; species Viscum album. The sequence goes on along the minus strand of OY728137.1, from coordinate 2,106,652,322 downwards.
TTTCACAATTAATTATAATTTATTATAAAAAATTATGGGACCTTCTTGCGTGATCTTGGTGATCGGGGTGTGATGTGAGGTGTTAACAAGCCTCGGTAGAGCTATTATGCTATAGATTTAAAGATGAATTAACATTGGTAAAAGGTACGCAGTACCTTGACATAACCCTAGAGAATTTTATTTCATTTATATATGTTTGGAATATGGTAAAAAATCTATCCCATAAGGGATTTTGATCATGCTTATTGTAATTTTTTTAAATGAAAATTGAAATGCATAGACTAGAAGAAGTGATGAGGGACATGTTGTGATCATGTACGCTGGATTGGTTTCCATGAATATCGATAAATAATTAATTGGATAGAAATACATTCCCTATAGTACATGGAAACCTAGTTATTGGAATTAAATTAAATTAACATAAGGTGGAGACCCTTAAAATAGGTGCCTTGGTGAACCCTTAGTAGTGGGATGTGATGGATTGAAATTATTGGCCCATGTAGTCCATCTGAGATTCCTTGTATCCTATAGGCTAGATAATACGAGTATTGGGAGAGTGTTCCTGCCCCATTTAGATGTTATTACCTTGGTGGGTAGATCCTATGGAGTGTGGTGGATATGTTGTGTGTGATTGCAATCCTATAATGATTTGGGATACATGATTAGTATTGTGCCATCTCCTGAGATGGATTCCAATAGATATTGACTTCTAAGGCCTATGAGGTTGAGTTATTTTTATGATGATGTCGAGTGATTTTATGCCATATGAGTGGTGGGTGTTGACCTAAGACTTGGGAAATGGGTAGTGATGATTGTTGGTGTCACCTTAGAAACCAAATCACTAGTGCAAGATAGATATATCTATGTAAGGATAGGTCATCTTCTTGAGAGGCTGAAACTTGTTATATGAGATACTGTGAGTGGCGATGCACCGTCCAATTAGATTTATTTGATACATGGGATGAATTTTACATAGTGCTTAAATCCAGATTAATGCATGATACTAACTGGGAATGCCTTGTACAAGTTCTAGGGATTAATATTTTATATTGTTGGAATTCATGATACATGATTACTATTTCAGATGTGATTATTATAAAATTTCCTAGGATGATTGGGAATTTTTCTTAAGCCATGATACCACTAGATTTCCTAGAACTAATAGGAATCATCCTTGATCCACGATACAACTAGTTTTCCTATGATTATTGGGAGTCAACTTCTGATCCATGATACTACTAGATTGCTTGGGGTTTTGAGGAATCATCCTTGATCAATTATAGAACTTGATTACATACTATTACTATAAATATCCATTGATCCCTAATATTTTGAGATTTCATTGGATTCTAGAGAATTATCCTTTGATCTGTTACATTATTGGATTTCCCAGGATATCTGGGAATTTGGTTTAGATCCATACATTATAGAATTTATTAGGACATACTCTTGGAAATTGACCCTGGGATTGATATTGTTGGAATGTTTCCATAAAATGCTTAGATACACCCCATCTATGGTCGAAGCAGGTATGGCTGATCTAGGGTGTCACGTTAGAGCATGAGGATCAATAGAGGTTATATATTCATGATTCCATGGATTATTTATTCATTCAGCTAAGCATGTCACATTGCACATAAAATAATTTTACAGGTTATGTAAGGGACCAAATTGGTGGTTCTATTCTTATTTGTACTCACACCCTGCTCAAGAGGCCTTGACTACTTGAGCACCCATCGCTTTTTTATAGGTACAACTTAAGCTAAGGCTAGGGGTATAGATTCAGTAGGATCCGTAAGATATAATTAGAATGTTAGGGTGAGGTGAGACTTGGTATTGGTGATGGATCCCCTTATAAATTTTATTTTATTTTATTATTTGAATTATATATATTATCATTCTAGTGGGTGATCGAAGTTGGTATGCTGGAATGATTCTATGTTTGCTTGAATGCATTTATTTTTATTATCAATGATTATATTTATTTATTCTTTGTACCCTAATTTATTATTATATTTATTAATTAATATTTTACACCCTGATATAGTGGTACAATATTCTCACATTCACACCCTAGATCTCCTTTCTAGTCGGCAGGCTCTAGCATATTGGGAGGCACACCTAATGTCATTTAATGCTCTAGTCTAGTTACTATTTTGGGTGAACCAGGATGGGATATTAACAAAGTAACAAATAGCATCCCCTTAGGGATCACAATTAAATAAAGGGATTAAGAGGGTCTCACATGCCTGAACATAATTTAGAATCCATAAAAAAAATACCAAATGAGACTTTCCTTAAAAAGAACTTGGTATTCTAAAAAATTCATTAATGGTTTGAAATTCCACTAAAACAATTCTTTAAAATCACAATTTTGGTGTTCATTTATAAAAATGATTCAAAATGTGTAATCTTTAAACCATTTTAAAATTGAGTTATATAATGAAAAAAAATTTCCTTCAAAATACTCAAAGTCACAAAACAACACTTTATAATTAAAAACATGAACCAAACAGAATAAAAAGATTTTGAAGTATAAAATTTTAACTCAAAAAATTCATTAAAAATTTTATTAATACTTTTAATTTCATGTACAACATGATATTCTAAGTAAAACCTCTAATTCAAGAGAAACATTCATTCAATCATTTTATCAAGACACATAACATCAAAGACCCATTTTAAAAATCATAAAACCATTAAAACTCTATGGTGAAAAGTGGGAAAATTATGAAAAACCTTTAAAAATTCATTTAAGATGTCACATATATGTAAAACTAAACAAATAAAAAATTTATAATTCTAAGGAAATAAATTTCATATGAATTTAAGAAAACGTACCCAAAAACTTACCACTATTCGACAACATTCATGTTGGAAGTCAATTCCTATGATGGAGAAAAATCAATCAAGCCTTAAGAAACCTCTCATATTATCCAATAGCACAAATAATTGAATTAAAGTCACCGTCAGTCCCCAAATCAGCCCAAATGACCTCTTAGGGTTTATGGGGGAAAGCTAAATCCATGAAAAAGGGGTATGGATGATGAGAGAAGAGAAACATGGGAGGAGGAGTAGGATTACCGTGAGAAATGGAAAGAAAATAGAGGCAGATGATCCAAATATTGAAGGAGGGGGGAGGTATGGACCTACCATTTAGGGTCCTAGATTCAACTGAATCAATATGAAAGGAAAGGGGCCAAACCACATTAAATATCGAGAAGGAAAAACTAAAAAAAATACAAAAAATTGAACACCCATACACTTCTTATGCTTAGCTTTCATGATTTGGTAAACTATTAACCAACCATTTAGTTTCCATTAGAAAGAAAAACAACCTTCCTGTGAGTTAGTTGCATAGTTACTCTTAAAAATAAACCAAACCCATGCCAACCAACTTATATAGAAGGTTAAGAAACATTTTTTATCCTTAAGACTCACACAACCGATGTTTTAACCATGTAGAATAAACTATGTACATTTAAAATGAACATCAAAAAGTGGTAGTGAAGGGTCGTCTAAGGTTCATCATAAGTTTTTATTCTAAATTGTGCTCCCTAAACCATGGCCAAAAAACAAATCCTGAAAAAATTAAAAATAAAAATAAAAAACATAATAAAGTAAAAATTTATTTAATTTTATTTAAAATAATACAAAATAAATTCCTCTATATTTACATGAGGTGTGAAAACTTCCCCAATATTACACTTTGTACCACTATGAAATCCTTGTATTGAGAAGAATTTTCTCAAATTAAACCATAACCACACCTCATGTAATATAGTGAGTTGGGCAGTGAAACACCTTGAGATTACCTATGGAAGGAAACCAAGGAGCATAACTAATCCTCTGATCCTATTGATCAAGTCCACAAAGCCAAGATACCTATCCACGAGAAACAACAGATGATCATGAGAAAATAGATAAACAATAATAAATAACAAACAAAGGACCCCTCCATTTATAAATTCTCTAAATGGTGTGACAAGAGTAGAACTACCTATGAGATCAAGACAAAAAACATAAAATAATTCTCTACACGCTTCCCAAGAATCACCTAAACCTAAAAACCATGATAAACAACCATGGAAAACCCTCTAGCTCCCAAAGAGAATGCATCCAAAAGGGAACTCATCATCCATAAATAAAATCCTCCAACAAACATTACAAGAATCGCAAGCACAAAACTCAAGAAGAACAAATAAAAATCATTCCCTAATCAAAGAAGAACAACAAGGTCACATAATTCAGGTCACAATAATTTTAAAGTAGACTAAGACCCTAAATACAGAACATTGTCTTATGAAAATCCAAGAATACCTAACACCACCGAGTGATTAATGGTCGGATGGAAATACTCATTATAGTTACCCAACACTAACCTGAAGACCACCCATTCTTAACCTACCATTAAATTGACTTCAAAATTTCCAAAAATCAAGAAATCCTTAATATAGACCAGAATAAATCTCCCAAAATAAGCTTACACCCATGAAAAAAAACTGTTTCTTTAATAAATCACTTACTAACCTTTCCGTAAAAGCTCAAAACTAAATTGAACACAAAAAAAATAAAAAGAAAAATTATTTCCTAATAACTCCCTTATAAAAGGAAAGGTTAACTAAATTAATAAGTACTAGAATTAAAGAGAACTCATATCCACAATCCAATTTAATATCTGGATAGAGGAAGAACTATGAGGACTACCCCAAGGGAAAAAAGGAAACACCCTATATTTTATTAAGACCATTCTTGGAGGCATATAACAACTATCACATAACATGATCCAAGCTTTTCATGTTCCAAAATAAATTTAATTTGTCCCATGACTAAAGGGAAAAACTAAAAGCACCAATTTTCTAAAACAAGAACAATTTAAAAAGTCACGTTTCCTCAAAACAAAACACCTTTTAAAACATCACCCATCATTTTAAATTTGTAAAAGAACCCAGTTCAAAATGGAAGCATCCATTGAATTTTGATAATAAATTAAAACTATTCATAAAAATTCACCCATTTTAAAATAATTCGATATTAATTTCAAATACAAATACCTTTTTCATCTCATGATATATTCATAATCCAATTTTGAAATCAATTTTCTTTTCAAATCACTCTAAATTAAAATTTTCAAAAGATATCACTTTGAAATATAATATTTCACCAAATCCACTTTTTAAAGATAAACACAGTTCTCATTAAAACAAAATCTTTTAAACACATTTTAAACAAATGGAAACTCAAATAAAAACCAATATAAAATCATTTTGCACAACATAAATTTAAAAGAAAATTTCAAAATGATAAACTAAATCAAATATCCTTACCAACAATTATAAAAAATGTTTCGAAGATAAAACAACATATAATATTTATTTTTTTCTCTCAAAAAATAGTTTTAAAAAAATACCATGAAGTCTCTAAGGTAGAAAAATAAGAATCCAATAAAAATAATCAATCAATCCACATTTAATCAATATAAATATTCAAGAAGACTCCCATAATGAACATCACACCAATGGTAAACACCATTGGATCAAATTTGGAATAAAATGGTTTCCAAAAATAAAATCTGCAGGAGAAACATAATAACTTATGGTTTGGTCGTATGGTCCAATGAACCTTGGACCGACTATGTGATTGGTTTGTGATGGTTAAAAAATCATTCTACATGGGTACCATATGGTTCACCAGACCATGCAAGCTAACCATGTAGCCCTTTTTTGTTCACCCATTTGACCTCTGAAACTAAAATTACCCCAAAAATTATGGATGTACTCCTCAAGGACCAAAAAACCGAAAAACCATATCAAAATACATTATGAATATCCAAAATAAAACTCAAAATCATAATTCAATTCTAGAGTACCGATAGAAAATTTAGGTTTAGTGTGGTGAAGAGTTTTCCAAGAACATTCTTTCACCCTATACCCGTGTTACTATGACAATCCTTATCTCTTTTCTACCCAAAAACACCAAAAACATCACTACAGAATTATTTGATATGAATTTTTTAAAAACAAACTAGGGAAATCCATCAATCAGGCACTTGAAATGGCCCATGACAAACCTGAGGTGTGTTCCCAATCTCCCTAGACAGGAAACTAGTTCTTGGGTCCTAGAAAATTATCAATGGGAACGATTTAACCCTGAATAATAAACAAAAACATCAGTAATAAAACATCTGATTAGATTATATGAACCAAAAATAAAGTGACATGTATAAAATCAGCAATAAAGGGAGAAATAAAATAATACGAAGATAAATAAATAATCTATGCCACTTCCAAGCCATATGACATTACATATACATCCCAACCAAAAGAAAATGAAACTTTTACCATCTCCATAAGAATCTTAGACACTCTCTACATAACAAGATAGCCCCAAAGAGTATCCTAAAATACCTAAAAAAGGAAAATAAATCGAATTAACTTGAATTAAATTCAAAATATCTACATACACTGAATGAGGTATAAAAGGTGTGAGTGAAACCGACCCCACTATATAAGAACCATAGAGTTTATCCAATTTCGTTATAGTTGACATTTTATTTTAAGATGATTTTAAATAAAACTAAAAATCAGATTATTTCTTACATAAGTTATTAAAATAAATTATCACATAAAATAGTATTTAAAACATTATATTTATTTTCTTTTTAGATGAAAATAATCACTTAGAAAACCATTTATTAAGTCTTCAACCCCTTTTAATCAAAACATCCATTAAACCGACTTTTTCAGTTTAATTATAAAATAAAATAGTTTTTGATGAATTTGAAATAATTTTATCAAAATAATATAAATTAGATAATAACATAGTAAACCACATGCCACCATGTCATATAGGAGGTGATAAAGCAGGGTAAATACTTGCTTCCATGAGTTTTAATCAATCCAGGGAACACAAAATAAGGGAAGTCCCCTATGGAGAACCATCATATAAAAATGATAAATTTATAATGATCTCATGAGTGACCCCTATAGGTACTCGATTTAGAACCATATGTAGTCCTATTGATTCATTTTTATGTCTATAACCAACCAGAATTCTCTTAGCCAGCTTTATTAGTCGCACAACCCCCTATGGTCTCTGATACCATGGGTAACCTATTCCATCTCATCATGACTAGATAGAAACATATATTTACCTCATTAAGATTCCAAGTATCCCCCTGTATGTCAATTAGAGGAGGAGGGAAATCACATATAAGAATAAACAAAAATCATGAAATTGCATCTGACCTCCATCACTCTCATATAATATAGATCCTTTCACATAACATCCAAATGAAAATATAAGATATTTCATTCCCCTCAGGCCAAAATCTATATAAACATAATAAAAAACATCTCATATATGGGGTCCCAATTTAATAAGGGGATCAAGAGTGTCTCATGTTCATAGACACCACTTAGAAGCCATAAAAAAGTTTTAAACATACCATTCATAAATAACACACTCATGTGGAAAAGTTATTATTTAATGGTTTGAAATTCCAATTAAAAAAATTCTTAAAATCATTCATTAAAGTTTATTTCAAAACATTTTAAAAAATATCCCACTTTAAATAATTTGGGAATTATTTTAAATAAATAACATATTTTTCATTTAAAATTCTCAAAATAGTAAAACACCACTCTTCACTTCAAAACAAGACCCAAACATGGTCAAAGAATATTTATGTATCATAATTTAACTAAAAAAAATTCAATAAACATTTTATGAATAAATTTAATTTATATTAACACTTGAAAAACCTTTTAAAACCACTATTTCTAGATAAAAACTCATTGAAACATTTTAATAAGACACTTGGAGTCAAAAATTCCTTTCTAAAAATTTTAAAAAAATCCAACCATTTTGATTCCAAGTGAGATTCCAATCCAAAATCTACACAAAATCCATTTTAAATGTCACATGTATGTATAGTCAAACAAATTAAACCATTAGAATGTTCTAACAAAAAATCCCACACTACTTTAAGAAAATACAGGAAAATACCTACCTTAATTCAACAATATTAAAGATGGAAGCAGTAACATAAGATGGATAATGATAAACATGACTCAATGAAAATATTACATGCCCAAACACCCCAAATAATGGAATTTTTTTCACCCCTAAATAATAAACCAGCATAACCACCCTCTTAGGGTGTATGGGAGAATGATTGAGATGATAAAAAGGGGTAGGGAGGAAGAGAGATGAGAAAAACTAGAGATTAAGGAGGTGTAACTTGAAAAATCACATGGAAATGGAGGTGTATAATCCAAACATTGAAAGAATGAGAAGGGATGTCCTTCCCTCGATCAACCAAAGTTCAGTTGAACTATGTAGAAAAGAAAGGCACACAAACCCACTTAAATCTCGAGAGAGAGAAATCTAGAAACCCCAAAAAGTATACACATGGACACTTCACATTTTTATCTTGCATGGGTTGGTAATTGTGTTGAAATAGTGCAATTTCCACTAGAATAACAAACCACCATCACAATATTTTTCGGCATGATCACTCTTAACCATGCATCATCCAACTTCCATATAAGGGAAAACAACATGGTTTCCCCAAAGACTCGAACAACCAATTCTCATATCATGTAGAAAAAACCATTCATGTTCAAAATGACTTGCACTTAAGGGTATTTAAGGGTCGTATAAGTTTTATCACAAGTTATGTTTTTCTTATATGTGCACCCAAAACATTATTCCTGAAAAAAATTTCTAGAAAATATTATTATTCAACTCAATACGTAATAAAATTTTAATTGGTTGAAAAATAATTAATATAGTATAAAATAAATACCTCTACAATGACTTGGGTATTGACATAACACTCACCATTTACTGGGGTAACCAAAGGAAAAGTAAAACATTTTCTAAACCACCATTCCATAGTGGTTCTTTTAGTGAACAATTCCATTAGTCTAATGTATCAAAAGATACTCTATTGGATTTAGAATCTAATTTCATAGCTCATTTGAATATTTATAAAGAGATACCAATAATTTAGACTTTAATGATAAAGTCATCATTTATCATTACATTTCCATTAATTACATGACATTCATTAAACACTCTTAAATTCCTTCTTGATTGTATTCCATCATTTTAAGAACAATTCTTTGAAAGTGATTCACCATTACTACATCTTCTTTACCAGCTTACGACATTAGTCATTATTACTAGCCTTTAAAATTCAAAATCCTTGTCCACATAAATTAACCCTATAATTTTCATTCCATGATTATATATATATGATTGTATTTATGTCATTTAGTTAAATTGAAAATGTTTTATTATAGAAAACACAATTAAATTGACCATCAGTTTACTTTAGTATACCATTCTCATTTAGGTAGTTGAATTACATAAGGTATAATTCACTTTCTATTATCATGGATCTTATGATAATTATCTTTCAAACATTTAATCATAATATGACCCCTTTAATATTCATTTACCTTTCAAATCTCACCATTTCCCATTTTTCCATTAAACGAATTTATAATTAATTTTATATTCTCCATATGTGTCTTCAACATATTTTAGAAATAATCATTATAAATTTATATGATTCACATTCATTTGATATCAAAATCTAATCAGAGAATCTGGTTACTCATCATATACCAACCACCGACTCTTAGGCTTATGTCACTCACCTAGTTGATTAACTATGCTCTTTATTTGAGTCCCAAAAAAATTCCATTGAATATTATTATTATCACGTGGTAATAATATTTTTCAAAATTAACATCAAGACCACTGGACATCCTCTTCTTGAAATTCAGAACTCATTGACTCCATTTCCATCCTAAAGTAACTCTAGGTAACAACTGATATTTTACTAATTAATAAATTATTTTAAATAATCTAAATTTTTATTAATTGAATATAATAGTTTTTCATATACATTTTGTATCTTTCAACATAATTCATAAAAAAAATATTTCAAATTGAATTAAACTCGGATTCAATAGTTTTAAGATGTCTATATGAGTCTATCACATTTTTCGATGCCCAAAACAACCCAACCATGCACCCAAATTTGAGGAGGTCACAACCTATCAGGGGTTCCATGTTTAAACCCATAGCATAATAATGTACCTCCTTGATAATGTAAACACTTGATCCAATATCATCTTTCCGAGCTGAGTGATCCCAATCAAGATCGTCGATTTGGGAGACCTACCAACCAATTGTGATGGGGAGATCTCATAAGGATGGATTTTATTTAGGAGGAAGAACCAAAAATACCAGAACTGAGTGGATGATCCTACTACAATCTCAATCATTGTAGCCACAAAAATCTATCACAATCTTCACAAACATCCACACATGAAGCAATTACAACAACCCTCAAATAGAAAACCACTAAATCAGATACATCAAGAAGTGTCTTGGACTTCAGGTTATAGTAAATACAAACCACAGATAGAACCTCCATGATTAAAGAAAAAAGTTGGAAGAACCGCTAATTTGTATCCTCAACATGGTTTTTCACTAGTGAGACTATAACTTCGACATAAGAATCTTGAAATCCTTTGATTACATCGAAGGTGAACAAAAATGTGGACAAGATGGTGTGTCCTTTGCATCATGGATAATAATTATTTTTTTCCATTCTGTTGTTCTTAGATATTTTTGTTTCAAATATTATGTCACTAATATTATATTTCTTGGTTTTTACACTATAAATCATGTTCCATTGACCATAATAAAATATGTGTGTGGGGGGGGGGGTGTTTTTGACATTCATGTAGGTCTAAAATAGACTGAAGCACATTAAATACTCATGTTTTTCTTTACTATATTCTTTATTTTTCTTATCGTACTATTCAATGAAAAAATACCCATATTAGTCCTTTCATGTTTTTGAAAAATATCCTCTTACATTACATTTTCCCAAAAACAAATTGCATCCTTGGTTCATTGGGTTTACCTATGTTTTCGAATATATTTATTGTTTAAATTCTGTTTCTATTTTAATTTATCTTTCCAATATCATCTCATTTTGATTTGGATTTTTTTAAAAATTTATATCACTCTATCCTTAAGTATTATTTGAATTCAAAAACATAATTTTATATTCATGAAAACCCATTAATATTTTTCATTTAATTGGGGAATGTACCTTCATTGTACCCATCAAATCGGTATCGAATACCATGGATAAACATAGAAATAACTATGTTTGAAATCAGAAATTTTATGGTGATAATTACTTCCATTTATGGTGAATTAATATGAGACACATTCTTATTTAAAAAGGGTTAATTGATGCCTTACATGGACTGAAGAAACAAATTATCACCATGACTGATACTGGAGAAACCTATAAAATTTATCATGATATATATTATGATGTTCTTCTTAAGACTCATAGTTATCTACTTCTTTCTATATATGATGAAGTGATAAGAGAATTTTCTTTTCAAAACACTGCTGTTAGTATAAGGCTAAAACTAGAAAATTATGTATGACAATTAAGTTGTTTGTAAACATTACTAGAAACATTACATGTTTACATTTGAAATTAAATATGTTGATTTAATTAAAACTCATTTAGTTGAATTCAATAAATTCATGCTTGATTTAGCCAGAATAAATTTGAACAATGATGATGAGGATCAATCCGCGATTCTTTTAATCACTTTTGATGACGCCTTAAACACATTAGTCAAGATGATGATGTATGGTTGTTACTCCTTAACCCAAGAAGAGGTTAAATTTTCCCTAGTCACTATGGAATTACAGAATATGCCTAGAGTTAAAGGTTATTTTGAGGGCCTTTTCACAAGAGGTAGACCATAATTTATGGGTAATAAGAAATAGTATAGTAAGGATCAAATAATGAATAATAAACAATAAAAATCTTGGTTTAAGTATAAGGAATAAAATTTTATCCATACATTCTGGTATGCCTGTGAACACTAACCCAGAGTGTATAAAGCTAAAAATATCCTTGAGACTAATGAACCTATTGACTAGTTATTTTTTAGTATATTCTACTTATGACATTAATAAAGTGTTGAAGGTATCCGACCATGTAATCACCCACAAGAGAGTCCTGGATTCTGGATGCTCGTTCCATATGTGAACCTCTAGTGAATCCATCCATGATTTGGTAAGAATGATTGAAGGAGATTTTGTTTCATAAAATAAAATGTGGTTTAAAGTCATGAAAATAAGGTCTATTTTAATAGAAATAGATGACCACCCTATCATTAATTTTTTAAGTTTTAGGTGTGTTCCTTACATCCATAAGAACATGATATATTTAGAAATTTTGTACCCAAAGAAAACACATTTAGGTATGAATCAAGTTGCCTAAGAATCTCCAAACGCTCTAGAACTATCTTCAAGGGTCCCCTTATTAATGGATATGTCCATAATAGAATTACCCCTTATAGACATTTGGGTATCATTTTTTGTAACTAAAAATGATAAAACATTATTATGGAATTTTAAATTAGGGCCTGTAAACTCCAAGTGTCTTATAGAATTTAATAAACAAGGGATGTTAGCCAAAATTACACCAAGTATCATTCCTTTTGTGAATATTTTGTAATGGGTAAATCTAACAGAGTCAGTTTTAATAGGTCTAGCTTCAATGTCGGCTTCCCCTTGGAATGAATTCATTCTAATTTATGGGGACTAGTAAGAACTACCTCCAATGGTGGAGGATCCTATTTTTTAACTTTATTGATGACTTATGTAGAAAGGTGTGGATTTACATACTCAATAAGAAATATTTGTTCTTTAAAACCTTCAAAACATAGAAGATTATTTTTGAAAATCAGGTTGAAAATAAAATTAAAACCATGAGAACAAACAATGAACTTTAATAACTCTCTATTAATTTCATTTCGTTTTATCAATCTAATGAAAGTTCAAAGCACCAGACTATTAGGGAAACCACCCCCTAACAAAATAGACATACTAAAAGAATAAATATGACTATTCTTGAGAGTTTAAAGCATGATTTCATGATTTGTTATCCCTAAATCCTTTTTGGAAAAGGATACCACTATGAAAAAATATCTTATAAACAAAGTCCAATCCTTTTATAATCGCTTTAAATCCCCAAAAGAAATTTGTAATAACAAAAATCCTTTTTAATAATCACTTAATTGTACTTGGTTGCGCTGCAAATTCCCATGTAAAGACTTATAATCTTGAACTCAAAGCTCTTAAGATTGTTTTCATGGGATACCCCAAATGTGTCAAAGGTCATGAACTATGGGTTGATAAAATTGATTACCAAAAAGCGTAATTAGAAGAGATATGTTTTTCCATGAATCTTGTTCTCTTTCATCTAAACCTATCATTCTTGATAGTGATGATGAAAACATTTATGGGGCTAATGATACTCAACCATCAACCAAATTTTAGGCTACTAAAAATCCTCATCCACCTATTCCTCAACATATGACCTGAACTAAATCCATATATAATAAAAATACTAATTTCCACTTGACCTATGATATAGTTAGAAGGGACCCCTGACCTTCTTCTAATTTTAGTCAATATGATATTACTTTATTTTCATTTCATGTTTCATAAATTTTTTTTATGCTGATCCTAAAACATAAAATCATTTCATTAATGAAAAAAATTCCAACTAGTGGATCTATGGAATGGATGAAGAAATGAAATCCTTAAATAAAAAAATACACTAGGTCTATCATTAATAAACCACCAAATTATAAAGTAATTGGTTTTAAGTGTATTTATAATCTAATGGAAGAAAAAATATTTCATTTGAAATAAAAATGTAAAGTATGATTAGTCTCCAAGGGGTTACTCCAAATAGAGGGAATAGAGTATTATAAAATCTTTTCACCGGTTGTATAACATTTTTCTGTAGGGATGTTTCTTTATTTTTCTACCTATAATGACTTTCACATTGAACAACTACATACAAAAATTTAATTCCTTCATGGAGACCTTAATGAGAAATTATATATGGCGTATCCTGAGGGATATTCTAAATAATTTAACCCTAACTAAATTTTCCTTTTAAATAAACTATTGTATAGTCTAAAATAAGACTCTAGGAAATGGTATCGTGAGTTTGATTCTTTTATTATTTATAACCATTTCACTGGGATCCAATATGATGCTAGTGTTTATTTCAAGTCCATAAAAGACAAAATTCTTTACCTTTTTAAAATGTTTATTAAATTATTATTATACACAATAACATGAATCATATTATTGTTCTTAAATCTCAATTAAATTTTATTTTTGAGATGAATTACTTAGGGGTAGAATAAAATCCTTTGTGTAGAAATTGTTTGGGATATAACCAATAAAAAATTGTATCATTACTATAATTATTATGTTATGAATGTTATTTAAAGGTACCTATTTGAATCTATAAAACCTATTAGTATACCACTTTCAGACCATTTTAATCTTTCATTAACACAAGCACCGAATGTGCTACTGATATTGAGTGTGAATTAAAATATCATATGACAATATTATTGGAAGTGTCATGTACTCTATAATATGCACAAGAACTAATGTATAATTTTCAATTTTCACCCTTATAAAATTTATGGCCAGTCCAGGGAATCAAGATTTGTATGCCCTAAAGTGGATTCTTTGGTACCTATCGTGTACTTCATAGTTATCTTCCATTACAGTTAAAATTTTGATACTACTAAAATAAATATTGGATATGTAGATGCTGACTATAATAATAACATTAAAACTGAAAAGTCATTGACTTAGTATATATTCACTGATTTTTTAGGTCAACTATCTTAGAAATGTAATATGAAATTTTTTATTTTTGTTTTAACCACAGAATCATAATATATTTTGTTGGCCAAGGCTGTAATGTATGACTTATAGATCAAGGGGTTTTCTTCTGAATTTAATATTCATGATTCTGTTATTAGAATGTATACTGATAAAAATATTCTCTATTTTTATCCAAAAATATAATATGTCATTATAAATCCAAATACAAAGATATTAGATTACACTTTATTAGATACGTTATCGAATATAGAACTGTATTTGATAATAACATACATAATGATGATAACACAGCTAATAGTTTGACCATGCTCGAATGGCCTGAAAGCAATATATTTTTCTTCATGCTTAATAATCCCCTTTTTAATGGTTAAAGGGAAACCCTCATATAGCTCATATTCTTCTTGACATTACATGACACATATGTCTTAGAAGAATTCATCCAGATTATAACTACTTTTAACTACCACTCCCCAGTGTCAACATCATGATTTCATCTCTCCAACTTATCATGGATGTTCAGCTAGGATTCTCGTGCATGCACATGCTGGTCATAATGGAAATTTTCAAACCCTTTCATTATTCCAAATCTAATTTCTCCGCTCTAGTGAATGTGTATGCTCTAAATCCTCAACTAGAGACAACAATTTTTAGATCCTTCGTGGTTCATTTAAGAACAATTTCATGTTTCTTGAAGAATTATAGGCGATTTTAAGGATTTGAGGTGGCCCTAAGGAATTGAGGTTGTCTGAAATCCTTACTAACCCAAAGGCCTTGGGTGGACCAATGGCCTTGAAGGACTCGGAGACCAAAACGGTGTCCCGAAAGCCCAAATTGATGAATAGTTCTAGCTACAATAGTACAAAAAAATACATACTACACTACCTTCTACAATTACTACTATAGTACATGGAAAACATGTCTTCCTAGATTTTATCTCGGGTCTCTTGGATGTACTTGCCGAGTCATCATCAACCGGGCTAAGGCTCCTTTGCAACTGGTAATATGAAAAAATTTGCAGTATTATCAAAATTCAAATATTGTTTAGATAGATTGAATTTGATTCATATTAAATAAACTTATGTGTAATATAATTTCCAATTTCAATTGAAAATGGTTGTGATTTTTGAATTTTGGTGTTTTCACATTGAAATTACCTCTTTTATTATGCTGTTAATTATAAAAAATGCCTAAAAAATGTTGTATTTTTTTATATACTATATTTCTCCCTTCTGAGTTGGGAAACTGTTATGGTCTATTGATATTAGACACTTTTTTTCATTAGGTAAAATTCATCTCATGCCTACTGAGTTATCGATCTACCTTGGGTTCATTTCATGCCATCAATTGATCATTCCACTCATTGCATCTACACCTTACATCTATCCATAGTGACTTGAATGTTTAATTTAAATTCTGTTCAGTGTGTATTTTTGGTACCTACTAGTTTCTCAGGGTTTTTATAGGGGTTGTGGTAGTTAGGGGGTTTCATCAACCCTATGTATTGGTCCTTTTAGCTCATTCATATCATTCACCAAGGTTTGGTTCTTGTACTATTTTTTTAAAACACGTGTGTCTGATGTGTTTCATCACCGATAGAGATTATAAATCCAATCCTATTTCCATTCATGTATACCTCTTGGTGTGAAGCCTACGGTTTCGTGCTAGCACCATCCTTCCTTGAAAAGACATTTGGATGTTTTTTAGATGCAAGAATGTGAAACACCATTAAGATGAGACCATTCCTATTTTGGAACATAAATATTTCTGATTTCATATTCAAGTGAACCTAATAGATAGACCTTCACTTCTGATGTACTGAGTATTTTGTTTTCTTTTACTTTTTCTTATCATTATGCATTTTAATTATTTTTTTGTTGATCTTTTCTTCAAAATAATTTACGATATAAATCATTTTCTTTTGAGATTTATAAAATGTGTGGGTGTGAGTTGGGTTCTTGTTATTCATGTAGGTAAAAAATGAATTGTACCACCTTAAATATTAATGTTCCTATTTACTAATTTATTTATTTTTCATATAAGAGGATTCTATGAGAAAAATCACAAATAGTTCCTATTGAGTTTTTGCGAACTGTCCTCTAACATTGAATATTCCCCTAGAAGACCCATGAGTGGCCAACACATCTATCATTTTTTGTAGAAAAACATTTTATTAGTTAAAACCAAATAGAACATGAGATTTATCAAATATACTAAAACGATAAGTCCCTATATAAATCATTGGTGACTCCTCTAGGATTGATCAACACTAATCGAGCTCCCATGGATCGGCCTTTAGTAGCATGTCACACAAATTGAGTAGTAAGAATTCAACCTCTACGGACCTAAAAAATCTTTGTACTGACTCATATATCCACCCGCAGTAAAAAACCACCTTCTCCACATGAACAATCACATAATTTTTAGAGAATCTACATGAAGCAGTGTTCTTGATCACCCTGGTTTTAGTAGTAGAGCAACACGAACTGGGAAGCAGTAGGTGTAGCTTGACATGCACCTATGATGGACGTATAGTGAACTTGAAACTATTTGGAGTGAAAATTATTATCCCATTGGTGTAGTCATAATTACAAGATAAGATAAATTAAAAATATGTATAAAAAAATGACTCAATAGGTAATGTGGAAAACCCCAAAATTAATGGGGTAAAAAACCATGGGAAAATAGAAGGATCACTATGGGTAAATGTTGGTATGGACACTCCCTCACTATTTTAAGGACAAAACCCTCAATTTTATCTATTGAATAAGTTGGGAAAACTCACCTCTAAAAATACCACAAAGAATAATGGGAGAATAATGTTGAAGTAGATGATATCTGATAGAGGGGAGAGCCTCCTTTTATAGGCCTCTAATAATGTCTCCCTCCTTCATCCATTGGATGGTTGGTGGGGGGTTTTCACCCACCACATAGCCATTTCCTACCCCCTTTGACAAATCATGGGGGAAAAAACCATTCAAGAACAAATAATTTTATTAAAATATCTCCAAATTGAAGATTAGATTAAAACCAATCAAATATCTAAATATCCTTTATATCTACCAATCTATGATTCTCACATGTCTGTATGGCCACTAGTGTATCTACACTATCTGAAATTATCTGAGTTAATAGTATTATATAGGAAATATGATATATATTTATTTAGTATAATTTTTTTTCTTGTCCACATTTCCTTCCTCCAATGTATCTTGAAAAAAGTGACAGTATACCCCAATTTTCTTCATCCTAGAATGAAAATATGGATTCCATGTAATGTGAATGGTGTTATGATTGTCACAGAATAATGGAATATTCTTTTTTATATTTTTGAGATCCTATAATAACCTACTCATTCACATTAATTATTTGAAATCCTATGAATCATTCATGCACTACACACTATCATGGATAAATGCTCAACTAAATGTAACATTGAAATCCATCTCACAGTTCCTACTGTAAGAGTAAACACATAACCACTAGTGAATTTTCTCTGTCTATAATCACCCAGAGAATCTAAATTAATCTAGCCTAGGATTATTAATTATGATCCACCATAGCATAATATATCATCTATGGTATCCTTGATGAATCTTATGATTCTCTTCACTATTTTCCAATGCTTATGTCCTAGATTATCTATGTACCAACTAACTGATCCCACTACATTTACAATGTCTAGAATGGTACATGCCATAGTGAACATGATAATTCCTACATCTAATACATATGGTACTTGAGACATCTCCATCATCTCTTCTTTACTTCTAGGAATCATCATAGAGGATAACGTGAAATTAATGGGAAGTGGGGTAGAGATTGGATTACATTATTTCATGTGGATGTGTTTGAAGCCATTTTTCAAGTAATTATTTTATGATTTCTAAATATTATAATTATTTTTGTATCAGTATATCTACATACCAATAATCTTTTTTCTGGTCCCAAGTACTTAATATCAAAATCCCTAACCAAACATGACTTTATCTCTTGTATATGATCATTTTGGGGCCTACAACCGACATGTTATCCACATATAACATAATAATGAGGATATAATTACTATTTGAACCCATGAAATATGAAAAAGGATCTGAATGTTGTTTTTTGTATCCAAAGATCATGATATTGGAATGAAATCCATTATAAAAACACCTCATTTTTTGTTTGAGGTCTTATAAAGAATTTTTTTAACCTGAAAAACAACTTCCCTTTTTGATTATATAAAACCTTCTGGTTGGAGAATATAGATTTATGTATCAATATCACAATGGAGAAAATAATTCATCACATCCAACAAATCTTGATGTAAAATTTATATAGCACACATCACCAGAACTATCTGAAAAGTTATCAAGCTAATAAAAAGGGAGAATATTTAATTTAAATCAATACCTTCCTTATGAGAATATCCTTTGACAACAAGTCTTAAATGAAATCTTTCCACATTTTCAATTCCATCACAATATATCCAAAAGACCCATTTTTTTTCAATATCCTTCCTTCCATGAGGTAAAGGATCTTGGTCCCAAGTATTTTTCTTATGCAGGGATTCATGATTCTTCTGGATCACCGCCATTAATGGGAATACATATGGACTCTAGTTCACCTCGAGAAAGTAAGATGGCTATCCATCCTATATCAATAATAAGTACACAATATTTCTCTTAGTGACATTGTCTGAGTGCCATAGTAGTGATCTTCTCTCTTGATTTTACCTTTGTTAGTCCACACTCAACCAGTACTTAATTATCAAGCTTTGGCAATACGTCAGAGGAAACCAGTTCTTCCTTGAATTTTTCCTCCACCTCAAATATTGTAGATTTTATATTCTATTTCTCTATGTCTTCATAAATTATCATTTTCATATTATCTTCTATAAAAAAAATATTTTTTGATGATAAGTTTGTAGGAAGTGGGGTCCCCTAAATGACACCCATTCACACCATCAGCATACATCAAGAATATATATTTAATGGATCTGAAATCCAACTTTAATACTTAATAGTCGTTAACAAATGCCAATAATGGACTTCCAAAAGTATGTAACTAAGAATAGTTAAGAATTTTACCAATACAAATCTACATAGATGTCTTCAAATCAATCTCCATTAAAGGAGATGGGCTGATCACATAACATGAAATATTCACTACTTCTAGCCATAAGGTTTTGGAAATTCCTATAGTCTTCAAAATTTCCCTTATTCTATAAAATTGGGTTCAGTTCATCTACTCCACTAGTATAATATGCTGGGAAGCGTATACCACCTTAAACTATCTATTGATATATTCTCATTGAAAAAATATCAAACCCATTAATTTTATATTATTCACCTTTTTTTGGTCCTCAAACATGAGGTCTTTTTTTCTAGAATCAAGTTCTTTTCACGCTTTGAATGCCTTTAATAATTTTAAAAAGTCTATCTTACTATAAATCATTTACACCAAACATATCCAAGAATAATCATCATTGAATGATAAAAAGTACCTTACTTTACCTAGAAATACATCTGGATCTTACCAAACATCAGAATGGATCAAAGTGATGATTTATTTACTTATTGTAGTTGGCGTACCAAAATTTAACTTTTGTTTATTTCTCAAAAAAAATTCTCAAAAAATGGAAAGGATAAATTTCCAATAAAAGGAAAAAAATTGATCAGTAAGAATATTTAGGACTCATTCTGACAGATGGAAGGATTTTGATTCCATGATGTCATCAACGCTTCTGTCATGGTAGTTGATGCGATAATTATCTCTAACTCCATTTACATTTCACCCGTAATCACATACAGTTTTCTTGAGACGTTTTCCATAATCATTACCACAAGAACACCCTACAAAATTCTCATCACTCCATTCTCATTACAAGTTTTGAATATGATATCATCATATTTATTCAAACACAATAAGTTCTTCTTCAATCCCTTCACATAGTGTACTCCTCATATAATTTTGAGAAAACCACCAATCATATTTAGTTTGATGATACCAACTCTAATGATTCTCAAGGTGCGACTGTTCTCTATATACAGAAGTCCTGGTAGGATACTTTAATAATGATAAAACCATTCCCCCAAAGAAATAAGGATTCATGTTGCTCTTGAGTCAATTATTCATGCATCATTGAGATGCTTCATTCTTCCAGAAGGAGTCTCTACTTAACTTACTAGAATATTTCCATTCTTAAAATTACTATCCATATTTCCCAAAAAGATATTTGTATTCAAACAATCATTATTTACATTCCCCATATTTCCAATATTGTAACATGTTAAATTATTTTTCTTACACATTGATTTGGACCTTCCATGATTTTTCCTTCCATTAGAACCACACTCCACCATCCTTAATATCTATATTGGAAAAAACTCTTCTTGGTGAAAATTTATCTATCTAACCAAGTTGTTCTAATACAGAATTTCAACTTCAAGAACCACATTTGAAACATGATATAATATCAAGACATACATCGAGATATTTTTATTAAGGTTGATGATGATTTAATCATATGAAGATGTAAAACTCTAGAGTAGAATATCCACAGGTTCAGTATCCAAAATTTTATTTCCCAATGTACGGATTTGAGTGAACATGATATTGAGGGTGTTTATGTGGTCTATCGTTGATAATGAGTCCTCTATTTAAATATTTTATAATATTATTTTTTGGAAAACTTTATTGTGCAGTGACTTGGACCCATTTAGTATCATCAGGGTATCCTATATTTTTTTCATGATTTTTTTTACAAAATTATTTATAGGTACTTATAGGCAAAAGATAAATTGATATTTAAAATATTAATCCCATCCAAGCCCTTTCATTTTTCCTTCATCACACCCATCTGTCTTTCTCCAATTTCTATAATTATATTTCCACAACACTACCTATATATTCATTTTAAAAAATGGAAAATTATCCCTATTGATTTTATCGATATTAAATCTCACTACTATCTATGAACACTATCAGTATGGTACCTCATCTATTTTACAATAGAGTATTTTATTGTCTCAATAATATATTTTTTCTTGTTGTGAATGATTAACCACAATCACAATCACATAACATACTAAAATTTATAAGGGTTATTAATAAGAAAAAAGGTGAACAAAATCATGCTTGAACATTGAATTGATACCATTTATTGGGAAAAAAAATTTCCCCACTATTTCAGTGATAATAAGGGGATAAAATAAAGTAAAAAATTGTGGAAATAAATGAGACTAGATGCAACATGAAAAAAATATAAATTTAAGGTGGTAAAAATAATAAGAAAACAAAAGGATCACTACGGGTAAATATGGGTATGGACACTCCTTAACTATTATAAGGAGAAAACCCAAAATTATGTCTCATGAATAAGTGAAAAAAATCCTTACAAAATACAACAAAAATTGATCATATAAAATTGGTGAAGTTGATAATATCTAATAGTGGAGAGAGCCTCCTTTATTAGGCCTCTAAATCACCATACCTCTTTCCTATACTGAATGGTTGGGGGGTTTATCCACCCACCACATATCCACCACACCCCCTATTAGAAATCAAGTTGGACATAACCATCTGAGAATATATAATTTTACCAACAGAAACAGAACATCAAGCAGCACTTGATCATTCTTCACAAGCAGTGGGACTCGCCTGCATGATCTACTGTCGAACCAATAGTATAATTCTAACCTCCAAATGCTTTCATTAGCGGCAAATTTCAATTATCCCAAGAACCAAAAATGACCTAACCACTCAATCTAGCATCTTCATAGATCAAATACCTTTAACAAAATAAACACCCAATCTATCAGGCGAAGTAAACACCTTTACTATTTCCTCTTCAAGAAAATTAGATCAAGAAAAAATGAATTGAACCCTCCATATATGGACCAATCATGTGGGTGGTAATCAATTAGTTTGGTCCCTATGCTTCAATTGGGCCTCATCAATATTTCCTAAAATAAAAGATGCTCATCCCACCAAAATTTTCATGAAAAAAACATCAACTTTATTCCAAAATAAAAATTATGATCCCAAAAAAGACATTATTATTATGAAACATTAAATATGGATTTCATAATTATCTGTAATCTCCACTTCAAAAAAACCCTTAGTGTTACCAACCCATCACATTTCAAATCTTAGTTTCTAACCATTGGATTATACGTATAAAATGGGGATTTATATACACCATTGATGAAAATTTACATGTATCCTATAAATATTTGAATAATATAATGAATCAGTTATATTTTATCAATATTTTTTATCCCATTATTAATGTATATATTTATATTATTATACTCTCTCGGCATCGATTTAATTTTCACTGGCAATTTCTTTAACATAAATCAATGTAACATTATGATTTTGAAACCCCTTATAATTAGAATTGGTATTTGAAGTATTTAATAGTATGTAATTAATATGAATTTCTACTGGGAAAAGTTTTTGGTTGAATCAGTAAGAAAAATTTTATATGGTGAATATATTTAATCTTGGTTTTCTCTCTCTTGATATTTATAGAAATAAATATTTATCATGGACTTTGGATACATATTTCAATCAAATAAAATAAAATTAGCAACAAAATTAATGTTGATAATCACTATCCTGGTAAAGGCTATGAATGAGCCTTGATATTCTTTCACCACCACCTCTATAAATATTTTAAGAACAAATACTGATAGAGAAGGATCCTATGATGTCATGGAAAAACCTACAGGAACAATATAAACACCTTTGACTTGAACTTTTACCATAATAAATATATGAGTGGAGTAATTTGTGATTCCATGATTTTAAATATGAAAATTGAATAAAAATATGCTATGATTAAAATGATATCAAAATAAAAATTATACAGAGGAAATATCCCTAAAATTGATCTTATAGAAAAATTGTATTCAACTTACTTTGGATCAAATGAAAAATATAATTATAAAACAACAATATCATGAGATGTTCTTTACAAAGTACCTTGAAACACTATCTTGAATTCTTATTATAGAAAAAATAAATTAAATCATGATGAGGAATATTGAATCTCAAATAATCGGTGCATATCCATTCCCTAAAATGAATGTGGCTTCTTATAATCAAGGACTTGGTAATAATTGATGTAGTCAAGGTTAAATAAAAATTTTTTGATTTAGGTTTTCATACACCCAATGATTAGATAATAGTGAACCTATCAAATATTCAAAATAATGATCAAAAACAACTAAAGAAAATAGTGTCCACTGTGTTCCCTTAAATAAATGAATACATAATGCAAGATTTTAAAAACAAAAATTATGGG
Source organism: Viscum album (assembly GCA_963277665.1). NCBI lineage: Eukaryota > Viridiplantae > Streptophyta > Magnoliopsida > Santalales > Viscaceae > Viscum > Viscum album. Next base: position 2,106,628,246 of record OY728137.1, on the reverse strand, counting down.
AAACATGAGACATTGAAGGATATATTTGGACTACCAACTTGTCAATGTATGGGTTCAATGCCCAATTCCCTACCATATTTTCAATTTTTGAGTGCCAAATTTTTATGAAAACATTATATGGTTTCTTACATAAATATATAATTTTTTCATCTGTGCTTTTACATTAAAACAATATATTCACATAATTCTATATATGTATGTCATATATATAAATTTATAAACACTTTATTTAAAACAATTTTGTGAGAAAACATGAAACTTTAATATTCATATATTAAAAATTCATTCATTAATATCTCAAATATTATTTTTGAGTGTAGTTTCTTATTAATCAATGATTTACTTAACACTAAATGTAACACCCCAAGCTTCCTCGGTATGTTTCCTTTCGAATAATGCAATGACGTGCATTGTACGCAACTTCGAGATTTTAACACACCACAACCAATCAAACTAGCCGTTATGAATAGTAATACCTACTTTTAGAAATTATATATATTTTATATTTCAAAATGGACTTCATTTTTTGATTCGGAATATCGAATTTAGCCTAAGGTGAAATTTTGGTACTTTTCGGATAACTTTCATATTTTGATGAATAGTGAAAATTACTAAATTTTAATTAAAAACAACTTTTTTAATCAAAATAATTAATAGTGATAAATTGTGAATTTGAGTGGTTTTAAAGTATATTTAGAATATATTTTTACCATTTAATATAATGTTGGTCATTGGACATAATTTTACAATTAAACCGAACATAAACAAGTGTCAATCTTTTGATAGTTATTATCTCTTAAAAACACGCTTTTTGTTTTGACAGCGGGAATTAATTTTAAATTAATTTCTGCCACTTCTGTGTTTTGAATTTAGAAAAATGGATTCCATATTTGGAATCAGGATGTCCAAATTGTGTAAATAGGTAACTTTTATTTTTAGACATTTGAATAATTACTGCGGTAAATATTTTATTTACCATGGTTAAGGGTAAATCCGGTAAATAAGGGTTAAACAAAATAATATTATAATAATACTAAATTACCCTAAAATGTGTCTTAAACCTATTGGTTGATACATGGTCGACCATGGGCATCTTTGGGTCAATTTTGGGACCCCATGGATCCACTTGTAAGTGATAATGACACTTTATATTAATTAAGTTAAAATGAATACAAAAATGACACAAGCATATATCCTTTAGCAAAACAATTGTTACATAGGGTTATATATGCTGGATTTTAGATTATAAATATTCATTAGAAAGCTAAAACGATTTCCTACATAATTATATTTTATTTATAATTTTTTGACATTAAAATATTTATTTTATTTATGACACAATGATGATGCAGTAATTACTAAAATAGTAAAAAATTAACATAATTGATATTATAAATACCCAAATAATTATAATATGAAACTTTTAATGAATTAAACAAATTTTATAGGATAATATGATATATTAGGATTGATTTATTTGACTTTGTTCGAAGTAAGCAATCTGTTATGAGTTTCACAAAAATCAACTAGTGAATAGTGTCAAAATTGACATAAAAGAGTTCTTAAAACAAATATTATATTATTAATTGATATTAAATTCCTAAAAATCTAAGGATCGGCCAAGAGACTTATATTATGATAGGTTAATCATTAATGGACCACTTGGGGGTCTTTTGGATGTATATAGTAAGTTTATTAACCATATTATATAAAAATACAAAGAGACATTGTAAAAGTGAAACTAATTAACTTAGAGTTAATACTTAAAGATAAGGTTAATATAAGTACCCAAACCTGTCCAAATTCTATTGGATGAGTTGTTTTCGACCTATCCCCACCTAAACCTTTGAATAGTCAACTTTGGAGCCATTGGAAACCGAATATGAATTTATTATAAATTAATATTTCTAGCTTTTCCAAAGGTGCCCCTCACCCCTCTTATAAAAGGGCACTCCTCCTTCTCATTTCCTCACACCTCTCAAGCCACTTGGCTCGTCCAAACTCTGTCCAACTAAGCTCCCCACATCCCTCTCCTCATCCTTGAAGCTTCCCCTTAGGCAGAAAGCATTTCAACAAGTCCTTTGGTTCCATCCAAAGTTAGTTACCTAAATTAAAGGTAACGTTTTCTCTTAAATTATTTTCATTTATTTTGCTTCTTCAACCCCCAAACTCTTTTTATTTCCCTTCTTTTGTAACAACACCAGTATCCTCAATATACTAGGATGTTGTTATAAGAAGTATTCAAACTACACATACACACAACTCCATCTAATGGATGATGAACATAATGTTTCTGTGGATGGCAAACTAACGCCTCACGAAACGATGATTGTTCAAAAACATCTTACCGCCTCTCATGGTGGCCATTATGATGGCACTGTAATTAAATATGATATTAATGATATATATTTTATATATAAGCTTCTGTAATTCCATTTTATTTCATACCATTATACGTTTCATGTCTTATATACATACGATAATTTCATTTGAGGAAGTGCGGACTACCGCCCCCTTAAAATGATATGACTCGTTCATACCACACATGGAACGTATAAAGGATGGTGTTAATGAAATTAAGTAACATATATAAAATATTATATTATACTGGAATAGTAATATACCTATGTATCATTTGGATTCGATTCTTTTAAAATAAAAAATTAAATGGAAGTAGCGTTCGTGCGTACGTACGGACTACCGTCTCCACGAACGCGAAGAGATTCATTATCCATCGTATCCATTCAAGTATAATTATCATTTAATGATTTAAAAATGATGTTTAAGGACTTGATATCATTCTGGATATGAATAAGATACAACAAACATGACTTATGTAACAAAACATATAAAAGAAAATGAGTAAGTTAACACCCGAAACGGCGTTAATACTAAGATATTATTAACAAATCAATGTTAAAAGATCATATATGATATCATATTAAAGTAAATGATTCTTGTATTATTCAATAACAATTATTTCACCATTATACAGGAAGTAAACCTACCATCGACCAAGGAAAAAGTACAAAGTAAGGGATTCTCTTATCTCACTTTCAATTCCGTGAGATTTCCATTGTTCGCTACTAAATTATTGAAAGTGGTGTATTGTGTACTTCCATTTGATATATATTATCATGATTCACTTTATATTCATGTTATTCTGTAAATCATTTGGTGGTTATTAACTTTTGGCCATGCGACTCAGTTGATTAACGTGGTAAGGGATTTTCTAATCTCACTTTTAATTTCGTGAGAATTCTATTGTTCACCACTTAATTATTGGATGTGGTGTATGTGTACTGCCCATGATTGTATTCATTGTGTAATATACTTTAATTTATGGGTACTTACATCATCATGGTATGATACTTCTTTCATGCGTGTATGTTTCAAAAGTTACCTAATCGATAAGGGAATTTGAGATTTCAATTTCCACTCATTTGGCTTTACACATATTTCATTGATTATATTACCCCAAGATTATGTGTGGAATCACTATTCATTTGATTATGTCATAATTTCCACTCCCCTTCCTATGGATATAAGTTTGATGCACAGAATCACTCCATTGGTAATTCTCAAGTCATTGATATGAATTTGATAAGAGTAATTTTAACTCATTCTCCATTTGTTGAGTTAAACATCCAATTCGTTGGTATTGTTTTTACAAGAATATGTGTGAATGTCCTTTGATTGTTTTACACTGAATATCCAATCATATTTAGTGTATTTATATTTGTCACACATAATTATGTCATTGATTTATCCTTAACCTAAGGATACAACCTTTACAAGAGATTTCATCTCAATTTACATTCCATTGAGACTTCTTTGTTGATATACACCAAATCACTTTTATATGGTGTATATAACGTACTTTGACATAGTATATCATGAATCCCTTTATTCTCATGATATTACAATGTTTTGATTACCACAATTATTTGTATTCAAGTGTCTCTTTTGGTTGGAATCTCTAACTAAAATACCATTTTTAAAATGATTTAAAGACTTATTCATCTAAATCTTTCTCATTAATGTCCATGTTTTTAAAAATGGTTTTAAGGATTTATTTATATGGACATTAATGTTTACAAATTAAAACTCCTTTTAAAAAATTTCAAAGTGGTATGGGACACTTTGATTCAAAAATCTATTTTTAAATGGCTTCTTGACAAATAGTGTGACTTTTAAATGTTTTCAAGAAAAGGGGGATATTTCTCTCAAATAGTTTTGATGATTATTTTCATCTATGTCAACATCCTTCATTATTCATGATTGAGGTTAATGTGATACAATACAATCTTCCATATTGTATCAAATGAGTTATATTTGACTGTGGATGTTCTATTTTTATACCATTCATGGTTTGTGGTTAAAGTATTGACATTTCGTATGCTAGTTTTAATACGAATGTTTATTTTATGCTAAAACCTATTCATATGAGGAATGCATTGGACTTAATAAGTGACGGGTGGAGCCCGCTATAGCTCCTCGATGCATCGGTAGGTCTCATGAGACAAACTAGTGTCTTGGCACAAGGCCTTGGCAAAATCTTATTTGTAGTCTTGGCACGAGGCCTTGGCTATGTGGTTATGATAGTCTGGCATTATGCATTCCATCATTATGAAAGTGGTTATTGATATTGCATGTGATCATTCGACTAGTAGAATATCCATGTGAGTAAGTAAATGGCATTATTTCATTTTACCTTTGCCATTTTATGCTGAAGTTCAAGTTCAAAAGGCTTTTGTTTTAGTTATAAATTGCCTTAAGTGTTTATGCTTATTTATGAAAGCTTCTGCTATAATGTTATCCTTACTGAGCATCCGAGCTCACCCCTTTCAATGTTTTATTTTTCCCAGGATTATGAAGAAGTAATTTACGAATGACCTGCAGGGATAGTATGAGGGGATATGAAGACAAGATGTTTTTTTTATGATGTAATGTAAAAATTTATGGATGTATCTAGTTATTCCAAGGCTACTAAACTAATCGGTCTTTCGAGACTTGATCTTTCTCATGATCATGCCAATGTTATGTAATAATGCACCGACTCTGGGTAGCTGGGGTCGGGGCGTTACAGTTGGTATCAGAGGAAGTTTAGTACAAACCTTGGTAGCTAGATTTAGATAAACTCTGATTAGAGCACGTAGACCTAAGATGAACTTTGAGGATTAGTATAAAAGAACTTCCTAGAATTTTGGTATTGTAGAAATTTTGTGAGTTTTCCGAGCAATAAATCCCTGTCTGGATACGAGCAGGTAGAGGCGGCTCTGGCACAGATGTACCTAGGGGTAAAACCCGAAAACACCGCTTTGAGCTAGACTCGAACGGGAACTGGTGCACGACAACGGGCCTTGCTGCACTCTTGGTTACGACACTCCCGGGGGATATGCTTAGGATAATTTACATTTTCTTTACAAACCAATTTAAGTAATATATATATAAGATGAGAGTAAATGACCTTGGTTAATCCTAATATGTTTAAAATTGAGAATATAGTGACATTTTAATCTCTAAATGATTTTATGACTACTATTACTCACACAATGCTTTATGGTTTTAGTCAATGGCTGGATTCCAAGGAAGTCATAGTGACTTTGAGAATGATGTACAAGATGGGAACAGTGGTGGCAATGAGCAAAAAAATGGAATGTTGATAGGCGTAAAAGATATCGTCTTTATGCCAAATCAGTTTTCCAAAAATATGATCAACAACATATATATTAACCAACTCCCAGACTCAACAAGGAAGAGAAAGGTGATAAATGATAAGAGCTCCAGCAATGGAGACCATGGAGAAAAGAACCCTCAATTTTCATCATGCAGGAAATGTGGAAAGAGACACCCAGGAAAGTGTCTTAATGGGACAACGAAATGTTTTACGTGCGGGAAGGAAGGACATAAAGTAAAGAATTGCCGAAGAAAAATGAAGAGTACTATGGAAGAAGATAAAAATGGTCCCAAGAGTCCATTTACAGTCATTTGCCGTAAATGTAGGGGACCTGGCCATTACCCGAGTGAATGTCCTATTCTATAGGATATTTTCTTGGTCAAAGAAGAAGCTATGTGGGAATAAATGGTTGGAGAAATGTTTAAAAAGTATTAGCACTCCTTGTAGATGGGTTTACTATGGAATAATTTTCTCTTGTATTTGTAACCCCGCAGTTTGCCATGTGAGAATGATATTTGAGGAAGAATTGTCTCTTCTCTTGTGGATTTGGGTATAAATAACCATTTGGATTTATATGATCATTGGGGTTTGAGAGAATTATAAGTTATTCTAATTTGGGATGAAGATTCAAGGTATGATATAACATTTGTGGTTAAATTTATGATATAGTATTTTGAGGAATTTATCTCATTTTGGCAATATTATAAAATATAGTTTTTGAAAAAGGACAACACGTAGACTGTGTGACAACCCGTCGCGTCGGACAAAGCTATGGGAATCGAACCCACAACCAAAGTGCGATTAGGATTTATCGCCTACCACTGGACTACGTGAAGTCCCTGGTTAGTGTGACTTTTTTTTGTTAAATGATTTTATTGATCAAAAATAAGTTTATTTGGGTTCTTATTTCATATAAAAAGAATACCCTTGGTATAGGAAAATGATTTGGTGATTAAGTGATAAATGTTATTTTGGAAGATGTTCGCTTTGTTGGAAACACTATATGTCCAAGGAAAATAGAATACTATGGGGTTTCATTTGTGGAGTAATGATAGATTTTTATCTACGTTTTTATTGTGGATTTATAGTGATTTGGGTTATTTATGGAAATGATTAACCTATAATAGAGAATATGTGATTAGGTTAATTACTTTTGAGTATGTGACTTTAAGAGTATCTGATGTCATTTAGAGATACGATTTAACATGGGAGACTACATAATCAAATTCTTCTATGTTTTGGGTTTCAATATTAGTTTGGATTATATTAAAGGATTTTAAGGACAATTGGTTATTGAATGGTATCTATTTAACTTTGGGGTATTGTTGGTTTAATTTTAGAAATTAAGATTAGTGCATATTTATCTCAATGAATATCCTTTTGGGGGATCATTAGATCATTCACTGACCATTTTGGTTTTGATTAATCTTCAAAGACAATGTAAATATATGGTTTATCCTTCATGGATCATGTGATTCTATAGAAGTTTATTCTATCTCTTCCAATGTGACCAAGTCTTCTTGAATACTCATCGTTTTAAAAAAAATGAGTTAGTGGTGGAAATTTATTAAAGAATGAAAATATACTTAAAATGTAAGTATATCTCATAATGTTCTTAGTCAATATCATAAATGAATTCCTCTTCCTTATGTAATGTAACTTAAAAAAAATGTTGTTCGTTTACTTTCCTACTAGGAGACTAATGGTCGTTTGTCCCAACACAAGTTTGTGGTTTTCTCATTGTTAACTTTCTCCTGATCATGATTTCTATCCCTCTCCATCAGAACTTGACACTTAGTTTATCATCCATATCCATGTTTTCTTACATGGAATCCTAGTATGGGTTATCTTGGATGACCCTTATACCTCTCTTCCTTTCTTTTAAAGTGACAGTTTTATTGACTCTTTTTCCGATGTGGGACTTTCCATTATATTCCCAAGCAAAAATTTAAAAATTGCGAGGACGCAATTTATTGAAGGAGGGGAGAATGTAACACCCCAAGCTTCCTCGGTATGTTTCCTTTCGAATAATGCAATGACGTGCATTGTACGCAACTTCGAGATTTTAACACACCACAACCAATCAAACTAGCCGTTATGAATAGTAATACCTACTTTTAGAAATTATATATATTTTATATTTCAAAATGGACTTCATTTTTTGATTCGGAATATCGAATTTAGCCTAAGGTGAAATTTTGGTACTTTTCGGATAACTTTCATATTTTGATGAATAGTGAAAATTACTAAATTTTAATTAAAAACAACTTTTTTAATCAAAATAATTAATAGTGATAAATTGTGAATTTGAGTGGTTTTAAAGTATATTTAGAATATATTTTTACCATTTAATATAATGTTGGTCATTGGACATAATTTTACAATTAAACCGAACATAAACAAGTGTCAATCTTTTGATAGTTATTATCTCTTAAAAACACGCTTTTTGTTTTGACAGCGGGAATTAATTTTAAATTAATTTCTGCCACTTCTGTGTTTTGAATTTAGAAAAATGGATTCCATATTTGGAATCAGGATGTCCAAATTGTGTAAATAGGTAACTTTTATTTTTAGACATTTTGAATAATTACTGCGGTAAATATTTTATTTACCATGGTTAAGGGTAAATCCGGTAAATAAGGGTTAAACAAAATAATATTATAATAATACTAAATTACCCTAAAATGTGTCTTAACCCTATTGGTTGATACATGGTCGACCATGGGCATCTTTGGGTCAATTTTGGGACCCCATGGATCCACTTGTAAGTGATAATGACACTTTATATTAATTAAGTTAAAATGAATACAAAAATGACACAAGCATATATCCTTTAGCAAAACAATTGTTACATAGGGTTATATATGCTGGATTTTAGATTATAAATATTCATTAGAAAGCTAAAAAGATTTCCTACATAATTATATTTTATTTATAATTTTTTGACATTAAAATAGTTATTTTATTTATGACACAATGATGATGCAGTAATTACTAAAATAGTAAAAAATTAACATAATTGATATTATAAATACCCAAATAATTATAATATGAAACTTTTAATGAATTAAACAAATTTTCTAGGATAATATGATATATTAGGATTGATTTATTTGACTTTGTTCGAAGTAAGCAATCTGTTATGAGTTTCACAAAAATCAACTAGTGAATAGTGTCAAAATTGACATAAAAGAGTTCTTAAAACAAATATTATATTATTAATTGATATTAAATTCCTAAAAATCTAAGGTTCGGCCAAGAGACTTATAGTATGATAGGTTAATCATTAATGGACCACTTGGGGGTCTTTTGGATGTATATAGTAAGTTTATTAACCATATTATATAAAAATACAAAGAGACATTGTAAAAGTGAAACTAATTAACTTAGAGTTAATACTTAAAGATAAGGTTAATATAAGTACCCAAACCTGTCCAAATTCTATTGGATGAGTTGTTTTCGACCTATCCCCACCTAAACCTTTGAATAGTCAACTTTGGAGCCATTGGAAACCGAATATGAATTTATTATAAATTAATATTTCTAGCTTTTCCAAAGGTGCCCCTCACCCCTCTTATAAAAGGGAACTCCTCCTTCTCATTTCCTCACACCTCTCAAGCCACTTGGCTCATCCAAACTCTGCCCAACTAAGCTCCCCACATCCCTCTCCTCATCCTTGAAGCTTCCCCTTAGGCAGAAAGCATTTCAACAAGTCCTTTGGTTCCAACCAAAGTGAGTTACCTAAATTAAAGGTAACGTTTTCTCTTAAATTATTTTCATTTATTTTGCTTCTTCAACCCCCAAACTCTTTTTATTTCCCTTCTTTTCTAACAACACCAGTATCCTCAATATACTAGGATGTTGTTATAAGAAGTATTCAAACTACACATACACACAACTCCATCTAATGGATGATGAACATAATGTTTCTGTGGATGGAAAACTAACGCCTCACGAAACGATGATTGTTCAAAAACATCTTACCGCCTCTCATGGTGGCCATTATGATGGCACTGTAATTAAATATGATATTAATGATATATATTTTATATATAAGCTTCTGTAATTCCATTTTATTTCATACCATTATACGTTTCATGTCGTATATACATACGATAATTTCATTTGAGGAAGTGCGGACTACCGCCCCCTTAAAATGATATGACTCGTTCATACCACACATGGAACGTATAAAGGATGGTGTTAATGAACTTAAGTAACATATATAAAATATTATATTATACTGGAATAGTAATATACCTATGTATCATTTGGATTCGATTCTTTTAAAATAAAAAATTAAATGGAAGTAGCGTTCATGCGTACGTACGGACTACCGTCTCCACGAACGCGAAGAGATTCATTATCCATCGTATCCATTCAAGTATAATTATCATTTAATGATTTAAAAATGATTTTTAAGGACTTGATATCATTCTGGATATGAATAAGATACAACAAACATGACTTATGTAACAAAACATATAAAAGAAAATGAGTAAGTTAACACCCGAAACGGCGTTAATACTAAGATATTATTAACAAATCAATGTTAAAAGATCATATATGATATCATATTAAAGTAAATGATTCTTGTATTATTCAATAACAATTATTTCACCATTATACAGGAAGTAAACCTACCATCGACCAAGGAAAAAGTACAAAGTAAGGGATTCTCTTATCTCACTTTCAATTCCGTGAGATTTCCATTGTTCGCTACTAAATTATTGAAAGTGGTGTATTGTGTACTTCCATTTGATATATATTATCATGATTCACTTTATATTCATGTTATTCTGTAAATCATTTGGTGGTTATTAACTTTTGGCCATGCGACTCAGTTGATTAACGTGGTAAGGGATTTTCTAATCTCACTTTTAATTTCGTGAGAATTCTATTGTTCACCACTTAATTATTGGATGTGGTGTATGTGTACTGCCCATGATTGTATTCATTGTGTAATATACTTTAATTTATGGGTACTTACATCATCATGGTATGATACTTCTTTCATGGGTGTATGTTTCGAAAGTTACCTAATCGATAAGGGAATTTGAGATTTCAATTTCCACTCATTTGGCTTTACACATATTTCATTGATTATATTACCCCAAGATTATGTGTGGAATCACTATTCATTTGATTATGTCATAATTTCCACTCCCCTTCCTGTGGATATAAGTTTGATGCACATAATAACTCCATTGGTAATTCTCAAGTCATTGATATGAATTTGATAAGAGTAATTTTAACTCATTCTCCATTTGTTGAGTTAAACATCCAATTCGTTGGTATTGTTTTTACAAGAATATGTGTGAATGTCCTTTGATTGTTTTACACTGAATATCCAATCATATTTAGTGTATTTATATTTGTCACACATAATTATGTCATTGATTTATCCTTAACCTAAGGATACAACCTTTACAAGAGATTTCATCTCAATTTACATTCCATTGAGACTTCTTTGTTGATATACACCAAATCACTTTTATATGGTGTATATAACGTACTTTGACATAGTATATCATGAATCCCTTTATTCTCATGATATTACAATGTTTTGATTACCACAATTATTTGTATTCAAGTGTCTCTTTTGGTTGGAATCTCTAACTAAAATACCATTTTTAAAATGATTTAAAGACTTATTCATCTAAATCTTTCTCATTAATGTCCATGTTTTTAAAAATGGTTTTAAGGATTTATTTATATGGACATTAAAGTTTACAAATTAAAACTCCTTTTAAAAAATTTCAAAGTGGTATGGGACACTTTGATTCAAAAATCTATTTTTAAATGGCTTCTTGACAAATAGTGTGACTTTTAAATGTTTTCAAGAAAAGGGGGATATTTCTCTCAAATAGTTTTGATGATTATTTTCATCTATGTCAACATCCTTCATTATTCATGATTGAGGTTAATGTGATACAATACAATCTTTCATATTGTATCAAATGAGTTATATTTGACTGTGGATGTTCTATTTTTATACCATTCATGGTTTGTGGTTAAAGTATTGACATTTCGTATGCTAGTTTTAATACGAATGTTTATTTTATGCTAAAACCTATTCATATGAGGAATGCATTGGACTTAATAAGTGACGGGTGGAGCCCGCTATAGCTCCTCGATGCATCGGTAGGTCTCATGAGACAAACTAGTGTCTTGGCACAAGGCCTTGGCAAAATCTTATTTGTAGTCTTGGCACGAGGCCTTGGCTATGTGGTTATGATAGTCTGGCATTATGAATTCCATCATTATGAAAGTGGTTATTGATATTGCATGTGATCATTCGACTAGTAGAATATCCATGTGAGTAAGTAAATGGCATTATTTCATTTTACCTTTGCCATTTTATGCTGAAGTTCAAGTTCAAAAGGCTTTTGTTTTAGTTATAAATTGCCTTAAGTGTTTATGCTTATTTATGAAAGCTTCTGCTATAATGTTATCCTTACTGAGCATCCGAGCTCACCCCTTTCAATGTTTTATTTTTCCCAGGATTATGAAGAAGTAATTTACGAATGACCTGCAGGGATAGTATGAGGGGATATGAAGACAAGATGTTTTTTTTATGATGTAATGTAAAAATTTATGGATGTATCTAGTTATTCCAAGGCTACTAAACTAATCGGTCTTTCGAGACTTGATCTTTCTCATGATCATGCCAATGTTATGTAATAATGCACCGACTCTGGGTAGCTGGGGTCGGGGCGTTACACTAAAACCTGTATGTGTATTGTGAAACTAGTGAACGTACGATATGTCATTAGATAAGATGAAAGTAAAATATTGTAATTGAAATTCATGAATTCAAATGTAACAATATGATTTATATTTTTTTGAAGCATACTATAAATAATGAAATATAGAATTATATCATAAATTTAATCCCATATAAATGATCATAACTTAAATTTGAAATAATTGAAAATTAAATAATAAATTATAATTTTAATTCCCTAAAACAGTATCAATTTAACTACATTAGATTTCTATAAAATTGAACATAGATCAAACACACACACAAACACAATCACACACACACACATATTACCAATATTAGATTGCAATGATAAATTAAAATATAAAACATATTTGATTTGAATTAAATGAATATGTAATTTCTCTTATATAAAGGTCTTAAAAATATATACTCAAATAGAACTAAATTGAAAACAAATTTTTTTAATGAATTTGAGTAACACATAACTATAAAAATAATATTTTATTTGAAGTGTAGGATTACCCATGAAATTAAAATTTCAAATGATAATTTAAAAAGTAAATAAATATCTTTTTAAATAATGTATAGATTTGAGGAAACAAATAATTGAAGTATCATTCCATTACTAAAAATCATGAATTTCGTAAAAAGTAAATAAATAAATAGAAGTATATACCTTACTATAAATCATTAAAAAATTAAGAATTAAATTTTAAAAACATAACTTATTTCAATTTAATTTATACAACTTATATTTAATTGAAAATTAAATAACAATATAAATAGAGTGAAGTTTCACTTACTTGTATAGGATCCTTGAATGACCATTGATATAGCTAAGTAGGACATTAGTAGGTGGTTTGTTTCTCTTAAATCTCTCATAGATAGCGGTAGTACCCAAGAAATTATATAATAAAAATGAGTGAAACATCTCAAAACTAATATTCCTTTCAAATGTTAATTTCTCTAAGAATTGGAAAACTGAAATTTTAAAGAATGGATACAACTCTTCATATCTTAATGGAAAGGCTCAACCAAATCATATAACTCAGTCTTGATACAAAAAATAGCAGAGTTATGGATTTATAGTGGTCTAAACTATTATATGAATAATTGTATAAAATATAACAAAATAAATCTGTGGTTTCGATGTTATTCTTTCCGAACAAGAATACCAGAATATATATATATATATATATTAAATATGTTGAATGTAAGAAGAAATTAGGATTGTATTGTGATTTGGATTAGTTTTCAATCATTATGAAACTTGATAGGTTCAAAAATATGGATAAAATCAATTGTTGAAAATTGGTTCATTTGTTAAAAAAAACTGTGTTAAATAGAGATGTTCTTGATAGAGATAAGGTGAACCATAGCGACAATGAAAACCAAAAAAATAAAGATCTAATAAATATTTTTGGAACTCATTTAAAAGTTAGTTGAATATCCCAGAAGATGAGGAAAAATGAAGGCAAGGAAAAATAAAGTACTAATACATCATATTAAATCAAATAGATATGATTTTAATGAAGATTATAATACCAAAAATAGATAAACTAATCCAACATGCAAAGAATAAAATCAATGATAGGAGGAAGTCGATTTTCAAGAAGAAAAAAAAGAAATTGACAACACACATCACTATTTCCACGATTTTCAGAATATTTTGTCATTAAAAATACTCATACATGCCGATATGGACATTAGAAACAAGATAAACCTACCTCACGGAGATCGAAACCCTAACCACATCCACACACCTTGAACTTGACTTCTCAGTCTTAAACTAGAACTGAAATGGACTTTTATCCAAGCCTTCGATTGAAATAAGACCTATGACTACAAATTTTTCGGATCCATGACCCCATTTTTTGACTCTATATCATCCCTTGGTCTTTATTTCTACAACACTCGACCTCAACTCCATTGGACCTTCAAATCGCGTTTCTCCCCCAACTGAAACCCTCAAAACCCGACTTCACCTCTTATTATCAATTTTTTTAAATTTCATTTTATCGTTATATAAAAATATACACTAAACCATATATAATGTTCAATATATAAAAAAACATAGATTCTAAATTCACATATAATATTAATCTTATATTTAAATTACTAATTTTATTTTATTATAATCATTTTGTTTCCTCCCTTTATATATATATAAATTGTTTTCTAATCAAATTTGGTATAAATATGATTTAACAATAATTAATATATATATACATGTTATGTAAAATATTTTAATTTCATTTATTCATTTTTTTAAATATATAATATTCAAAATTTCATAAGTAGAAATATTATATTAAGTGTCTATATAATAAGAAATATTCATGTTTTTTTATCAAAATTGTAATAGTAATAATTAATTTTCATATTAATTTAATTATATTTTTATAATTATAAATTTTTCTAATACTACTTTCATATTACTAATATCATCATTTATAATTATAACATATATTACGTTTAAATGTTATGAAATAATTATTTATAAAAATAAAATATTGATTTTCTATACAAAAATAATCAATTATGATTAAAATTAATACTCATATACATGAAACTAGATTTGTAATTAATTTTCTAAATATAATATATATAAAGTAAAATTCTATATTTTGATTCAACACGTATTTTATTATTTTATAATATCTATGAACACATTTTTATTAAATAATTTATTAGTTTTAATTTATAAACAAATTAATCAATAATCAAATTTTGTTTTAAATTTAATCGAGGTGTTACAAAACTGCTATAATTGACACATCCTTTATATCGCGACAGATTTGGATCTTCCTCAGCTTCTTCAATACTTAGGTTCTTGGATACCCGACATAATATATTCTTTTTCCCACCATAATATTAGATGTATCAATTTCTCTCAAGAGAAATTACTTTCTTCACCACCAATATGCATACTGATATTCATAGAAATGAATATTAACTCATCTTAATAATTTTAGATAATATTCCGATAAATGAATTTTGGAATCTCTCTAATCCTAAGTGGTGGGTAATCTTTAAATTCAAAACTGGAGTATATTTCTCCATTTTGAATTCTCAGTCAATATTTGAGACATTATATATCTTTAAATCTCCTTAGTACATTGTCTTTTTTCACATAGATTATTTTAGAATAATCCATTTTCTTGGAAATTACTCAAATATTGATGCTTTTAAATACCATAAGGGCTCAAGATATTATATATTTTTCTCCATGCAGTAATTTTTTTATAGTGGATTTTTCTCCTCAAATAACACATCTATAACTTTATCTAACATATCCATGTGAATAACTTCGTTTATTTTTGACATTTTGATATTATTATTTTTATAATTTTATATTTAAAAAATCTTACCTAGTGCATAAGAATATAATCCCTTATGAAATTATAAAAATCCTACATGAGTCTCAAACATGGCCTGAATTCGCATATGTGGTTTACTTCAATTATTTAGAAATAGTCTCTTATGTGGTTCGCTTTGACTATACAACAACATTCGACTATATGGTTTACTTTAGTTCCACAATAGTATTCAGATACACTTTTCACTTCAACTACATAGTTTCATTTTTTTATGTTGATTCACCTGCATTATTGGTTTTTCCCACATAGCTAGATTACATTGGATATGAATTAGAATTCTCTTACATGATTAACATCAGTTATATATTACAATTGGTTTCACTATAAATTCAACTACATTATAGGACTAGTTACATGGATATAAATAATTATAGACTTCACTAAATTCGTATAATCTCCAATTCAACCAACTTCTGATCCATCTCATTAACTTTAATGAATCTTAGAGATTTTTTTGACAATCCTCTTTTATCCATCTAATCTTTTCTTTTATTATTTTAAAGATCCATAAAAAAATAATCATACACATAATCATGATCTTCTCTAATCGAGGCCTTTAAGTTTTAGCTTCGTGATTCCTTTACCATTAATCATGGATGTCCCTTAATCATCATATGGACTTATATGGATGCTATATTAGGCATGTGATCAAATTACATGTCATTAATCCATATCAATCCTCCAAGAATCATCATCACCAAACTAATTTTTTTTTAAACTTTGACAAAAATTACAATACTCACATTCGAACAACAATCTACACTTTTTATATTTTTAAATACAAAAATTCTCTTATATCAATTTGTGTGCTTATATGGATTATTTATTATACCCATAGTTGATAATAAATTCCAATTTGAATTTAATTTTATCCTCATCTCTTTTTCATATTGTATCACCCGAGAATTTTATGTTATATAAATCATCAAAGGAATCTTTTTCTACACACAACACTTGCTTGGCTTTCTTTACATGAAATCACGACCTTCCTCGATAGCTTGCGTCGTACGCAATACCGAGTTTCACTAAACAATGATATGCTATTAAAATATTATTAAAAATAACCGTTATGAATAGTAATAACCACTTTTTGAAATTTTATAAATTTTATTTTTCAAAATGGACTTCATTTTTGGATTCGGAATATCGAAGTTAGCCTGGGGTGAAATTTTGGTATTTTTCTGAAAACATTCAATTTTTGATGAATAGTGAAACCATTAAGTGGTCGTTAAAAAAACTAAATTTTTCATAAAACTTAATTTTACCGCTTCTGTGAGGGAATTTCAAAAATATGAGTGACACGGTTGATGTCAGTAAGTAAAATGTGGTTCAATGAGATGAAAATAATTTTTTGGTGAATAGTAACTTTTTACTTTTTTTACCACGGTTAAAAGTAAATAGGGTAATTAAGGGTAAAAATGATATTATTATTACCCTAACACATGTCCTAATTCTATTGGACAAGTGTAGTTCAACCAAAAACAACCTTAGGAATAAAATATGACCATTTAGGCCCACTTGGATTAGATTAGGACATTTATTATTAATTTATTTAAAGAAGGGTTAAAATAGTTAAAATCAAAGTTTAATAAGTAAATCATTTTTAATATGGGGTTATACCTAAGATAAATTAGACTATAAACATTCATTAGAAATCTAAAAATATTTCCTACATAATGGTGTTTTATTTATAATTTTTAGACATTAAATAAGTTAATTTATTTATAACACAAAGATGATGCAGTAATTATCTTATTAATGAAATAATGACATAATTGATATTATAAATACCTAAATAAGTAAAATTTGAGACATTTTATGAATTAAAATAATTTTCTAGGTTAACATGACATGTCAGGATTACGTTAATTATCTTTGGTCAAAGTAATAATTCTATTATGAGTTTCAAAAAAAATCAACTATTGAATAGTGTCAAAATTGATATAAAATAGTTTTTAAAACAAATATTATATTATTAATTGTTATTTTAATCCTAAAAATCTATGTTTCGGAAAAATTACTTATATAAGATTATATATATTAATAATAAACAACTTGGAGTTCGTTTGTCTTGTTATAGTACGTTTATTAACCTTATAGTGTAAGAATACAAAAAGACATGGTAAAAGTAAAATTATCTAACTTAAAGTTAAATATAAATGATAAGGTTAAAATAGTAAACTAAACGTGTCCAAATTCTATTTTATGAGAGTATTTCGACCCATACCCACCTTAGCTTTGAAATAAATCAATTTAGATCTATTTAAAACTGAATATGGCTTTATAATAAAATAATATTTTTAGTTTTTCCAAAGGTGCCCCTCTCCTCCCTTATAAAAAGGGAACCTCCTCCCCCTCTTCCACACACCACTTTGAGCCTTCAATCTCGGCCAAACCCTGCCAATTTCTTCTTTCCACTTCCCTAGAAACATCCTATAGGTTCTGGTCTTCTTCAAAGACCTATTTTAGTGCCCTAAAAGGAGGTCTCAAAGAAGCACTTTAAAGAAGAGGTAATGTCCGTTACCGATTCTTTCATATTTATTTCTTCTTACACTTCTTCTTATTTAGTTGTTTCATTATGAAGTAATAAAATCAGTATCACTCATATAATGATATGTTATTATAAGTATGAAACAACCCTATTTCACCATCTATCCATCCTACGGAAAAAGAAATCACCGCGCGTGCGTATGTACGGAATACCGTCTCCAGGCCGTGGTGTAATCTATTTTCCACCACAACCTTACTTGGATGGGTATTATGGTGTAAATAATTACTATATATGACTATTATAAAGTGATACTTATTCTAAAATAGTATACATACACTCCAATACAATTCTTCGATCATAGGAACGATATCATCACTCGTGCGTACGTACGAAATACCGTCTCCACGATGTGATGCGACTCGTTCTACATGATCTTCATTTCATAATGATTATATAAATGAATTGAATGAATGGATATGATATATATTACACTAATACCATTCTTGAAATGAGGTATCTATAACCTAAAGAGAATAATGAGAATTTATTCGACAAAACACGCATAAGAACAAAAAGTTATAAACACCCGAATAACAAGTAGCAATGAAATATTACTACTAAGAAGCTAAAAATATGACCATATATGATATCATAAAAATAATTATGATTTTTTAATAAGTCAATAACATTATTTAAATCATTATACAGGAGGTTCGAACACATACAAAGCATAACAGACCTAAGGTAAGGGAAATATCACAATCTCATTTTTATCCGAGATTGTTTTTACTTTGGCATTTACTGGGGTGTATTTTATCATCCACATCCATGTTTCCTCAATATATAATATTATTTCCATCCACCTACAACTGTTTAAATCCAATTTTACCCTTCGGTGAGTTTTTAGTAAAAGATATGAAAGGAATCTTTTGTCGTTTTTCGTACGAGGTACTTTTTGACTTTTTCGACAAAAGTACGAGAAGAATGTTTTTTTAACTTATACGGCGTGAATATATTTTTAAAACATTATTTCCAAGAAGCTTAATTTACAAGTTTTCAAGTTTATTTTTAATCAACTTCTTTTAGTTTAAAATTTTATGACATGTTAAGAAAGGAAAAAGGGTTTTAATGTAGAAAGGATATTTTCCTCAAGAATGGAGTTCATGTGTTTTATCAAAATTATTTTCCATCTAAGATAATACAGGGTTCTGTTTTTATCCCTATTATTACATTGATTTGATTATTTTGTGATGGAATTATTTTTATGAATTCCATTATCTTATATGAATTGTTTTATGATGTCATGTTGTTTAAGAATCCCATTTTTATTATATGGGTTATGCAATGATGTATGATTTTTTGATTTTGTGGCACACATAAGAATGGTATCATTATGGGATGGGTGGGACCTATATCTCCCTCCAATGCATTGGTTAAAGATTTTATATCTCATGAGATAGACATGGATTGAACGGTAGGTTATACCGGTTCAGTGAAGCAGGACTGAAACGAGGGTAACTCGGTTCAGAAATGGACTTTGTCCACTAAGATAGTCTTGGCAATGAGTCTTGACTAATAAGAAATGATTCTCTATGATTATGTGTGTATGACAAAAAGTTTCATGTTTTATGTTATGATTATTGGGATTTCATTTCACTACTATGATTTATCACATGTTATGAAATTATAATCTCTTTTGCAAGTTAAGATTTCCAAAAGTTATGTGCTTATGTATATGATGTGATTGATTTTTCTTTTGTTTAAACTTACTGAGCATTTGAGCTCACCCTTTTGAATGTTTTATTTCCCCAGGTCAGGAAGAAGGTTATTAAGTAGAATATGCCAAAAAGGGACACTAGATATGATGAAATAAATGGGAGGCAAAGTAGATGATTTATGAACCAGTTGTTTATATTTCCCAGTTTCTAAAGACACTATAAATATACGGTCCTTTCATGGTTTTGTTATATGTTGTAATAAGCGTTCTTTATTTCTGAATTAATAACAATGTATGTAAAGTATGGGTCATTATATTTGGTATCAGAGGAAAGGTATAGTCAACCTTTGGAAACTAGGATGCGAAAGCCTTAGTAAGAACCCTAAGGACGAGTCTAAGCATAGGACACAATCTTAGTGTTTTAGAAATGACCAGAATAACCTAGGATAAGATCTTAAGTGTAAAATTTTATTCTTGATTATGTGGTTTTCCCATTATAATTAGTGTTGCTCACACTATTCTTCTTGGTTTTAGTCAATGCCTGGAACTCGAAGGAACCATGTTAATGCGGAATGTGACGGGCAATGCAATGATTGTCCCCCTGAGCAACCAAACGTTATGAGAGCTGGAATGCAAAATCTTTTAGCCATGCTCACACAACTTTCTCAAGCTATGAATCATGCAAGACTTCAAAACGAGAAAAGGAAGGAGTAACATTCTGTTGAATCCTTCATGAGACAACGTCCACCTTCATTCAGCGGGTCTACTGATCCATTAGTTGTTGAACAATGGATTAGTACTACTGAAAAGATATTTTCAGTTCTTCAATGTTCTGAGCATGATAAAGTCATCTTAACAGTGTATCGTTTGGAAGGTGATGCTGATCAATGGTGGAATCTTATCAAGAATACGAGGCCAAGAGATGAAATTGAGTCCATGGAATGGGATGAGTTCAAGAACTTATTTTTCAATAAGTACTTCCCTCGTATTCTATGAACAAAGATAGAGAAAGAGTTTCTTGAACAGAAGCAAAAGGATGATGAATCTGTTGGTACCTATGAAGCAAATTTTACAAGACTTGCAAGGTACGCTCCTGGTATTATTATCCAACCTGAGAGTAAGATCGATCGATTCTTTAGTGGCTTAAAACCAAGTCTTCGAAGGGCCTTAGCCATAAGGGAATTCAATAGCTACGAGGAAATCGTTTGATGTGCTCTCAAAGTTGAGATGGAGATTGGAGTAACCCATCAGTCATATGGGTTTGATAAGAAGAGGAAAATAGAATTCAAAGGAAAATCTAAAGAGCACACTGAAAAGAAGATGAGCTTTCCCTTATGCTCAAAGTGTGGAAGGAAACATGGAGGGAGTTGTCTTAAACGGACAAGTAAATGTTTCAAATGCGGAAAGGAAGGTCATTGGGCATTTGAATGTCGCGATGATGGGAAGAAGATGTCTAATGATGCAAACAAAGGAAGGGATGCACAGAATGAACCTACTACACTTCAATGTTTCAAGTGAAGGATATGGGACATTATGCTAATAAATTCCCTAATCCAAGGGTTGATGATGATGGTTGACGTCAACAAACTCTTAAGGCTAAAGACAAAGGAAAGTCACATGCAATTTCTATCAGCGATGTGGAGTACGATAACGATGTGGTGAAAGGTACACTTATCATCCACTCTAAAGTAGAAAATGTTTTATTTGGTTCTGGATCCACACAATCCTTTATTTATGAATAATTTTCTAAGGGTATCATCGTATTACCTCAACAATTAGATGTTGAGTTAGCTGTGAAAACACCTAATGGAACAACAGTCGCATCAAAAGTTTATAATTCTTCTCCGATTGAAGTTTGTGGGAAAGTGCTTCCTGCAAATCCCGTGATCCTTCCTATAGTGGAATTTGATGTGATTCTTGGTATGGATTGGATTTCTCTACATGGAGATCATATCAATTGCCAAAGAAGGGAAGTCACATTTCATATTCCAGATCAATCTATGATCGTCTATCGATGCAAGGATGATCATAATCTTCCAGTGGAAATTTCTTCCATTTTATGGGTATTGATTCCAATAAATGAAGGTTATTTATCTCAAATGTTTGGTGAGAAACTCACGATTAAGAATATGCCCATTGTACGAGAGTTTGATGATGTCTTTCTGAGGGAATTACCAAGTCTTCCACCGAATCGTGAAGTTGAGTTTTCAATAGAACTCGTACCGAGTGCTTTTCCTATTTCAAAGACAACTTATAGAATGGCCCCAATTGAGTTGCAGGAATTGAAGAAGAAACTCCAAGAGAATCTTGATAAGGGGTTCATATGCCCTAGTGTGTCACCTTGGGTAGCACCTGTTCTGTTTGTTAAGAAGAAAGATGGATCAATGAGACTCTATATTGATTATCGAGAACTTAACAAGATCACTATCAAGAACAAATATCCTCTCCCGTGCATTGATGAACTATTTGACCAACTATGCGAAGCTCAATACTTTTCCAAGATTGATCTTCATTCAGGGTATCATCAATTATGGGTCAAAAGGGAGGATATACCAAAGACGGCTTTCCGTACAAGGTATGGACACTATGAATTTATAGTGATGCCATTTGGTATTACTAATTCCTCTACTATCTTCATGGATCTAATGAATAGAATCTTTAGAGACTATCTTGATCAGTTTTTGGTAGTCTTTATAGATGATATTTTTGTCTATTCAAAGAGGAAGGAAGAACATGAAGATCACTTGAGAATTATATTGAATACCCTGAGAAAGGAAAATCTTTATGCCAAATTTACCAAGTGTGAATTTTGGCTTCAAAAAGTTGCATTTTTGGGTCACATAATCTCAAAAGAGGGGATATCTGTGGATCCAGCAAAAACAGAGGTTATCGAAAGATGGTCGAGACCAAAAATAGTGACTGAGATCCGAAGTTTTCTTGGTTTGGCTGGATATTATCGACGTTTTGTGAATGATTTTACACGATTATCTAATCCACTAACCAATTTGACTCGGAAAGGAGTTAAGTTTGTTTGGACGGAGGAATGTGAAGAGAATTTGAAGGAGTTGAAAATAAGGTTATCCAGTGCACCTGTGCTCACACTGCCTTGTAGTGGAGAAAGAATTGTGATCTACAGTGATGCATCCAAGAAGGGATTGGGGTGTGTTCTTATGAAAAATGATTTGGTTATAGCTTATGCCTCACGACAGTTGAAAATACATGAGAAAAATTACCCAACTCATGATTTTGAGTTAGCTGTGGTAATCTTTGCATTAAAGATTTGGAGGCATTACCTTTATGGTGAAAGCTGTGATATTTATACTGATCATAAAAATTTAAAGTATATTTTCACACAAAAGGAGCTGAATATGCGTCAAAGAAGATGGTTGGAGCTGATTAAGGATTATGACTGCTCAATCCATTATCACCCTGTGAAAGCAAACAAGGTGGCAGATGCATTAAGTCGACAAGACCATGCCAGTTTATCCCTGATGAGGATCACAAAAGATCCAATATTTATGGATTTACAATGGATGGATCTTGGAATTATAATGGAAGGGGAAAAATCTTATCTTTCTCAAATGAATGATCAACCATATATACATGTGAAGATTAAAGAGGCACAGGAAGAAGATGTCGAGTTACAAAAGAAGGTGAGAAATGTTCCTGAATTCAGCCTTGATTGTGATGGGATAATAAAGTTCAGGAATCGGGTTTGTGTTCCTCCCATCCCAGAATTAAAGAAGGAACTGCTGGATGAGACTCATAGTTCTTCATTCTCTATTCATCCTGGAAGCACGAAGATATATAGGGACCTGAAAGTGTACTTATGGTGGGATGGCATGAAAAGAGATGTTGCTGAATATGTCTCTCGATGCTTGGTTTGTCAACAAGTTAAAACTGAGAGAAAGATGTCTAAGGGGGTGTTACAACCATTACCCATACCCGAATGGAAATGGGAAAACATCACTATGGACTTTGTCACAGGACTTCCTAAAACATCCAAAGGCAATAATGCTATCTGGGTCATAGTTGATCGTCTTACAAAATCTGCACACTTCATTTCTATTAGGGAGGATTTCTCTCTGGATCAGCTTGCCAGGATATATGTAAAGGAAGTGGTAAGATTGCATGGAGTACCACTTTCTATTATATCTGATCGGGATCCAAGATTTAACTCGAAGTTCTGGCGAAGTCTTCAGCATACTCTGGATACAGAGTTGACTTTCAGCACTGCTTATCATCCTCAGAGAGATGGTCAGACTGAGAGAACAATTCAAACCCTAGAAGATATTTTGAGAGCCTGCTCTATGGATTTCAAAGGTGGTTGGGATCAACACCTACCTTTGGTGGGATTTTCTTATAATAATAGCTTTCAATCCAGTATTCAGATGGCTCCTTATGAAGCTCTCTATGGAAAGAAATGCAGGACTCCAAATTTCTGGGATGAAGTTGGGGAAAGAAATCTATTAGGACCTGATCTCGTTGACGAAATGGCAGAAAAGGTCAGATCTATTCAACAACACATAAGAGCAGCTCAGAGTCGAAAGAAAAGTTATGCCAACAATCGAAGAAAAGACCTAGATTTTGATGTGGGTGATAAAGTGTTCTTACAAATATCTCCCTGGAAGAGGGTTATGAGATTTGGAAAGAATGGGAAGTTGAGCCGTAGATATATCGGTCCTCTCGAAATACTGGATCGTGTTGGGAAGGTAGCATACCGATTGGCGCTTCCACCAAATCTCTCTCAAGTTCACGATGTGTTCCATGTATCTCTCCTAAGAAAGTAAATACCCGATCCTTCACATGTACTCAGCTCAAAAGTTGTACCGCTGGAGCAAGATCTTTCTTATGAAGAACAACCGATAGAGATTCTGGATCGTAGAGAAAAAGTCCTACGAAACAAGACCGCTCGATTGGTGAAAGTTTTATGGAGGAACCGCCAATTAGAAGAAGCTACATGGGAGCTTGAGGATATGATGAGGGAGAGGTATCCTCATCTGTTTGTTACAAAGTGACGAATTTTGAGGGCGAAATTCATTTTAAAGGGGGTAGAATGTAACACCTGAGACTTTTATGTTATATAAATCATCAAAGGAATATTTTTCTACCCACAACACTTTCTTGGCTTGCTTTACACGAAATCACGACCTTCCTCGATAGCTTGCGTCAAACGCAATACCGAGTTTCACTAAACAATGATATGCTATTAAAATATTATTAAAACTAGCCGTTATGAATAGTAAAAAACACTTTTTGAAATTTTATAAATTTTATTTTTCAAAATGGACTTCATTTTTGGATTCGGAATATCGAAGTTAGCCTAGGGTGAAATTTTGGTATTTTTTTTGAAAACTTTCAATTTTTGATGAATAGTGAAACCACTAAATGGTCGTTAAAAAAACTGAATTTTTCATAAAACTTAATTTTACCACTTCTGTAAGTGGAATTTCGAAAATCCGAGAGACACGGTTGATGTAAGTATTTAAAATGTGGTTCAATGAGAAGAAAATAATTTTTTTGGTGAATAGTAACTTTTTACTTTTTTTACCATGGTTAAAAGTAAATAGGGTAATTAAGGGTAAAAATGATATTATTATTACCCTAACACATGTAATAATTCTATTGGAGAAGTTTAATTAGACCAAAAACAACCTTAGTAATAAAATATGACCATTTAGGCCCACTTGGATTAGATTAGGACATTTATTATTAATTTATTTAAAGAAGGGTTAAAATAGTTAACATCAAAGTTTAATAAGTAAATCATTTTTAATATGGGGTTATACATAAGATAAATTCGACTATAAATATTCATCAGAAAGATAAAACGATTTCCTACATAATGGTATTTTATTTGTAATTTTTAGACATTATATAATTTAATTTATTTATAATACAAATATGATGCAGTAATTATCTTATTAATGAAATACTGACATAATTGATATTATAAATACCTAAATAAGTATAATTTGAGACTTTTTATGAATTAAACTAATTTTCTAGGTTAATATGACATGTTAGGATTAATTTAATTAACTTTGGTAGAAGTAATCATTCTGTTATGAGTTTCAAAAAAATCAACTATTGAATAGTGTCAAAATTGACATAAAATAGTTTTTAAAACAAATATTATATTATTAATTGTTATTTTATTCCTAAAAATCTATGTTTCGTCCAAATGACTTAGATAAGATTATATATATTAATAATAAACAAATTGGAGTTCGTTTGGCTTGTTATAGTAAGTTTATTAACTTTACAGTGTAATAACACAAAAAGACACGGTAAAAGTAAAATTATCTAACTTAAAGTTAAATATAAATGATAAGGTTGAAATAGTAAAATAAATGTGTCCAAATTCTATTGGATGAGAGGATTTAGACCCATACCCACCTTAGCTTCGAAATCAATCAATTTAGAGCTATTTAAAACAGAATATGGCTTTATAATAAAATAATATTTTTAGTTTTTCCAAAGGTGCCCCTCTCCTCCCTTATAAAAAGGGAACCTACTCCCCCTCTTCCCCACACCACATTGAGCATTCAATCTCGGCCAACCCCTGCCAATTTCTTCTCTCCACTTCCCTAGAAACATCCTAGAGATTCTGGTCTTTTTCAAAGACCTATTTTAGTGCCCCAAAAGGAGGTATCAAAGAAGCACTTCAAAGAAGAGGTAATGTCCGTTACCGATTCTTTCATATTTATTTGTTCTTCCACTTATTCTTCTTTAGTTGTTTCATTATGAAGTAATAACATCAGTATCACTCATATAATGATATGTTATTATAAGTATTAAACAACCCTATTTCACCATCTATCCATCCTACGGAAAAAGAAATCACCACGCGTCCGTACGCACGGAATACCGTCTCCACACCGTGGTGTAATCTATTTTCCACCACCACATTACTTGGATGGGTATAATGGTGTAAATAATTACTATATATGACTATTATAAAGTGATAATTATTTTTAAATAGTATACATACACTCTAATACAATTCCACGATCATAGGAACGATATCATTACTCGTGCGTACGTATGGAATACCGTCTCCACGATGTGATGCGACTCATTCTACATGATCTTCATTTCTTAATGATTATATAAATGAATTGAATGAATGAATATGATATATATTACACTAATACCATTATGGAAATGAGGTATCTATAACCTAAAGATAAGAATAAGAATTTATTCGACAAAACACGCATAAGAACAAAAAGTTATAAACACCCGAATAACAAGTAGCAATGAAATATTACTACTAAGAAGCTAAGAATATGACCATATATGATATCATAAAAATAATTATGATTCTGTAATAAGTCAATAACATTATTTAAATCATTATACAAGAGGTTCGGACACGTATAAAGGATAACGAACCTAAGGTAAGGGAAATATCACAATCTCATTTTTATCCGAGATTGTTTTTACTTTGGCATTTACTGGGGTGTATTTTTTCATCCACATCCATGTTTCCTCAATATTTAATATTATTTCCATCCACCTACAATTTTTTAAATACAATTTTACCGTTCGGTGAGTTTTTAGTAAAAGATATTAAAGGAATCTTTTGTCGTTTTTCGTACGAGGTACTTTTTGACTTTTCCGACAAATGTATGAGAAGAATATTTTTTTAACTTATACGGCATGAATGGATTTTTAAAACATTATTTCCAAGAAGCTTCCTTTAAAAGTTTTCAAGTTTATTTTTAATCAACTTCTTTTAGTTTAAAATTTTATGACATGTTAAGAAAGGAAAAAGGGTTTTAATGTAGAAAGGATATTTTCCTCAAGAATAGAGTTCAAGTGTTTTATCAAAATTATTTTCCATCTAAGATAATACAGGGTTCTGTTTTTATCCCTATTATTATATTGTTTTGATTATGTTGTGATGGAATTATTTTTATGAATTCCTTTTTCTTATATGAATTGTTTTATGATGTCATGTTGTTTAAGAATTCCATTTTTATTACATGGGTTATGCAATGATGTATGATTTTTTGATTTTGTGGCACAAATAAGAATGGTATCATTATGAGATGGGTGGGACCTATATCTACCTCCAATTCATTGGGTAAATATCTTATATCTCATGAGATAGACATGGCTTGAATGGTAGGTTATACCGGTTCAGTGAAGCAGGACTGAAACGAGGGTAACTCGGTTCAGAAATGGACTTTGTCCACTAAGATAGTCTTGGAAATGAGTCTTGACTAATAAGAAATGATTCTCTATGATTATGTGTGTATGCCACAAAGTTTCATGTTTTAAGTTATGATTATTGGGATTTCATTTCACTACTATGATTTATCCCATGTTATGAAATTATGATCTCTTTTGGAGGATAAGATTTCCCAAAGTTATGTGCTTATGTATATGATGTGATTGATATATCTTTTGTTTACCCTTACTAAAAATTTGAGATCACCCTTTTGTATGTATTATTTCCCCAGATCAGGAAGAAGGTTATTAAGTAGAATATGCCAAAAAGAGACTCTAGATATGATGAAATAAATGGGAGGCAAAGTAGATGCTTTATGAACCAGTTGTTTATATTTCCCAGTTTCTGAAGACACTATACCTATACGGTCATTTCTTGGTTTTGTTATATGTTGTAATAAGTGTGCTTCAATTCTGAAGTAATAACAATGTATGTAAAGTATGGGTCATTATACATATTAATGACCTCTCATCCTCTTACCACTTTTTTAGATTAGAGAGAAGGATGACAATGTTGGGTTGTCTTTGAAAGGATCCTTTAATTACTCTAATATAAGGCATCACTTACTAGATCATTTCACAAAACCATAGAGATATAATGAAAGATTTAAATTCAATCCACATACTACCATGAATGTTAAATCATTCTCAGAATCATCTCATTTCACAAATAGGAAGTAAATAAAATAGATTATTTTAAAAGAAACATGTATCTTGAATAAATCCCAATTAACCATCAAAATAATTCACGTAAAATTCACATAAATCCCCATTTTTTTAAATTTTTTAGTAACAAAAACACCCCTTAAATAAATAAATTTTATAAAGTAAGGATTAAGGGAATTTATTTTTATTTTTATACTTTAACCTTTAGGTTTTTAAATTTGTTCGGGAGTTCTACATTTTCTAGAAACAACATATTGAAAGATACCTCCTAAATGTTTCTCCCCTTAAAAGGATGTACCATTTTATTTAAACATGGAGAATTATTTTTTGTAATAATACATGAAAAATATCATCTTTCTTATATTTTAGTTTGTATATCCTTCAAAATGACTCCTTTAATTAATAAAAAGCCAGCATAATTAAACAACAAGAATAGGGAATAAGGAGGAACTTATTAGATACTCACTTGAAAATCTTTGGATATGTGTATGGTCCTAGAATTTAGTCTCCCTTTAATTTTTGTGTTTTGGATGTTTAAGGTTCCAAAAGAAAGATATAAAGATTTATAAGGCATTTTATTGTGAATAAGAGGGAGTTAATGTCACGACCCATCCTCAGGATATGGGATGTGACTACCCAAAGCCAGACTCCCATAGGCCAGGGGATGGTGACTAGCACCAAGGCATAAGTCCCTACAAAAGGGGAAGGAATTTCCTTTATAAAGTAATCAAACACCACAGAGTAATCAAGTAGAAGTAAACACTAAGTAACACTGGGTACAATAGTAGTGCGGAAAAGTAAGTGGGCCAGAATACAAACCCAAACTGAAATGAAAGTACAACTGGAAAGAAAGTAAAGCAACTGAAAGTAATGCAGCAACGTCAAGCCGTCCACTAGAATTCCCACCTGAAGGGTGGGTATAGATAGCCTCCTCAGTTTCTCGGGTCCAGCCATCCGCTCTGTGTACGTCCCGCCCAGTGGTCCACCTCTAGGTACCGACTTTCTCCACAAGCCTCAACCACGATCAGTGATGTCCATCGTCTGTATCCAACACAACGTAGTGCGATCATAGCATATGTAGGGGTGAGTATAAGATACTCTGTAGGGACCCCGGGACTCCCGAAGGTCTCCCAGAATCCACAAAGGATAATCCATAAAGAAAGATACAATCACGAAGTAACATCCAACACTTCTTAGGTATATTCCCATACATATACCTAAGTCATCAATTCCAGTTCGGCTCCAACATCTGAGCCCGAGTTCGATCACGTCCACACAGGATAGTACAACCCAATCCACACAGGAAAGCACAACCCAATCCACATAGGAAAGAAAGTCAATCATTTCGAAGATAATGATAGAATGTCAAGACTCAGCTCACACATGTATACTTCTTCATAAGGTGATAGAGATGATCAGATGTAGCCACTGACTCATCTAAGCTGGGACCCACGTAGGATACTAGACCAGCTAAGCTGTCAAACCCACAGAGGATAGAAGACCAACTACTCTGCCAGACCCACGTAGGATACAAGAACAGAGTCAAGCATTGCTGGACCCACGTAGGATACAAGAACCGTAGTCATCATCGTCGAACCCATAGAGGACTTCTGTACGGTCGTCATCACTACTGAACCCACGGAGGATTTCAGTGCAGTCGTCTTCACTACCGAACCCACAGAGGATTTCAGTATAGTCGTCATCGTAGCTGCCGAACCCACAGAGGATTTCCGTGCAGTCATCATCGTCGTCGCAGTCGTAGCCAGCTCTAGGGTTCCCGCACACAACATGCTCATTTCCAGGAGGGTCTGCTCCATGAGCCAATGGGTCTATACATCAACTGACACATAGTCCAGAGTTGATGTATCCCAAAGTTCGGTCTCGACAAAGGGAACTCAACGTGGCAGACGGCGCGTCAATCAGACACCCAGTCTGAGAGTTATTGGTTTTTTCGTTCCAGGGGCCCGGTTGATTTTTACGGAAAAACCAACCCGAACATACTCCAAATACGTCCAAACCTTGAGCAGAGTAAGCCAAAAGGTCCGTCTCACTATGAGGAATCCAACAAAGTCGACGACACGTCAATCGTATGTCCAAAGATCAAGTTATAAGCTTTTCCACTCCGAGGGCCCGGTTGGTTTTGTGTTTGAACCAACCCAGCTATACCCAATGTTCTCTAAAATCTTGAGTGTAATATACCAAAACGACAGTCTCGATCCAAGGATCTCATCGCAACTGACGGTGCATCGATCGGAGGTCCTTAGCCCTAGTTACGGGTGTTTGAATGAACCTTTCCGCTTTTAGGGTGTTTTGGGCTTGGGGAGACTCGGCCCGAGACCCCCTGGGTCGGCCCGAACCGGGGCGACCCGACCCGGGTCCGGTTCCGGCACCCTAGGGCGCAGCCAGGCCCGACCAGTGCGGCCTGGCCCGACCTGGGCGGCCGGTTGGCCTGGCGCCGGCGCGGCCCGTGTGGCCAGCTCGGCGCTGGCCGAGCTGTTGCAGAAGTGGGGGGGGGGGGGGGCGCTGCCACCCTGTTTTGAAATGGTGGCCCCACATGGGGGCTGCTCCTTTTTCCAGCCAGGGGTTACGACCCCGGACTTCTCTGAACGACCGGCCCAGCTGGCCGACCGGTGCTGCCACCGCGGGACCCCGCTGTCCCGCCCCTCCGACATGCCGGCGGTCGGCGGTTCCTGCAGCCGCGCCCCTCCGCCGCGGCCCCGCTCCGACCACGGTCTCTTCGTGGTTCTCCAGCACGGCATGAAAATGCTGTTCCCCTTTGTCGCAGCCCCGCTCTAGTCGCGACTCATTTCGGCCTCTAGGGCACGGCGCGATGGTGCCACGTTTCTTCACCGCATTCTTCCATGTTTCCGCGTGGTGCCGTTTCACCGTGTCACCTTCTTTCGAGACGCAACAAACACAACAGCAAAGGGGGAGGAGGGTCTACTGTGTTCGTGCGGTCCGAACTCCTCCCGTTAAATTGATAACAAGTGGCCCAAAGAAATTGACGATTAACGGAAAATAATATTCACGAACAAAAACAAACCCCTACCTCAATAATGAGTTGACAATCTATGAACATCACGGAAAGTGGCGTCGTGGGTTGTGGCTCCATACACGTTGATAAAGATTGTCCGAGGTGAAACGAAATCTCCCTTCTTTTGACGCGGGAAAAATAATGAAGGAAGGCGTGTCGGTGTTCTTCGTGTTCTTCAAAGAGGATGATGAAGTTCTTCAATGGTAGAACCCTCCCTCTCTCAACACAACGAAGCAACCAAAATAAAATAAGGCTTTAGCCTTATTTTATAACTTTTTCCAACACTTTTAAAATTCAAACCTTCAAAATTTAATTCAATTCATTTAATTAAACTTAACTTTTTAAAATTAATTGAAGTGATAAGTTGGAAACTTTAACGACAAAAGAGGTTTTAAAAAGGAGTTAAGGGAAAATGAAAAGGTGGGGGCTCGTGTGGGCCCGACCTCATCTTAAATCCTCTCAAGGGGTGTTATAACATCAGTGGGTCCCACCCCAAAATTAAATGAAGTGATAAGTTGGAAACTTTAATGAAAAAAGAGGTTTTAAAAAGGAGTTAAGGAAAAATTAAAATGTGGGGGCTCATGTGGGACCCACCTCATCTTAAATACTCTCAAGGGGAGTTAGAACATTTGTGGGTCCCACCCCATCTCCCTCACATGGGCTAAACCACTTAAGAATGTGGAATAAAAATTGTAACACGATTTTTATTTCACATTAATATTAATCCTTTTTAAAAAAAAACTAATCCTGAGCAAACACAACTCCAGAAAAGGTATTCCTAAGCAAAAACTGATGCTTCGGTTTCATCGGTGCCCCCAGATTACGATTCCGAGCACCGGTTCAAAAGTTAGGAAAACCCGCTCGTTCATTCACTGAACGTACCCAAGCTAAACTTTGGAAATTGGTTCTGGGAACACCAAGCCTCAGAATCAGGTGGTGTCAGATACTACGTACTCGTAAAATCCCAAATAAAATTAAGAAAAAATTTCCCTTGAAATTTACGAGTGTTTACCGTTAAACTAAAAAATAATATTCTATATTGTGGAGGCCTTGGCTATGTTTTAGGGTAGGTGGATATAGTATGAAATTGATGGCTACACCATAACACCTCAAGGATCCACTTAAAAATTTGGAATGGATGTCGCATGGTCTCCCTTATGTGATGTAGGGTTCTAGGATCTTGTTTTTAATGACACATAATTTTTTGGGGAAACTTTACCATGGTGGTTGGTTGCAGTATAGTCACTTTTTTTGTGGTTGAACACTATGGAATGGAGCAAGGAGGCTATGAAATAACCTTCCTTCATAGAGAATGTGGTATTAATCATAGTGATACTGGATATGTTGTGGTATCTCTTGGGTATATAGGATTGATTTCATAGAGGGATTTGTGAATCTCAGATGCATATTTGACCAAAAGGATGTGTTGTGGCCTCCTTCCATTACTCTTCCATCCTCATATTTTAAATAGTATTACAATGTGGTCTAGGTGGTTGTATCATGGTCTCCTTAAAATCTATATACCTATAAATACCCTAGAGGCCCTTAACACAATATTCCCCCACTTATCATCTGGAACCTTAGGTTCACAAAGTTTTTTTCGAGGGATTTGAATACCCTTTAGACAGGGATCAAGCCACAAATTCTAGGGATAAATCTGTGGTGATCAGAGGTAGGTTCTTCCTCTTTTCATTTGGTTTCTCATCTATTTGATATAGTTTTCCTTCTGTTCTTCTTCCCATGATATAGATTTTGATCTCCATTATTTTAATGAATTTTATTTAGTTGTTTTCCTCATGGTTACGTTGACACATCATTATAGGGATGAAATTTTCTCATGGTAGTGGTTATTATAGATCCACTTTATTATTATATTTCCATTTGAATAATGATAAAAGAGTAGTGATATTATATTCATCTCTACTATTTTATTTAGGTGTAATCATAAATTGATCATGATCTTGTTTTTCATGGTGAGGTGGAATTACCCTAATAAAATATAAAATAAATTAAATATGAATTGGTTTATAGTTATTGATCACATGTATTTTCCACTATGATAATATATTGCCTCATGAAATACTAGATAGTGTTATATCTATTTTATTCTATTTGAAATATTTGTTATACTTGGATTAATATTTCATTCCTATGAAATTAGTAAAGAACATAAAACTAGTTAGTGGTTATTTGGATAAAGATTTCAAGATGCATGTGTAATGATACTTTTATTCATGTAATTTGATGTAAATCTAATTTATGCCTAGTGAATATTCAATTTAATTATTTCATTCTATGAGTTTATGGAATTAGATAAGTATATTAAATCTAGACAGATTTTTTTTGAGAATACTTATAAAATTCAAGTTAAATGGGAATGGTTCTTCTCTCAGTTAGTTGAATCTAGAATTAATTCTAAGAGGATGAATAAATAATTGTAATAGATTATTATAGATCACTCCTTAGGTTAAATATGGAAATAAACTATGATAAATAAAATAGTTCATTCAATATGGAATAAAACCAGTTGTTTAATAAAGATAAATTATTGTGTCCAAGAGTTTCCATTGTATATAAAGGATTGATATCTTTTGTTGGGTATCGTGAAATCCTTCTTGTATGTGAAGGTTGAAAGACTTGTTTTTTAGGCCAAGATTCCATGTTTACTTTTTTTGCTTCTTATTAACATCTGCGTGAAATTGGAACGAACCATTCTATGAGATGTTATGTGAGCCTATGATGACTAATGATATATTTTTTAGGAGGCCCAAGGTTGTGTTAGTAGTTGACACATGTGATATCAAGATGCATATTGATGTACATGGGGGTTTAGGGGATAGAACCAAGATGACATAATGTTTTCAAGTTGGTATTACCAATTTTTGTTTTGAAATATGGGAGGCTTATTTGTTAATGTTCAACAAAAGGTCCAGGTGATCAAGTTTATTGTTTATCTATATTACTTTACCCCATGGTTAAGGCTGCTATATGTGATTGTTTATGAATCTCATTGATTTTAGATTTGGATATTTTCTAGAGTACCAAGAATCATGGAATTATAATTTTGTTAACTAAATATTTTAACTGATAGGGTTGGTTCTTGATGGAATGCAATGATGTTAAATCCCGAGAAACCAATGAATCTTTTGGATTATGACAGGTGGGCATGGAATTTTTATGAGGAAAATAATGTATGGCTTAAATCAAGGATAAATTATGGTTAATGGAATGTAATTTGGTACAATGTTAATTAATGGTTAATGAATTAATTCAAAAAATTAAATGATAAAAATTAAATAATTAATTTAATATAACTCATTAAATATTTGTGTACATATAGTATATTTAGTCTCTAGTAGTGGCGGTTGGCTGTTCAAGTGACAATAGCTGATGTTGATCTTAGGACTAGGTTAATGCCTATAGTGTGGTTGTGAGTTATATTATATATTTCATTTTTCTGATTTTGTACATTATCCCACCCATATCAGTTAGGGAGACTGATACCCAATAGACTCTAGGAGGGTGTTTTTCCCAACATATAGGTTTTCGAGTGATGCATGGCTGACTACCCCCCATTTCTCTGCTTTCTTATCCTTGTAGTATTATGATTTGGTGTACATGGTTGTTAGTTTTCCAATATATGTATGTAGAGGGATGTAATGAATATTGGTTATTTCTCACAAATGTCTCTCCAAATATAGAATCCAGTGGATTATTATAGGTTTGATGTCTATAGTCTATGATGGATTGAGGTACCTTACATAGTGTATGGGTCATGATTCCTTTAGTTATAATACACGATCTATGATACATTTCATAAGTGACGTCATGGGCCCTAGAAACTACTTGGTTACTATATGGTGATATAGAATGAGATATTGAGATGATGTGAAGAACAATATACATGTTGTGTTACTTAGCCCATGTTTCTTTGGGATGGATTATTTTGGAGAGAGATGGATCAAGATGTACAATGTTGGGGAAGAGTGACAAACTAGTATAGAAGCAGTAGTGGGGTACCCTTATTATTTCATAACTATAATATATAATACAGTGTATGATATACTTGGTGAGAGATGGATATGGTGATGCTGGGAACATAGTACACCTATTTTGGTGATGATTTAGTTTCACTTGTTTTCATTATCTTTATTATGATTCCATTTTATTTTTCATGAGAGGATATAGCTAGGATCTAACTAAATGTACTTTTATAATCATCCCATATATATAAAAATTGTTTTTTGTTCAGTGAGAGTGGTTTGGTGATCGGATCGTGGTTCACTGTTTCATTTTCATCCTTACACCACTGTTCTAAACTAGATTTATATTGAAAATTATAAAAATAATAACAAATTTCCTGTCATGTTTGATTCAAATATTTTTTTTATCACAGTTAAAAGGATAAATGTTACTTTTTTGATAATTGTATTGTAGGTGGAGGTGATTTGGAGGGCACATGAAAAGTTCATGAAAAATGGGCCAAACTTCGCAAGATCCAAGCACATCAGTGGACTCAAATAAACACTTCTACTAAATCGTGATTCCATATGAGATGATATTTTTTGGTCTGGTCCTAATTTTTAAGGGATAAATTTCATATGAATAAATATAAGCCTCATTTTCTCATCATTTTTCCCATATTGACTGATCTATCCCAGCCACTGAATCTGCTCGAAGTCAAAAAGTGGGTTTTGTATTTCATCCATATCTTTGGCTTTGATTATCCTAATGGTGCCAAAAATTCAGTGTAGACAGTAAGGATATATGGATAAAACTTTTATTCTTTCACAATGTAATATAACCTTTTCTACCCTATGAAAAAATGGAACATTTTTTTACACATTCTATGTTCTCCAAACCATCTTCCAATTTTCCAATAAAATGATACATTGGGATCCCCAATTTCATGTTCGGAAAGTAGGAAAGACTCTAGTATTTTGGAGACCCAAAGGATTCCTTTTATCATACAAGATTTTTTGGAGGACCTTGTCCTCGTAATGGGATCAAGGATGAAGGAAAAGTTTCACTACATCCTCCACCTCCTCTTGATGGCGTGCTAAATGGTGGCCGATCATTTCGAGAGAGATACACATACTTGGAATTGATTTAGGTCACTTTTTATTGTACTGGTCTTATGCAATATGTGCGTTAAATATTTCACTTATGCTTAATTTTTATTTTATTCTCCATTAAATATATTTCATTCTTTATAATTAAGAGAAACATTTTTTATGTCAACACCAATTGGGTTGATATTTCAAGTGGGAATCATGGGTTGTTCTGATAGGACAAGACAAGAATCCTTTTTCTCTCAAACAAACATAAGATTTCAATATGATTTTTAGCCCTTTTTCTATGTTTTAGAACAAAACCTTGGAAACATTATATTTGTGTCAAGTAGTGATTTTTTAGCATTGTTTTAAGATTCACGAGGGATGTTGAGATCTTGACACCCCTCAACCAAAGGATTTCATTAAACCATATAAATATTTCATAACAATGAACTATTCAGGATGTTTAGTGAAATTGAAATGATCTAATTTTTTCATAATTATAAGACACAACCTTTATTTGTCAACTATTAAACTCTTTAAATCAAGTAATTTTCCTAAAACGTTTTTCAAAACCACCCCTTATTTTGTTCATTTTTATTATAAATTCACAATATAAACCAACAAAACTCATTGAGGGATGATCGAGGGTCTTCCATATACTATAAATCAACCTAATAATCATAATCAATTTTGAATGTCATGAGAACACTGCCAAATTTTTGCACCATTTCTAGGGAGAGATTATGTTTTTAGTGTGTGTTTTTATATATGTATTGTGTATTTTGTAATTATTTGTTTTTTTTCTTCCATAATTTTTATGTTTAATTCTAAAATAATCTTTTTTTGGAACTGTGTATGAAGCGATCTTATCAAAGGAAATAATTACAATCAAACCTGAACCTGAGAGGATCTTATGTCAGCGACACTGAGGGGCATAAGAGAACCCTTTGAAGGAGGACATACAAAACATAGACACAATTCTTGATCCTTCTTCTTCTAAAAGGCATGTTAAAACTGAAATAAACTAGTATAACATGGATGAAAACAACCAAACATTAATATAACTAACCTCACCAGATGTTGATATCTGACCCACTTATATTCAAATTCAAGGAGAGGCACCCAAATTTTAACAGAAATCTAGGTTGATTCATTTATTACCAAGATTCCATGGACTCATAAGAGAAGATAAAAAGAATAATTTAAAATAATTTCATACTATGTGTTCTATATTAAAACCTTCTAATGTATATAAAGAAATATAAAATCTTAGGAATTTCATTTTTTATTATAAGATAATGAAAATTATTAGATTTACTTTGGTATTTCACCAATTAGAGGCTTGGCAAACATGAAATACCTTTTTCTTGAAAACTATTTCCCCGCCTCTCACCTTACAACAATAAGGAATGAAATTTGATGGATAAGACAATCACAATGGGAAACACATCACAAATATTGGGAAATATTTAAAAATATTTGTTCAATTTTCCCACACCATCAAATAAGTGAAAAACCTTTAAATAAGTATTTTTACTATAGTTTAATTCTGATTGATCGAAATATGATTGATTCTACTATAGGTGGTGAACTAGTTTATAAGACCCTAACTGCAACAAGAACTATAATTGAGAACATGGAACAAAACACACAACATTTTTTTTCAAGATCTAATGTACCCATTCGAGGTGTCTAAAAGGTGTAATGTACTGAAATAAAGAATAAGATGGACATGATGTTAAAGTGGTTAGTACCCTTCTTCAAAAACATTCTATTTCCAAGGAAAATCCCAATCTCATCCTCCCACACACTGTGGAATATTTTCTTATGACACCACTTATGCTGACCAATTCCCCCAACTAATAGAAACATCTAAGAGTTGTGAGGAAATATTTGTAGACCACCACTATAAAAAACCCTTTAGAGATAACCTTAATATCTGTCTAACCATTGGTGAAAATAAATACAATATTATAGAAAAGGGGGTATTTAAACCAACCTCAAAAGCAATGGAACCGACTATGGTAGAGTATTCATCCACCAACACCACCCAGAAGTAACCAACCACCAAAAAGGCCTTTCCAACCACCCCATAAAATACTCAAGCCTAGATTATAAGATATGATGAAACAAATGGATTCCAATAATATCCAATTACAACAAACCACCCAAGAAGCCATATAATACCTGAAACCCCAATTAGTCCTAATCGCTAACTCTATGGGGGAAATTTGAAGTCATGGGTTTGGTAAACTACCCTATCAACTAGTACTTAACCTTAAGGATAAAGAAAATGTTATTTCTAACACCCTTAATAGTGGGAAACAATATAAAGCACAAATTAACCCTCCATTAGAGTTATACCCTCCTAAAGAAACCACCATTTCATGTGCTGAAAATGGTCTACTAGAAGAAAATCATTATCCCATGATCATCCCTTCTAAATGAAAGAGTGTGTCTATTGATGAGTCACCTATCCTAACGAATCATCTTTCATTCCATAAAAGGACCACACAAACCATAAAACACAAGGAAACAGAACTTGATAACGAAATGTTGGAAACATTAAAAAAGTGCAGCTTAACATCCCCTTGATTGTTGCGGTGAATAAATTCTAAGATATGCTAGGTTTCTGAAGGATATGCGTACACACTGAAGGTGACTTTGATGTGATAATAAATTGAGATTGGGGAGTAATGTCTCAACATTTTTAGAGCCATCACTTCTAACCAAAAACAGTGATCCTATAATATTCTTGATTCAGTTCACCACAGGGGAGTACTCTTTTTCCAATGTTATTCTTGATTTGGGCGCCTCAATAAATGTGATGCCTCATTTTATTTACTATACATTTAAGGTAGAAGAACTAAAGACAACATGAATTTTTGTTAAACTCACAAATCAGTGTACAAAACACCCCATCGGTGTGTTATAGGATGTTCTTGTGAGGGTGAAAATTTTAATATTTCCTACTAATTTTTATGAGCTTAAAATGGAAGATGATAGGATGAATGAAAATGCCCCAATTATATTGGGGAGACCATTCTTGAAAACATTAAAAACCATAATTAATTCCCACAATGAAACATTATCTATGGATTTAGGTGGTGAAATTTCCCACTTCAACATCATAGATTCCATGATGCACCCCTCAGAATAAAATTCATCTCTCTCTTTGTTGATTCAATTAATGTACTCTATTCCCATAAAAAAATTATTTATTTCCCTTGATCCCTTTTCTATGTTTCCATCATTGATTGAAATTTATATCAATAAATCAGTCATAGAATTTTGTAGTGGTCTAGAAAAATATCATGAATTTTTTCTAATTGATTATTTCTTGAACATTGAAGATAACATGACCATTAATGATACTTTTAAGCTTATAAAAGCTCATTCCTAATGTGAGGGTGATACCATTGAGCATTTAGATGAGATTAATGACCTCTCACCTTATCATACACTCCCATAAATAGAAAATCCCTTTTAATTGGATTTAAAACAAATGCCTCATGTTTTTTAATTTTCATATCTTGTGAATGGAAACAAGTTTTCTATCATCATTTATAGTTCAATCCCTCTAGAGAATGAATTTCAACTGCTTGAACTTTTGAGAGAGTATAAACAAGGTTTGGGATAGACACTTGGAAACATTCTTGATATTATCACATAAATTGTTTTACATCATATATTGTTAAATGATGATGTGGAACCAGTGAGGTATCCACAACGTCGACTGAACCCAAACATACTATATGTTGTTAGAAAGGTGGTAACAAACATATTGTCTTCTAGATTCATTTACCCCATCTCTAATAGCTAACGATTCATTCCAGTAAAAGTGGTTCCTAAAAAAGCTATCCTTACATTAATAAAAAATGAAAACAATGAATTGGTTCCAACTTTTGTAAAGAATAATTGGAGTGTCTATATATACTATCGTTGACTAAACCAACACACTAGGAATGACCATTTCCCATTTCCATTCATTGAACTAATGCTAGAGAGGCTTGTGGGGAATTCTGATTATTTTTTCCTTGATGGTTATTTAAGATACATTCAGATATATATTTCCCCTGTGGATCAGTAAAAGACAACATTAACTTTCACAATTTGCACACTTTCATATATAAGTATTAAATTTGGTTTGGGAAATGATCTAGGTACTTTCCAGCAATACATAGTTTTTATGTTTTTATATTACCTCAAGAATTAAGTGGAAGTATTCATGGATGATTTCACTATTTATAGATCTTATTTTAATGAATGTTTGGGTAGTATTGGTTTAGTCATACGTCACTGTATTAAAAAGAATCTAATAATAAATTATTTGAAATACCATTTAATGGTGCGACAATGTATTGTTTTGGGACAGTGATTTCTGGGGATGGTATTCAAGTAGATAAATCAAACATGGATGCCATGTCTTCCCTACCATTCTAAAAAAATGTATGGGATGTGTGGTATTTCCTAGGTCTTGATGGATTTTACCATTGTTTCATTCACGAATTTAGTAAAATTGAACTCACACTCTCCTAGTTTCTCCAAAAAGGAAAGGAATTTGTTTTTGATATAGAATGTGTGTAACCTTTTAATAAGTTAAAATGGAGTCTAACAACACCCCTAGTAATCTAACCACCTCGATGGGATTTACCATTTGAGCTCATGCATGATGCCTCTGACTATGGAATTG
This sequence comes from Viscum album, assembly GCA_963277665.1. Lineage (NCBI taxonomy): Eukaryota > Viridiplantae > Streptophyta > Magnoliopsida > Santalales > Viscaceae > Viscum > Viscum album. The sequence goes on along the minus strand of OY728137.1, from coordinate 2,106,586,560 downwards.
GTGATGTATTATTATAAAGGGTCAATTATGTTCCACATGTCATTGCCCATATCTCATGTACACTAGACCCTTCTAAAGAAAACTATACCAAACAAAAAAATAATTTATTTCCACTGTGTTTTCCATGGATAAATTAAGGTAATATATTCTAGGGTATAAATAATTATGTCTAAGACCATGAAAACCTTCAATATCTTCTTATGAAATAAGAAGACAAACCACATCTCATTCGTTGGATGATCCTCCTTCAGGAAATTAATTTACAAATTAGAGTAAAAAATAGAGTAGAGAATGTGGTGGCTAACTATATCAGTAGGATCCAACCATCCTCATACATTTACTCATCCCCTATATTCCAATACATGAAAATTTTCAAGATGATCAAATACACCTAGTGCAATATTTTTTTCCTCAGTGTGCCAAAATTGTAAATTATTTTGTATCATATTTCATTCCTTCATATTTCAATAAAAACTAGGCTGACCATCTAAAACATGAGTCCCTTTGATACATTTTGGATGAACCCTACCTTCCCCGCACATCTAGTGATCAAGTCCTTAGGCATTCTATTCCTGATAGTGAGTTTCAGTGTGTCCTAAGGTTTTTCAACACTGTTTCTTGTAGGGGCCATGTTAGTCCTTAACAAACTGCTCGCAAGGTCCTTGATTCTGGTCACTTGTTAAAAACACTTTTTTGGGATGCCCATGATTTTTGTAAATATTTCCTCATTGTAAAAGAATAGGGAATGTATCTAAAAGAAATTAAATTCACAAAAATCCTTGATATTCTGTGAAATTTTTGATATTTGGGAAATTGACATTATTGGATAATTATTCAATTAATTTTGGAATCATTACATTTTTTTTATAGTAGATTATTTTTCAAAATGGGTAGATGAATAAGCTACAACAACTGATGATTCTAGGAATGTTGTGGAATGTTTTAGAACACAAATCCTCTGTATGTTTGGATTACCTAGGATCGTCATTAGTGACCAGGGTTCTCATTTATTCAAACAAACAATGCAATATATTTTTCATCTGTATGGGGTCGGGTATAGAGAGTCTACTGCAAATCACCCCCAAACCAATGGTCAAGTAGAGGTTTCAAATTCGGTGATAAAACTAATTCATGAAAAAAACCATTCAACCAAATAGAAAATATAGGGGTCTAGGACACAATGATTAATTATGGGATTACCATAATACCTTTAAAACTCCCATTGGAATATCAACCTATCAGCTTCTGTTTGGAAAGAGTTTTCACCACCCTGTTGAGATTGATCATCTAGCCAACTTTTCCATCAAACAATGCAATTATAATCTTTCTGGTGCAGGTGCTCAAAAGAATTTTTAGATTCAGGTGTTGTAGGAAAATATAATATATTTATATGAGAACTCTCAAATTTATAAGGTGTGAAACAAGGTTTCCCACAACCATCTCATCCTTCATCATCAATTCTACATTGGGTGGAAGATCCTCCTCTATAATGAAATTCTAAAGTTGCATCAAGGTATGCTTCATTCATTCTATTTGGACTATACACTATTACTAATGTATATCTATTTGTTGTTGCTTTGGTTCAAAATTAATAAACCATAAAAACCTTCACTGTTAATGGGTAGCTGTAGTAGTACTTCCATGAAGCCATTCTAGAGTCCCTGATGGAGGAATTCCAATTTCAAGAATAAGTCTATGAATGAATCCCACTAGGTTTTATCATTCCTTACCCCATTATATTTTATTATTATGAGGATACAACACACATTTGTCATGGGGGTATGGGTATATTCATTGGTTTGTTATGAATTTTTATCTACTTTGTTTCTTTTCTTATTACTGTATAGTATTGTCACTTTCATCCCCCCTTCCCCGATAAATTTTATGTTGAAATGTTAATTTTTAGGCTCACTTTATCATTGGAAATGATTCCCAATTAATAATGTATGTTATTAAAAATTAATGAGAAATTTCTATATTTCATATTGTTTTAACATCCCATTATTTTTATGAAATGTGAATTTAAGAATGAATTCAATATTGTAGTGTGAATTTATATAGATTTCTAGTTCTTTGTTGAAGATATAAATGGTTATATCAATTTTAATCATTTGAGAATAATGGTACCCTATTTGTGAGTAGTTTAAGGGAAAATCATGTCACTTAATTTTAGTACACACCTTTACACCCAACCATGAACTGTGAAATTTTATTACTTAATAGAAGGTAAATATTGGTTAGGTTAATATATCGATACTTTCCAAAATTATTTTTCCATACATTAATTCTTTATCCGGTCTATTTCATTAGTATACTAGATTGTCCTATGCATGTGTACATGTTATCTGATTGTTGTACGCCCTCAATAAAACACAAAAAAATAAAAACAAAAAGATAAAAAATAAACTTTAAGGGGAGTTATGAAATATAAAACACATGGGGATATCTAGGTCTTGAGTTTATGGTTTAACTTCTAAGAATACTTAATTGAGTGGGTATTGAATGTTGATTGCAAAGGATGCAGGGTAGGTTCGGTGGAAAAGACCATGTAAGTAGATTTTTTTTAAAATAACTTATATTTTCTTAATATAAAGTGGAAGGATTGGAAAGAAATGGTTGTCAAACAAACATGTGGAGAATTAATGATATGATTAACTTTTGAATTTCTTTCATTGATCAGTATCATGCATCTCTTGGAATTTTATTCTGATACAATTTTTGAGACATATTTTTCCATGATCATTGAGAATAAATCCTTAGTGTGATTTTTCCTTTTATCACATTTCTTATCACGAATTAAATTTTCATTGAATTTTAAATATTTATGAAGTTGGAAATATTTATATGCATACATTTTTTAAATATGAATTTTCCTAGGAGTGAAAGTGTTTTGGTGTGGGGGTGTGATCGCATAGTGAATCACTGTTTCATTTTCACCCTAGAACCATTGTACAAAACTAGTTTTTTGTATCAAAAATAATTAACATAATAAAACAATTTACACCAATTTTAATTAAATTATTTTGTTATTATCACTGTTAAAATGGAAAATGTTACTTTTCTTGATAATTTTATTATATTTGGAGGTGATTTGGATGTCTCATGACGAAGTTCAAGAAAAATGGTCCAAAAAACATAAGATTTAAGAACACCAATAGAATCAACCACACATTTATAATAAACTATCAATAAAATCGGGATTATATTTTTTATGGTCCAAAAATCAATGGGAAAATTTTATATGAAGTAACCCAAGACTCATTCGGATTTCTGGTGCCCCATCTGAACTTATCGTTCCATGCCATCGAATCTTCTCAATATCAAAATGTGGGTTCTATATTTCATCCATATATCTGGATGTGATTGTCAAAATGGTTCCAAATATTCAGTGGAGATAATTTAGAGGTGGGTATTGAACTTTTTATTTTTTACCAAAGCTATATATGTATTTCTACCTACCATAAACAATGGGATAAGTGGTTTTATGTTATTTGTGTTCTCAAAACCAAATTCCAATTTTCACATAAAATGATACCTTAGGCCCCCCCATGTTCAAGTACATATAAGAGGAAAAGATTTGGTATTTTGGAGACCCAAATGAGTTCTTTCCACATCCAAGAAGTTATGGGGCCCCCTATCCACGTAGGGGGATCATAGATGAAGGTGAAGCTCCACATGAGCTTCATCCTCCTCTCGATGGAAAGATAAACAGTGGATGATAATTTCAAGGGTTCTACACATACTTGGGAGGGAGTTATAGAAATTTTTATTCTCATATTTTTGCATAATTGTTTTGTTAAATATTTCACATATATTTAATTTTTATTTTATTCTCCTCTTAATAAATTTATTTTGTTATAATTAAGTGAAACACCTTTTATTTCAACACCGATTGGGTTTTGATTTCAAGTGGGACTCTTAGATTATTCCAATTTGACAAGACAAGAATCAAATTTCTATCACACATTCATAATACTTGAGTATTCTTTGTTATTAATTTTTATAGTTTGATAAACAAACCTTAACAAAAGGATTTTTATTCCAAAGGGTGATTCTTTGAGAATCATTTTAAGAGGCATTATGAAGTCGAGATCTTGACAACCATCAACCAAAGGATTTTATTAAACCATATAAAATTTCCAGAAAACTAATCTATCCAAGATATCTTTTGAAATTTAAATTATATCTTTATATCATTATTCTAAGAAAAAACCTTTATTTATCAACTATTAATCACTTTGAATGAAGTAATTTTCCTAAAACAGTTTCCAAAACCACCCCTCTTTTATTCATTTTTATTAAAAATTCACACTATACACCACCAACGCTGCTTGAGGGATGACCTAGGGTTTTTCCTATACTATAAATCAACCTTAAGAACATAATCAATATGACATTTCATGACGACATTGTAAGTTGTAGATAAAGATAGATATTATTAGATTATGGTTTTATAGGAGATTTTTGGTTTTTATGGTCACTGTCCAGTTTACCTTTATGGTACTTGTGGTTTCATTTTTCAATTTTATTAGTTTTTTATAAAATTACACATAAGTTCTTGGGTGTTTTTTATCTATATGAGGATGAGTTTATTTTTGTATTTTTATTATCTATCTAATATATAGGTTTTTATAAGAGGTTAATGTCTCTCATTTATAGGTTCATTATACCCTCAGTGATAGCTTTCAACCTAGAGCCTACTAGAGACATGAATCATGTGGTAAATATCCTAATTTTCTCATTGCTGACCCGTGAGGGGTACCTTTGGGGGGATAGATTTGTGACAGTGTGGTATCAAAGGTTTAGGTTGAGGGATTAGATGGAGGTTGGAGTTAGGAACATGTAAGGGCTATAAGGGTTGGTAGGAAAATAGTGTCAGCTAAGTTTAGTAAGTGATGTAAACATGGGAGATCATCCAAGACATAATATCTTATTTCTCTTATAATTTTATGTGTGTACCTTTAGGTTTACCAAGCCTAAGAAATTATGTGATGTTGGTTACCGGGTAGGGACCAAGGAAAGGAATGTGCATCATTATTCTTTGCACCTATGTTTGAAATAGGTAGACCTTAGGATTAGGTTCATCCTAAAATAAAAATATAATGAAAATAATTGATTAATGTTAAATATTCTATATTTCATGTTTAGGAGTATCTAACCCTTTTTTATTTTATATATATGGATCCAGGTCCACATCCTCATCAAGTTCGCAATGCAGATGTTTAGTAAGATGTCCCAAGATGTTATTATAGAGTTGAGGATAATGATTATGACACATGGAGGATGACACTTTGATTATTTCCAATTCATATTTTGAAAAACAATGAGGGACTAATTTTAGAATCACTGATAGAAGGCTGGTTGGAGGAGGTTTAGAAACATTTATGTTCAATATGTGCTCAAAAGGAGCACTGGGTTTTATTGGCTATGATGATATTTTGTAGATCAATGAGGAGTTGGTGTATCTTGTTCTTCGAGGACTGTGAGGAGGCATAAGCCTCATGGGATAAGATTAGGGACCTGTTCTGAGAAGAGTTTATTTATTTGAACATGAAGGAATCTAGACATAAGGAATTTTTTACCCTTGGATAAGGTAGTTATAACATGTGATAGTTCATGGTCAATTTTTGGACCCTCCTTCAATACACTTTAGACCTGTTTCTTGATGAGGAGGAAATGGTGAGGAATTTTAAGGGGGATTTTCATCCAACGATCTAATTCTAGGCCACCATATTGATGTTGTTGGCATATCTTGAGGTGTTGGTGACAGTAGATTTCGTCATGATATGGGAATTTCCATGATTCCTCACAGAGTAGTACTGTGGTCAGAGGATCACATTTTCTTATATAGAACAGTTTTCAATTAGAGATGGGTAGGTCCTTGTCCTCAAAAACACATTTCACTAAGTTTGGAGGCTCTTATTCATTTTCCAAGGTATAATATGCTTTTTTTACATGGAATCCGAAGTAATTAGTGATGGGAGTTACATACCTTTTTTAGTAGGCAACATGCATCAGGTATTCCACTTGAGGTTCCAACATTAAGGTTGTTCAAGATGAGGCTATATAAGAAAGAATCTATAACATTGGATCTCTATAGAGGAGATGGGGTAGAAAAAGGAAACCCCATGAGATGTTCCTCATCATATAAGAACAAAAAATGACCATGAAGGTAGTAATTATTAGGGTTATAGGGACTATGGAGTAGGTCATGGTTAAATTATTTCCCTAGAGTTTCTCAATCCAGTCGATCCAGATATTTTTCAAGGCACCCTTTCTTGTTTTCTACTTTAGTGCAAGCTTTGTTTGATTCAACAGCTACACACTCCATCATACCACCTTCCCTAGTCCATGTTTTGGGACTTGAGGTGGTGATACCTTCAGTTCCCTTGGTATAGGATATGTGAGTTGGCGGTTGAGATTATTTATATAAAGCTGGTTGAGACTATGAGATATTGTTGGGGAAACACCACTATTTTGGATATTTACTTTGTTTACAGATAACACCCTATGAAATCATTCCCAATATGGAAAGGTTTTATTCATCGTCGTCGGTTGCGGATTTCATTAGGAGGTAGGTTGGGTTCTATGTTGTTGATGAAGAGAATTTCATGTTTATTAGAGAGATAAATCCTTAGATAGGCTAGAAGTGTGTTATATCCTTATATGTTTTATTGGTTGAGTTGATGATGAGATTTTTACATTTAAATACCCCAACCCCAATAACCTAGAGATGGTATATTCTTTATTAAATTGTCATAAGATGTATGTAATAACATCTCAAATGACCAAATAATGTTTTAGTCCTGGAAAACCATATACAAACATGATTCCATATTACATTTGAAGAAACAGATTATAACATAATTTTTTATTAAAATAATATAACCATTCCCTCTATAATATCTTTTCATATCATTCATAGTACAATTAATGGATTTCTGGGAAAGGGAAAAAATATAGGTGAGATATGATACTCAGTAAGAGTTATATAAATCAGAATTTATCATAACTAAATAAATCATAATTAGTAAGGAATAAACAATATGTGATGGTAAACATATGAATATAGTTTCCACATAACAAATAATTTTATTATATTTAATAGACAATATATAATCAATGTGACAAGGTAAATAAGTGAAAACACATTCCATTTAATCAATTAACCAAGAATGAGATGCAACCAGAGATAATATTATTGTAAAAATATCATGGATAGTAATAATTAAATCTTTAATGATGAAAATGATTAATTATTAGATGTCGTGATATCATGAATCATGATACCTCTATTATCAATACCTTTCATAAGAAAGTTTGAAACTAATGGGTAGTTATACCCAATAAATATATTTAGCTATGGATCTCCAACTCGTTCATATAAGGAGACTACTAATGAATTGAGGCCTGTTTATAACCAGGAACCATCCATATATTCATGTCCAATGTATTCCACATATATGAAATGATCAATTTAATTTATGAACAATATTCGTTATCAATAATTTTCTATATCAAGTAAGGAATAGAGATTAATAATAATTATCCCAATCAATCATGTAACATTCAATATAAAATACTTTGTGTAAAAATGATATACGATGTAAATAACAAGTATATCCATGATAAATTATATGGATATTTAGGTGAAATTTAATGTTTAATGATCATCAGAAAGTGAATAATTCAAGGAAAAGTTAATTAATGTTAAAAATTTAATAAAGTGAATATAAATACTTCTATTGGTTAAAATAATCATAAAAAATCCATATAAATAATAATTATTAAATCAATACAACATATCACTAATGTATTACAAGAAATATAAATGGTTATTATCATCAATGAATAAAAATACCATAAAAATATCTCTAAAAATATTATCTAGAAAAGTTTCATTTTTATTTTTAAAATAATTTTTAAAACTAAAAGTTAAAATAACATTGGAAATTTTTAAAATAATATTTTAAACATTTAGTGGTCATGACGGTGGGAAATTTTGTACATTCCATATAAGCTTTACAAAATGATTCATTTAATATTTTTAATAGAAGAGAAATGAGACAAGTTTGGAAAATAAATTAAAGATTCCATTGAATTTTTAAAAAAACATAAAAGGGTAAAAATATTTTTAATAAATCATTATTATAATGTTAAAAAATTGATTTTTTATAAAACATGTTTTTGTATGAAAACTGATTTTCATCTGAAGAGAGAATTGATGTCATATTTTATTGAAAACATTTTGTCAAAAAAGTTAACCAAAAAATAGAAGAGGAATATGGTTCTGTTACTTGAAAACAGATTTAATAACTACAATATAATAAAATTAAATGTGTTTATTAGATAAATATCAAATATTTTTTTAATGTAATTATAATTACAAACAATCCCGATTAAAAGTTGACCATAAAATTAACCCTTATAAATATCATAATGTTGAAGTCCTAATTGATCAATGAATCATTTATTCATATAAAATTTAAATCCACATAAAATAAGTGAAATTAAAATATCTTATAGTAAAATTTATTTACACACATAATCTTAGAATACAAAGGACAATGAAGAAGTAATATAACCCAATAAATAGAATTTATTTTATGAAATTATTAACACAAGGTGATTTTAAAGTAAAATAAATTCTGATGAAATAATTAAAATTAAAAACTAAAATACCATTAAGTATGAAGTGTTTATTATATTACAATTAAAATGTTATTATACACACCATTTAAAATAAATTAGGTGCATAACATTACAACATTCTCTAATGATGAGAAATTTAGACGTATTCCCATACCTCACACTTCATTTTGGTTGAACATGATTTAGCATAATTTATAATTATTTTAATGATGTTATTAATCTATAATAGAACCATATTAATAATTATAATATCATGTATGACCCCCATATAACATTTTACAACCTGTTTATTAATAATATTGGATTATTTTCACTATTTCAGGTGTTAATTGCCTTGTTTTTTCATGAGTTTTTTATCATGAAATTTCTATTTCATACACATATTATATAATTAAATCATCCAAAAACTTATTATATTTTTATAAATATCATTTATTTTCATTATATACATTTTTATAATCATTATTTAAATTTGAACAAGGATAATGGATCACATCCTTTTGTGGAGACGGTATGTCGTACGTACGCATGAGTGATGTCATCATTTCCTTAATGGGATAAATGAAAAGAAATGGGTGAAATATTAATTTAAAATAAGAAATATTATGTCTTATATTTTAAATATATTCACTTAATTCATCCTTATTACCTACCATGTAATGTGTAAGTTAAAAATGAATCACATCACTTCATGAGGTTGTAGTCCATCGTACACCTGATTGATATTATCATATTTTAAACAAAATAGAACATAAAAAAGTATATGTGATATTAAAATTATGTAATTATAATAATATCATAAATATAATTTACATTTGGTAAATATTTAATTATATTTAGCCTTGAAATGTGGTGATGAAAAATGAAATACCTCGTTTCACGGGGCAGTAGTCCACCGTACACACGATCGATGGTTTCGTTTCAAATTTTAAGAAAGAGGAGATGGATATTAGTTATTAAATTAAGATAATAAAATATCATTATATAGGAGATAACTTTTTTATTATATGATAATTAATGAATTAAATTTAAGGAGGTGGAATAATAAATAAAATAAGAATGATCATTTAATAATGTGACCACTTCTTAAGATGACCAATTTTGGTTTTTACCAAAATTATTCATTGTATGGAATTATTATAATAAAATGGGATATAAGATAATGGTACAGGTTTAATTTAGTTTTTTGAATATATTTTGACTAAAAAATGGATTTTCAAGTGTGAATAGTGGAGGAGTGGGTGACCTTTTATTAGTGGGGGAGATTACACCCAAGGAAGTTCTGAAAAAATCAATCACAACCACGTTTATCATTATAAAACCCTAAAAATGGGTTAATTTAAAACATTAGAGGTGATTAGGTAAAAAAAGGTCCATAAAATGTATTTTAACAAGTTTTTATTGTTTTTTACCCTTATATTTTTAGTTTAGCACCCTTATAAATCAGTTTTTACCATAACCGTGATAATTAAACTTTTATAATTTTACTATTCATAATGCTAAAAAATTAATTTGATATTATCATATAATATAAATTACTATTATCCCAAATATTGAATAAATTTTTATGAAATTAATTCAAATATTTTGTAGAATCCAATTCAAATTTTTAACCACATACATGATAGAAAAGCAGGTTTTGAATGAAAAAATTTTCGTAAGTATAAAAGGTTTTAATATAAAAATTCAAAATAAAATTTATTCCAGTGGCCTAATTTAGATTAATAAATTTATAAATGAAATAATTTTACTTTTAAAACCATATTTAATAAATTATTCTTGTATATTATTTAAAACAAAATGAAATTTTTATTAAATAACAGCATTTTATAACTATTAATCGAAGAATAAATCTTTTCTAAAAAATCCCAAATATTCACCCAAATATAATTTTTATGTTCATATTAATTAAATTATGTTCATTTAAAAAAATCAAAATTTTCTAAAAATTAATTTTAAATTATGTTTGAAAATCACGATAAAATTATTTATTAGAAAAATTATTTTTTTCAAAAAAAATTTCTTTTTATTAAAAATTCTTTCAAATTTTTATTTATAATATATAGATAACCAATGAAAATGTGTAAACCAAATATTTTTGAAAGAATTTGTTATTCATAATCATACTGTCCATCATAACAGTAGTATTTAAGGGTCATGTATTGAATAATAATATTTCAATAGAGTATTGTGTTCTATTTAATCCCAGTGTTTCATACCTAACAAGCTATAAAGAGATGGAATTAAATTAAAAATAAATATGTTTTAAATTATATATGTGTCATATTCTCTTATAATATTGGTGTTTTGTGTTATATACACTATAGAACATTATTTTACTCTTTTAAAATATCTAGGCATCACATCATAGGTTTAACCGTCGATGTTTTCATGGGCTACAAAAGAGTACACTGATGTTATTCCTGAAGTGGTTGTGGATTTTCCCCCTTAAAGAGAGATTTAGTTTCTAATAAAGATATAACCATGTGTCCCCCTATATAAATTCCTTCATATAGGATGTCTCCATATGAGTATTTTGTGTTGCATGTACTGATCGATGATCTATTGTACTGTGGTTTTGTTATGTTGAGTCTGTCAACCAGGGGTGCACTGATTTTGTTAATGAAGAAGGCTTACGAATGTTTGTCTCTCTATCTAAATTATAATATCTTAAACTTGGTGAAATTGAAGAACTACTATTATATTCCATTTATTTATTACTTATTCGATCAACTAAAAGGTTTTATTTGGTTCTAAAATATTGATTTGCGGCTAGGATGTCATTAGTTTACTATAAAAGATAATGATATTACGAAGGACACTTTATAATTATGATATGGGAATTAAAAATTCATTGTGATGGAATTTTTTGTCACAAATCCTCCCTTTGTTTTCAAGGGTTTGATGAACATAATGTTCAATGAGTTTTAGGATAAGTTCATGGTGGTTTTATTGAATACATGATTGTGTACTTTGTGTCTAAGGAAGAGCATCTTCTTTCCATTTTGGGAGTTCTCCATCATCAGTAGTTTTTTAAGATGTAATTTTAGTTCTAGATTTAGGCTCATGAATTTCATTTCGTGGGTAATGTTTTGTCCCATGATTGTGTATATATGGATATTTTAAATATTTCGGTTTTCATTTCATGGGTATCCCCCAAGACTATTTCAATGGTATATAGTTTCCTTGGTAATGTGGGATATTAAATGTGATTAATAACTAATTTATCTTAGCCTGAGACTCCTATAATTTATTTTACATGAAAATATAAGGAATTAATATTGAATAACCATGTTATAGAATCTTTTGTGTACCTAAATTAGAGATTGGTCAGCGCTACAATCCATTGTTTTCTAGTAGAGGTATTATAGTTGAGATTTTCTATGAAGGTTTGCATCTTGGGTTGAATTGTATTATGATGAAGCATAGATCAATAGTTTTTTATGGGTCTCGGTATTTATGTCCTCATAAACATAAAAATCCATCTCATAATCTCAAGTTAACATTACTTTCCTTTTAATTATTTTTTTAGTGATATTACATCATCAGTAACTGTTTTTTGGTTTTTACTCATTATAAGAGCCTAATGTATGTATTATACAAACATGAATTGATCTTCCAGTAGCAGTAGTAGATATAATTCTCACAATATTATGACTACTAGATTTTTTATAAAAAAAAAATTGATGTTTTTTCACTGATGTGATGAGTGATAAGTCACTTAATAATTCTAGGAATAAATCTAGATATTCTTAGAGAGTGATGGAAGAGATCCTATCAATGAATCTTAATATGGGAGATGTTGTAGGTAGAGGTTATCTTCTCTAATTTATGGCTCAATCTTCTTGGGTGCACCAAGTAGAAGAGTGTGAGTTAGGGTATTATAAGTTGAGGTCTGAAGAGACTGAGTTGTTTCGGTGATGCCCCTAATGGTTGGTATGGGGATGATCATTAGTGGCTGTTGTCACAAAGAAGAATTTTCATTTCTTTTGTGATGAGTTATGTTGTTATCCATGAGTTCCACAGCTCCCCATGGTGATAAATTTTGTCATAAAAAATATGTAACGATCTCTAAAAGAGATGTTTTGGTGGATTGGGTTGTGGCATGCAGTTTCAGAGTTTGTGAATTTATGTTTGGTCTATTAGTATTTGAAGGTTGTGCACCATATTCCCAGTGGTTTTCTACAGTCATTAGATGTTCCCCAGTTGAAGTGGTAGGACATATCAATATAATACACTACCACATTGCCTTAATATTATGGATGAATTCATGATATATGAGTGATGGTATATATTTTTAGAAAATAAACCCACTTTATAGAGGTTATGAAGTTGATCTCAGTGGAGGTTTTGTTGCAGAATTATCTTGAGGATGTGGTGATACACCATAGAATCTCGATTAAAATCATCTCTAATAATGATCCTTGTTTTACTTGGAGGTATTAGAGAGGTTTTTATTGTGATTCTAGATCTCATTTATGTCTTATCACTAATTTTAAACCACTAATGGATAGTCAGATAGAGTGGACTATACGAACTCTAGAAGATATGTTTTGTAATGTCCCTGACTGGGGAGAAACTAAATCAGGGCCCCGAGCTGGGTTGTCACATGACTTCAAGCGTTCCTCCCCGCATGTTAGTGGATTTTGACTAGTATTGGGGGTCGAAAAGGTCACATGGGGGAGACTATACCCTCTTTACCAGAGTACACAAAAATTTAAAATAAATAAAATAGTGGAAACAAAATATAACAACCAATGGAAATAAAAAAAACATCTCCCAGAGAAGGGTACAAAACATATCCAATTGTAAATATGTCATGAAATGAAAACAGTGGCATGTGAAAAAATTGAAAATAAATACAAATAGAGGAATACCCAAAACAGTTATGAATCCAAATCCGAAACCTCTTCTATATAAATCCCAAGTCTGAATCAACCCCCATGTTCATGGCCTTTTCCCTTATCCTAACCTGCAAGAATGAAGATTGCTTGGGTACCCAATGTCAGCCTGAGTAGGGAGTGAGTACATCTGAATATGTGACCACCAATGGTGTGTACAAAATATCCAGTCAATAGATACTTTGTCGAAGTACTAAATAATTAAAAAGTAAATAAAAGATAGTTCAGTTTCCATTAGTTAATAAGATTCACTTCAGTCATTCCTATCATTATTTCCAATTTCAATACTTAGACCATGTTTATTACTTAGTTTATTTTATAACATGTTTAATGGATTTGTAAAACTCATCAATATCAATGACACATGGGAATAAGTCATGTTACCTATATCACTAGGTATAAACACATCATCAAAAATGAAACACAATCACATTGAAGCCCTGGTCTAGGTGGTCTAATCAAATACAACCATTAGGGGAATAGAACTTAATCTCCTTCCCTAACATGTACATTTTGGGGTGGATTTTTGTGCCTCATTCTAACTCTACATGTGGGTGTAGAACCTCATCTAATTATCCCTCTCTACCAATCCATTTTTACATGATTATTTATTCATTCAACATACACATAAAAAACCACAAGAAACCATATCCAATACCAATAGAAAACATAAACCATAATAATCAACATGATTATTTACATTATGCCATAACCTATTAACACAATTTACATTTACCTTACATAGTCATTTATACCAATTCCCATTTATTATTCCTAACTCACTATGAATAATCAATAGTTCCACAACATTAACCCATTTAACATATTACACATTTCTCACATGTTAATTCACTTAACCCATTCATCATTCCACATGTAATATACCACTTATGATTTTTATGTACAAATCACATCCCATCAACACATTCATTATTAATCCCATTTAACTATTTTCATGTTAAGACAAATGATAACTTATACATTAACCTCCTCTATAAAACTATCAATTTTACCCTTTTCATCAACAAATTAACCATCATAAATGTTTATCATCAGATCCAACTAATCACAAGTCAATATCACACTTAACATTTCTATTAACCAAGTTCAGGAAGTTCAGTGCACCATGTGGGTGACATTAAATCTATCAAGTCATCAAATATTCATCCCATGGGGATCATGAAGGGTTCATGTTTCTATTTATACACCCATATTACAATGAATCACTAATAGCACCAAGAACACAACAAGGGTAATCAAGAACACACTCTTATATTCACACAATTTTATAAAAACCATTGGATATGATATGTAGACCATCAACCTTGAATCCGATGTTGAACACACTCTTAATCGAATACTTAGATCCTGATACAACCCCCCTTTTAAGCTTTAACCTATATTCCACTAGAGAAATATGTTTTTATGGATTCAGATGAATATTTACTAAGATATAATCCCTAATCCGGAAAAGGGAATATTGGAGGGGATTATACTTACTCGTAACTTTGATATGAAAACAACGATGATCCAAACATCCAAGAAATGTGTGATACGGATTAGTTGAAGCTCTTGAAGGTTTTATTTTGTCTCTAGGGTGTAAAGGGAGAAAATGGGGGAGAAAATTGGTCGAATATTTAAAATCCTGTAATGGAATGTAATAAAAATTCCGACATTTAAAGGGTTAAAAGGATTACCCACACAGTCTTCCAACCCATTTGAAAACCATTATAAAGACACTATAAGCCAACATGATTTACTTAACCATGTAAAAATTGTGCACCTTTCACAGGTTGGCCTGATTTTCCTTCATTCTATTCCCCAAACCCAAGAATCACCCTTGATAATCCTAATACTATCAAGAATAATTTCATTAAACAAAAACAAGATATTTAAACCAAAATTTAAACAAGTATGTACCTCCATGAAGTCTAGGATCCTTCAACCTCCCTGCAATATAACATCTTTTCCTCGAGCCGTACTCCCAAGTTTCACTAGGCTTCCAAAGAAAACAGACCAGGCCACTATGCTCACACATCTGACTCCCATTCCAACATTTCTTCCTGAACATTTCCAAGCTTGAAAAAAACCTGAACTAATGGCACGACCTTTCCCCACAAGACTTTATCATTATTATCCACAATATGAACAAGATGATCCTAAAAGGACACATCCACCTTAAGCTCAACATCCTCAACATTAATTATATGCGATGTATTAGGCTGATAATTTCAAAGCTGTGAAATTTTAAAAATGTTGTGCATGCCACTATATCACCTTGGACGATCCAATAAGTTCGCCACCGGCCCAATCCTCCCAACGATCTTAAATGGACCCATAAACATGGGAACTATCTTGAACTAATTCCAGATTTGGTGGTAACCCAACATTAGATACACCTGAATACAAATACTCTCACCAACCATAAACTCAATAGGTTTATGATTCCATTATGTATATGACTTCTAACTACTATCATCTGTTTTAATGCATTTCAGAATCAATCTAACCTTTTCCAATTTCTCCTACATGAGACTCATCCCCAACAACTAAGACTCTCCGACTTATATCCAACACAATTGAGATCTACAAGGCCTCCCATAGAGATCCTCAAATGGAACCATCTGGATTATATCATAGAAACTATTATTTTAGGTGAAATCAACCAGCAACATGTTTTCCCCCAAACCATCTAAATCTAGGGATCATTCCTGCAACATGTCCTCCAAAACCTAAATTTTTGTCTCTGACTGCACTTTCATCTGTGGGTGAAAGGATGTACTCAAATACACATAGCTACCAAGAATATTCTATAATTCCTACCAGATGTGTGATGTCAAATGCAAATCCTAGATTAAAATGATATCCCTCGATACTCCATGAAACTGAACTATCTCTGAATCAAATCATTCACCCAAGTAATCAAAGGGAATGTATCCTTAATCTCTAAAAAAATGGGCCACCTTAGTTAACTGATCCACAACTACCGAAACTAAGTCTTTCTTCAGAGGAATCCTCATAATAACAATAATGAAATCCATTCTTATGTCATCCCACTTCCACTCCAAAATAGGCAATGGCTGTAACAAACCACTAGGGAAATGATTCTTGACCTTCTCATACTGATAGGTAACGAATCACACCAAAAAAAATGTAACCACTTTATTCATTCGTGGCCACCAATATTGCCTACAAACATCATGATGCATCATAGTCAAACCAGGATGTAATTCCTAATTTTATGGATGTGACTCTAGCATAAAATCCTATCGTATACCCATTGGCAACATGAAATGACCAGGAACACAAAAAACCCCATCATAACCAAAATCAAAACTAGAAGGAGACTCCTCATCTTTAAGATCTTACATCATATCCAAACACTTCGAATTGTCAAGCTGAATATCCTAACCTCCACTAAAAAACATGGACTCAATAGCTACAAATGTTAGGCTCATTTTCCCATTCCCATATGGAACCTTCAGGTTTCTCTTAAAAAAGGCAACCATCCTCTAAATTGAGTTGGATTTCTGAACCACATGATTCTGAGTCTTCCGATTTAGGGAATCTTCAACACTATTCCATTTTTCGGACATGTAAACCAAATTGAAGTGAACACATTTCATGCATTAAACCCATATTCACTACAAAAGACTCAAATAATTCTGATATAATATATAAATTAGGATTTTGTGGTTGGTAAACACCATGAACTACTCTCCCTGTATGTGGTGTCTCTAACACTTAATGGCATAAACCACAGAGGTCAACTCAAGATCCTGAGTAGGGTCATTTATTTCATGAGGCCTCAAATATCTTGACCCATATTCTAAAACCTGATTATCCTGCATCAATGAATCTCTATGTCCAACATTGGACACCTCTGAAAACATGGTGTATCTATTACCTGGCTTGGGAATGATCAGGACCGGTGTGGCCCTCAGCCACCTCTTCAAATCTTCAAAAGAATTCTCGCATGCCACTAACCATTCAAATTTCACTCCCTTACTGGTTAAGCCCAAGAGATTAGCTTCCAAATGAATGAAATATTTAATTAACCTTCAGTATGATCTAGAAAACCCCAAAAACCATTGAACATCTGAAACATTATAGGGATGCTCCCAATACACTATAACCTACAATTTCACTAGATCCACCGACACACCTACCTTAGAGATAATGTGACCCAAAGAATTCCATTTATCAATCCAGAAATGAAATTTCTATTGATTGGAATATAGTGTATACTCTCTTAGTGTACTCAGGACTATTTCAAGGTGTCGGGAATGATCATAATGAGTTCTAGAGTACACAAATATGACATTAATTAAGGCATTAATGAATTGATCCAGACATGGGTGAATGATTTGATTCAATAAATCCATTAACATTTATGGTGTATTTTTTAACCCGAACAACATAACTAGAAACTCATATAACCCATAATTACTCCTAAAAGTATTTCCTATTATAACATAAGGTATCACCCCAGACGAGGATATTCTAACCTCAAATCAATCATAAAGAACACTGTTTCACCCCTCAACTGGACGAAAAGACTATCAATTCATAGAAGAGGGTATCAGTTCTTGACATTAGTCTTATTCAACTTCTTATAGTTCACACATAATCATAAAGATCCATCATATTTCTTTGGAAATTTCATTGGAGATCCCCAAGGTGACATACTAGGATAGATGAACCCTTTTATATCTAGTTAATCTAATGGAGTCTTTTCCTCATGATATTTTTTTGGTTCCTTACTATATAGAGAAATAGAAACTAAATCCGCTCCTAAAAGAAACTTTATCATGAACAAAACATCCCTCTTAGGTGGAAGCCTTGATAAATCCTCCGGAAACACATCCTAAAATTGATACACTATAGAACGTAAGATAGTTTACTCTACTTCCCCATCATTAAGTAGAAGACAATCCACTTCGGTTGTGAGTTCACCAAAAAATTGACAAAATGGTCCCACACGGCCAGTCAGAACATCCAACACACCCGAAAGGACATACGTGTTTCCATCGAGAGATGTTAACATTAAATTACAGTGGTAACAATTGATATGGTCCTGCTATAATACCAACCAATACATACCCATTATCTACTCAAAACCAAACATATCAAGGGAAAAAGGTACCACAGAAACTGGTACCCACCAACCACCAGAGAACAACCATAATATTTCCTAATACCATCAGCTCATACCCCCAATAGAGTATAGATTGACATAACCCTGAACAAAAATTCCATTGGTAGGATGATGAAAACAACAAAAAAAATGACCATAGTTAAAGTGTGCGTGGATCATGTGTCAAATAAATCACTAGAAATCATGGAATCTAAATAATAATACCTCAAACTATAGATGTTCCAGCCTCAACACCTCTATGGATAGACTAAGAAACATGAAAATGACCTTCCCCTATACCCTAGGCCCCATTCTGAGTTCCCAACAATGTATTTCCCTGTTGGTATGGATGCTATCACCATAGAGTTCCACATCCACAACCCCTATAGGTACATTCCTTGGAAATCTCACAACCTTCCGGGTATGGGGTAAATGAACCCATGCCTACACTCGACCTGTACATAGGACATCCATTCATTCCCAACTATTACGGGTTCCTGCATTACCCTTGTATGTGTCCCATTCTTCGACATGACCAGAACTCAATTGGTTGTCAGGGAAAGTTTCAATTTATGTGCCCCAATATTCCACACTAGTAACAGAACACCTAATATCCACCCTGAGAGGTTGAAACTCTTTTATGAATTCTTTGTGCACTTACACCATGGTGGAAAATCCCAAAACAATTCTTCTTGACCTCGAAAGCGACATCACTCATCCACCCTCCTAGTTATAAAAGTCTACTACTTGTAGCTACCTTCAGGTTCCCTTATAATATTGGGGCTTGATCCACTACCTTTGTAAACTTTTTCAAATGGAAAATATTCACTATGGAAATGGTCTCATCCTAATCCTATCTTGGAAAAGATTTTTTCACAACTGCCTCATCTTCTATCAACGTTGGAATGAAGCATCACAAATCTGTGAGATGGCTAGCATAATCAATCACAAGAAGAGCCCCTTGGGTCAAATTCATAAAATCAATAGACTTCACTATCCTCAAGTTCTCTAGATCAAAATTCCCCATAAGCTCTTCTTAGAAATATTTCCATAACATTCCTTCATCCTATTCGGTCTGCACTATGATGTCCCACCATTTCTTTTTTGACCTCTCAACAAATAGGCCTACAACTTGGCTATCTTCTCAGATGAAGTCTCCAAATGGTAAAGAATCATCTTGATTTGATCTATTTAGAACTAAACATCCTATGGTTCACCCCCTACAATAAATTTTAGAGGGTTCTGTAGCTAAAGTTTCCTTTCCGTCCCAAACATGCTCCGTACAATCCACCCGGGTCCTGTTTTATAATTTTCATAAAGAGAGAAATCTTCTCACATAACTAATATTTTATATTATCTTAGATTACCATGTTCTCTTGATATACTAATAGATGATCATTTTGGGAAACATACACTTATCTCCCAACCGACCCACATATTTTTGGTGACATTTCTCTATAATACCAAACACGATCTTTAGAAAATATAACATAAATTTTCACAGTTCATATGAAATAAGGCTCTATACTGGCCATAAAAATCTCATTTAATACACTATCGCAAAGTTAATTATCACTTCATAAACACTACCATTGACCATTTCTATCGAGTTCCTTGGTTAACATGGGTAAAAAACTTACATAGTTACAAATTGAACTCTAGGAACCATTTCAAAACCATTTACATTACTATCATGCAAGACTTTCCTCCTAAGAACATTTCCCATTTTAAAATTTATTACAATAAATATTTTAACTCAGTTACAACACTTCATTAGACACAATTATTTAACCATTACTCAATATTATTATTTCTTTTTTATACTTTTTAATCATTTTATTAGACACCATTTTTTTCAATTTCATGAAGGTCAAGTGAATTCCACCCCCATTAATCCCACATAACCATCCCAAGTGTGTTCCTACCATGTTGCATGTCACTTATATTCATAGTTTCCTAGAATTATGCATGAATTTTCAACCCCATGTCATTCCATCCATGAGAACAATATCATAAAACTGTCAAATAAAAAAACAAGTGAATCACCCAAAGAAGAAATTTTATCAATTGTAACATTGTATAATAAGAACAACAATCCCCACCCTAGATGATATGGGTTTTCCCTCATACATGGGTTATCTACTCCAAATGATGAGCTCATTACCAAGGCCCTCCACATTCCTAATCTCTTTTCTATCATCCCTAGATATTAATTCACAGAAAAGATCTACTCGGATACTATTTTGTAACTTACTCGGTCTGGGAGCCACTGATCTGGTGGCCCGAGCCAGGTCACCACATCACCCTAAGCTGGTTCCCCATACACTAGAGTTTTCTGACTTGTATTGAGGGTAAAAAAGTCATGTAGGGAGACTATACACTCTTTTCCAGAGTATTCCACATTAGAAAATAAATAAAATAATTGAAAAAATATATAATAACCAATCAACATGAATAAACAAACATATCCAATAGATAGGTACAAACCATGTCTAATAGTAATATATTTCATGACATGATAAATAGTTCTATGTGAAAAAAAATAAATACAAATAGAGGAATTCCAAAAGGGTCCTAACTCTATGTTCAAAACCTCTTTAATGTATTCCACAAACCTGACTCAACCCCCAAGCATTGTAAACTTTCCCTTATATTGACCTGTAAGTGTGAATTCTGCTTGGTTACCGAATGGTGGCTTGAGAAGGGCGTGTGTACAAATTAGTAGGCCACCCCCATTGGTGTCAAAAAAATATCCATACAATAGATAATGCATGAAAGTACTTAAGAAAGGAAAAATAAATAAAATTTATTTCGGGTTCCATTAGTTAACAAGATCCACTAATGTAATTCCTAGAATTATTTCCAATTTCAATCTGTATACCATCTTCATTAATTAATTTACATTCATTATGGGTTTAATGGATTAGGAATATTCATCAATCTCAATGAATCATGGGAACAATTCATGTTTCCCATCTAACATGGTATAAACACATCATTATAAATGAATCACACTCACCATGAAGCCTCGGTCTAAGAAGTCTCATCGAATGAAGCCATTATGGGAATATAACCCCATCCCCTTACCTAACCTATTTATTTTACAATAGAGTTTAGATCCTCATTCTATCTCGATCCATGGGCATAGAACATCATGTCAATAACCCAATCTACCAAGACAATTGAACATTCTTATTTATCTATTCACTATACACATACCACACAACAACCAACCATATCCAATACCAATAGAAAACACAATCCTTAACAATCAATATGATAATTCACATTATTTTATAACCCATTAACACACATTCCATTTACCTTCTATAGTAATTTACCCCAATCCCCATTTTTTATGCCTAACTCACTATGAAAATTCACTAGTTCCCTACATTAACTGATTTAACATATTCGACAATTCTCACAAGTTAATTCATATAATCCATTAATCATTCCCCATTCATCACCACCCTTATTATTTTCAAGTGAAATTCACATCCCATCAACACGTTCATTATTAATCACATTTTTCTATTTTCATGTCTTGACAAATGATCCCTTAGTCATTAAACACCTTTAGAAAACTATCCATTTGACATTTTAGTGGAAAATTTTCCATCCTATATGTTTTTAATGGGATCTATCTAATCAAATGTTAATTTGACACTTAACATTTCAGTTAACCATGTTTGAGAAGGTAGACACACCCCATGGAAGGCCCTAAATTGATCAATTCATCCACCATGTATTCCAAGGGGATCATGAGGGGTTAAAGTTTACATTTAGACACCCATCTTACCAAGAATTACTAATAGAACCAAGAAAACAACAATGGAAACTAAGAACACAATCTTACATGCACAAAATATTATAAAAACTATATGATAGGACATATAGACCACCTACCTAGAATCTGATTTCAAACACACTATTAATCAAATACTTAAATCTCGATACCAAACCCCTTTTATGATTCCACATATATTCCACTAGATAAAAAATGGATTTGGTGATTTAGAATATGATTTCCCAAGATACAATCCTTAACCAAGAAAAGGGAAGAAAATAAAAGATTAGACATACTTGAAGATTCGATCCGTAACCAATAGTTCTCTGAATGGAAAATAAATGAGGGATAACGATCCTTAAAATATCTTGAAGGGTTCTGTTCATAAATGGGGTTTGAATGGAAGAAATGGGAGTGAAAATAGTGTGAGGATTTAAAATATCATAATGAAAAAACTCTAATTTTCCAACTTTTAAAGGGGTACACGAATTGCCCGCACGATTTCCCTAACTATGAAAAAATTGTGCGCAATAAAAATTTCATGGGGTGTTGGGTCAAATTGTTTCCTAGGTAGGACACACATTTTTTGAAACCATGCACGAACCATGCGATATTCTACTATATAAGGTTACATGGTTTTCCTATGAAGGCCACAAGGTTTACTTAACTATGCGCATACTAGGAACCTTTTATATATTGGCCTGATTTTCCATTAATTAATGACTCCAACCCTCAGATCACCCTTTAGGCCCTTCATACTCTTTATAATCATTTCATTACCCAAAAAAATATATTGAAACCAATATTTGAAAACGAACGTACCTCCATGAAGTATGAGATCTTACATGTTGTGTTATTGTATCCTAGATTTTGGAGGTTCATGGATGTGCCCCATTCCCTTGGTCAAGTTGTACTATAATATTAGTTTTCACTCCACCATTGGTATAGAACCATTTTAGTATTTTTATGTATAACTTTTCTGTTATCCATTATTATAGACTAGGATTAGAGAGTCAGTAATTCTTTTGCTGAAACTAGTACCGAATATAATAGGGATAGTTAAGGGGATTCATTAAAGGATTAAGAAAACAAAAAAATAATTATAAATCCTATTATTATCATAGTACAAGAACTAATGAATTTTATATTTTGAGATAATGTGTTTTTAAAGATGACTCCTCATTATGGGAAGTGGATGTTTGGTTGTGGGAGTAATCTTTCTCTCTAGTTTAATGGGAATTTCCCAGTACTATCCCATTTTAGATCCATGTTGTATCTTATATAATTTTCACAATATAAAATTTGAAAATATGATGTTTTTAACATGTCATAAATTTCTTGTTACATTTATGATTACTCTCACATCATTGATTTAGGTGATATCAATTTTGATGATTATGTGATCTTCATGGAGCGACCTGTAGGTATATAGGACCACCAAGATAAGTTGTTATGTAGGAGATCTATTCACTTGGTTCATTTCTTATGGTGACACGATGGCATGGAGTTATGTATGTAGGAACGTGATATAAAAATATATAATTAGTACCATGAGATATTTTTTGTTGAGATCTTCTCTTGTAGAATTTATTGTCTTATGGATAGTGAACCTTTTCATATTTATGATATTGTTTTCATCGGATGCATTATTTGTTAGTGATCTTACTCTCATTTGAGTGGTATCTAACCTTGATAATTTTTAGGATATTTTCTTGGTTATTGTATTTTTTGGATCATTGTTTCTTTGGGTGAGGTGGTTAATCTCCTATAATGGTGATATCCTTGAGAGGTATCTCATGTGGTGGCTATTCGGATGAACCCTTTTCTGTCTTTATTTGAGAGGTTGTTTTTGAGCTATCGAGGATGAAAATGGTTTGTGAGGAATCTGATATAAATTACCAGAACTTAGTCAGCATTTACATTTCATTTATTAGGTATTGGATGTTATCGGGGAAGTTTATAAGAAGTTATGAGGTGTTTCGATGTGAAGGAGAGGGAGTTAAGATGGAAAATTAGATTATGAACCATAGAATCCTATCCTGCATTGTAGGGTAGGTGGATACAGTGTGGAAAATTTGGTTTCATTGTAGAACCTTTAATAACCATTTCTAAATCCACCATATCTGTGACATGGTCTCATTGTTGTGAAATAGGGTTTTGAGAGATGGTTTTTGCAGCTACTACGATTTCATGGTAGGTGCACCATGGTTGTTGGAAGGGGTGTAGGCCCATCCCTTGTGGTCGAGCATTGTGGTGTGGAGTGAAGAGGTAATGTTGAATCCTTCCTTAATAGAGGATGAGGTCTATGGAATAGTAATTTTAGTTTCTCTATGGTCTCTCTTAGGTATATAGGATCTACACTATAATGGTTAGCATTTATCTGAAACAAAAATTTAGTCAAGAGGCTGTAGTGTGGAATCCTTTTATTTCACCATATTCCTCTTATTTTTAAATAGTGCTACAACTTTGTATGGGTGGTTGTGTTGTGGTATCCTAAAAATCAGTCTACCTTTAAATAAACCTAAGGCTCTCCACCCAATTTATCCCTCTAAAACCCACAATTCCATAATGTTGATTTTGAGGGATTTGATGTCCCTTCCAATTAGGATTAATCATAAGATTATATACATCAATATGTGGTGACCTGATGTTGGTTTTTACACTTATCCTATAGATTCCCATCTATTTGATCAAGTTTTATTTCCATTATTCTCTTCATAATATTGAATTTTCTCTCCATCATTCTAATTGATTTTATTTTATAGTTTTTTTCATAGGTGTTGTGTGGAATCCTTAGAGGGATGCAATTTTATTACAAGACAGGTGGTTAGAGATACACATTTTCATTATGTTTTCATTTAAAGAATAAAAAAACTTAGAGGTAGGGGATTCTTTTCTTCTATTTTATTTATATTCATTCATAAGTTGATCATGTTTTAGATTATTTGGAAAGAGGTATAATTAACCTAATAAAGGATAAACTAGATTAAATAAGAATTGGATTATGGTTAGTGATCGCATGTGTTTTACACCATGATAATAGTTTTCCTCATGATTTACTAGATAGTGTGATATATATGTTATGATGATTAACATAATTTTTATTCATGGATTAAAATATTTTCATTATGAAATTGGTAAAGAATTAAATGTCAGTAATTTGTTGTTTGGATAATGAAGTAAATAGGAATGTGTAATGAAATCATTGTTCTTGTAAATTTCTTATAAATAAAATTGAATACAAGTTCATGTTTAATTTAAAATTTTCATTACAACCAATAATTAAGTTGGATAAATTAATCAAAACATGAAATAATGATTATGAGAATAATAATAAAAGTAATATTAAATGATAATGGATCTTATATCAATTTTTTTGAAACTAGAATTGATGTTAAGAGTGTTCTTAAATAATTATAATAGCATGCTCTAGCTTGTGATTTAGGTTACCCATGGATTTAACCTATGATAAGTGAATCAATTAAATCAAGATATAATAAAAACTAGTTGTTTGATAAAGATAAATACTTTGTTTTGAGAGTTCCAATTATATATAACGGTTTAATTCATCTTTCTAGGGGCTGTGAGAACCCATTTTCTTGTGAAGGATGAATGCCATATTTTTATATCCAAGTTTCCCAGTTAACTATGTTCATTTATTTCTACATTCTTAATTATCTATAAATTTCCCTTTCTATGTGATGTGATGTGTGCCTATGATAGGTAATGAGTTGTGGGAGGGGAGGATGGAGGTTGTGGTCGAAATTGTTTCATGTGATAGAGAGATGAAATGTGATGTGGATGATGGGGTTGAGGATGTCACTGGGATAATGGATCATGATGAAGATGTGATTACCCCTTGTTGTGCTAAAAGTCGAGAGTTGTGTTTTTTTAATTTTATTCATAAGGGTAGGGTGGTCGGGATGGATTTTTATCTAAATTATTTTATTCATTGATTGGGGTATCTAGATGTTCTTGGTTATATATATCATTTATGGAATCTTAGGATGTTTCCAAGAGAACCTATAATTATGGAATGGTAATAATGTTTAATAAATGTTTTAAACCATGGGGTTGTTTCTTACTAGAATGAAAATATGTTTAAACTTGAGAAACTATGGACTCAGTTGGATTATACATGGAGGTAAGGGACTTCACATAAGGATAATAAAGTTTTTTCATAAATCAAGGTTAAAAAATGATAATAGAATGTAATTATGAGTAATGTTAAATAATTTTTAATGAATTAATTCAGTAAAAGAAATGATAAAAAGGAAATATGTAATATAATATATCTCCTTAAATTCATGTTTTCTTATAGGATATCTCATACCTAGTAGTGAAATTAATGTTTTTGAGTCACAATATCCATAATTGATCTTAGGACTAGGGTAATTCTCATATTGTGGTTTTGAGATATATTACATCCTGTATGTTTGGTGATTTCATACACTCCCGCAGGCGTTTCAGTTAGGGAAACTGAGAACCAATGACTATGGGAGGATATTTTCCCTAACTTCAAGGTTGGAAAGGGATGGATGATTGAATGCCCCCTCTTCCCCAGTCTATTATCTTGTTTGTATTTTGTTTCGGTATACAAGATGGAAAACATTGTCATATATGTCTGTAAATGGTGGTATTTTATTGGGGTTATTTCATAAACATGTATATATGAATATAGTATCTAAAGTATTATTATAGGTATGACGCGTATAGACTATAGTGTATTGAGGTACCTTTATCAATGTATGAGAAGTGATGTCTTGAGCTATAATAAAAAATGTATTATACATGTCAAATAGTCTGTGATGTCTCCCAAAAAGAATGTTTTCACTATATAGAGATATGGTATGAGATATTGAGATTATTCGATGCATAAGATACAAGTTGTGATACTTAGACCAGGTGTATTTAGGATGGAATATACTAGAGAGATATAGATCCAAATTTATGATGTTGGGGAAAATAAACCTACCATTGGAGAAGCAGTAAAAGGTAACCCATGTTGTTTTATTAGTATAATATATGATCCATCGTATGTGATAATTGGTGAGAGACAACCATGTTGATTCTGGGAACATAGTATACCTATTAAGGTGACATGTTAGTTTCACTTTATGTTCAATGGGATTTAGTATGAATTATTTATATTTTACATGAGAGGCTCTAGGAAGGAACCTATATAGTGTACTATTATGCTAAGCCCAAATATATATAAATTTTTTTTCAGGTCATTAGGAGTAGGTCGTAGATCAATCTAGATATTACTACCTTGTGGTTTTTAGGGACTATTTGGGCTTCTTTTCGGCCTCCGAGTATACCTTTTTGGTACTCAAAGCATCCAAATTAATTTTTATTAGTTATATATAAAATTAAATATATTTTATTTTGATTTCAATTATCTATCTGAGTAGTACATGATTGGTGCATATAGATTATGTATATATTCCATATGTTTCTCTTAGATGTTAATGACTCCCAATTGTATATTTATTATAACCTCAATGTTATTTCAATAATCATGGCCTCCTACAGTCAGGACTCAGGTGGGAACTATCCTCTTCTCATTTCTCACCTACGATGGGTACCTTTTGGGGGAGGAAGTCGTGGAACCAAGATTTTTCTTACATCCTAGGATTCCCTTTTCCTTTAATCACATCATTTGAATATTTATTTGGGATATTCCATTGGTTTTGTGGCTCAACATATTTATTTTTTTCTTTATTCCCTTGAACTTATTATTGGTATGTAATATTTTTCCTCATCTATACTTTTTAGGAATAATCTTCCATGTTCTTGAAGTGACTTATTTATTGTTTATTCTTTGGTAAACAGATATCCATAAAAATAATTTGATCCATGATAATTTTATCATATATTTAAAACAACTTATTTTTTATTTTTTATGTCACTACTTATTAATGGATTCTAAAGGACCTTGGCCTCACCTTCTTGGACGTTTTATTTCCCTTTTTCCTCAGAAAGTTTTTTAGCTTCCTCTAATTGTTTATCCAATTTAAATTAAATTTTCCAAACCACTAGGCACTCATTTTTGAAATTATTATCATCTTTATAATTTACGCATGACTTTACACTATTTTTCTTTTGAAATATATTCCATTTCATAGCATAAATAACTTCTCCTTCAAACCATTTTATGTAGACCTCAACCTTGTGACCTTTCAAATAGCATTTACCATGTACTTATTAAAGAATATAAATTTTATTTTGTGTAGAAATACTTGATGCATATATAGTCATTTGTCATATCCTATGAGATTTATTTATTGGATTCTAACTAAATTTACCCCTTAATTCATTTCAATTTTCTATAAATGACACATTGAACTAATAATAATAGGATTTATGTTCATTCTTAACACAACGCCAATAAAACCCTTGGAAATTTGATATTGAATATTATCTCTTTGTTTCCCAATAATTGTGTTGTTGTTTTATTATTGCAATTAAAACCTTATTTTGGATTGGAGGTAATGTTTTTCTTGCATCATTTATTCCTTCATTTTTTAGAATATTTTCCATTATTATTCTTGGTCTGAACCTCTATAATTCTATTTTTTTCACCTATAATCTTAGATAAAAAGTATATTTTCAATATGAGTAGGTAAATATTTACCATGTTTTTGTGAATCATTTTTATAAAAATTTTGACAGGACCCTCCTTTGATATCAACTTATTTTTTAGCCTCATATTTTCTTTTTCAGAACATACTAAATAGTGAGACATGTGTCCAATGTTTGAAACAATTCATCTTCCTCTTTAGTCAATTTTAATTCCTAATTAAAAAGTGTTTTCACTTTTCATTTATCTTTAATTTGTGTGTCTTGATCTTATAAAAATTTCCTACCTCATTTTCATAAAACTACATTTTCTATACATCCACATTATTTTTCATTAACTCATAGTTTTCAATGGATTGTTTATTATTACATTTCTCTATATTTTTATTTTATTTCATGAGATGTGTAATATAGTAAAGAATATATTCTAGATTTAATTTTAGTTCCCACTAAAAATTAGTCTTTTATTATCCATTATAATCATTGGTTGATGACTTTAATCTTTTTAAAGATGATAAAAAAATTTACCTCATAATATGATGAAAAAATTCAGTTTTCATGTTCTTTCATAAACATTAAATTTTTTATTTTTTCTAATGAACTACTTATTTTTATTTTTATACTTCTAATTATGTGATTTCTTATCCCCCACATCTTATTTAGATTCCTCAACCATATTTGTTTGGGAAAAAAATTACAATATGACCAATATGTTCACAAGTATAACATCTAACCAATTTCTTACATATTACATTATATTTTACATTATTTAATCTATTTGATAAAATTTCCATGATTTAGTTGATATCTTCATCATATTCTTCATCATATGAATTATATGATTCAAAAAATTCTTCTTCTTTGACTTTCCCTTTTTTGGATTTTAAGGCCATTTCAAATTTGGGATTCAGTTTGAAAGATAGATCCTTCCTCATTTCATAGGCCATGGGGATGTTTTGAAGTTCTTACATGGTAAAATATTATATATCCTCCAAAGTTAAACTTTAGGATCAAATTTTTCTCTGAAACTTCTCATAATATTCTTTATAATGATTTAACTCGTCAACTTCTAACAAAACCCTTTAATTTAATGAAATATTTCATTTACCCTGGTAAAATAATAATTTATATTCTCATTCTTATCGATTTTTAAGTCTTCAATACAACTCCTAAAAAACTATAATTTAGCTTACTTTACTTTGATATTACTCTTTCGGATGATTTATAATTTTATCTATTTTTTCAATATAGAGAGTTATTAATTTTTTATAGACATTATCTAATAGATACACCATGAAGAATTTTATTTATTTTCCATCCATATCAAAATTCATCTTATTATCCTGAATCATGGGAGAATCCTCGATAATTGGACGAAATCCTATAGTATTAGCATCCCTCACTTCTAGGATGATGAAAAGGAGATAAGGAAACATCATATTTCCTTAAATGTGGTAGTTTATACAAAAAAAATATGGTGTTCCACATAGTATTCATAGAATTATTATTATCAATTTCTGAAGAATAAATATTAGTAAATATTTAGGGGGAACCAAATTTCATGCCACTTAGAGTTTCCTAGACTAGATGGACCATTGAGTGGTAGGGGGGATCAAATATATTTGATTAATAAAATTTTTACCTTAAATATTCAATATCATGATCGAGTTAGATTTCTCAATCCATTATTGAATTATCACAACCTAACCTCATGTTCATTAGATTAATGAAAAATATCATCACAAAGAAATTACATGGTTCGACCTAAAAGCCTAATCTTTCCCATGTTGGTTAAACATAATAATAATAATAATTCTGAGCTATCTTCAATAATTATTTACAACTAAGAAAAATCTAGACTTATAAACACAGAGTCCACTATGTTCACACCAAAAATTTACTTCTAAAATAGAATCCAATATATTTCAACAACATAAAAAATCCACCAGAATAGAGTAAATTTCAACAATGATAAAATGAAAAAGAATTATCTTCAATATCTCCTTGGTTACTTCTATAACACCTGGAATTATGATCTTCTTCCATGAGAAGATAAATTGAAGTGTCATGGCTTGTACCGCCCTAGTAAAATCAGTAACACTACTTTCCTTGAGACTTATAACATATATATTCTATTTAAAACATATATTATTGGATACTAGTAATCATATATTGTTCTTCTCACAATGATAGTAAATGTATCAAATTTTCTCTTGATTTTTCAAGAATATTCTCATGACTCAAATTTTCTTTCCTCATCACCTTCATACATAATTGTATTTATACTAATTAATATTAATTATCATTAATAATCATAGACATTTTCCATATATTTTAATTATGGAATCTTCATGACCCTTAGTGGTGGGTAATATTTTCATTCAATACTAGAGGATTTTTCTTCATTTTGTATTCTCATTCAAACATCAAGTCATTGTCCTTATTCAAATCCTATATAAATATGATCATTATTCCCATGTAATACTTTTGAATAATTTAAATCCTCATCAATTACTCAAATATTTCATCTTTTCAATACTTAATGGACTATAGCTCTCATATTTTTTCACCATGTAGTAATTGATTTACCATTTCTTTTTCTCCTCAAATGTTTCTTCTACCAAATCATCTGGGATATCAACATGCAAGGATTCATGAATTTTAACCTATAGATATAATTATTTATATTATTTTAGATTCTAAAAATCTTGTGCATTATGTAAGGATATAAACCATTAAATAATTCTCAAATCCCAATTTCAATCTCGTGTTTGGTTTGAATTTTCCTATGTGGTCCACTTGTGTAAGAACCCGTTTTTTTTACTCGGGAATGGATCCTTTAAATTTCAATCTAAATATTTACTTTGGACCTATTATGGATTCCTAATGAGTTAAAAAGGTCTTAGAGGTGTCTGGGGAAATTTTAGAGCATGAAACTCATCTTTTTTGAGAAACTGGCCATGTCACATGGTTAGCACATGGTTGGCACACGATTTATGTAACCGTGCAGATATAAATTTTCAATCAAAACTATGTCACATGGTTTGCACATGGATGTTCAGACTCAATATTATTATTCCCATTCATCTCAATTAACCATACACATTATTCTCACAGTTTGTCAAATTTTTTGGACAAACCATGCACAATCTATTTTTTGTGTAATTTTAACGATTTTCCCTTAATGACCTATTAAGTCCCCTCCTTCTTACTATTACGAGTTCCAGTAGAATTTACCTGCATGGATCCCATTTTGGATATTTTTGAATGAAAAAGTTAGGGATTGGAATATCCCTTTCATCCAATATCTTATCGAGCTTCTTTTCTTCATGTTTAATGCACAACGGTAAGTACTCGAATCTATTTAAAACTTTATTCTCTTCTCTTTCTCTCGAACTAGTTATCAAGGTGTGATAAAATTTACCTTTTTTATATCTACTCCATTATAAGACAAATACATGGCTTATATCAAAGTTGAATGATTGTACAACCCTATGGTGGGTGGTTTGTAACTCATCCCTCAGGTCTGTTGATTTTGGAATTATCGTGTAGGGCCCACCAATTTATTCGGGTGTTGTTTATAGAATTTATATGTCATTATTATAATCAATAAAACCATATGATTATTATATTTCCATATATGTGATTAGTTTTTTGTCGTTATCCCAAAACACCATCCATCCCAAGTAAGATAATTTTCCATAATTGATTTTTTAGTGTTTTGACACTTTTGATCCATTTTTTGGATGTGATCAAGCTTGAAAACACTAATTCTTGGATTAATTATCACAGATTATTGTTGTATCATTTAATGGTGAATGGAAATATGAATATCACTTCCACTTGACATTCCTAAGGTAAGTGCTTCAATTGAAAATTAAATGTGAAATGGAAATTGGCAAGATTACTAAGTATATGACATGAGTAGATTAAATATGAAAGAATAATAAGTCGCATGTCTGTAGAAACCCTTACCATGTTTATGGAAGGTAGAAGAGTCAACCTTAATTATTGAATATTCCTTAAAAATGGTTTTAATGAAGGTTTAATGCTACTTTACCTTATCACACTAATGAAAGGAAAGGCTTGGACCAAATGGAATTATTGAAAAATAATGAATTGATTAAAAGGTTCCATGATACATGAACTTCTGACACCAATGATAGGAAAGGCTTGAACCAAATGAAATAATAAATGAATTCATTATTAAACAGGAATGGCCTGACTTTATCTTGCCTTGGATTCTTTTCAGCGAATGCCTTGAGCACTCGGGAACCCCATTCTAATTCTAGGATACGAAAATCTTATGTTGATACACACTTATATATATATATATATATATATATATTATATGGATTTCTGGTATGACATCTTAAGATCCTATCAATATTATTATAGGATTTATTGGATAAACTCCTTGGATCCAGCTTTCAAAAGTATGTTCCATGGTTAAATCCCACAAAGCCCAGTCATTTCTTACCCTCATTTTACCATGGATGAACACCTAGGACTTGGTAGACATCTCATTGTGGAATTACTTGAACTATACACCTTGGATTACACTCTTACCCTTAGCTAGGCTATAGTTATTGATGAGTTGGAGACCCTTGAGGTCTATGTTGCCTATGTTATTAGATTGGAACTTCATTACTAAATGTCAATACAGGATTCCTTGTCATAACATAGAACCTTCAGTATTTTTAACATGTGACTTATTGATAAATTAGTAATAATCAATTAATATACTGGTTATATTTAGATACCAACCAAGGGTTGAAGCAGGTACATGGGAAGTTAGTTATATTGTACTGATTTACTTTATATATGAATTCCTCTACACTATTACATTTCTATTACACGAGAAAAATGTTATAGAATCCTTTGATGGTGTCTGACTAATATTTATCTCACACCCTCTCTGGGAACTATTTGGTACCCAGAGTAGATTACATGAATGAATGTGTTGAAAAAGGGATGTATACAACTTCAAACTATTGATTTAATTCTATTTAGGATGGATCTTGATAATAGATGATCATGCCAGATCTCTGGATGATTGGGATAGTCTTTCATTTTCTAAATATTTTGTGAAACACGTTATTCCTTCTATCTTGTATTAATGTTTTCTAGTTTTCTTGTGAGATTACATATCATTGGTTGTTGAATTGTATTCTAGTTATTTGAGTTGTTCTTATTGTTGTCTTTATTTTCTATCGTCCGTCAAGTTTAGTTATATTGCTTCTGATATTTACCTCTATTTATATTTATCCACTAAACTACATATTGGTAATTATGGAATAGTCTCCCCAGGGACACACCCTAGGCCCTCACTACTAGTCAGTAGCCCCCAGAATTTGAGGATATGCTCTTGAGGCTACATGGACCATCAAGCATGGGGCACCCATTAAGTGGAATCCTGGACTGGGACGTCACAAATTCAACAAAACAAAAAAATTCCTTTCATGGTTTACTTCAACTACATAGTAGCATTCAACTATGTGGTTTAATTTAGTTATGAAGTATCATTCGACTACACTGTTCACTCTAGTTATATATATACATTATCTTACAATCATTTACCTATGTTGCTAGATTTTCCAATGTAGTTGGCTCACTTCAGATAGAAAACATCATTAGTTTATGTGGTTCACTTTGATTAAGCATCAAAATTGACTATGGTGGAGATTAATTTAAATTGTAAGATCTGTTACATGGATCTAAAAAATTCAAAACATTAATCAAATATTCTTAGCTCTTCTTTAGATGAATTATGTTCCTTATCAACCAATTAAACACTTCTAAAAAAATTTATAGAAAATTATCCTTCACCTATCATTACGTTTAATTGTTTTTTTTGAAGATCTGGACAATAATCATAATATTTACTTTAACATAAAATCATAAACTTCTCCCCTAAAGTTATTCAACCTATATCCTCATGATTCCTTTACCATAAATAATGGTTGAACCATAAAAATCCAATGGATATACGTAGATTCTATATCATGTATGACATCCAATTCCCTATCATGAATCTATAAAAATATTCCAAACAACTTTATGACCACACAAAACACATATTGAAACATTTACAAAAAACATTAACACACACTTGTTCCCAAAAAAACCTTCACGATTTATATCTAGATTATGTAATGTGTTTGTTTATATATATTACCAATCAAATCAAATATAGTAAATTAAGAGTTTACTGATCGTGGTACATTTATTTTATGGCATGTTTATTTGGGTCATCATGGATCAATAATGATGAGCATAATAAGTTAATGTACCAATGGTCATCCCTTGTTTGATAAAAGGGATCTTCCTCCTACTGATTTTTAATGTGTTACTTATTCTTAGGCAAAAATAATTATAATACCATCACCATAAAATATTGGGATTGAATATCTTATTCTCTTAGAAAAAAATCATGGAAAATATGTGCTCTAATTCATCCACTATAAGGACTATTAATATATTTTATGATCCGGATTAATGTGTAAACTGGATGATCCCATGTGTTTTTATTATCACCATGCAACCTGGCATTTATAAAATTGATTTTTAAATTAATAAAGTCAAGGGAATAATTTTCATATTATTCAATTAAGCATATTAAACCTTATAATGATGGGGAATGTTCATGGTACACATTTAATTATTACTTCATATCGATTGGAATAAATGTCAAGCATCATGCATCACACGTTCACACTAAAAAATATTCTGGTGAACCTTTTATGGTAATATTACAACATATTTCTAGACCTCATCTCAAGAAATATAAATTTCTCAGTTTGGCATGGGGACATGGATGTTTTCATGAAATATCATAAATTCAAATAATATTGTCAAGCTATCATTTAACCCCCCCCCCCTTTGTAATTAGGTTGTGATCATGAACAAAATAATTCACATTTAAGGATATTTGGTTGTGTTTTATACGTGCCTATATCAACCTTATAAAAAATTATGGAAAACCAAAAAATATTGGGGATTTATGGAAAATTCAATTTTATTCTATCAATTAATTATCCTGAGATAGTGAATTTTTTTATTAAAAAGTATATTACTTAATTTTAATTTTTATAAAAAAATTACTCCAATATTAAAAGTAGAAAATAAATTTTCATTAAAAGAAATATCATGGAATATTATTTAGTTGTTATTATTTTATCCTTAATTAATATGAATGAACTTGATGTTTAAAAGATTTTTAATTTTGAAATATTTTGAAAATTATAATCCTAATACATTCAGTAATTCAAAATGTGTTAGTGAATATTTATACCTAATGTGAATGTAATATAAATTTCATATGTATCTAAATTAAAATTTAATGTAATTATCCACAATGCTTCTAGTTCATGCCTAATTAAATGGAGTCTATGTAGTTCAAAAGGTAAAAATCCTTATCAAATAAAATAGAAAAACCCAGGTAGTTAAAATAAATAAATGAAGTTTAAGAGTAAAGAAGACTTTTTGATCATGATGTCCCTTAATAAATTAATGTGTCAGAGGTACATGATTGTGATCAAGAGGAATTTTTATAAATTAAACACTAGAAGATGTTAGATCCATTTATAGACCATTTTTTATGAAACATTTCCATTTAGTATGGAACTTGATATTATTTATGTGGATCAAGAAAATAAAATTGTTATTGAATGTCATAATAGACCAGATTGGGTTCGATGAAAAGGTGTGATCCAATTTTAGTTATAATAATGTATAAAATGTGAGGTCCTAGTGTTGGCTATGAAAACCCATGAAGATAATAAAATCATAGGTTATAAATTAATATTTTTTTTGAAAGGTAAACGAAGACAATGAATTTGTGATATATGAAGAATTAATTATTGCTAGTAGTTTCTCATAATGATTTGAGATCAATTATGATGGAATATACTCTCTTATGATGATTTTATACATGAGAAACATTAATTATGTCTCATATATGTTGGGATTACATAAATTTATGATAACCTTGATAATGATGTTTACATTAAAATCCCAAATTGATTCAAAATTTAACAATTTTTTTTCTTGATATCTTTATTTATTTATATTGTATAAATGAATATATGGATTAAATTAGTGAATGAGTATATGGTATAAACATTTGAGGGAATAGTTTATGAATGAAGTTTATAAAAATGATTCAATTTTACCATGATTATTCATTAAGTGGTCTAGATATATATATATATTATTATCATTTATGTATATCTTGAGGATTTAAATATTATAGTAAATCTTGATAAACATTCCCTAGAAATAGAATATTTAGATAATGAATTAAAAAAATAGTTTGGGAAGATAATTTTCTACCATAGATTACAAATTATGCATCCTAAAGATAAAATAATTGTTTTATAATAATCATATAGTGTAAATTTTACATTAAGGTTCAATATTGAAAAATAACATACACTAAGTACACTATTGGTTGTATGACTTCTGAAGAGAGATAAATATCTTTTTAAACCATGATAGGATAAAAAATAACATGTTGTTTTTGAAGTACCATATCTATGTACTATTATATAACTAATCTACTATGAAAATAATAAAATCACAGATATACCATATTATGTAAATTTATTGTGCATGTATATTTTTTTATCCTATTCACCAACAATTGAATGGTATCAAAAAAATATCAAGATAATTTAAAGGATCTATAGATCAGTGGTTATTTAAAATAAAAGTTGTAAACAAAAATTAGTTTGTTATAATAATTCTGGATACTTTTATAATCCATAAAAATCATGATATTAGATCTCTATTATAATAATAAATAGAAATATTAATAAATTTAAAATCCCATATTAATTATTCTTCTACATAAATTTAATATGATAATGTCCCAGAACATCAGTCATATTAAAAGGTCAAAATGTTCCCCACTATGATGTGAAACATGATATGTTATCATGAGGATCTTAAATTATACATACTTTAGTCATATGATTTAATATGGTGGAATACAGATGATAAGAACTATTATTTGATGGATACTTGTTAGATGACAAGACTTTATCTCTTGAAGTTCACATATTGTAATCACCAAGATCGGTGATTATGAAGATATACCCTCTAGTAGGAATTACAGATATTCTAATTTCCATTGAACATTATTGTCTATGAGAATGTGTAATGATACAAAGAAATTAATATTATTTTTAATGAATATAATGGGTTTGGTACTTAGATGTATTATTAAGATCCATGATGACATATGTTCATGGTGAGGTTTGATATGTTTGGTGCATCATGAGTGATACATTATTAATGAATATATTTAGCAAATATTTTTTCCTTACGTCTTTATAATAGTTTTCATCAAATCCCTTTTATTAAAATTTAGTTATCGTATTTAATTTCATGGCCCCGATGCACTAACAAGTTCATTTCAAGGAGACAAAGAAATACATAGTAAGAACATAGGTTGATGACATGGGTATGCAACATGCTTGACAATATTTTGAGACAAATGGATTATATTACATAGTAACATTTCATATGTGTTCCTCATCATTATGACATTAAATTACTCCATGTGGGTGAATTTATTTTTTGTAAGATACTAATATTTTACTTTAGGTGAACCCACCAAATGCCATTGAGGAAGAGGCCTAGAGGGTTACACACTTAGTGTTTCTATTGATATCAATTAAATTATATCTGAATTTAATTATTATGATAAATATTATTATCCAACCCATGGAATAATATATTATTGGTTATTAATTTTAAGTCAAAATTTTTTATGTTTTATTTGAATATTAAAACACACATTTATTCATAAGACTATTAATATTATAAAAATTTAATTATTTATCAAATGAAAAAAAATTATTTAGGTTTTGATAAATAATAATGAGAAAATATTGATCGTGTAAACATTTTTGGTAGGAAATCTATTTATTTTATCTATAAGACATGTGTATGTAAAGAAAATAATAATAATAAAAACAATAATAATAATATACAAAGGGTTAAACAAGGATTATGAGAATAATAAAGTGACTATATGAGATCATTTATTCTTTATACTGAAAATTTAAATTATCGATTATATAATTTACTAGAGTTATATATGTTTTTGTGGAAAACCCATACACTATTGATATTTGATGAACCCTTGAGGGAAAAATTATCTATAATGCTCTCAAGAAGTGAGATCAAGAATTATATACAACTCTCTCTAGTATTTAGAGAATAAGAATCAACCCTCCAATCCGAAATGATTTTTTTGTCATTAAAGGGTGTGATGCAAGTTGATCTGTACTACCATAATTGAACCTAGAGCATCATTGAATATTCTTTGAGATCAAGGAGTATATTAAAATCAATAATAGAGGGTTTCTATCCTTGGATTCTTATAGTGAAATGATAGTACAACCCAAAAAAAATTGTACGATCCAAATATTATTCAAAGAAAGTATCTCAAGACTGACATAATTTTAAATTTAAATTATTTATAAATTTAATGTGAAAGATCCTCTCTGTTGGTTCCTCTATTCATTTTCAATTTTCATTAGATAAATTCATTGGTTAGGATACTTATCATCATGTACATTTCATATTTTTTGTTGAATCTAACAATATCAAGGTTTATCTTGGACAAAATAGGCACTTATACAATGCCTAAAACCTTTCATGTGGTGTCATCACGGTCAGATTCAAATTTATAATTATTTATTTTCTAACAATTATAATAATTTTCTATTATTATTTCCTTTCTATTTTAATCATTTTTTAATTCAAATGTTAATATATGTTATTTTTATTTTTCATTATTATTCATAATACCAAAATGGGGTTAATAATAGATGAATAAAATTAAAATAATGCATCCCTAGATTCTAAATATTCTATCCATATAACATAGGTTTACGTGTCTTGTATCTCTAAGGGACACATGATGTATCCTTCTTCATTACATTAGGATAAATCTAGAATTTATTCTAACATGTAGTGAAATTAATGACACACACCTCCATTTAACACTATGTGTTAGTCGGGCAAGGATAACACATATATTTCTTGATTTCATGGCATGTAGCTGGCATACATTTATTGTTTTCAATATTTTTTATGATGGAATGTACATTGCAAAACATGTATCATGAATTCATTACATGAAACCTTGGACCAGAAACCATGAAATATCAAGGTCACATGATGTGTGGATAGTTTACGTGATGTATACCTAACAAATTTCTATAACTAACATACATGTGTAGTCCTTAGGAATCTATTTTAGGCATGGTAAAAATCCATTATATGATATATATTACCATTACACATTGTGAAACCTATACCTATCTACATAGATTAAATTAAAAGATTGATTTTATTACATGTAATTAATTTAATTTGAAAAGAAAATTAATTATATCCTTAAAATTAATCAACATTTGTTCTCGTGTCATTAATTTATAGTACACACAAAGTGATTGTTTATTAATAGTATTAAATTCTAAATTAATTTCCCCATTAAATTATTATCTACATATCGTGTATGATTGTAACACACCATGTACTACATATGCATTAAAACCATTACATGACAAATAATTTAGATTTTTCTATATTCCATTAAATGAATGTAAAAATTGTATAATTATGTGATATTCCATGCATGTTACATATAGTGTGACTGTATAGTACATGAAAATGTCTATACAATTTTGTTCATACATGTACTTTCTAGGTTTCATGAAACTATAAATCATGTACTAAGTAAATGTTAAATATAAATAAAAAACATAATTAGTTTGATATTATAATGTATGGGAATCTCAGGGATGAATTGGATGGACATTAAGATAAATGGATTAATTAATTAATTTGAGTGAGTTTCATCTTAATCAAGAATGGCTAGAATAAATGATAGTTTAACAAATATTTTTTGTGTATGTTTGTAATCATGATCTTGACAGACCTTTGTATGGTTTGAATTTCTTTTAATTTAATTATTTAATTTGTTTTTTCATAAATTTTTATTAAAATAAAATGATGGCATGTGTTTTTCCACCTCATCTTATTATATAAGATTTATGTGACCATTATTTCTTTTATGTAAATATTGTAACCATTCCATTGGTTCCCCTCACATGTATTATAGCAAATCATATGTAAATATAGAGCTCCCAGGTGATTGGAATCAGTTAAAGATACAACCGAGGTGAAATAAACCTAAGTGATACACATGATTGAGGCGGAATACTACAATTATATGTAAGATTAGATCATATAGTATTCCCTTATTTCCAATGGTATTTTATTTTTTTTCTTGATAAGCAATCCAATAGAAATATCTCATGATAATTAAAAATAATTTATTTTTTCTATATCTCAGTTTATGGTTAATTTTTATAGATGATTTATCACGACCCCAAAAATTAATGGATTAAAAAACACGTAAGATGGAATTAGAATAAATATAATTATGAGTAAATTTTTTTGATAAAAAATAGTACATTAATTATGTCAATATCAACCAGACATGTTTACACATAAAAAATTAAAATCCATTAAAATAATATTTTGTTATACTAATCCTTTCATCATAAAAATTAAGATGTTTCCATAGTTAAAGTTTAGGTTTAGGCCCTTGTCCATAAAAATTTATTTTTATGAAGTCTATGAAAAGATAATGGATCTAAATAACTGAATACGAATTATTTTAATCAAAATTTATCAATTAAATAATTATTTAGAGGTAAGTGTTAGAGAAATACTATATAACAATTATGGATTGGGGAGTCTAGTTAATGGATTAATGATGTGCTATAATACAATTGGAAAGACCACCTAACTAAATCCCTTATTAAAATTTAGATGTACTTATTTTAGTTTTTTAGAATGAAAATATATATCCTTTACACTGGAATGTCCACATGATAATAAATTATTAATCCAATTTTGAGGGCCACTAAGAATTAGTAAAATAATGATAAACTATAATAAAATTAACATATTTAATCTAAAATATTTTTTTAGTCAAATAAAGTACTTACTGTTTCTTTTATATTATTTTAGTAAAGTGGAATGTTCATCAACAATGTTATACCTATGATCAATACTGGTGACAATAAATATATTTACTAGTTGTAACATTTATGATTGGTACATGAACTTGTTAATTGTATTACACCATGAATGAATGCTTTATGTGTTAGAATACTTGGTTTTTGATCATCAAGTTAAAGAGGTGGGTGATGAATAGATCATTGTCTATAGAAAATTATTGAATGATTAACTAGTTTTACAGTACTTTATACTGTCGCTGATGTCTAGGGAACACATGAATCAGTATTAGAACATGGATTCTTATATCATGATCAAGAATCTCTATGATCCATATCAGGAGAGATATAATCATGAGTGGTTTGAGATCTCCAAGGTACTCTTCCTAAGAAAACATGGATAAGAAGCACCAATTATAACTCACATAGTCTAGAAGAATGGATAAATTCAGTTTATCAAAATTTCAGGGTTAAAACTACCCAATTAATTGCACATTAATTTCATTCTTTCCTCACCGTTGTAGATCTTCTATATATTTGTTATAAATTTTAATATAAATGAAATTGAGAAGTATCTCTCAGATACCCCTACTATACTTCTTCATGTAGATGAGGACATGAAGAATGAAAATTATTCTATAATTATAGTGAAAATAGAGGAATGGAAAATAGAATGTCTATAATACAAAATCTATGTCTAAGGCATTTACATAATTATCAAATAAGATAAATAGGATCAAGGGGTAAACAAAGGAACACAGTTTTCTTTGATTATAATGTGGAAAGAGAGGACATTGAAAGAAGAACTATAATGAATTCATGAAAAAATAATAATTTATATAAACTTTTAGTATATTAATCATTATAAGAAATACTTATGTCTTAATTCTTGTTTATTCAAACAATATGTCTACATATTTGTGTGAAAAAATATTAATCAAGTCAGAATAAAGAGATTATCAAAATTTTGGTAATTATTATGGAAAATAAGAAAGGGTGATTCTTATATCTGTATAGGGAAGTTCACATCTTCCATTTTTCCTAGATAATTCAAATTAAAATGTTGTTTTATATTAAATTTTATCATAACATTTATCTTAGTGATTAATTGGATACAACGAGTCATTATTTCATTTTTGGAATAGATGCTAGGATATGTCATACTTATATAATTACTCAATAATTATTTAATCATATTTATTCTAAAATTTTATGTCAATGGTGAATATAAATATAATAATTTGAATACCTAATTGTGAATAGATAACGTAAAACTAATAGTATTTGGAATTTTTTTTAAAAAAAGGATGTTATAATCTCTTATGTGCTAAGACACTAGGTATATTGATTAATTAACAATATTTTTTTAATAAAGAAAGAATTATAATTAATGTTAAACCACAAAACTACCTTATTTAGTTCAATAAAACCACATGGAATTTTATAAAAGTATATCTAAGAGGTATTTTCATATACATCAAGAAATTCCATTAAGAGATTTTAAGAATACTCCGTGAAGAAATAAATTCCCTCAGTAAAGGATATATGATCCTTAGGGAGGGTTTATCGAGTGTATCATAAAAAATTATTTATTAATCATTAATATGTGGAGTGAAGGTAATCCCAATCACACATTAACTTATATGTAAAGGTTTTTATGATAGTAAAAGTGGTTTAATGAAATGTCTTATATGTGGTTCAATTTTCCAATAATTTCTACCAAGAAATGTTTTGAAAAGAGAAATATATTCACTAACCATGTTATAACTACATTACCTAGTAGATGTTATTTTAATATCATTATAATAAATAATACACAACTTAATGTTACAAGAAATTAATTTGAATAATTTTTTAAAAGATGTATTCAGCTTCAAAAAAACATCCTTAAGACGCTATGTGAATCCAAATTAATTATCCTACAATCACTTAGGATAATCCATTATTAATCAAGACTGACTACAAATCTATAAGAGGGAATCACGTATATTTTGAGATAATATGTGAAAAATATAATTCAATGTTTTTTAGAATCCATGTACATAAATTATAGAATAGGAACATACACTTCACTAATCATATTGGGGGGGGGGGGGTCCAAGAGACACATATTATGTAATAGGTTAAAACAATGATGTATTTATATTCATAAAAAATGAAATATTATTCAATATGTATAATGAATCATATAAATAATAATTCACTAAAAATTGACTAAGATTGAAAATTATATATGACTTTATTTATAAAATACATATATTGAAATTTATGTGTACCATAGTTTAGATATATTGAAACGTGATACTATTAGTGAGTATTCAAGACAAACCACATATAAATGGTACAAGTCTCTTCTAATAAATACCAATTGATTATTAAAAATATTTATAAGACATATTATATGAAAAAATATTTACTTCAATTGTTGTGAAAAAATCCATTTGAATTACACTTTTCATTACAATATTCTGTGTTCATTTAATTGGGAGGTTGTATATAAAGACTAGTTTTCATAAT
Organism: Viscum album; assembly: GCA_963277665.1. NCBI lineage: Eukaryota > Viridiplantae > Streptophyta > Magnoliopsida > Santalales > Viscaceae > Viscum > Viscum album. The sequence continues at coordinate 2,106,541,938 of OY728137.1, read as the reverse complement.
ATAGATCATATGAAACATATTAATGTTAAAAAAAATTATACACTAATGAATTACAATTTGAAATGAAAATTGAATATATCCACTTTTGGATAGAAGTAATCATATTGACTGGGAAGTATTTTTTGGAAAAAATTAGTGAAATGTGTCTACAATAGGTTAGTTTGAGTGATATTATTTTTAATATGGATATGTTAATAATATATGGAAAATAAATAATCAGTCTTATCAGCTTTTGAAGACTAAAGAATTTATTTATTCAATTAGGACTTAAAATAGCATTCCAATTATAGGGATTGAGATCTAAAAATGTATATCTATGGGGTTTCATAATATATTCATACTATATACCTTAACAAGATATTAAAATTAAATATTGAGTTTTTATCCATGTCATAGGGAATCTGATATCTCCATGAAAACATGTGTGATAAGAAGCGAAAATTATAAATAAAAATTTCAAACATAGATTCTAGGAATTTATTTAAGGTTCCATGAGATATAATATATTTTTATACTACTTAATCAAGTTACATGATGTTAAAATATCAAACAAATCTAGTGTAACTACATATAAATTTAGTTATATATATCAAATAGTACATTAAAAGTACAGTTGAATAAGGTTATAGAAAAAGAAGAAATGTGAATACTAGTCTAAAGGGGAGATAACACCCGTTTTCCATTAAACATTTTTAATACATGATCATAGTGAGGCCAAGGTAATATAAAATAAAAACGTATTAAAACTAGTGGTTTCCATATCTAAAATATCCAATTATTCTATGACATCAAATGTTCCTTAAGAAGTGGTTTAATGATTTTTTTTTTGAATTTTAGGTCAGACCAAAATAGTGTGGGTATTATCATTACTATGTAATGATTTCACTACGTTATTATCTAAGATTTTATATATTTAAAAGGGATAAATAATGATATAATTAGTAATATTAATACATTATATATTTTCTCAAGGTAGTCATGTGACAGTAATTAGATTCTTTATAAAGATAAATGGATATAAAAACCCTAGTCATTAAAAAATGACATGACTGGCATCTATATTCTCTATTAGCATAAGATTTTTTAAAATGTGATAAATAACCTCTTGATATCAATTGTATATAGTTATAGTTGGAGTATAATTTAATTGGTTCCCTAGAACCAACTACTTTTTACTTTTGATTGATAGTATATTCAAATAATTTAATATAAATAAATTCCTTATCACATATTGATTATTATTATATATAACTCTAATGTGATAATGTATTAGAATATATATTAAATTTAAAATTTTATATATTAACAATTATTTGATCAAAACCTTGATATGATATGATGATCTTATTGTGTTATATGTCATATGGTTCTATTCAGTCTTCTGATGGGACAAAAATGATACAGACTATCCAGTACTAGATATCTATATGAGAATGTGACTTAATTACTTGAAAATATTGACTTTGGTAATATAAAATATGGGATATTATGGGGATATACCTTCCTATATAAATTCCACATGTTCTATGTGTCATTTGATATTCATATCCATGAGCATGTGTAATGATACTTAGACTTTAAGATTATTATCAGTTCATATCACAAGTCATCTAAATAGATGTATTGTCATAAAACATGATGATACATTATCATGGTGATGTTGGGTACATTGGGTTCTTCATGAGTGATATGTTATTAATGAGTACTTTAAGGAAGAATTTTCACCCTTCAACATTATAGATGTTGATATCTCATACATTTGACATTAATTGAACTATTATATTAGATTCCAAGTACATGGGGTATTAAAGAGTTTATTTTAAGAATTAAAAGAAATATGTATCAAGTATATTGGTTTATTACATGTGTATGAAACCTTATGGATAATATATCGAGAAAAAAATATTGTCTTACACAATGAGAATTTGTATGTGGTTATCATTGTTTCAACGTTAAATTCTACCATCTAGGTGCCTTTGCATATTGCTAGATGCTAATGATGGACTTTAGGTGATCCTTCCAAATTCCCCCGAATTAAGAAAACTAGAGGGTCACACACTTAGTTTTTTAATGATTTCAATTATATTATATATAAATGTATTTATTAGAATAAAAATTATTCTCCTTTCCATAGAATAAAATTCTACTCATCACAAATATTCAGCCACCATATTTATGTGTGAGTTTAATATTAAAATAAATATTTATTCTATAGTATATGATTATTAAAAATATTTATTTATATATAAAATATTAAATATATTTTAGGTTTGGAAAATGATAAGTATGAAATAGAGATCTTGTTAATGGGTTTATAAGGAATGGTATTTATTTTATTTACGAGACATGCACAAGTCAAGAAAATAATATTAATAATATTATTATTATTATTATTACATATGGGGTTCACTAAGGATTATGAGGGTAATTAATGGATGATAGAAAATTATTTATTCTCTAACATTGATCTATAAATACCTGGTTATATAATTTCCTAGGGTTAAACATGGTTGTGCACAACCAATACTCACTAGAGATTCTCTCAATCCTATTAAGAAAAATTACTTTTAATTCTCTCAATAAGTGAGGAAAATAATCCTCCTCCTCCCACTCCATTACAAAGCGAATAAAAATCAATCCTACTTTCTTTAAGGATTATTTTGTGAACAAAGGAGTGACATAAGGAAATTAGCACCACCACATTAGAACCTGAAGTATAATCAGTGATTATTTGAGATCAAAGTAGACCGTGTCAATAAAATCTAGATGGAATATATCCTTGAATCCACATACTTCAATGAAAATACACCCTAAATGAAATTAAAAATATCAACATATTATTCTGAGAAAGTATCTTAATACTGAGGAAATTTAACATTTAAATTAACTAAAAATTTAACTTAAAAGGTCACCTATCTTGGATCTATCTTTCATTGAAAATTTTCATTAGATAAATTAGTTGGACCTGATGTTTATCATCATGTACATTTCTGATTATTCATTGAATCTGATAATATCTGAGTTATTATTAATGTAAATATGATCTTATACAACATCATGAATATTTAGAGACTGGATTTGGATGAGATCAATTATTTATCCTATCTAATTCAAGTGTGGATTTAATATGAATAATGATATTTCCAAAATATTATATGATGATAATTCTTATTATATAGTATAATTAGTGGGTGGGTATATCCAAGGAGATAGGAAAAAACATTTCTTACTAAAATTATTTTCACTTATGAAATTGAAATTAATAATGAGATTAATATATAATAAATAAGATCTTGTGATAATCTTTTATATTTATTGATAAAGGAATTTCTTACTACAAGAGTTGAGAAATTAATTCAGGACATTAGGATGCGAGGAATAAAAATTCCATCATGAATTTATGAGGAGGAGTTGGGAATTTTAAACTATGATTCCCTTATCAAGTATTTCATCAGGGTTTTTTAAAAATATTTTTAATGAGGCATCATGGTAAGAAAATAAATTATTTTGGATCCACATGTTTAAAAAAAATTTAAGTGAATATTTTTTAAGAAACTATGAAACTATTACATCTATGGGGGACTATTATGTAAAATTATATATAGATATCATGATTATGGTAAGTCCCCATTCTCACGGAACCCTTAGTGTGTCAACCAATCACACGAATACATTGGTTTCCAACCATTGTATTACATATTGATAATATGGATTGATATACACTACTAATGTAAAATATAACTATGTCATATAAATATGTGAGTAATATAATGAAATTATGACCTTTTACCTCAATTATTTTCTCCATTTCTTCTTGTAATTGTTTTTTATTATACTTTCTTGATATTGATTTAGTTTTTAATTATATCATGATTACATTGAACAATTATAGATTATTATTTTGAAACCCATGATTCTTTTAATTAGAATATGTTCTCCTTCACAAAAATTTTTAATATGTAAAGTATTAACAAATTCAAAACCTAAATATATGATCATTAAAATCACACTTTTAAAAAACCATAATTAATTAAGGCAATTTATATTTTATCCCTATGATACAAACTTTTAACAATATAGATAATTTGACAATTAAATCTCAATAAGAACATGTTAATTTGAATAAACTACCAACATATCAATATTTCAAGTGATATTCAAATATCAATTAAAATTATAACATATTACTGAAAAATTCTATGAGTTTACATAAAAAACCACCAAGTTAAACATGAATAGTTATTTTTTAAATATATTCAAAATAAAAAATTATTTTGACACCTTAAACATTATATTCGCGTATTTTATTTGATAGTTTAGTTAATAGTTAAATCACATAGTACATGTTACAAAAATATATGAGGCATTTTCATAAAAGGATGACACATTAGAGGTAATTTTTTATGAATATAATTTTATCTATATCATGGAAAAGAAGAACATTTTATGGAAATATCATAAACCTAGAAAAAACACTTGGATCTGACCAAATTAGAGGGAAAATAGAAATTTTCACCCTTAATGCATGAATATTTATATTAAATGTATTTGAAATATTGGAATAATCATTTCATTGAAATATGAACTAAATTATAAGCCATGATCTGCTAAGAGGAACCATGTCATGGTTTTTTTATGTCATGGTTTTTGATATCACATTATTTTTTAATTTTTAATGGTATAATATATCATTTGCATAACTCTCTTAAGATTATTACCATTTTTATTTGTTCTAGCGATCTATCATAAGATGATGTGTGTATTAAGATAATATTAAAATTATTTTTAAAAATCCACTTAACTAATGTGGATGTTTTGTTAATGAGTTATAATAGTGGAGATAAAATGTTGTCCATTTCATTATATATAAAATTTTATGACTCTAAATGGGACCATTATTCAATGGAAGAGATATATAAATAGAGATCATAATTCTCATTATACAATACTTGAATTCATTCTCTATTATATGAAAATATCATTAATTTTATTCAAATTTTATTTAGGAGGAGGTGTATACATTATTTTGATGTATAAGATATCTTAGTGAAGGGTTACGTGATTCCAGTTGTTGTTGGATACCATTTATTGAATGAAAAAATTGGTTATTACTAATGGATCTTTATCAAACATTTTATTCTATAATATTTATAATATACAGTGAGTTAAACATTAGTATATGGTTTTTTCATATAATTTTATTAATTTATCTCTAGGTAGATCTTGTTTATGATTTTTTACAATATACTACTACTGGTAGGAATTGAGATGTATCGTAAAAACCTTTAGTGGTGTTAGATTTAATTTTAATGAAGAATCAATAATATTGTAACGAGTATATTTTTTTCATGTAATACTCTTAAATATTTTAAATAATATCTTCAGATTTAGGTAAGATGTTAATGTAGAATTTGATGCACTGTAGTGCCTCAGAGTTGATATATTAAATATATTACATATATTATATCAATCATGTATTGTTTTTGTTAAATGGTGTAATATGTCTCGAACAGTTCCATAGATGGAAAAAATGGGGCCATCATTAAATCTAGAAAGCAGGTTTTACCCCATGCATGACACAATCGTTCTCTGAGTGGGGTGTTTCATTTAAGTGTATTCATGGGAAGAAAAATAGATTAATAAATTAATTAAATATTTTATTGTATACAAATTATATGTAACGTAATTATACTCTATTTTATAATAGATATGGTTAAATCATAGTTTTATCCTCATAACTCTATTGATTGAAGGAGAGTATCATGGAAGAGAGTATTGGTGAAGGACAGTAGGATCATGGATCAATGATCGTGATACCATTGAGATTTTTTTCATCAATGAAGTTCTCAGATCTCTCAAATTAAAATAGTGAAAAATTGTTATTTTTTAGTTATAGATAAAATATTAAGGTGGGATGTTTTGTTGTTGGATTAATAAAGTTCTTGATTTTTACCTAGAAAACATGTATTAATTATTTAATAAATTCATCCAGGAATGATTTTTATTGGATTAAGGTTGATTTATTTTATTCTAAGAATTAATCATTTTTTATTCCTATTTGTCCTTATATTCATCAATTTATCCATCATTGGAAGAAGGATAATCTGAAAAATGGACATTGTTTGTTTCTTTGATTTTTTGTTTCATGTGTTTATCCCTTCATTCTAAAAATATTAATTTTGGGTATTTTGTTTGACTAATGGTGTGACTATACATGATAAATAATCATTGTGAAATTTATATTTTTCATAATAGACCAATTACACAAGATCATATTTTGGATTGAAGAAATAATGTATGTGTGATTATGAAAATAGAGGCCCACTGATGGTGTAGATGATGTAGATTTTGTAAGCTAGGATGTGCAGGTTCTTTGGGATAGTGATGACATGTTATTTCATGTCAACGAGTGACCAAAATTTGGACACTGGCAATGTTCCAGGCTTGGTCAACCAAAAATTTAGTTTTATGGAAAATATCATTTTGGAATAGGCATCATTTGGGGAATGGGAAGAGGCATGTGAGAAATTTGGATATCTAAAAAATTCCAATATAATTTTTTTTAGTTCATAAGAACAACAGTTGTGTGGACCCACTTTCATGATATTTAGGGTCTATGAATAAAGATAATTCTCACATTCCATGTGAAATGTTTCACATGCTTTGTGGCCCTTGAGCTAGTTTCATGATATGTAACCTCAACTACATGGACACATACCCAATCAGTGGACAAATACATTGACATAATACACTAACATGGGCCTATGTACACCAGTATAGTCATAGAAATGTCTAGACATAGTAGTAAAAGTCTTGTATCCCTTATACTTGTTTTGTACCCCTTTTAGGGATTGTTGTAGCCCATGTTTTCCTCAATCCAGTTTCAATAAAATTATGGGTGTGTTCCCTTTCTCCATCACTATAAGGGTATAGTGATTCATTCTATCCTAAAAATGGGATGACTAATCCCTTATATGAGTTTGTTTTAGATATATCCAGTCATCTCTCCATGTGTCCTGGTGCGTGACCCTCTAACATTCTTGACAGTGTTAGATCATGTATCCAATTTTTAAAATCTAGGGCATCTGATCCCCTTCCTAGTGGACTACTCTAGACAGGGTTAGGTATCCCCCATAGGCTCTATGTGTGATTCCCTACCCATGTATCAATATATTATGAGTTTAAATGCCAACTAATTCTTGGAAAGGATCGAAGAGTACAACCTCTTAGATGAGTCTCGTTAGTGTTGGAAATACTTGAGATGTGAATTACCTTGAAAAAATATGAGCTATGAGACTTGGGTGAGATCCTAGGATAGTAGTGAGGTCATGAACATACATTGTGACTTAGTGTCTATCAATGATCATATATATGTTATTAATATATGTTTAGATGACTTGTACATTTTTTATTATTGAGATGATTGTGTTTAATGCTTATGTGATTTCAAAGTGTCCTATTGGGTATGTTTATAGTCACCCCTATATGGGTTTTCTCCGATTTTTCATGTATTATGTAGATAGTAGGACATTCGACAAATCCCTATGTGGACCAAGAGTATGTGGGAATTATTTTTTCTAGGTGGAGCACAAACAGTTCTAAGAGTTTCATCTTGATAGCAGTCCTCTTTTTGTTAGAAAATGGACTCTTTTATATTTATGATGAGCATGTATTTTAAAATTTTATTTTTCATATACATTTTCATACTCTTATTTGAGATTGTATGTATGCATTCGAATTTAGTATCAGTTTTTCATCCTTTCTGTAATATACTGGTATATTGATATATGTGTGTTTGTACATGTACTTTTGTACAAGGCCCTCCGTTGTGTTTGATATTCCTACTTGGGGATAGTCACCATACCTAGACCTATTAGTGGTGGGATTGGGGTTACACACTCAACCTAATATAATCTAGGATGAACCGAGTGGGTTGGGTCATGAAAGAGTATAGTTAGATCGCATGTTATCTTAGGGTTAGAGTTTGGAGATAGTATAACTACATGGATTTATTTGGGAACTAGGGAAATAGTTTTAATGTTTATCAAGTTTATCTCTAATGTATGTGAACCTAGTGATGATGTGGCGACTGATGTATTCATTCACCAGGACTCTAATAACATATTTGATATCTTTTTACATGTAGGAAATGGTTGTAAGAAAAATACTGGTACGTGAATCATGTAGGAATGGGTTGTGGTACCAATTTCCTTCTTGAGTCAACTCCCCATATATTATCTTCGACCACAGTGTGTCTTGACTATTTTAAAATGTATACACTATAAAAACTAGTTAGGATAGTAGTGTAAGATCACAATGATGATATTCTTAGCGATGAGGATTCAGTCGAGGAACTTTTTTAGGAGGCGTCTCCTCTGGTAGGTTTTCCTCTCTCCCCTCCACCTATTAAGAACCTGATTGTTTTTTTCGTACTAAAAGATGATTTGCACTAGATGAGTGCACATCACATGTTTTAAAGGTAGAGAGAAGTAATGTTTTTGGGTGTTACTGAACCCTAGACAATAAAGGAATAGTTCGAGGTAGTTGGGCGAGTTTTTCACCTTATTTGGTCCCATCATGGTTAAATGGTGGTCCTAAAAGAAATCATTATTCATGTACCAGATTGGATATTTTGGTGCTATGTGATGAAAACAAGTGAAGAGGTGAATCATTCTTGGATTAGATTTGAGTACCTCTTCTTTGAAGTGTTTTATCTAGTGACCATGCATGTATTTTGTATCTCGGATATTTTGGGGATCCAAAAAGGAAACATTTCACCTGTAGAGTAGGCATTGAGGTTTATGAAAATATTATGGTACTCTATGAATATGGGTTGTGATAATTAATTTCAATCATTGACTATTGAGTGTGTCCATTACTAAGATATCTTGAATATAGTGGTATATCACAATATCTATTCCAATATTTTGATACTTGAGAATGAATTTTTGGTAGAGAGATTCCTAGTTGGCTAGTTTCTGATAGTTATTCTTAGTATTGGGTACCCTTGAGTTGAGACCCTAGTAGATTGAATTTGATGTAGACTTAGAAATCTAGACATGTGAGACAACTTCTGAGGTAGTCTACGGATATCATTTTATCCACTCATGTCATTTAGAGAGGTTCTTTTCATCCATGGGAGTGGTGATATTTCCCTTATAATGGACACGGACTTTTCATGTGAGATTTCCAAACCTGCTATGAAATAGATGGGACATGGTTCGTAGACTTCTCAGACAGAGGAAATGACTTGAGTAGGGTATTCTGTTGGGTGTAGGATGTGGAAATAGTGCAGAGAGAGAACCTAATGGTGGATGATGTTATGATTTATTTTAACCACCACCATCTTTTGGTGGTCCCCACTAGGCTCAGTGGCCTCGTTTTCAAGATCATGGGCACCGAAAAATAGTGGAGTCTTATGACGAAGAGGACTCGTGTATTATTCATGGTATGATCAATGTATTATTTACTTTATATTTAATTTTGATAGACATAGGCATCATCTGCTATTTCATTACTGCATACCTTGTTCGAGATCTTGATATTATAGTCTCTTCATTGGCTTGACCATTTCACTTAGAGATTCCTATAAGGGAAGATTATATGGTCAAACACTTTTTTTAATAGTGTGGCCTAACTCTTGGGGTATAGATCATTGTATGGGATCTGTTCACATCCATGATTAGACCATAAAACATCATTCTATTAATATATTGTCTCTCTTTAGTTCATTCATAGATTAACAGTTTTAGGTGGATGACATGGTAAACCCGAGTTGATGGGATGCTATCTTTCTTTCATTAAATAGACAGAATATTAGATAGAGAAAAATAGGCTCATATATATAAGGATAAAACTAGTTAATCATTAGTTGGATAGTTTGAACAGTTGAGAAAAGATGTTATGAGATTTTGTTTCTTATAGTGGTAGAGAAGTATGAGGATGTCTTCCCTGATGTTTTTTAGGCTTACCCCCCCCCCCACCAAGAGATTAAATTCTATATAAATATACACCATGTACTACCCTGATGTCCATAACAACAGATCAGATGGCCTTTGTGGATATATATGATCTAAAGGTGCAGTTGTAGGATTTATAGGGGTAGTGATTTGTTTGGCCCATTTTGCCCCCACAATAAGCCCAATATTGTTAATAAAGAAAAATGGTGAGATAATGTGGTTATTTTTGGATTATCAGCACTAAAACATTAAAAAACATGAGATTTTAGGAAATATTTTTTCCAGATAATTTTTATTTATTTGGTATCATGCATTACATGAAATGATGAGTTTAGACGAATGATGATATACTACGAAAATATTATAATTGTTTCCTAGATTTTGGATTGATATGTATGAATAAGACTAAATATATTATGAAAATTTATGTTTTACACATGTAAAAAATAAATTCATTAGTAATCAATTTATTATAAATAAAAATCAAAATCATTTGAAAAAAATGAGGCGTTTTTATAAAACAAAATTGTTTTATGTGTGTAATGTATTTTCAAACTAATAAATTTAACTAATAACTATTCATGAATGATTTTAATTATATTTATATATTATATATTCAATAATTTATTAATATCCATCTAATATTTATTTTTCATATAATAATAATAAATCCATTTTTAATCTTAAAAATGTATTTGTCAAGAAGTGGTTTTCATCACATTTTGGGAACTTACTATTGGATCAATATGGATATGAGATAGAAAATATATAAGAATAGGATGGGGTGAATTGTATATTAAAAAATTATATTAAAAAACATTAAAGTTATTTGTTTAAAAGAACATATACTAAAACAATTAACAATGCCCCGTATAGAAGAAAACACATAATTAGACAAACTCTTGGTTTGATAAAATTGTTAGGACACAATAGGATATGAAACAACTGTATTCGGGGTGAATAAACATATCAGAGTAATAAAAAGTGTATATTATTATACCATATATTGTATAGAATCAATACTAAAAAGTATAAACTATGACAGAAACAATTACCATACAAATGAATACAAATAAAAAAGAAGAAATAAAAGGATTATTTGTATATTACAGTAATTAGAGGAAAATTGAAAGGTATTACAATTATTTTATACCAATGAGTAGTATCCTTTCACCTAGGATAATCAGTTTAAATTACCGACACTGTTAATCCCTCAATATGATGACCATCATTTCCTTCTTATTATCCCCGTAAGCCATTGATTTTGCAGGTAATCCGCACCGCTTCATTTCAAGCACTTTAAAGCCCCGGATACAATGATCAGCCACACCATTTACCTATCCCCTTCATCCCTAAAACATTATCACTAGATCAGAGGCACAAATAAAAACAAATCACTTATTGAAATACAAAAGCTAACAACGAGTCGTTCACATTTTGTAATTTCAAGGCATTCAAAAGAAGCAAGAGAGAATTCACACAATATCTCTCTTGAACATAGAAGTAGAAAATTTGTTATCTAAACCTCAAATTACCTCCTTTATAAAGAACTTAGGTTCCGATGATCACATTTTCTCTAAAGGTCGTATTTCTCTAGAAAACCCCGAGGGACTTGGACATGTATTTTTGTAATGGTTATATTGAAATAGAAAACACAACATTTTTTGGATCAGTTTATAACTAAATCCATGACATCGTTTTTTGTTACAACAATAGGTATATGAATATGATAACATGATTATGATTGGTATAAAACATATGTTTTGAAAAATTAATAAAAGCATACATGTGATAAAAGTATAACATGAGTACGATTGATATTAATTTTCAATAATAATAGAATGAAAAATAATGATATGATACAAATTGGGTACGATGCATAGTGTGAATAGGATGGTCATATTAAGTACGATAAATAGAGTAAGTATGATGAACACAGTCAGTATGATAAATATAGTGAGTATGATGAACATAGTAAATACAATAAAGAGAGTGAGTATGATGAACAAAGTCATTATGATAAATAGGTAAATCATATTCAAAGTAATTATTTTATTGAATAATTAATAATAAAGAGATTTTTTTTCAAACAAAAGACATAAAACTCAAAAAAATACTTTTGACTTAACAATATTCCCCTTTTTGGAAAGAACAAAACACAATGTAAATCTAGAAAGGATTACATATCTCCCCCAGAGTAATGAAAACTCTTATTAAAAAGAAAAATGAGTACAACTAACTCTCCCATAGATATAAAATTTCTTAAGTATTGTATTCATATATTTTCCTTGATTTAGATGTATTACATTTGAGTTAAACATTTAACAATTCTTCCCCTTGGAAAAACATACTCTAATTTTATAAAACATTTCCCTCGTTTGGTATTAAAAAAATAATGGGGTAATCATGAGGTGCATAAAAATTTTATAGAGAAACAAAATACAAAAATAATTAAATGAAAACATATAACTCATTAAACATTCATGTGTTCATAGAATTTAAAAATATAATAATTAAAGAAAGATACAACAATGCATTCATTTGTTTTATCTTTATTTCTATTTCTAGATCAACTCATGAAGAACAACCTTCATATTCTTTATCTCTTTATTGTCTTATGAGATAGAAACACCATGATATTTGAGAAGATATTGTTGGTCTTAAAAACATTGATCCTAGTTTTTGATGGTGTCTTATTGAATCCTGATAAATTCATAGAGAGTACCATTCTGTCTTTCAATTCTTATTTTCTTTAGCCAACAGATTGTTTTGTTTCTTTAACCAAACCATTTCATCCTTGAAGGATGATACCATTGAAAACTCTTACTGGAAAGAAATGAAACTTTTTTGAAACTCTTTCACTATATTAGTATCATCGCCATGGGTTTTTTGGAATTGGATTCAACCTATAAATATTTTACTTACTTAATTTACATAAAGAAATAGAAAGATAATTCAGAATCATCTTTAAGTCTTCAATAAAAGCTTTATTTTCATTTACTAGACTCTCTATTTTGTATGACCACATAGTCATCTTATTACAAGAATTCTTCTGAGAAATATAGATATCACTCAAAAACCTTTAGATCAGCCTCCAGTTTCATCACTTTCTTTATATGCTCTCTTAATGAACCAAATTTCTTACGTTGATTCTATATAATGAAATCAATCCTTCCTTCTATTCTAGGAATATCAGGAATAGTATTATTGATTATTCATGGGACATGGAGAATATAATCAGTTTTATTCAGAGGAATCATGTGTTCTAAATTAGTATCATCATCGTACGATTCATGTTAATTGGAATAGTTTGATCCTTCATCAGGTCTTTCCGTTTTTCATTCCCTTTTTCTTATCAAATTTATCTTCTTTTCCAACTCTTTCTTCTTAAACACTTTCACTTATGATAATTGTTCTCATAGCATGAGAACATTAACCCATTTGCCCATCTAGAGAAGGAACTCTATCTGATTGAGTTTAAAAACATTGTACTGGTGCTTGATCGGCATGATCATCATGTTGTTAAACCCCTTCACATTGTTTTTTAAGAGAATATTATTCACTACTTTTCTTAGAACCCAGAAGAGATTCCATAATAAATTCATGTTTTTCTTCTTCACCTTCCTGTAGTGAAGATGATTGAATTAATTTTAGAAATTTTTCTTTCCCTTTCTCTAGAATAGTCTGTATGATCGGTTCTTATTGTATTTATTTTGTCAATTGAGAACTATCCATCTCAACACCTTTTAGTATCTTGGAAACATAAAAATACAGATAATTTCTATTCAAATTCTTCTTCTTCTTCTTTCGATCCAATAGAGTATCTTCTATTCTCATCTTCTCGGCTAGGGCTTTAGCTGGATCAAGACCAAACATAGGATCACCTACCTTTCTTTGTTTTTTTTACCTTTATCCACTTAGTCACAAATTATTTTATGTACTTTGTTTTCTTTTTTTTACTTTGAACTGATTTAAGGATCTAAATTTTGAGAAACTAAAACTGTTGGAACTAATTATATTAGAAGTGGTGCCAATTGATTTTGTGCCAATTCTTTCACATCAGTGACAAATAATTTTGACTTATCATCAAAATAAACATTTAATTTTTTATTATATCCTTGTTTATCCATGAAACCATCAACACTTTTAAATATCATTTCAATGGAATATTGAAAAAATTAGACTTTCAAGGAAAGACATCGTAAGAATGGTTGGATACATGATAAAATGAGACTTCATTTTTCCAGATGTCACATTATTAATATTTTCGAAAATGTAACACCGGAGATTTTACTTTCTCATATTCACAGAATAATATACCATAAAGATATCTGAAACCATAAGAGTCTCTATATCCCCTTTCATTGGAATAATAAACCCTTTCATCTATAAGAAAATAAACCGGTTGTCTGTAGAGATATGGGATACTTTTATATTCTCCTCATTAATAAGGAATAGTTACTTGATAGCTCTTTCCATATTAAATGTACCAACTTCCTCAAGTAGTTTATGAGAATGTCAAAAGGAGTCACCTTCAGTAGAGACATTAATAAAGTGTGCTTCTTGTTTCGTTGACAAGAAAAACTTTCTATCGTACAGAAAAAAATTAATCATATCTTTATTAAAAGACACTATATTTTAGAATTTTCAGACTTCTTCATTAAGAATATGATCTTGATATATGATTTTCTCAACACAAATATGTTCTAATCCTTGGAACAAGATGATTCTTTTAATTGAAGAATCATAACTATTAAAGAAATATCGAGTGACTAAACTTTCATTAAAGAAATCCATTTATGAGAATGTCTTTGAAGACATACCAGTATGAGTATTTGTAGAATACTGGGACATAATAATGATTGACAAAATAAATTATCGTACCACGTCTTAAAAGGAGGAACAATGCTTCACTGAGAAATCTAAAGAACTAGTGTGGGTTTGAGGAGGGTGATCCTCTATTTATAGGCATGTTTGGGCGACTAATGGACTTATACAGTTGATATTAGAAGATAAATAATCCAACATAAGATAATGAAGTTATATTAAAAAATATTTTTATTTGAAAATAAATTTTTAAAAAAAAATGAAAAATGACAAACATTAATAGAAAATAAGAGTGATACAAAAGGAAAATAGAATGTACCTATCGATGACTTCGAGTGAGTTGATGGTTTTATACAATTACGAAAGTAAAAACATAAAAAAATTATATCAAATATAAATGATTAATATGATAAAATATCAAACCAATGAAAAAGAAAGTGAATACATTCAAATATCAAACCGATGAAAAATAATGCGAATCTGATCAAATATCAAATCGATAAAATAGAATGTGAATAAGATCAAATATCAAACCAATGAAATAGAAAGTGAATATGATCAAATATCAAAATGATGATAATGAAATTGAATACGTACAGTTGTTAGACTGGTGAAAAAAATCTCAAAACCATAGGTTTTCAAGTAGATGGAAAACAACGCCAATACTATAGGTTGTCAAGCCGATGGAAAAACAAGTCAATACACTAATAGAATAAAAGTCATTACCATAGTTTTTCAAGATAATGGAAAATAAATTCAATACCATAGGTTTTTAGGATGATGGAAAATGTTCATTACCATAGGTTTTCAAGCCGATAGAAAATAAACTCAATACCATAGGTTTTCATCCAATGGAAATCAAAGTCAATACCATAGGTTTTCAAGACAATGGAAAACATTATCATTACCATAGGTTATCAAGATGATGGAAAAAAATCCAATACCATCGGTTTTCAAGCTGATGGAAAAAAAGGTCATTACAATAAGTTGTCAAACTGATGGAAAACAAACAAAATAAATATAACTAAAACCATAAATAATTTAGATAAGACATGAAATATTAGATAAATAAAGAAAAATATGATATAGATAAAACATAGAAAAAAATACTAATGTTCTCCCCCTTTGAAGAGGAGTGTTTTAATGTTAAGAGATTCAAAAAATAGAAAGTATATGGGAATTATTATTTTATTGTAATCATCCCTAACATCTATTTAATATATTCAAATCTATCAGAAGGTAATTCTTTTTTTAAAATATTAGCATGTTGTTCTTGCATTCCGATTAATGGTAAAATTATATCTCTTTTTTTGTGTGTGATCCATAAGAATGTGAAGCCTAATATCTATGTGTTTTTTCATGAGAGTGATGTGAAAGGTTTTTTCTTAAAAAAATGGAACTTTTTTATTACACAATATTAGAGTTTTAGTAAAACTCAAGCCATAGTTTTTGAGTTTTTGTTTCACCCACAACACTTGAGCACAACAACTTTAAGCTACCACATATTTAGCTTCAACAGTGGAGATTGAAACTAAGTGTTTTTTACATGACTAAGAAACTAAATAATATCATAGGAAATGAAAAGTTATATATGTACTATTTATATCCACTCCACAACCACAAAAGTCAGCATCTGAAAAAAATTCAACTGAAAACCATTTATAGAAGAATAAAAAAGGCCTCAATCAAATGTTCCTTTTAAATACCAAGAAATTATTTTCACAGATTTTAAATGGGATAGTTTTGGATTTTCTTGATATCTATCACATAAGAATATGGAAAACATTAAGCCTGTACGACTTGCTTTTATGTATAGTAGACTTCCAATAATACCTCCAAAAGATGTTTGATCAACTATTTTTTCAGTTTCATCAAGATCAATAGTATTTGAGGTTGAAATAAGAGTAAAAATTCTTTTAATATTGTCATATCCATACTTTTTTATTATATATATATCATACTTATGTTTAGTTATATATGTACATTCTGGTTTTTAAGAAATTTTAAAACCAAGAAGTAATGTTAATTCACCCATCATACTCACTTAAATCTCATACTTAATTAGATTGAAAAAATGAATCAGTTAAAGACTTTTGAGTTGATCCGAAAATGATTTCATCAACATATATTTGAACAATCATAAATTTTTTGTTTTCTTCCTTTATAAAAAGAGTTGGGCCAGTTGTTCACTTAATGTAATTGTTTTGTAACAAAAATATTGTCAACCTATCATTCCAAGCTCTAGGGGCTTGTTTAAGTCCATAAAGGGCCTCAGTATGTTTGTAAACATATTCAGTATTTTTTTTATCTTCAATAATATGGGGTTGGTCTACATATATTTCCATCCGTATATATCCATTAAGAAAAGCACACTTTACATCCTTTTGGAAAAGTTCAAAATTAAATAATTCCACAAAGGCTAATATAATTCTAATAAATTTGTGACTTGATAATGGAATATAGGTTTCTTCCTAGTCTATTCTTTCTTGTTGATTATATCCTTTAGCAACAAGTCCATATTTATTTCTTACAGTGATACCATTTTAATCGCATTTGTTTATGAAAACCCATTTAACTCCAATAATAGACGTATCCTTACGTTTTTTCAATAAAGTTCTAGACATTATTCTTTTTTAATTTATTTATTTCATCTTTCATTTCCTTCATCCAATCCTCATAACCTAATGCCTCACTTAGAGTTTAAGGTTCAAATTGAGATAGAAAATAATTATTTTCTATTTCATTTCATAAGGAATTCATAGTCCTTACAGGTTGATTTACATCACCAATGATGTTATCACTTTGATGATTCCTAAGTAACAATAAATATGGATTTTGTAAAACCTATTCATCAACATAAGGTAGAAAATATTCCAGTGTAAATTTCTCTGAAACAATTTGAGTATTAACATTATTTGAAGAATCTTCTATCAAAGGTTGATAATCAGTTTTGGAAAAAACATTAGAGGAAACATTTTGATGGGTTTTGAAAAGAAAAGGATATGTTATATCAAACTTTACATGTATTTTTTCATCAAATAAACAAGTTTTTTATTAAAAAATCTATAATCCTGAGAAGTAGTGGAATAACCTAAAAATACTATTTCATCAGATTTAGGTGCTTACTTATGTAAATTGTCTTTTTTATTTAAAATAAATACTTTGTAAACAAATAATTTGAACAGGGAAAATTCTAGTTTTCATAATGTCCACAATTCATAAAAAGTTTTATTAAGATAGGGTCGAATTAAAACATGGTTTATAGTATAACAAGTAGTACTAATAGATTCTACCCAAAAATGTTTTGCAATTTAGTATTCAATCATCAAGGTTTTTATTATCTCTTGATTAATTATATTTCTTCATTCAACAACACCATTTTTATGATGTGTTCTTGGTGCCAAAAACTTGTGAGTTTTACATTTCATTCAAAAAAATGTTTCAAAATCATAATTTTCAAATTCACCGCCATAATCACTTTCGATAGTTATCAACAGTTGGTTTTTTCTCAATTTTAAATTTAGAGAAAAAATTTTTTAAATAAAAAAAAAGCTTATTATTTTCTTAAGAGAAAATATACCCATGTATATCTAGTGTAATCATCAACTAAAATAAATACATAGTACTTTCCTCCAATAATTCCAAATTGAATAGGACCAAAAAGATCCATGTGCACTAATTGTAATGAATCGGTTTTTGTGACCTCACTGATTGATTTAAATCTTGACTTATATTGTTTTCCATACTTACAAGGGTCATTGAAATTAGAATAATATAACCTAAGATCAAGTAGATCTTTAACAAGTACTTTCTTAGAGAGTTTATATAATTTTCTAACATTACAATGTCTAATTATTCTATTCCCTAACAAAGAGTGGTCTTCCATTGCACTAATACAAGGTAAGTCTTGGATCCTAAGGTCTTCTATGTTAAACGTGTAAACATTCTCTTGCCATTGGGAAGATAGAATGAATCCATCCTTAGAATTATAGACTATGCATTTATCATTCCTAAAATTCACAAGGTAACCTTCATCACATAAATGAATTATACTAACGAGGTTGTTCTTAAGAACATTTAAAAATAAAAAATTTGAAATCAAAATTTTACCAAGGAAAACAATATTATCTATAGAAATAAACTACACTTGAGAATTATCTACAAATGTAACGTTTCCACCTATCATTTCGATAACTTTTTCAAAGAAGTTTCTATTTTAAGTCATGTTCCTAGAACATCCACTATCCATGTACCATGTATTTTTGTTTTTTCTTGTTTTGTTTTCATGATAAAAATAATTAATCTTTTGGAATCCAAACCTATTTGGATCCGGAAATATTAGAAAGAAATATTTTTGGAATCCATATTTGTTTTGAAAAATGTGATTTGTGGAAACCCAAAGATTGAGAGTTATTTAATGAAAAAATTTATTCCAATTTCTACCACATTAAAACTTAGTGAAAACAGGATCACATTTGGGAATTAATTAATTATTACTAAAAATAGGTTTTTAATTAGTATAATAAAATCCAAAACTATTCCTAAGAGGAAGACGTTGTGAATACATTTTATCAAAGTCTTTCCTTCCAAAAGTGAAATTTTATAAAAGTTTCTTTAGGGAAAAAATTTAACATTTTAGTCTGATAACTAGATTGTTATCCTCAAAGTCATTAGTTTTAGAATTTATTTTTTCTTCTAAAAGTTTTTTCATAGAAATTATATTTTCAAAAATTTTATAATGTTTATTCTTTTCAAAATTCACTTTCTGTAGTTTTTTAGAAAAGTTTTCAATCAGAAGAGTTTTATAATCAAGATCTTTATACAGATATAATATTTATTTTGTTAAAATATCAAACCTATTATTTTCTTTTTCATGTTTTCTATAAACATTACAATTTTAATTTTCTAAAAGTTTAGAAATTTTGGATACTTCTCCATAAGAGCGTAAAAAATTATCATTATATAATGAGGACGTTTCATCATCAAAAGAATAATATCTATAAGGAAAATATTTACTCAACAAAATATTAGTAAGAGATTCAGAACTGTGTAAATTTTCCATTAATCAATGATAAAGAGTTTTGGGAAGAAGGCCAACATTTTTGTGATTTGAGATATCACTATCAAAAGAGTCTTCAAAAGAATCACCACCACTGGAACTCTAGGAGTCATTTAATTTGAAGACATTCTTTCCCTTGTATTTTTATTATTTCTTCTTATTATTCTCTCAATTTTTGTCCTTTATAAACATTATTTTTAGCATATGGCATTGAGGTTAGATTTGTCCTTATCTTTTACCTTCATAGCACATGACTTCAGAATCATTCTTGTCCCTATTACCTTCTGAAAGTATTTTTATATCTATATTAGAAATCCTTATTTCAACCAATATTGTTCATTATTCTAGCAATATTTTTATGATCATTCTATGACTGTTCAGTATCACTGGAATCTTATAAGTCTTCAACCTTTCTCTTTCTTGACTTGTTTTTCAAAGGTGATTTAGACTTGGAAGGATTTAATGTAGTAGTAAATGCAACTCCACCATTTTTCTTTTTCACTTTATCTACATCTCTCTTTAGTATTCCTTCATATTTCAATAGATTTCCAAAGGGATCATCAAGAGTAATATTAGTAATCTTTCTAGACTCATCAACTATATTTCTCTTGGATTCCCATTCATTTATCATAATGCTTATGATCTTCTCAACTAATACTTTATCTTCAAACGTTTTCTCTCGCATAGCTTGGAGGCAGTTAATAATTATCATAAATCATTGTTGAAACATAAATATAGTTTAATCATAAGTAAATTAAAAAGAATTATAATCAAATCTTAGCATTTATTTTCTTGTTTAAACAACTTTGGAATTACCAAAGTGAGTAATTTCAAATTTCTTCCATATGCTATTTGAAACTTTACATGAAGAGATTTGACTCTAAATGTTCCTAGTCATAGAACACAAAAAATTATTTTGTACCATATATTTTAACTAATATTCATGTTTTTCTTGGGATTTATGAGTTACAACTTCTTTCTCTGGAATCATATATTCACCAATGAGATTAACAAAGTCTCTACACCAGTAATTATGATAAAATACTTCATTCGATCTCTCCAATATTAAAAAACATTACCCAAAAAAATAGGTTGTCTTGTAAGATTAACATTGTAAATTGAACTGACATTCATCATGCCTTCCACAATAAATAATAACAATACTCTTTCTATAAATACAGGTTAGTGTATTTAGAAAACAATGTAACTTCAAAATACACAAAGTAGTGGAAAACCTCCTCTGATACCAATTGTTGGATCGATAAGGATATGGGATGGAAAAAATAAAAGAGTGGGGGAGGGGGTTGATTTTATATTAAAAAATTATATTAAAAACTGTTAATGATATTTGTTTAAAAAACATATACTAAAACAATTCACAATTCCTCTTATAAAAGAAAACAAATGATCAAACTGACTCTTCGTCCGATAATTTTTTTATGATACCACATGTTGTGAAATAATTTTATTCGGGTTGAATAAAAATACATGAGTAATAAAAATTGTAAATGATTCTATCATATAGTATATATAATCAATATGAAAATTTATAAACTGTAATTGAAACAATTACAATAAAAATGAATACAACTAGATAGATGAAATAAATGGATTCTCTTTCTATTAAAATATGTAGTGAAAATGTAAAAGGTATTAAAAATATTTTATCCCAAAGAGTAGGGTTTCCTTTTACCTAGGATAATAGTTATATCTTACCAAAAATGGTAAGACCGTGATACAATGATTGGAACATCCATATTGATATCCCTTCATGCCCTTGATTTTACAGGTAATCGACACCTCTTTCTTTCAAACACTTGAAATCCCTTGATACAATGATCGGTCACACCGTCTACCTATATCGGACAAACCTCAATCACTATCACATGATTGGATGAACAAATAAAAACAATGAACATATTAAAATAAAAAAAATAACAATCCATTCACCTTTTGTAATTTCAAGGATTCCACACGAAGAAAGAGAGAATTCACCCTGTCTCTCTCTAGAACTTGGAAGTATAAAAGTTGTTATCTTTGCTTAAAATGACCTCCTTTTTATAGGCCTTAGGTTCCAATGCTCACATTTTTTCCCATTTTCATATTTCGTTATAAATCTCTGAGGGAAATGGACACCTGGAATTGTAACAGTTATATTTAAATAGAAAATACAACATCATTCTGATTAGTTTATAACTAACTCCACAACATCGTTTTGGTTACAAAAATTGGTATATGAATATGATAACATTAGAATGATTTCTATAAAACATATGTTTTGAAAAATTATTAAAATTAGGAATGTGATAAATGTATAATATGAGTATGATTAATATTAATTTTCAATAATAATATAATGCAAAAAACAGATATGATACAAAGTGGATACGATGTACATTGTGAATACGATGGTCAGAGTAAGTAGAATAAAAATATTGAGTACGATGAACATAGCCAGTATGATAAACAAAGTGATTATAATGAATATATTCAATACAATAAATAGAGTGAGTATGATGAACTTAGTTAGTACAATAAATAGAGAAACCGTATTCAAAGATTGTCCTTTATTTAATAATTGAGAAGAAAGAGATTTTTGTTTTCCAAAAAAAAGACATAAATGTCAAAAAAAGACTTTTGAATTAACACTTACATTAAAATTAATTTCATCCATTTATAGGTATTTAGTTATATAAAATTAATTACTTATTTAGACTCTATATTTTCAATTTTGTTAAATATTCATGTTTTATTTTTGGTCAAAATTAATAGTAAACATAGAAAAATTTATCTCCTCATTAAATGTTAAATTATTTTAATATAGGTTAAAACTAATTATAAAGGAAATAATTTTTATTATAATTATTATTTTATGAATTTAATTAAACAATTATCACCTTAGGTTCTAAATATTTTTTAATGGTCACTTGTCCTTGAAAATGTCGTATATAATATTTAGATCAAATAAAGTTACAAATTGTAACTCTCTTTGTTTTTTATATCTATTATATGCCCAGATAGGGAAAATTTATGTTATGAATGAATATAAGTGTCTATTTTTATAATAATGAAATTATTTTTATAAAATAAAATTTATTTTAAATTTTTATTAATTATATATTGATCATTATTTCTTATTAAAATATGATGCAATATTTCTTCATTTAATAAAAAATTATAATAAATGGTTTTAAATTTACTAAAAGTCATATAATTTGAAATAATTATTTTTTTCCATGAATTTTATACATCTATATGACATATTATGTTGGTTTGAAATCAATATATTCGAATTCCCCCTTTTACTTGATGTATTTAATGTAAAATTAAATGAATAGTGTTAAAAATTACATTAATGGTATTTTGTAATAAAAAACGTTTTATTAAATGATATTAAATTCATAAAAATATAATATTTATTAAAATTAGTGTTTTAAATATCACCCATGGCCTATTTATGGGTCGTTTTCCATTTTATAGTAACATTATGAACCCTTAAAGGGTAGAAAACTTTAATATGGCGGTCAGTGTCAACAGATTTAACAGGGGTTTAAAACTATAATACAAGGGTAAAAATGATATCCAAATTTATCCAAATTTTATTTTATTAGATTATTTATACTCATAATAATATTATATTTTAATATTATCAATATTGATCCATTTTTACATTAAAATTAGTTTATATTAATTTAATATTTTAAGAAATTACATGATTTCCCATCCCATAAATTATAAAGGGCACCCTCTTTTCTCTTATTCACACCACATTGAGACCTATATAATGACCAAAATCCATTAATTAATCTTTTAAACTTACCTATACACATCCTAGAGGTTTTTAAATTCCCAAAATACCAACCCTAGAGCACTTTAAAGGATTTCTAAAGAAACCATTTCAAAAAAGAGGGAATCGCCTTAACTGATCATTTTCTTTAAAAACATTATATTACCTCCTATAAATCTATTATCTTATTTCTAAAATAATAATTTAAATAACCTAAATATATTAAAATGTTATTATTCTTATGAAAATACCACTATAAACTATCTTTATCATCAAACGGGAAGTGAAATTATCTATTATGCTTACATACGACTTATCGTGTCCACATTACAATATAATTAATTATTCATAACCATAATTTATGGATGGATTTTATGATTGGTTTATTATTTATATATGATATTTATAACAGAAATATACTTATTTAATGATAAAATTATTTCAAACTTATTACCATCTTATCTTTTAGGAAATGATAATGCCGCTCATGTGTATGTGTGAACTACTGTAACGCTCAGAACCCAGAATCCTAGAGCCAGTGGATTATTTTAATACATTAGCATGATCACAGGGGATCAAATACCGAATGACCAATCGGTTTAGTAGTATTTGAAGTACTAGATACATATATAAGTTTTACATTAAATTATAATATGAAAAACCAAAAAAAAAACATTATCTCCTTTAACCACATTCATTTCCCTTAGACTATCATGGCAGGTTAGTCATGACATACTTTTTCACATCCTGAGAAAAATAAAACATAGAAAGGGGTGAGCTCAGATGCCCAGTAAAGATAACAATATAGAATAAACTTTTACAAATAAGCATAAACATTTAAAGAAATGTATAAAACTAAAACAAAATGCATTTTAAACTTAAAATTCATCATAATATGGAAAAGATAAATCAAATAACGCAATTTACATATTCACATGGATATTCTTCTAGTCAAATAATCATATGTAATATCAATATCTAATTTCATAATGATGAAATGCATAATGCCGAAATTCATAACCATATAGTGAAGGCCTTCTTCCATGACTACAAATACGATTTTTTCAAGGCCTTGTGCCAAGACACTAGTTTGTCTCATGAGACCTACTGATGTATCGAGGAGGAATTGCAAGCTCCACCCGTCACTTACTAAGTCAAATTCATTTCCCATATGAAAATTATTAAACATAACAGAAACATTCTTATTTAAACTATCACAAAAAATGTAAATACTTTATCCATAAACCAAGAATGGTATAAAAATAACACATCCATAGTAAAACATAACAAAAACCCTTCAATACATTATAAAATATTTTTATCATAATAAATCAACATCAAACAAGTTTAAAATCCATCAAAGGATGTTGACATAGATTAAATGGAATCTATTTGAAAGAAACATGTCTTAATATCTTGAAACAATTTATAAGTCACATAATTATAAAAGAAAATATTTATTTTGGAAATATTTTTATAATCTTGTACGGTAAGTATCAAAGGATTTATAACAATGGAGAATAACTGCACCCACCGTATAAGTTAAATTCATTTTACCTTAATTTTTCAAAAAGGTCAAAAAGTACCTTGTTTGGAAAATAACGGAAATATTCCATTAAAATTTTTTTATAAAAAATAAAACAATGGTATAAGTGAATTTAAACCATAGTCTAGTAAATGGTAAAAATGTTTTGAATACATTTTTTAAGAAACAAAAATGTTGATGATAAAGAGTTCCCAGTAGATACTCAATTAAAAACATGCTCAGATATTAATGAGATTGTGAAATTAACCCTTAACTTATACATTTCCTTGATCGATGGTATGTTAACCTCCTGTATAATGGTGAAATAAATGTTATTAAATTATACAAGAACCATATACCTTAATATGATATCATATATGATCTTCTATTATTGCATTGTTAATGATATTTCAGAAGTATCATCATTTCGGGTGTTAACTGATTCGTTTTCTATTATATGCTTTGTTACTCAAGTCATGTTTGTTATGTATAGGATATATCTTATTCACATCCCGAATGATATCATGTCTTTAAAAAAAATTTAATCATAAAATGAAAATTAGTCTTTAATGGTTATGATGGGGAATGACATCTCATCATGTCGTGGAGACGGTAAGCTATTCATACGCATGAGCGAAAATATCATTGTTTTGATAGTGAAATAGTATATAATTCGATGGTATATCACATATACAGAATCATTAACATGTTATAATTATTATTTACATTTATTCATACTCATTATTATACCCATCTAAACAATGAAGTGTTTGAAAAACAAACTATACCCCGATGTGGAGACGGTAAGCCGTACGTACCCACGTATGGTGACATTGACATTTATAGGATGGATAGAATAACGAATATGGTTGTACCATATTTATAATAACATCACAGTATGTAGTAGGTACTATAGTTATTATTTTGGTATAGAAACAACAATGAAAGAGGAAGTGTAAGAAGAAAAGAACTTGAAAGAGGGTGGTGAAATTATTACCTCTTCTTCGGGTGTTTGATTTTCAGTTGATCAAATGGGATCCATAGATTGGATTTATGATCCATTTAAGGACTCTAGGTTGACTTGAGGGAATTTTGGGGGATATTTGGGCCTGTTTTGGCCAAGACAAATAGATTTTGAGGTTAGATATTAAGAGAAGGGGATGTTCCCTTTTATAAGTTGGGTGAGTGGCACCTTAGGAAAAGATTGAAATATTATTTTATTATAAAATCATTTTCGGGTTCTAATTGATCCAAATTGATTTATTTCTAAGATATGGTGAGTATGGGTCAAAATTCTCTCAACTAATAGGTTTTATGCAAGTTTAGATCACAATATTAACCTTATCGTTTAGATTTAACTATTAGTTAAATAGTTTAACTTTTAACCTGTCCTCTTGTATTCCTACACTATATGGTTAATAAACTTATTCTAAACTTCCAAGAGATCATAAATTAGTTATTAATGAAATATATAATATTATTTAATCCCTTTGTCTGAACATTATATTTTTAGGAATACTATATCAACCAATAATATAGTATTTTTTTAAAAACTCACTTATGTAATTTTTGACACTATTTAGTATTTGGTTTTTGAGAAAATCATAAGAACATGATTACATTGAAAAAATATTATTTAATAAAACATAACATGTCATATTAACGTATAAAATTAGTGGAATTCATCAAAAGTCTAAAATTATGTTTATTTGGATATTTATAATATAAATTATTTTAATAATTCATTGATATGGTAATTACTGCATCATCATTGTGTCATAAATAAATTTAATTATATAATGTATAAAAATTATAAATAAAAAACCATTATATAGTAAATACTTTTAGATTTATAATAAATATTTATAGCTGAATTTATCTTATGTATAACCCTATATTATAAATTGTTTTGTTATTAAACATTGAATTTAACACTTTTAATTCGTCGTTATATAAAATAATAATAAATGTCCTAATATAATCTATGTGAACCAAAAGGATTATATTTTATTCCTAAATTTGTTTTTGGTTGAATTACAATTATCCAATAGAATTAGGACATGTGTTAGGATAATTATAATATCATTCTTACCCTTAATTACCCTATTTACTTTTAAAAGTGGTAAATAAATGTCAAAATTTACTATTCACCAAAAATTATTTTCATATTATTGAAAAAAAAATTTACTTAATAATGTTAACTTTTTCTCTCATATTTTTGAAATTCAATTCACATAACTGTTAAAATTAGGATTTATGCAAATTTTCTAATTCTCTTAGAAGGTGGGTAAAATACAGTAAAACGTTAAAT
This sequence comes from Viscum album, assembly GCA_963277665.1. Lineage (NCBI taxonomy): Eukaryota > Viridiplantae > Streptophyta > Magnoliopsida > Santalales > Viscaceae > Viscum > Viscum album. Next base: position 2,106,514,470 of record OY728137.1, on the reverse strand, counting down.
GAAAATTTGTACATCAAATTTAGTTCTAAAATTGCCCTAATGAATTATTTTGAAGTTATATAGGTATTATACAAATATTTTGACTTAGAATTTATTTAAATAAAATAAACAATTATTTAAATAAAAAAGTCGGTTTTAAACAATAAATCAGTGTTTTTCACTATTCATCAAAAAATTGAATGTTTTCAGAAAAATACCAAAAATTCAACCTAATATAATTTTGATATTCTGAATTCAAAAATGAATTATATTTTCCCAAATTAAAAACATAGAAGTTGAATTAATTAATTTCAAATTAATTCAAGTTGTCAAAACCAAAAAGCAGGTTTTTAAAAAAAAGAAAAAATTATCAAAAGATTGACATGTGTTTATGTTATATTTAAATTTAAAATTACTTATAATGACCTAAATTGTATTAAATGATAAAAAATATAGTCTAATTATTATTTTAAACCATTAAAATTCATAATTTAACTTTATAAAATACTTCTATTAATAAAGTTGTTTTCAATTAAAATTTAGTATTTTTCAATATTCATCAAAATATGAAAGTAATCCGAAAAGTACCAAAAATTTATCCAAACTAAATTTTTATGTCCCAATTATAAATAATAATTTAATTTTATTAAATTGAATATATAAAAGTGTCAAATATTGTTTTTAAAAAGGATTCTCTATTAAATTGGCGGTAAAATTTTATTTTTTGAAAAATACTTCTTTTATCTGAAAAATTGAATCCGCCCTTATATTATGTCTACGAAACAAAAAATATGAATGTTAATATTATATAGAATATATATAAAATTATAAATTAAGTTAATACTATTCATAACTGCTTTTTTGAACATCTAGTTTGGCAAGTCGTGGTGGGCTTGAACTCGTTGTTGTGTGTAGCGCAAGTTATTGAATTACTTTAATGAGATAACGTACTATGAATTAATGCGTTGTTACATTCTCTTATACTTCAATAAATTGAATTCTCACAATTTAAAATTTTTCTTCCAAAATAAAATGTTAAAAAAAGAATAATTCCTCTGTGGAAAACCCACATTAGAAATTGTGTAAATAAACTTTAGTCTTAATAAGAGGAAAAATAAAATGGAAAAGTCACCACAAAATTTGGATTTCTATTAGGAGAACATTGTTGGAAATTATAGACACATAATTAGTGGGAAAATGTAAATATTGAGTGATTTAGGTCATCAATCACAATGAAGTGTAAAATTGAGGGTCTCAAAGCCATCAATCTATGATGATTTAAAATATCATCAGTTCAACAAAACAAAAGGTATTAAGATAACACATTTTTGGTTTTAAGATCCCTTCCATAAAGTTTGAGAATTAATTTATTCATAGAATAAGAGGTAAAAAAATATACTTGATAAGTATAGTTTCATCCTAAAACTAATTACTACAATAAACTCATCTTTCAATCCAGAAGATAATAGAATTCAAAAATATTCTATTTATCCTAATCGTATAGGGTTCCAAAAATAATTAATTTATAATTCATTTGTGAGACTATTTAAAAAAATACATTACACAGACCAAGACATCACATAGGCCAGTGGACGGTGATGCACCCTTTTTGCCCATCAGATATAGGTTTAAGTCTCGCGGCCTTACTAGACGTGAATAGTTTTCACCCGAACTGTGGGATGTCCTTTTTATAACAATCCATAGATAATAATAAGAAATGATTTAACCATAATAATTGTATCTAATTCCAAAATTAATCCATTCCAACCTTTATACTTATCCAAAATGCTTCTGTCCAAACTCATAGTCCAAAATTTATTAGGAATGTAAAAACAATGAAGATCTTTTTTTCTACATAATAACATGTGAATACCTTCATCATGTATTATTTTAAAACATGGTAACACCCTGAATTACCATAAAACCTTATTGATTACTTTCATGATCCCTTATTCTTTATAGAATACTATATATACTCCTTATATCAAAAAAATTTGTATACTCTTACAAAAATAGCATAAACAAACAATTAATTAGCTTCAAAGTAGTCAAGAATATAGAATATAATTTATTCAAATCAATCATATCTTATTCTAAATTCACTACCTCAGTATCAGAACTATATTAATGTTTATCTATCCTTAAACCATTTATTTTACAAAAAGTTTAACTTTCTTTTGAGTACTTTTTTTATAACTATATAATTTCAAATCTTTAATGAAATATTACTGCAATAAAATCCTTATTTATTTCCATAATTCATATAACCAGTACATCATTGATACAATACTCAAATGAAATAATTATTTAATAACATCATTAGAACACAAGTCATTCCTCTTTATCTGTGGTAGTATCATAACTTGACTATTATCCAATAGCATCATTTGGGGCATACTTTTATGTTTTGATCATTGATTCGCGTAGTGTACCAACTCCTTACAGATGAATCATTGTACCTTTGACACCTTTTTCTTACCCTTGAAATCACATACTTGGTGTCATTTTTCTCTACAATTGTTACAAACTATCATTCCATTAAATAATTTACGTAGTTTATTCTTTCCACAATTATCACATATGGAAAAATCCTTTCATCCCCTCTTCCCTTTATCCATATTTCTTTCTACCATCCCTTTCTTCTATTGCTTCCCTTCAAAGACATAGGACTCAGAGAATTATCTACTTATTTTCTTAACCCATGATACCATTTTTTCATAAGATTAGAATATATGAGATACTATTTACCTTTTAAATGTTGTCTTAATACCATGAAATATATGATCCTTCATAATATTTGGATCATGCATATTTCTAGACTTCTCATTCCATCTACGAGGAGCCATTTCAAAACAATGTCATAAACTATGTTAGTTTATGAATCGTAATGCATAATTCCAAACTTGTAAAATACCTAAAGAAAAATTGAAAAGATTATGCATATAATATATAATCATAAAATGTTTTCTTTGAGAATTATTTACTCCTAAATATTTCATAATGGCTTTTAATTAAAATGTGAATTATCCTAAGGATATCCCCTAGGAGTGTCGTAACCCAATGTGCAGAAATGACCATTGTTGTGTACCTGAATACCCCGAGTAAAGCCCAAAACTCTTTGTCAGAGTTTTCACTCCTAGGTACATATGTTCCAGAGTTGCCTCTACCTGATCGTATCCAGATAGAGAAATATTTCTTGGAAAATACACAAATTCTCTACATTATCATAATTCAATGAAGTTCTTCTATACTAATCCTAACAGTCTATCTTAGGGTAGTGTTCTATAATCAAAGTTTTTCTAAATATAGTTTCCAAGGTTTTTAATAAACTTCCTATGATACCAACTATATTTCCCCAACCCTAGAACCTTGGAGACGGTGTATTATTTTAATACAATGGCATGATCACAAGGGATCAAATCCAAAAAGACCGATCAGTTAAGTAGCCTTAGAAGTACTAGATACATACATAAGTTTTACATTACATTATAAAATGAAAAACAAAAACAACATTATCTTCTTTGACCACACTCATTTCCCTTAGAATATCCGTATAAGTCAGTCACAGTATACTTCTTCACATCCTAGGAAAAATAAAACATAGAAAGGGGTAAGCTTAGATGCTCAGTAAGGATAACAATACATCAGAAACTTTCACAAATAAGCATAAACATTTAAAGAAATTTTTCAAGCTAAAAAAATCCTTTTAAACAAAAGCATCAGTGTAATATGGAAAATGTAAATAAAATAATTTCATTTACCTATTCACAAGGATATTATACTAGTCTAATAATCACATGTAATAACAATAGGCAATATCATAATGATGGAATGCATAATGCCAGACTTCATAACTACATAGTCAAGGCCTCGTGCCAAGACTACAAATATGATTTTGTCAAGGCCTTGTTCCAAGAAACTAGTTTTTCTCATGAGATCTAATGATGCATCTAGGATATATAGTGGGCTCCACCCATAACATACTATGTCTAATGCGTTTCTCATATGAAATTTTTTAAACAGAATAGAAACATTCATATTAAAACTAGCATATGAAATGTCAATACATTATCCATAAAACATGAATGGTATAAAAATAACACATCCATAGTCAAACATAACACAAAAAATTCAATACAATATAAAAGATTTGTATAATAATAAATCAACTTCAAAAAAGTTTAAAATCCATCAAAGTCTATTGACATAGATGAAATGAAAACTATTTGAATGAAATACCTCTTTCTATCTTGAAACCATTTAAAAGTCAGATAATTAAAAAATAAAAAATTTATTTTGGAAATATTCATATAATATTTTATGGTAATCTTAAATGGTGTTATAACGGAAGAGAATATCTGCACCCGCCGTATATGTTAAAAAACATTCTTACCTTAATTTTTTAAAATGGTCATAAAGTACCTTGTCTGGAACATGACGAAAAGATACCATTCAAAACTTTTTATAAAAAGTCAAAAAAGGGTATAAATGAATTTAACCCATAGTATATTAAATATTAAAAATGGTTTGAAATATATTTGTAAGAAACACAGATGTAGATGATAAAGAGGTCCTAGTAGATACTCATGTAAAAACAACCTTGGATAATAAAGAGATTTTTCAATTAACACTTACCTTATACTTTTCCATGGTTGATGGTATGTTAAACTCATTTATAATGGTGAAATAATTGTTATTAAATTATAAAATAACCATATACATTAATATTATATCATATATGATCTTCTAATATTTCTTTCTAAATGATATTTCAGTAGTATCATCATTTTGAGTGTTAACTGATTCATTTTAATTTATATGTTTTGTTATTAAAGTCATGTTTTTTAGGGATAGAATGTATACTATATATATCCAGAATGATATCAAGTATTTAAAAATTATTTTTAATCATCAAATGAAAATTATTCTTGAATTTTTACAATGGTGAATGACATCTCATCGCGTCGTAGACACGGTAAGCTGTTCGTATGGACGAGCGACAATATCATTCTTTTTATGGTGAAATAATATATAATTGGATTGTATATAATATATATATAATAATTAACATGTTTTATTTTTTATTTAAATCAATAATACTCATTATTATACTTACAAAAATAATGAAGTGTTTGAATAACAATATACACCATGACATGGAGACGGTAGGTCGTACATACGCACGTATGGTGATTTGTCATTTATAGGATGGATAAAATAACAAATATGGTTGTACCCTATTTATAATAACATAAAATTATGTAGGAGGTACTGGATTTATCATTTGTTTATGGAAACGACAAAGAAATAGGAAGTGGAAGAAGAAAATAACTTGAAAGATGGTGGTGAAATTATTACCTCTTTTTCGGGTGTTTCATTTTGAGTTGGTCAAAAGGGCAATTTAAATTGGTGTTGTGATCAAAGTAAGGACTCTAGGTTTATGTAAGGGAATTTTAGAGGATATTTGGGTATGTTTTGTATGATCCTAATGGTTTTGTAGGTTTGATATTGAGAGAAGAGAAAGTTCCCTTTTATAAGAGGGGAGAGTTGCACCTTAAGAAAAGCTCAAAATATTATTTTATTATAAAATAATTTTTGGATTGTAATGAATAAAAATTGATTTATATATAATATAAGGTGGGTATGAGCCTAAATAATCTTAACAAATAGGTTTTAGACAAGTTCAGGTCACCATATTAACCTTATCTTTTAGATTTAACTATTAGGTAAATAGTGCAACTTTTACCATGTCTTCTTGTATTCTTACACTATAGTTAATAAATTTACTCTAAATTTTAAAAAGAACCGCAAGTGCTTAGTTAATGACATATATAATATTATTTAAGACATTTGGCCAAAAATTAGATTTTTAGGAATATTATATCAACCAATAATATAGTATTTTTTTAAAAACTCATTTATGTCAATTTTGAGACTATTTAGTATTTGGTTTTTGGGAAAATCATAACAAAATTATTACACTAAAAAATTATTTAATCAGCCATAAAATTCCATATTAACCTAAAAAATTAGTGGAATTCATCAAAAGTCTCAAATTACAATTATTTGGATATTTATAATATTAATTATTTTAATATTTCATTAATAAGGTAATTAATGCATCCTCATTGTTTCATAAGTAAATTTAATTATTTAATTTATAACAATTTTAATAAAATACAATAATATATGAAATATTTTAATATTTTTAATGAATATTTATAGTCGAATTTTTCTTATGTATAAACCTATGTTAAAAATATTTTTATTATTAAACTTTGAATTTAACACTTTTAACTATTCTTTAAATAAAATAATTATAAATGTCATAATCTAATCCAACTGGACAAAGGATTATATTTTATTAATAAGGTTGTTTTTTGTTTAATTACACTTATCCAATAGAATTTGGACATGTGTCAGGGTAATTATTATATCATTTTTACCTTTGATTACCCTATTTACTTTTAACCATGGTAAATAAAAGTCGAATGTTACTATTCACCCAAAAATACTTTCACCTCATTGAACTAAATTTTACATACTGATTTTTACCATGTCTCTCAAAATTTTGAAATTCAACTCACAGAAGCGGTAAAATTTTGTTTTATGAAAATTTGCAAATGCTCCTGGAAGGTGGGTAAAAGACAGTAAAAAGTTCAATAAAGAATTATATATCTATTTTTATTATAAATAGACTCCAATTAATTAAATTGAACTTATATAGGTATTATATATATATATTGACTTAAATTAAATTTAAATAAATTAATTGATTATTAAAATAAAAAGTTAGTTTTAAACAATAACGCAATGTTTTTTACTATTCATCAAAAATTGAATGTTTTCAAAAAAATACCCCAAATTCACCCTAAGATAATTTTGATATTCCAAATTAAAAAATGATTTCTATTTCACAAAATTCAAATCATAGAATTGAAATAATTAATTTAAAATCAATTCCCATTTTCAAAACCAAAAAACGGGTTTTTTTAAAAAGTAAAAACTATCAAAAGATTGACATGTGTTTATGTCAAATTTAAATGTGAAAATACTTATAATGGCCTAAATTGTATTAAATGATGAAAATATAATCTAATTATTCTTTAAACCATTCAAATTCATAATTTAACACTATAAATTATTTCAATTAAAAATTTTGTTTTCAATTAAAATTTATTATATTTTCACTATTGATCAAAATATGAAAGTTATCAAAAAAGTAAAAAAAATATATAGAAACTAAACTTTTTTTCCCACTTATAAAGAATAATGTAATTTTATTAAATTTAATATATATAAAAGTGTCAAATATTGGTTTTAAAAAGGATTCTCCATTAAATAGGTGGTAAAATTGAATTTCTTTTAAATACTTCTTTTATCTGAAAAATTGCATTTGTCCTTATATAATGTCGAAGAAACACAAAATATGAATGTAAAAATTATATAAGATATATATAAAATTCAAAATTCAGTTAATACTATTCATAACCGCTTTTTTGAATGGCTAGTTTTGTAGGTCGTGGGGGGATCGAACCCATTTTTGTAGGTAGCACAAGTTAATGAATTACTTTAATGAGATAACATACAATGAAATCATGGGGTGTTACAACTACCACCTCCATGAAGTGATGTGATTCATTTTTTATTTATATTATAGTTGGATGTTAATTAAGATGAATTTTAAGAATATATATAATATATATTATATAATAATTATATTTTTATGGTGAATTTTTATATTCTTTTACTTCATTATATCGGTTGAAAAATGAAAATAGTGTTCATGTGTAAATACAAAATAATGTCTACCTAAATAGTGTATTTATTTTTTCGATCCCTAACTTCTATGGATGAATATAAATTTATATATAATTAATATATATTGTATTTATACCATGTTTTAAACTTTTTATATCATGGAACTATGATTATAGTATAAGTACTGAAACTACAAAACAAAAACTTAAACAAAAAAGGAGAAATTATCACCTGGAAGAAGAATTTTAATAAATATTTATTAATAAATTATTTAAAAAAGGTTAAAAGTATATAATATTTGGTTTAATATTTATTTTTATGCTTATTTAATAGTAATTATAATAGACCTATATTTATTTTACACGAGGTTTGAAAATGTAAGAATAAAGTCAGAGCTGAGGTAAAGGGTTTTATATTCTAATCTCATTGTTTATTAGGATTGTTTATGAATACATTATAATGATGAAATATCCATATAAAACTCCAAATATACTCTTGAATTTTCATATCCTATAATTATTTCTTGAAAATACACATTTTAATCTCAATTTCCTCCACTTACGTACTCAATAGATTGAAAATTTGTTTTGAAATAAAATCATCTTTATTTATCTCATTGTTCAAAATTAATTTTTCATACGTTATCCATGTTTTCTTAAAAATGTTTTAAATAAGGATATTAAAGTTATTCTATGATTTTTTAAAGTCATTTTCCCAATTTTTCAATTAAAAAAATGTTTTTAAAGGAATCAATTTTTTTATTTTTCAAATGAGGTATGTAGGGTCCTGAAAAATCTGCAAAGGAGATTCTACCCAAATCCCCCAAATAATTGGGGAAAATAATAAAATAAGGGACACAAATAGGATCGGTCTGCGAACCGGTCCCATGGAAGTGCAATGTGGCCAGGCCTCGCGAGGCACCCCCTCCGCGAACCATTGTCGTTCGCAAAATGGAGGCAGAGAGCCTTCGCGGTCGCGAGGCAGGATGGGCGCCCGTCCGGTTCACCGTCACGAACATTCCCAACCGCGGACCGCATCAAACGGTTCAAGCCGCACCCGTTGTCGTTCGTGGAATATAGGCCGAACCCTCCGCAGCCGAGGAGCACTCCCTGAGTTCACCTCACGGAGGGGGGAAGCATTCAATACCCACCGCGAATCGCGGATTGACCAAGTCAGCTGTAAACTGGGTATTTGGTTATGGGCCTCTACAAAAGGTGTTGCGTGGCCACAGATGCATCCCCTTACCCACTCTATAAAAGGAGACCAAGGGGGAAATAAGGGGATATCATAGAACATGAATCAGATTCAGAGGGACTGGAGATTCAGAAGGAGATCGGTTGAAGGAAGGCTTTAGATTTCGCAAACAGTGAAATTCCAACCCACGAACCACAGCAGGTATATGAATTAACAAGTAATTAGAAAACGCATAATAATTTGGGTAGCCGCGAACCTAAAATAACAAAAAAAAGTAGAACCACGAACCATACCCCCTCCGTGGATGAGTTCCCCATGGACCAGGGAGTTTATGCCTCTTTTCCCATCAGTCGCACCGCTTAGCACTCTCCTACGCGGGCGAAGCCCCGACCGACGAGACTTAGACCGGTACCACCCATGGTCGCCACTGCCCGCCTGGAACCCTCTGCGAACCACCCTGGTTTGCAGATTGAACCCGAAGCCGCGAACTACCCTGGTTCGCGGGATTCCAATCAGTCCGCAGACCACCTTGGTTTGCGGATGGCTTCTCCAGCCGTGTGACACTTCCCCACGTGAAGGGAACCACCACCCATACGTCTTAGTGGCTCTCTAAATACTTCGGTGTTCTCATTTCCCAATCTAGATAAAATCATTCTGCTCCAGCAAAGTCCTCCATGACTCCCTCATTGGCCTATTCATCGGCCCCGGGCTGAGGCCTCCACCAGAGCCACCGGATCGGCATGGTGTAACTTTCAGGCACATCAGCGTGCCATTTTGAGTTCACATACCTATGGTAAACAGGGGAAAATGGGTTACCCTGACCCTTCATCAGATTACTGATGCATTCCCGGGTTCACATTCCCTCGGAATTATGGAGTCTGAGCTTGGGAATCCCCTTTCTACCCCTCCACTTATTGAGGGTTCCTCGAAGATGGTAAAATAGCCATCAGAAGGAAGCCCTCATGCACTGAAAGAGAGGAGATGGGCACATAAGAACCCCCTTTCCCTCTCCTGGTGGGCTTTGTCACCCCGAGCATCCATCTATAAGTAAGCCCCGACCTCATGGGCTGCCCTCATGCATATGCCCCAATCCACTTCTCATGGACGCACCTCTCGTGACGTGATCCTCTGGTCCCTACTGCCTCTTGTTTCTTACACCTAGCATGACTCACGTGGGCTTAGAGTAAGAATTGACCATGACATCCTCTTATGGGTCTCCTCAGAGTGTAAGCCCCAATACACACTATGGGCCTCCTCTGAGTGTAAGCCCCAATCCATTATTCCGGGCTACCTCAAAGCGTATGTCCCAAGCCAATGCGAACTACGTGGACTTTGATCCCTGCCCCCTAGGAAGGGTATGTAGGAAGCCTCCAATAGGCCCAAGCCAGACCACCAATAGACCCCAGGGTCCCTCTTCACATCGGTTCACCGATGCTCTCCATTCTAACTACGTGGACTTTGATCCTTGTCCCCTAGGCAGGGTACGTAGTAAGCCTCCCTGAGGTTCAAGCCTGACAACCGGTTGATCCGACTGTCCTCACATCGGTTCACCACGTCGCTGCTAGTGCTACCCCAAGAGAGTTTCGACTCTTCGGGTTCATTAATCCAACAAGGGATGGTAAAACTCGGCCATAAAGGATTCTGAATCCCTGTGTCCAGTTGACCATTGCCCACCAAGGTTAAATCTGTGGATACTATGTTGGGGTATAAACCAAAGCTTCGCGAACATATGAATACATCTTAAATCTATAAGAGAGTCCCAGAACATGAAATACTTTCCCCCCCAAAATAGGGTGTGATGGGCCCGACTTCCCATCCTCTCGACCAATGTGAGTTCTTAAGAGTCACTGGTCAGACCATCCGGCGAATGCCTGCCTTTGGAAAGAAGGTCCATCAATCATTGGATACGGAGCTGTTGGGAGTTTCTAGGCATTAAAAACCAAAACCAAACAAAAAATGGTGAACCCAACGTGAATCTTTAACCAACCATGTCAGATTCAACTTAATCCCACCCTGTGCCCCCTCATGCTCTAAAGAAGGTCCATGAAAGGTCATTAATTATGCATGGGATTATGCGATGCTGCTTTGATAGGTTTGCTGCTTGTATTTGCTAAATTGTTTTACAGATACCACTTTCAGAACTCCGTTCGATCCAATGGCATCGCAAAGGAACTCACAAGTGCGTGTTTCCAACAACGCAAGGACGAGACTTCCTCAACCATGGGGCACCCCGTCACCCACCCATTATCTTCAACGTTGGGTTTCAGACACGCTGATCTGAGAGTACCACGTGAATGGTACTCTCCCAACGGTGGAGGCGGGCATGCATGCCCTCTAATATGTCAAGATTCGCTGGTCGCCTACCCAGCAGCGACCGCAAAGAAGGATCCGGACAGCCCCTGTCAATGTCTCCAACCGTTTCGGGAGTCTAACCTCGAACAGGACAATGCATACATACCTTATCTTAGGGAGGTGGATGAGGTCGACGTTGAGGACTTCATCCCCACCGAACACGAGTTCCTCTCCAAGGCCCCTGCTGGCAGACATCATCACGGTCACCGCATGACCCATCATCCTCATGCCGAGTAGGATGCCTCCCCGAGGATTCAGGCCCAGGTTCCCTGAGCTCTGGCCCCTTGGACCGCCCGAAGAGGGCAGAAAACGTACAATCGGGGACCCGTCATCACCCTGGTCCATGAGGAGGAGCTCCGCTGCCCAGCCACAAGGACGTACCACGAATAGGGACCTACACCTGTTCGCTCCTCCCGAGCCCGCCATCCAGACATGGTGGCATCACACAAGCCGGCGTGCATCCCCATTGAGCTCCATCAAGCTCGTCGCTCAAGCAACACGACACTTACTCGGCAAGAACCTCTCCCTGCCCAGGGTCGTGAATCCCACCAACATGACGTGGTGGCAAGCCGACACCTGCAGGACCAGCTCCTGGTAGTTTCTCCTGATGCCCGCCATCTTGACATGGCGGAAATTGACAAATCTCACCACCATATATGGAGGTAAGTCATAGGCGGGCACGTCACCCCACCAACAAAGGCCACCAACATGATATAGTGGGAAAACAATATATGAAGGGCCAGCTCCGTAAGGGTGGAAGAAAAGTCTGCCACCGCGATGTGGCGGCAAACAGAGAGATAACCCGGCGTATCCTGGTACAGGGGCTGATTCGTTCACCTTCCCCGACACAGGAGAATTGTCAGTACCCACTGACCATTGGAGGACCGGAGCAGGATATTCCTACTCTAATACCGGAATGGGCCTTCATACCTGTTCTAGTAAAAGATGTCTCTCTACATATCCTGGAAATGATGGAGGAGAAGGTATCTATCCCAAATCATATCTTGCAGACTTTACAGCATGTAATTGCATCAGTAGAAATAGCAAGGACTCGGGCCCGTGAGCCTGTCTCCCCAATTGAGGCGAGTCATCTAAAAGATGAGATAGCTTCCTTGGAGCAGATCTGCATCCCTACTTCTGCCCATGAGGGTCGCCTGCTATATTCCGCGACGCAAGGGCAACCAGATCGAGCAGCTTCACTCGTTCCAACTGGGGGACACCCATCCATCACGGTGGATGCTCCAGAGCAGGAATATATCCCTGCTAAAAGCCAAGATGTTCGTCGGCATATCCCGATGGCATCACGGAACCCAATTATAGAGGGACCCAAAGGAGGTGAAGGTCGTTTCCAACAGCACACGGTCCCCGCTACCCACAAAAGAGCACACCGAACGCGCCGAAGGCAGCCAGAAAATAAAGAGCGGGTTCATGACTCCGCTCTGTTGGAATCTAGGGTCCCCAACGCCACTAAGCACATTTAAAATGTTTAGAACCCTTCCCACCCATTACCATATTATGAGAGTGGAAGTAGCAGTTGCGAAGGTCCTCCCCACAATGTCTCTACCAGTAGCTCTTAAGGTCCTCCCCAGAGCACCTGTGGGGGCTTCCCCTGCGAGCATATAATGACTGGTCACGAGAGCTCCTCTCTTGATGCGAGTCATGAAAACCCTCCACGTGACCAGAAGATCGAGCGGCAAGAAGTTACTCCACTTTCTGCGGTCCACCCTGAAGGTCCTCCCCGGGGTATACACTGCAATCACTCTCCATGCAGTGGGACCACAGATTGTGATGGTAGTCCTCACTATCATAGTCTCAACAATGGAGGCCCTCCCTGTAGTGACGTCTCATCATGACAAGAAGGCCCTCTACTTGTCATGGCCTACCCTGAAGGTCCCCCCTAAGTGTCACGCTGCAATGGAACTCCGCGTAGCCAGGCATCAAATCATGGTGGTAGTCCTCGCCACCCTGATAACAGAGGTCCTCCCCGTAGTGACGTCAAGCAACGAGAAGGCCCTCCCCTCATTGCGGTACATTCTAGAGGCCCTCCCTAGGATGTATCCCGCAGATATTCTCCCTACGGCAGCAGTAATAGTAGTCCTCGCCATTTCCACAGCTGTTATGGTATCCCTCGCCACCACAACCGCCATTGTGAAGGTCCTCCCCACAATGACATCAAGCAACAAGAAGGTCCTCCCCTTGTCGCGGCGCATCCTGAAGGTCCTACCTAGGATGAGCATCGAATGTCAAGCCATGATGGTCATCCTCACCATGATGGTAGTTGTTGCGAAGGTCCTCCCTGTAATGACGCTACATAGCCAGAAGGTCCTCCCCTTGCTGCGACACGCCATGGAGGTCCTCTCTAGCGTGTGCACTACAAAAGTCCTCTATGAAATGAAGCATCTATCCGTAATGGTAGTCCTCGCCATTACGACCACCATTGTGGAGGTCCTCCCCGCGATGACATATTATTTTTATAGAAAGGCCCTCCCCCTACCGAAGCATGCACTGAAAGTCCCTTGTATGTCGAGGTGCTCAGAAGGATGGGATCGAGCATGTCAGATTCCCAGCTTGTCGCTAGCAACGCCCTTCTTCGATCAGGAGTCATTCCATGGCCGCGTTAATCTACTGAACTACCTCGGAATCGCCCATAAGACAATTCAATACCTACCGATCCCACCTCCTCTGACTACATTGAGCGCCTTAGTTGGTCCGACCAGGTGGAGGAGTCACTAGTAGAGGAGTATGCCGATATGCTGCACCTAAGGAAATGACTGGATAGGGATGATATACCAGTTATGTTTTTTCCCACGACCACCTCTTAGTTCAACATACCCAGAGATTTTTCGGAAGAATGCATGCGTGGCATGCGCCATAATATTTGGACGACCCTCTCCCGGCTGAAATCGAGCTTCCTTCCCTATGACAGGTATGTAGACCATGTCAAGACGATAGGAGACCTCATGCGTCACATCGACCTGAAGGCCCTTTCCTCGACGCGACAACAACACCCTGAGAGGCTCAAAGGGAACATGGAGATAGCCTTCCTTCGTGCACTGCATGAGCTACGCCGCCTCATCGGTGATGCTCTAATGGGAGTCCATATAAGGGGATGAGGGGAACACTGAGCACTGCATTTCACTCCGCTCCCCACCCAAAAAAACCCGTTCAGAATGGTGTCTTGCAACGTTATCACGACAAGACGACAATCGTGTGGACCCCCTGTTCAGGAAAGGAAACACACCCAACAGAGTCAGGCCTTGAGTAAGTCCCAGAAGCGTCGGCCCAACGAGAACAAGAAATTCAAAAAATCCTGAATCAGGCCACCGAGAGCATACAGCAGGCCTCTCGCCTAAGAGAGGCTAATCAACGATCTTTGCCTGCCTCCCCAGAAGGGACTGATCCACAGGTGAATTCGGCACCAAATCTGGTTCAACCCTGGATGGGAGCACACGAGATCAGGCAGGTTGCGATAGCCACAACCACTGCCAAAATCTAGGGTCAACCCCAACCTGCAGGGCTGGGGGCATTTTTAACAACAAATACCCCCGTAAAACCAATAAAACTGGGAAGAGACTCAACGTCCAGTGAACGGATCCAACCCCATCCCTCAGGGATGGGGGCATTATTACCCCCTCAACCAAAAACTTTCCCACATGATTCACTATTCTCTCATCTAGGGAGGACAGTCAGAAGAGGAGGTTCTTGTCCTATCTGATCAATTGAATCATCATCCATTTCGAGAGGAAGGCACACCATAAGGTCACATCAAAGAACTCTCCGCATCACCCTTCGTCAGGAAGTGTGAATGAAATCCTAGGTCATGAAAGGGAAGGCCAGCCAAAGACGCGGGAGATCCTCTTCCTATTTGGAAAATGACATCCCCTCCACCCCGCAATATGCGTTCATCAATGCCATAAAGGCTAACCTCGTAGGTGACACCGAAGAAAATACAAATACGGACGGAACGGTAGACGATGGTTCAGGTCAAGCTATGACTCACAACAAACCCCAAGGTGTGCACACCCGCAACCAGAGGGACGCCTTAAATATAGCCTCCCCTTAAGCTAACCTCACTCCGCTTACCCTGTGAGCTTCCAACAAGGATAAGAAGAAAGGAACGGTTACCCTTAACCCATCCCCTTCTCTCGATAAAAATGAGCCACTCATGCTCGAAGAGAGGTTCACTCAACAGGAAGAAGAGATGAAATAATTGAGGCGGATTAATGTCGAGCTTCTCTAGAGGAACCGCCTTATTGAAATCATGTCCTAAGAAGAGCCACATCATGCACTTCCAGTAAGTGCACCTCAAAGGATAAGGTTTTCCCCAAAAAACGAAGCACGATCAGGGATCCTGCCCAATGAGGCACCTGGTTCGTCCGGCTACCTAAACATGGATGATGAATACAAGGATTTTCCCCCACTTAGGAGGAAACTGGAGCAAGTATGCCCGAACCCTCCAAGGGTACCTCGAACAGAAACTGCTCCCTTGGTGTCGGACAATCCAGATCCTTAGTCAATGCCTCGGGCTATGCCTGCCCAGGACCGGGCCCAGCAGGATGTAAACCGGGGACTCACCAACACCATCTAGGCACCAACAGCTCGATTGGAAGTGATAGAAGGTCAAAATGCTCCGGTACAACCGGAACGGAAACCCTACCCAGATTGGGTGACAAACACACAGCCTCCACCCAATTTTGGGATCCATGTATTCCCCATCTTCAATGAATCAGGTGATCCAGAGCAGAATTTGATGCACTATGCATCCTATTGCGACCCTATGATGGGAAATCTAGAACAAAAAGAAGCAGTGAAACTCGGATGCTTTGTATGGACCTTGCAAGAGTCCACTTTCGTCTGGTTCACGAGTCTACCAGCCCAGTCGATAATGATCTGGGAGGACCTCCGACAGCAGTTCCTGTTCCACTTCATCTCAACGCTGCCTAAAACAACGGTCAGCAATCTCATGAACTGGAAGAAGAGGAAGAATGAGAGGGCCTCATATTTCATCGCCAGATGGAAAGGTCTGACCTATTCTCTGAATAGACCAATGCCTCAAGATGAGATGCTAGCCATATGCATCGATAATCTTAGAGATGAGATGCGAACACTGCTCATACCAGTGTAGTCCACCACTGGCTTCCGCCATCTCTCGTCCATTGCCTAGATGATTGAGGACTCCCTACAACGGACTAATTTAGAGTCCCGAATAGACTTGCAGGCTCTTGTGAAAAGAGCCCCTAGAGATGAAGCATCCGCTATCACACTTAAGTCGGCCCCTGTGCCCACTCCGCCACTTAGGCCACCACCAAATCATCAAGGGCCTCCTGTATATCAGCGGCCACCCCCGCCTAAGTGGGACGATCAACGAGGACCAAAGCGGAACCAGTTTGAGGAAGGAAGACAAAAAGTATACTTGTTACAGGATGATCAAGTCTGCGACTACTTCATTGCGGCCATGAACTGCAACTTTCTCCGCCTCCCAGAGCCGAGGAGACCTGGAGAAGTCGGCCGTGATGACAGGCCAGATTACTGCCCCTACCATCGGATGTTGGGGCATAGTATCCGAGAATTCTTTGTCTTCAAAGACCTCCTGCAGAGGATGGTAGATTCTAGAAAAGTTGAGCTAGGACCACCCCCAACACATGTGGCATGTATCTCTACCACCAACTCCGACAAAGAGGAGGGATGGAAAAAAGTCACCAGTAAACAGGGGCAGAAATTTGACAACTGGATGACTTGGAAGACTATCAACCGAGCCCAGGGCATACTCCGAACTCAACTACAGCAGCCAGTGTTGCTACCAATAGCCCCTGAAGCCACATAGCCAAAAACATTGGCCTCACAATCCTCTACGAGCTGGTCATCTGGGCGGAGTCAAAGGAGGAAACAATCATAAGAGGAGTAGTCCGCGACGTGGCCAAATTTAGTTCCGACCCTGGCAGACTTTATGCCCTTGAATTTGGCACCACGGGCACCGACCCACCAAAGGTCACTATCAGAGAAAACTGACCAGGTTGACCTGTCAGAGGATGAAGAGCCAATTTTTAGTTCTATCAACGTCATCCATCTCATTGAGTCATTCCCTGATGAAGGGTATGATTACGAACCCGAGTTCCCTGCACGAGAAATCTGGAGGAGGAACCGCAGAGGTAGGGGATACCAGGGGAGGTGCAGCCACGACCGAAACCATCCCGATGGCTGGACCCCAGCCTACACCGTTAATATCACGGAAACCCATGGGAGAACCATTCAGCAGACTCAACAGGAGAGGGAATGCCCCTCTACCTCCACAAGCAGCCACTCTTGCCCTGTTGTTCTGTGATACCCACCAGAGGAGGATCAAGTTTCTTCTCACCTAGTGTGCACAAACAGACTAGCTGGGCCATGTCCTCAATACATAGGAATTCCATCAACGTCTTTCCCCACGGCCGACCCCTCCTCGTCAAATGCTCCAGCTCCCAAAGTACCCGCTAAGACTCTCCCGGCAACGGAGAAGCATCGACTGCTGGAGCAAAAATATGACATCCTTAAGCAGCTGGCGTCAGTACCAGCCAAGTTGTCAATCTTGGATGCCCTAGGTTTGTCGTCCGACCTTAGGGAGGCGATTATCAATGCTATGATCATCCCTTAGGAGTTTCAAGCCGAGGTAGCTACCGCCGAGATTTATTGGACGGAGACTGGCCCGGCTGAATGCAATGCGGTGATTTCCTTCGCTGATCAAGATGAAGACACCATCATGCATGGAAACATCAGAACGCTATATGTGTCCAGCACACTGAATGTTATTGAGATCCGGAAAGTCTTTATAGACAATGGCTCTAGAGTTATCATCCTTCCCCTACGGACACTCCGTAAGATGGGCAATAGTGAGGATGAACTAATTCCCTCAGCCAAAACATTGTTGGGTTAAGACAATAGTGAGCAGAAACCAATGGGAAAGATTAAGGTAAATACCCATTTTGGTGACCTGGTAGCCTACACGGAATTCCTGGTGGTCCAGCAGAGCACATCATTCAATGCCCTACTGGGAAGGCCATGGCTCCATAAGCACATGGACATTCCTTCATCCTACCACCAGTGTATCAAGTACTGCGTCAATGGACAAAGAGGGATGTTTCACACCGACAAGGCCCCTTTCGAGCTCTCCGAGTAACATTACATCGACACCGGGATCTATGAGAAAAATAAAAAGAAGCCTTTAGTCGACTGCGTCGACTGGATCCCCACTCCAAATGTCCTACAAATGGTTCCTGACGACCCCCTCAGGCAGCTTGACAGAGATTATGTCTATCCCATCAACCACGTGGATGGTAGGAGTTCAAGTCAGGACATGCACTCAGATTTCCTCACGACTTTAGCGATAATGACCGAGTGTGACAATGTGGGAACATCCGCTGACCCTCAATCGGGGGTCGAAAGATCGAGCAAGGATGCCGATGACACCTCGCCTCCAGACTTACAAGAACTCGTGACGAGAGCTCTCTCCTCATCAGACCAAGAAGATGAGGATTTTCAAGAAGAAGAGGGGGGATATGTTAGGGATGTACCTTCCGCATTTGAGGAATGTATCTCCACCACTGTGGACGAACATAGGGAAATAAACATGGGTACCGAGGAAGACCCGAGCCCCACTCTCATTAGCGCAACCATGTCCCCCAAGGAACACGAGGTATATACCTCCTTCCTAAGGCAACACCGAGATGTATTCTCCTGGAATTACACGGAAATGCCAGGACTCGATCTCGAGGTAGCGACGCATCACCTAGGTCTTCCAGAAGACCACCGGGGCTACAAACAGGCTGCTAGAAGGACACACCCCTCACATCCTTCCAAGATAGAGGCTGAAGTCGATAATCTCATTAAAGCATGATTCATTCGATAGGTCCAGTACCCCATTTGGTTGGCCAATATCGTCCCCGTCAAGAAAAATAATGGGCAAATCCATGTCTGCAGTGACTTCAGAGACTTTAATCAGCATTGTCTGAATGATGACTTCCTGTTTCCAATCACCGAGTTGTTAATTGATTCAACGAACGGGTATGAGGCTCTATACTTCATGGATGGCTATTCCAGATATAATCAAATCAGGATGGCCCGAGAAGATGATGAATCCACTACCTTCAGGGCCCCTCAAGGGCTATTCTGTTGTAGGGTCATGCCCGTTGGTCTCAAAAATGCTAGTGCCACGTATCAGCATGCCATTCATTGGATCATTAAGCCATTCCTAGGAAAATTCGTTGAATGTTACGTGGATGACCTAGTGGTCAAGTCTAGACAGCTCTCAGATCACCTATCATACCATGAGACCCTCTTCAACAAGCTCCAATAGCGTAGATTGAAGATGAACCCCTTGAAATGCGCCTTTGGGGTTACCTTAGGGATATTCCTTGGCTTCGTCGTACACCATCGTGGCATCGATGTTGACCCTGAGAAGATGAAGGCTATCCTGAGCCTGCCACCTCCCTGAAATCTCACTAAGCTAAGGGGATTCCAAGGACACCTACACTATATTAGGCAGTTCATATCCAAAAGGCATTCAAAAACATGAGAAAGTACCTCTTAATCCCACCGATGATCATAAACCTAGTTGAATGAAGACCTCTCTTTCTATATGTGACGGACCTAGAGTGATCACTAAGAGCCTTCCTCGCACAAAAGAATGAAGCAGGCAGTGAAAACAATCTCTATTACCTCATTCGAACCATGATTGATGCTGAGAATCGATACTAAAATATCAAGAAGAACTGTATGGCCTTGGTCTTCACGGTTCAAAAGCTGTGAAATTATTTGCAGCATTATGAAGTCCATTTGATCTTGTGGAGTAGCCCTCTCAAATACATCCTCAGTCGCCCCGATGCTAACCAGATGCTTATCCCAATGGGTGGTCATCCTGCAACAGTTCGACATCCGGTTCGTGCCTCAAAATTACATCAAGGTGCAGGCATTAGCAGACTTTCTGGAAGAGCACCCTTCAATAGGGACCACTGCACCAGACACCGAACTACCTGGTGAATATATCTTCTCGGTCCAAGAGGTGTTCAAATTTTGGGAAATGTACTTTGACGGCGCGTCCCGAAGCCCCACCGAGAAGGGGATGTAGGATCCCAGATTCAATAAAGTGGGTCTGGGGATAATAATCGTGGCCCCAAAAAAGGCAGTTTTTCCATATTCCTTCCTCCTGTCAGAGGGATGTACAAATAATGAAGCAGAATATTAATCTCTCATTGCAGGTCTGGAGCTTGTACTCCAAGCACAAGTACAACACCTTAAGGTAAAAGGTGACTCAGAGTTGGTCATTAAGTAAGTCAAGGGTGACTATGCTATTAAAAAGGAGGAGCTAATCCCCCTATTTGACCATTTTCGAGGGCTAATGGCTGAGTTATCCATAGAACCATCATTGGATTATATTCCCCTGTCATAGAACGCTCAGGCTGATGCATTATCCAACGCAGCCACAGCCCTAGCCGACCCAGAAACGGATGAAACGGTCATCAGTATTGCTCAGAGTCGAATGGTTTTGCCATTTTTTCAATCTAAGATGAATTAAATCCACAAAGTCAGTCCTGTCACCGAGCCATATGCTCTTGCCACTAGCTGGATGATCCCCATCGCGAACTACCTTCAATGGGGAGAGCTTCCATCAGACAAGGATGAACGAGAGCAAATACGGAGAAGGGCAATCAATTTTGTCATATATGGTGGTGCGATCCAGCAAGAGGTCCTCTAAAATTGAGCCCTCGATGGAGTGCTACTCAGATGCATTAACGGAGAAGAAACCGTTGTCTTCATGACTGAAGTACATAGAGGAGCGTGTGGAGCACATCAACCGGGGACCAAGATTTCCCATCAGGTTCGAAGGCTTGGGTACTACTAGCCCACAGTGGCACGAGACTGTGAGCGTTTTACCGCAAAATGCCACTCATTCCAGATTCATGCCAACTTCATACACCAGCCCCCAGAGTTACTTCATCAGGATAAGTACTCCTAGCCATTTTCCGTCTGGGGGATGGACGTCGTGGGACCATATCCTCCCGCCATGGCCAAACAGCTGAAGTATATCCTCATGGAAATAGACTTCTTTTCCAAATGGGTAGAAGCCATGCCCCTCAAAGAATTCGGGGTAAGAAATATTTTCAGCTTTATGAAGACCAATATCATCACCAGATTTGGTGTCCGTCATACTATACTAACTGACAATGACACCAATTTCTGCTCTGCTGAGTTGGAAAAGCTATACCACCAGTATGGTATCAAGGCTAACCACTCATCCCGCTACCATGTAGCGGCCAACAGATAGATATAAGATTTCAAAAAGACCCTTTCCAACATCCTTTAGAAAATGGTGGACAAATACAAGAAGTCATGTCCGGATAAACTCCTATATGAATTGTGGGCATATCGAACCAAAATCTGCACCGCTACTCGGTCTACCCAGTACTCATTGGTGTACGGCATAGAGGCGGTCCTACTCATTGAAATACAACTTCCCTCACTACGTGTTTCCATCTATGATCAATTATCTGATGATGAGAAGTCAGAAAAGTCGCTAGGTGAATTGGAACAGCTAGACGAGAAGTGGTTGCACACTCTGCACCACCTTGAAGTATACAAGAACCAGATCGCACGAGCCTTCAACAAAAAAAATCTGCCTCTAGTCTTTCTTGGAAGGATAATTAGTGCTGGTCCTCCGGACCCCAATGATGCCCGACAAGAAGCCTCCAAAGCTGGAGCCCAAGTGGGAGGGACCATATGTTGTACACAAGGTCTACACCAACAAAGCATATTCCCTAATCTCCATGGACGGGTAATTCACCATGGCTCCTACCAATGCGATATTTCTGAAGAATTATTTCGCATAGAGACCCAGAAGTATCTTCTTCATTACATGAATGAAGAAAAAACATGAGATGTATTCATCTTCCGAGCTACATGAAGTTAAACTGCCAAGCACCCAACGATCCAAACTCAATGACCTTAAACTAAGAGTATTTCATCCTCACCGCATGACATTAAACTACACGGATAGGGTGATTTAAAAATTCCCCCTTTCCTTGTGTACGGACCAAACCTGCATGGGGTGTATAATCTTTCAGAGAACTACATGAGGCTTGAATCCTTCCCTCACAGGATATGTAGTGACACCATAATTCCACACCCTAGCCCAGCCACCTCAAAAAGGAAAACAAAAATTCCCATTCCCCCGTGTATGGACCAGACTTGCACGGGGTGTATTCACATCCTCACCGCATGATGTTAAACTACATGGAGTCAGTCCTTACCGCACGAAGCTAAACTGCACGGATAACAAGAGTTAAGAATTCCCCTCCCTTCATGTATGTACCGGACCTACAAGGGGTGTATTCATTGTCCGAACTGCATCACATTAAACATCCAAGCACCCAATGGTCCAAACTCTATGACCATAAACTAGGAGTATCATGTCCTCACCGCATGACGTTAAACTACACAGAATCTAATAATACCCCTCGTCCTCACGCATGACGTTTAAACTACACGGATTTTAAAGAACTACATAAGACTTGATTCCTTCCCTCGTAGGATGCGTAGCGACTCTAAGATCCCTAGTCCTGGTCTAGCCCACTGAATAAACAAAAAAATCCCTTTCCCCCTTGTGAAAACCAGACCGGCACGGGGTGTACTTATCGTCCATACCGCACGACGTTAAACTGCACAGAAAATGATGTTACAAATGCCCCCTTCCCCTGTGTATGGACCAGACCTGCACTGGGTGTATATCTTCATCCTTAACGCATGACGATAAACTGCATGGACTTCGTTCTTACCGCATGATGATAAACTGCCCGGACTTCTTCCTTACCGCATGATGATAAACTTCATGAACTTCATCCTCACCGCATGACGCTAAACTGCACGGACATCATCACGAACCACTAAAGACACATGGGGATATGAGATGGAGATACTCCTTGCACATTTGGATTCATCCTCTCTATACATCAGACTCCACGACCCAGAAAATTATGGATCTTCATAACCACTCATGGCCATCGGATGTGGAAAGTCATCGACCCGTGGACACCTTTGCATGACTATGCATACCATGCCCTCAGCGGCTCTGCATAATTATAGCCCCTGGCTGATCTACCGAAGACAATATTTCCTCAGGCAGTACTCTTCCTAGCTCCGTACGCATACCGGCCTCAGAGCCCCCATATCATACCTCCTGATCCAAAAGTTTATGGTGAGGTGGTTTACAAGTTAATTCCCCTTTTCACATCCAAGTGTTGCCAGGGTAACCCTATCTGGCTAGCCTATGTGTCTGTCAGTGGTTCATATAGCGAGATGCATCAAAAAACAAAAATCCAGGACTAGGCTACTTTGAATCAACATATAATTGAAGTGAAGATGTTTCTTGTATACCCGGACACCATTATCCCCACTTTCTGAACTCTACATTGTGAGCAATCACAGATTTTCATAATCATTCATGGCCATCGGATGTGGAAGGTTATCGACCCGGGGACACCTTTGTATGACTATGGATACCATGACCTCAGCATCTCTGCATATTGATAGCCCCCGACCCGTCTATCAAAGGGAATATTTCCTTGGGTGGTACTCTTCCTAGATCCGTATGCCTACCAGGCTCAGAGCCCCCCACACCATTCCTCATGATCCAAGAACGCTCAATGTTGCAGTTTATGACCTTCATCCCCCACCTTGATCCAAGTATATCAGACCATCTTGACTCAGATGTCCTTTGAGTGACCGCAGCAATAGTCACCCAATGGTCCTAGCTCTATGATCGATAATCTAGGAGTACTTCGTCCTTACCGTATAACGTTAAACTGCATGGAATGAAGGCACACCCCCACACAAAAAAAAACAGAGAAAAGATCAGCGTAGGGGGGCTCTTTGAAACTTAACATGCTACCAAGGACAGATATCCCCGACATGTCCAGACATTCTCTTGACAAATAACAGACTTCGTGGCATGGATAATTACGGATCCTCATAACCATTGATGGCCATCGGAAGTGGAAAGTATTCAACCCATGGAAAGCTTTGTATGACTATGCATACCATTCCCTCAGTGGCTCTGCATAATGATAGCCCCTGGATCGTCCATCAAAGGAATGATTTCCAGAGGCAATGCTCTTCCTTGCTCCGTACGCTTACCGGTCTCAGAGCCCCCATATCCCCTCTCCCGATCCAAGAAGCCCCGAAACCATGATTTACACCAATAACCCCCCACCCCCACATCTGGGGCATGTTGAGGTATTCAATCCCAGTTATATTATGATGAAGAGTGTCCTTTCCACCTACGTCCTCACCGCATTATGTTAAACTGCCAGGGATATATTGGCCACTTGGCATGAAACTGCAATGGCCAAGCATTAACCATCTAGGGAAATGCCTCCAACCACAAGAATTTTCACTGGTTCAAAAAAATCACTCCGTCCTCACTGCAAGACGTTAAACTGCACAACACCTTTCAAAAAATGCCTCTCGTCCTTTCCGCATGACGCTAAACTGCACGGAATATTTCCCAACCACATGACGATAAACTACACGGTCGTGCTCATCATGGGTTCAATGAGAAACAGAGGCTTTTCTCCATCCTTCAGCGCACAGGTCAGACCTGCACGAACCACCACCTCACACCAGCGTGAGAAAGAATTACATCACCCGTTCTTAGGAAGATTAGTCTAGATATTTCCCCCATATTTAGGCACCCTCTCATCATAAGCCACACTCTGTACTCCGAAAAAAAGACGAACTCTCATAAGACACCCTTGGTGGTCCCTAATCTCAACTTCCCTAAAGTTGCTCGGCTATCAGAAGTGGATAGTCTTTGACTTAAGGACACCTTTGTACGACTATGCATACCATGCCCTCAGCAGATCTTCATATTGATCGCCTCTGGCCCATCTACCAAAGGCACAATTTCTATAGGCAATGCTTCTCTTCGTACGCCTCTTGGCCTCTGAGCCCCCATTTATATCCTGGGATTTAGAAACCCTCTGAACTAAATTTTACCAACCTCTTCCACAATCCTACCAGAATGCGGCAGAACGTCTTTGAAAAGATTATGGAGAACCAGGAGAAGTCATTCCATTTCAGATGATGTCCCAGCTGCATGACTTTAAACTCTGCCAAGCCCCAAATGTCCTTTACTTTAGATAAATGTGTAGGACGATAAGCTTTCTTCCACACTTCTGATTGATACAGATGTTATCAAAACCTTTCAGACATCACATACCCTTCCCGAGCCACCCCCAGTGGTTATCATTTTTTTCCAAACCACCCATCATGATTTCCATGAGCTGAACTTCCATGAAGTCCCCTGGCCATCAGAAATGGATAAGTATTTGACTTAAGGACACCTTTGCATGACTATTCATACCATACCCTCAGCGGCTCTGCATATTGATCACCTCTGGCCCATCTACCAAAGGTATGTTTTCCTTAGGCAACGCTCTTCCTACCTCTGTAAGCCGACACGACTCCTATATCTTAAGACATGCCCTGCATGCCGTTAAAATTTAAATATGTTTCCCCCCACGTGTGTCGGAAGAGTATTGAGACATCTTTTAATCAGTTGAACCCCATTAGGGCCCACGCCCCACCATATTTGGTCAAATATGTTTGACCTAAAACATCAGCAGTGATATTCTTGACGGTGGGACTTTAAACCTCTCACAAAAGAAAGAGGCACAAATCCTGTTAGGCCGAAAATCCGAAAAGGGAGACCTAATAAAAATTCGGGTTATACCCATTAGGTCCACACTAAATGGGCCCAGGAAAAATCAGGGAATTAAAAAAAATATACAAAAAAAAGATTGTAGGGTTTTCCTACAAAACCCTAGAAATAGTTAAACTATGCTCATTAGACCCCATGGTCTAGGCAAAAGTTAGAGCTTGTTTTCCTGAGTTATGATTAATTCTGATTCTGTGAATTATTATTTTCACAACAATTGTTCTAAGTAACAATAAAATTTCATAGAAACAAGTTATTGACAGAGACTGTGTTTCGTTCGAACAAAAAAAGGGAAGATGTTCACAAGCCAGGGTCTCTCCTTCACACAAAAAAGGGGGAAGATGGGTAAGTAAAAAGGGGGATACAAAAGTAGCTATGATAGTTATAAAGGAGCCCAACTCGCTCTCCCCACCAGATCAGTGACCGCATGGAGAAGGTCGTTGTAGGATTGTTCCAACACTGCCTTCTCCCTGGTTTCAACCTCATCCACCGGACAGATACACTCCTCTATGGTTTGGAGGTTGTTGATCCCTTTTCTGCTAGATTCAAGACGACAAGTCATAGTTGATAACTGATCCCTCAGCATTGCGGCCGGTTCTTCGCATTCATGCAACTCCGTGGATAGGATGGCCACCTGATCTCGATATATAACCTCCCGTGCAATCAGTTGATGGAGTTTTGTTGTGGTTTCCTCCAAGGTTCGGGCCCCACAATGAGTGGTATCAATGTGACCAAGCTTTTATTTATTAGTGAAAGCTTCTTCACGGGCCATGACAACTTGGAAAGAAAGAGAATGGAACTGCTGATAGTCAAAGAGACCTAACCCCAAACCCAGGAAGAGCTGACGAAGAGCTTCAGCTTTAGTTTCCATTTCGGCTAAAGGGGTTTCAGAGATGATTTCACAGATTCAGGGTCATGCCCACCTCTGCAGTGCCCGAAGGTCCGCCATGGTATGAGGATATTTGGTATCCTCGCTGGATGACATGAGAACAAAGCCTAGCATGGAAGCCAAAGCGGACGTGTCCTCACTAGAAGTTGACTCCGAAGCTGGAAAGTGTGGAGCCTCTAACCTAGGTTCAGGCTTGGGGACCAAGTTTCTAAGCCATGTATCGACTGGCGAAACCTCCGGGATGGTCTCACTGGGACCCAAAACCACATGGATGTCCTCATCCACGCATCAAAAGGATGAATTTGTCTGAACTGCGGCCACCACAGGGTTGGGAGAGGAAAGTTCTTTGAGTCGCTTTGATCGACAAGCCATTAGTCATTCCTCCCTTTAAACTGATGAGGAAGGTGTGGTGGATGCAGCAGCCACCATACCTTTTGATTTGGGAACCTTCCAGACAGCGATCCCTAGGATCCCATCAGGATAGTATTTTACCCATGTTTTTGCATACTCCATAGAATGGCCGGCAGCTGCCCCCGTATCAGGCAGGGGAATGCTTGAATCAGATCCCTCCCGCATCAGCATCAACCACCACTGACGAAGTATGGCCGGGTGCAGTCCTTGAGCCCGAGAATGGGGAAGGGAAACTTGGACTTGCATGCTCCCGAACTGGCGAGAAAAGTGATACGGGACATATGGCTCGCACAGAGAAACCCCATCGATTCAGGCAGACAGAAACCCATCCTGCATGGAGATCATGTAAGAGTGCTCCTCCAGGCTCCCCCGATGGTTGTCAACTAAGACGCCAGAAGGGGTGGGGTAGGGAGTGAAGCTGAATTGGGAAAAGTTGCTCAGAAGCTCAAGGAATTCACTAGAATTGAGGGACTTCAAGTGAACTCCAGCTATATCCAGTAGGGTAGGCCGAATGGTTGGAAGCAGGATGGCCGTGTTGTGACGATACTCATAACAACGACAATGATCCGCCACCTAGCCGTACAAAAGTTGAAATGGCCCGCTCAGATGGTAGGGTGACCCGCCCACCTTCATGTGGCTTAGTATCTCATAGATACGGACCAAAGTGGTCATGACTAAATTCACCAGGCGGCCCTCTGCTAACTCAGCCGCCATCATCAAAGTGTAGGCCCGGACACCTGGGTTAACATCCTAGGAAGGAAATAGCCAGCCGCTCAAAAACATAGCAAATAGACCGGCCAACCGTAGCGTAGGCGACACACAAGGGCGCACCTCGTAACCCCATGAAAGGTAGTCGCCCACCTCCAGAACCACCCAGTAGCAACCTGGGGGGGTTCGTGACTGCTGAGAAGGGTGTGTCCTAGGGTGCTTGATCTTCAGCACAGGACCAGTAGTGTTCAGAAATAACCCTATCCAGGTACCATAGGGAATGAGAGAGCGGGCACGCAATTCCTTCCCCAATGACTGCTCTGCCATAACCAACAACTCCTTCGCCTATAAAGGAACCTGTTTGACGTCGTCCCATGCATCAGGAGTGGGCAAAAATTTGTCATACATCTCGCCAGTAATCGGCAGCCTTCTATCTGGTAGATGTCCCACAGACTAATGCCGACATCACCATGGCCAAGGGTGAAAGTATTAGTACTTGAACACCAGCGGCTGAACAGGTCAGGCAGGATCAGAGATGGTGGGTAAACAGCAAATTGGGAATCCCACACTGCGGAGTATATATTGACCACTTCCAGTGACTTGGGAGACTCCCAACAATGATGATGGACCCAGAAATCCCATGCCCAATCATTTGAGAAGAGCCCACTAGACCGAAGATCCCACCTGGGAACCCACCCCGCATCAAGATCCCTTCGAGAAAGGTTGATAATAGAAGGGTAGCCCTTAAGGACAGCTTTCTGAGAAAAATATTGAGTGCACTGATCACTTTGGATGCAGATAGAGCCCCTCAGAATAAATGTGTTTTTCAGTCCAAAATTAGAGATTATCTCCCCAGATTGGGTAACGTTTTCCTGAATTCATTTTGACAGTGATTCCAGGAATGGAGAAGGAAGACCTGAGAATGTAGGGGGGGATAGAGATGTCATCTTGAAGACTGAAGCCGTAGACGGGAGCCGATTTGATAATGGATAACTCAGAAACTCTGGAGAGAGCAGGTTCTTCAATACACCGTCATCAGGAATGATGGGCCGACTAGGGTCTTCTTTGATGCCCTCTGCTCTGTGAATCAAAGCTGAACATCTCTATGATCTAGTTGAGAGGGGCTTTGTAGTAGGCCTCGGCATAGAATGAAGGGGAACCATATTTTCTCCCTGTATATTGGGAGCCAACAATAGGTTAGCACGAAATGAAAATCTAGAAACAAATAACCATATATAGGGTTAAGGTGCCTTCATAATCAAAATCCGCAAGGAGGACTTGGAGGATGGTTCGTGATGACATCATCCTGTGAACCATCCCTTTGAGAAATCCGTACATGAAGCCCTGGCTGGCGAAGCATTGGCCATGAAACGGTGAACCAAGTTGCTCTGCGGAATTTCAATCCCGAGTTTAAGTTATTAAGTTCGGAAGACTCAGATACTTTTAAAAGTTGACGAGATTTTTAGTCCACGGAGCATCGAAACTGCGAAGCAAGTTCCTTCGCAGCTCGTCATCACTTACTTTTTAATTAATTAAGAGTAATTTTTTGCGGTTGGGAAGATGGTTCGCGGGTGAAGGCGACCGCGAAGAAGGAATGGTTCGTGGAGGTCACTGCCGATTCGCGGACGAGGCACTTCGTGGAGGAGCGAACACGCATAGTCGAAGGAGCTCTGGTCTCATGAAGAATTCTGTAAAGGACAAGTGAAGTGATCTTTGTATTTATAGGCATGGTCCCCTACTGTGTCCCCCTGTCTACCGCAGACCATCTATGTTTTAGGACTGATTTGCATCGGAATAGCATACTCTTCATTCTGATCGGACCCCATTCCGATGGGGGGCGTTTGTAGGGTCCTGAAAAATCCGGAAAGGATATTCTACACAAATCCCCTAAATAATTGGGGAAAATAATCAAAGAAGGTACACAAATAGGACCGGTCCGTGAACCGGTCCCATGGAAGCGCAATGTGGCTAGGCCCCGTGAGGCACCCCCTCCATGAACTATGATGGTTTGAGAAATGGAGGCGGAGAGCCTCAACGACCGCAAGGCAAGATGTGCGCTAGTCTGGTTCACCATCAAAAACCGCCCGAACCGCGGACTGCGTCGATCGGATCAAGCTGCACCCGCTGTCGTTCATGGAATAGAGGCGGAACCCTCTGCAGCTGTGGAGCACTCCCTGAGTTTTCCTCGCAGAGGGGGGGAAGCGTTCAAAACCCACCGCGAATCGTAGATTGACCAAGTCAGCTGTAAACCAGGTATTTGGTTATGCGCCTCCACAAAAGGTGTCGCGTGTCCACAGATACATCCCTTTCCCCACTATATAAAATGATACCAAGGGGGAAATAAAGAGGGATCAGTGAACTGGAATCAGATTCGAAGGGATTGGAGATTCTGAAGGAGATCGGTTGAATGAAGGATTCGAATTTCGCAAACAGCGAAATTCCCACCCGTGAACCGAAGCAGTTATATAAATTCACAAGGAATTGGAAAACACATAATAATTTGGTGAGTCGCGAACCTAAAATAACAAAAAAGGAGAACCGCGAACCATACCCCCTCCGTAGATGACTTCCCCACAGACCAGGGAGTTTATGCCTCTTTTCCCATCCGTCGCACCACGTAGCACTCTCCTATGCGGGCGAAGCCCCGACCAATGAGCCTCTGACCGGCACCGCCCTTGGCCGCCACAGCCTTCCTAGAACCCTCTGCGAACCACCCTGGTTCATGGATTGAACCCGAAGCCGCGAAACACCCTGGTCTGTAGGATGCCAATCAGTCCGCGGACCACCCTGGTTCGCAGTCGGCTTCTCCAACCGCGTGACACTTCCCCACGTGAAGGGCGCCACCACCCATACCTCTCGATGGCTCTCCAAATACTTCGTTGTTCTCATTTTCCGAGCTAGATAAAATCCTTACGATCTAGCGAAGTCCTCTGCGACTCCCTCATTGGCCTATTCATCAGCCCCAGGCCAAGGCCTCCACCAGAGCCACCGGATCTGCGTGGTGTAACTTGCAGGCACATCAGCGCGCCATTTTGAGTTCACATGCCCACGGTAAACAGGGGCAAAGGGGTTTCCCCGAACCTTGAGTAGATTCTCGAAGCATTCATGGGTTCACATTTCCACAGTAATGTAGAGTCTAAGCTCATGAATCCTCATTCTTCCCCTCCACTTATTGAGGGTTCCTCGGAGATGGTAAAATAGCCATCAGAAGGAAGCCCTCATGCATTGTAAGAGAGGATATGGGCACAAGAGCACCCCCTTTCCCCCTCCTGTTGGGCTTTGTCGCCCCGAGCATCCATCTAGGAGTAAGCCCCGACCTCATCGGTCACCCTCATGCATAATCCCCAACCCACTTCTCACGGACGTACCTCTCACGACGTGATCCTCTGGTCCCTGCTGCCTCTTGTTTCTCACACCGAGCATGACTCACATGGGCTTAGAGTAAGCATTGACCATGACATCCTCTTATGGGCCTCCTCTGAGTGTAACTCCCAATCCACACTAGGGGCCTCCTCAGAGTGTATGCCCCAATCCACACTATGTGCCTCCTCAGAGTGTAAGCCCCAATCCAT
The DNA here is from genome assembly GCA_963277665.1 of Viscum album. Taxonomy (NCBI): domain Eukaryota; kingdom Viridiplantae; phylum Streptophyta; class Magnoliopsida; order Santalales; family Viscaceae; genus Viscum; species Viscum album. Next base: position 2,106,482,861 of record OY728137.1, on the reverse strand, counting down.
TATTCCGGGCTACCTCAGAGCGTATGTCGTAATCCAATGAGATCTACGTGGACTTTGATCCCTACCCCCTAGGTAGGGTATGTAGGAAGCCTCCAAGAGGTTCAAACCCGACCACCAACGGACCTCCGGGTCCACCTTCACGTCGGTTCTCTGACGCTTTCCATTCGAACTACGTGGACTTTGATCCATGTCCCCAAGGCAGGGTATGTAGGAAGCCTTCCTGAGGTTCAAGCCTGACAACCGGTTGATCCGACTACCCTCACATCGGTTCACCACAACACTCCTAGTTCCACCTCAAGAGAGTTCCGACTCTTCGGGGTCATTAATCCAACAAGGGAGGGTAAACCTCGGGCATAAATGATTCCAAACCCTTGCGTCCGGTTGACCATTGACCACCAAGGTTAAATCTGTGGAAACTATGTTTGGGTATAAACCAAAGATTCTTGAACATATGAATACGTCTTAAATCTATAAGAGAGTCCCGGAACAGGAAATAATTTCCCACCAAAAAGGGTGTGATGAGCCCAACTTCCCATCCTATCGACCAATGTGAGTTCTTAAGAGTCGCTGGTCAGACCATCCGGCGAATGTCTGCCTTTGGAAAGAAGGTTCATCAATCATTGGATACGGAGCCGTTGGGCATTTCGAGGCCTTAAAAACCAAAACGAAACAGGGTACTCGGTGACTTTTTTGACAATATTATTGAAGGAATGTTTTTTAACCTATAAAATAAAAATAGAATTTACCAATATCATGAACAATAATTCTTTTGAATATTTATTTATAATATCACATAGTTATTTTAAAATACTTTTTTCCCATAATATTTTATAAATTTTTATGTTTTGAATAAGTTATTTCAAAATGGAATATTTATTTTCCTCAAGAATATTTTACTGATATTATGATTCATAAAGAAAAAAAATAAGTGTTGAAAATTATTTACTAGGAATATTTTTCCAGGATACCATAATTATTCTTTTTATAAATGGATTATGTTTATAATAGCATGATTCTTATGAAACCCATTGCTTTTACACTAGTTATTCTATGATGAAATGTTTATGGATCCAATTTCATTTCATGGGTTCTAATATTATGGATTGTTTATGATCTTATGTAATACATATGTATGATTTTAATTATGTTATAGGTGGTACATATATATATTTCCAATGAATTGGGTAAATATTTACATCTCATGAGATAAACTGGACTGAAGTGGGGAGTGGACAATGTTCAGTAACTAAATGTTTCCACAATGATAGTCTTGGTAATGATTCTTAACTACTATGATGGGTTGGGGAGTGAATCAATTCCTCTCTGATAGTATTGGAAGATATTATTGAATACCAAGGAAATGTTTTTATGCTTACTTTTATGTCTTAATTCTATATCATATGCCTATATTATTCTCTCATGGATCATGTTATTTGATTCCTTCAATATTATTGTCTTATAAAATTCCATGATTTATTCATTAACTCAATATTATGATATATGATATGTATGGTGTGGTTTTAAAATTTTAATCTCATATTATCATACATTATTTCTAATATTATGCTTATAAAATAATTGATATATCCCTTTTTTACCCTCAGTGAGCATCTGAGCACACCTTATATTATGTTTCCTTTCCCGAGATATGAATTTAGGTTTTACATATGATATTTATAATAAGGGTGATAGTTATGAATCTTTTTGTATGATATTATATATATAACTTTTAGGAACCCATTTTTTACATTTCCACGTTTCTATATACACTAGACCTATAAAATTATGGTGTGGATTTTCATATTATCGAAAGAATATTATCATACTTAGATTTAATATCTATGTATAAAAAGTTTGGGTCATTATATATGGTATCAGAGTAAAATTTATTAATCCTTTTGAAACTAGGTTGACACAACATTAGTGACAATCATGGGGTATTTCTTTGTATATGATAAAATCCTAATGTTTTGGTAATGATCATGAATGAATTCGGTTAAACAAAAGATTTCATAGAATAAGGTGTCGTGATTGAAACATAATATGAATGATTTTTATGGTTATTTGGTTTTATACTATGATTATTATTTATCACTCTATGATTTTGGTTTTAGCCAATAGATGTAACCCAAATTAATCATGTTAATAATAAATGCAATTGACAATGAAATTATTTTCCTCCGATGAAATGGAACATTATGGGTGTTACAGTAAAAAATATTATTTATATGCTCGTAAAAATTTGTCAATAAATGAATCATGTTGAGCTTCCAAATGGTAAAAGGATTCAACAACGATCTATGGATTCCTTCACGAGGAAAACCCCATATTTTTTAGTGGGTCTGCCTATTAAATTGATCTTAAGAAATGGATATGTTCCACTGAAAAATTATATTCTATTCTCATGTGTTCAGAATATAAGAAAGCTATTTTGGTTATTTATATTTATTAAGGTAACAAATATCAATAGTGTAATAGTTTCATGAATAAGAAGAAATAAGAAGAAATTTACATTATGGAGTGATATGATTTTAAGATATTATTTCTCCAAAAGTATTTTCCTTGTATTATTCACATGAAATGGAGAAGGAATTTCATTAGTTGTAATAGAATGATGATGAATTTTTTGTTACCTATATGGAAAAATATTATAGGACATGAGTGGTATGCTTCTTGTATTATCATCCAATATGATAGTATGTTTGTCCAATTATTTAGTGTCTTAAAACCAAGCCTTTAAAGGGAGTTTGTCATAAGGTAATTTAGTGGATATGAATAAATCATTCGATGTGATATCAACAAGGAGATTGATATTGTACATATACATCAATATCACGTTCTTAAAATGAAATGAAAAAATAAATTCAATGGAAATATTAAAAGGCATGGATAAAGGAAGATGATTTTTATTCTATGTTCAAAATGTGAAAGAAAACATGGGGGAAATATTCATAAGGGGGCTGGTAAAATTATCATGTGTGGAAAAGAAGGTTATTAGGTAATCGAATACCAAAGTGATGAGAATAATGTAGCTAATTATGTGACTAGGTGAAAGAGAAATAGAATGCACCACTCATACTCTAGTGTTTTAAATTCAAGGAGTATGGGAATTATTACAACTAGTTTTAATATATTAATGTTAATGACAATGATAAAGAAATAACAACCTCTTAATCCATGATAAAAAATGGAAATATTATATTATCACTGTTTTTGATGAGGGTTACACTAACAATGTGTAGAAATGTACACTTAACACAAACTGTGTAACTGATAATGTATTATTTAATTTTATATCTGTCAAATATTTTACATTTAATTACTTTTCTATTGGTATCATTGTACCACCTCAAAAATTAGATATTGATTTATAAATTAAAAACCCTAATGGTAAGATGATTGTATCCTATGTTTATGATTCTTATTTTGTTGAAGTTTATAGGAATGTGTTTCCTGCAAATCATTTCATTCTTCATCTAGTTGAATTTGATGTTATTTTGAGTATGGGATGACTTTCTTTACATAAATCCCATGTCAATTGCTAAGGAAGGGAAGTTACATTTGATATTACAAACCAACCTATAATCATATATCAACATGATGACTAAAATGAACCTATGATAGAAATTGAATACATTGTATGGGTAATGATTCATATTCCAAGGGGGGTTTTAGGTTATATATTTTTGGATAAACTCAACATTGAAGATATACCTATTATAGAAGAGTTTATTTATGCCTTCCCAAAATAATTTCCATGTATTCTACAGAATCATGAAGTTCATTTTTCAATATAACTCATACATGGTGCTACACCTATTTCCAAGACTCAATATAGAATGAAACAAATTGAGTTTCAAGAATTGGAGAAGACAATATAAGATAATCTTGACACATGAATGATTCAACCAAGTGAGTCACCTTTTTTTCACCTATTTTTTAAGAAGAAATATGGATCAATGAAACTCTAAATTTATTATCAAGAACCTAAAACACCACTATCAAGAATAAGTATCATCTACCCTTATTGATGACCTATTTGATCACCTATGTAGATATGAATAAATTTACAAGATTTATATACATTTTAGATTTCAATAATTGAATGTAAAGATTGATTATATACCCATGATAACATTTCATACAAGGTTTGAAAACTATGAATTTATATTGATTCCATTTTTTTCTTAAAAATACCTCAAATATATTCATGGATTTAATAAATAATGTCCATAAAGAATACCTTGATCAGTTTTTGGTAGTCTTTAAAGATGAAATTGTTATATATTTAAAGAGAAGGTAATAACATGAAGATAACATAAAGATTTTTCAAAAGACCCTAAGTAAGGCTAATCTTAATGAAAAATTTACCAAGTGTGAATTTTGGATTCGGAAAGATTCATTCTTAGGTCATATAATATCATGTGAGGGTATACCTATAGAACCTTCAAAAATATAATTTATTGAAGATTGGACAAAAAACCATTATGAATGAGATCCGTTGTCTTTTAGTTTAAATAGATATTATTGGTTCTTTGTGGATAATTTTTTATATCTATTGAATCCACTTACCATGTTTACATGGAAGGTAATCATGTTAATTTATATGAATGAATGTGATGAATGTTTTAAGGAACTGATGGGAAATATATTCAATGGACCTATGATTGCACTACCCTGAAGTAGATAAGGGTTTGTGATATATAGCAATAAATCAAATAAGTGACTGGGATGAATCTTCATGAAGAAAAATATGGTTACGTTATATTTTTCATGATAATTGATTTTTTATAAGAAAATTTACCCAACTCATGATTAGGAGATGGGTGTAGTAATTTTTTTCATTTAAGATATTGTGGAATTATCATTATAGATAATGTTGTGACATCAATATTGATAAAAAAATTAGTGTATATTTTGAGTAAAAAAGTGAAAAATATGCACACAAAAAGATGATTAGAGTTAATTAAATACTATGACTGCTCATTATGCTATCACCCCCGTAAATCGAACAAGGTAAAAGACGCACTAAGTCGAAACGAGCTTGCAAGGTTATGTATTACGAGGTTAAAAAAGATCTAAAATTTTTGTACATATAAATGATTGATATGTAAATATGGATGGAAGGCAATAAATCATGTCTTTCTCAATTTAGTTTTCAACCATTTATCCAAGTTAATATTAAAGAGGCACACAAGAAAAATATACAGCTAAAAAAGAAGGTGAGAAATGTTCATGAGTTCAAAATTGATTCTCATGGAATAATAGGATACATGAACCATTTGTTCATCGTGTTGGTACTATATTTGAAAAAGATATTGGATGAATCACATTGTTTTTTATTCTCTATTCATATTGTATGTATGGATATGTATAGTGATTTGAAAGAGTATTTCTAGTGGGATGACATGAAGGAATATATTATTGAGTATGTTTGTTTTTTCTTGTTATGTAAACAAGTTATGATTGAGAGAAATATTTACTAAGTGATTTGACAACCATTACCCACAACATAATATAAATGTAAAAACATCACCATGGATTTTTTCAACAGGATCCCCAAAATAGCTAAAGGGAATAATGTTATACAGGTTGAAGGAAAATTCATTATAAATTCGATACAAGTTATTCCCATTAGATAATATTTATCTAATGATCAAATTAATTGATTATACATTTATGAAGTGGTAATATTTCATTGTGTACCAATATCAATTTTATTTTATTTTAATTGAAGGATTACCTAGATTTTTTGAAAAGTTCTTATTTGGTTCTAGATATGGAGTTATCTTTTATCACATATTATCATCCTAATAAAGATGGTCAGTCTGAGAAGACTATTAAAACACTATAATACATGTCTATAGATTTATCTATAGACTTAAAAGGTGGCTGGGATCAACATATTACTTTGTTGGACTTTTGTGACAGCAATAGCTTTCACTCTAGTATTCAAATATCTTTGTATGATTCCCTCTATAATAGGAAGTGTATAAATCCAACATGATAGAATAAATATGGAGAGATAAATATATTGGTACTGGATATAGATGTGTAAATTGAAGAGAAGTTTAGATATATTCAACAACACATATGAGAATATTTGAGTAGAAAAAAATTTATGTTGAAAATCATAAGAAAGATCTAGAGTTATAATTTAGAGATGTAACAACCCAAACTTTTATTAATGAAAATTCATATTAATCTAATTAAATTTATTATTATGTAAAATGGTTGTAGAAAACATATTCACTTCCTTGGTTTTATGTTTTCGGATTTAAAAATAACATTGAGAATTATTACCATTGCTAATATAGTCGTTGAACAGTGATCACATGTTTAGAATAAATAAAGGGCTTTATCAAATCCAATTTACTCTGATAAAGGAAGTGATGGACTTATATAGTAGAATTGCTCTGTACGAAGCCCATTTTTTGGAGCTCAAAAAGGAGGTGGAATCCATGGGCTTCACTCCTGACCAAGATGAAGCTGATATTTAACACGTTAATCTTGAACGGAACCTTATACAGGAGAGATAGAAGTTAATAGAGATTACCACCCGAGTAATGTTATCTGAGCCACCCCAAGAGTCTTTCACCATCACACACCTTACCCTTAGGTCATATATTGCTATTATTAGGGGTTCTTTAACAAGACCCTAGAACTATGATATTGTGAATTATTATTTCTGTATCGAATAAAGAATGTACATTCTTTTTATTATTGTTACTTTGAGCATAAAAAGGAATTTAGTTAATATATAAATTCAATTAAAAAATATATCCTGATGATTTAATGGATTTTTTAATTATATAATATATTAATTAAATAGTATTAATAAATTAGTTTTTACAAAATATAAATGATCTTATAATTTTATGAATACAATTGTAATTTTTATTAAGGTCTGAAAGTAGTTTTTGTCAAACCCGATGAATTTTTTATAAATGTGTGTTTTTATTTTAAAAGTAAAAAATTCAAATATTTTGAAAATTTATAGATAAAATTAATATTATTTTTGGATTCAGGATGTCCAAATTATCTAATGTTGATTTTTTCATAATTTTCTGAGACATTAAAATTTTTGGGAAAAAATTAAATTACCTTTTAAATATATAATGTGTTGTATGACATCATAATAGCCCACTAACGATGTCATAAAATACTATAAAAAGGTTTTTTGTCCAACATTTATTTTATCTTTAAAATAATGAGATATTATATTTTTTTGATTAATTTTATGGGGCCTTAGTGGACCTTCCAAGACTTGAAAAACATTTAAACTTCTAAAATAATTTCTTTGAGAGTGTGAATCACCTCCACATAAGAATGATGAGTATTTTAAAATTTATTCCACTAGACTTATAAAATAATGTTTTCCACTCCTTTTTGGGAAATACCATGGGAAAAAACCACGGTTTTTTTTGGTTTTTATTAGTTTAATGTGTGGTGTCTAAAACCTAAATAATAGAGAATTCACTCTCTTTTCCTATATAAACCCACTCAATATCCCATTAATATATACTAAAACCATTAGAGATCAAAAAACCTATTCCATACTCTCTATATAATCCTCCCAAATCACCCCAATCTCCCAATAAGCCACTCTCAAGTCTCTCCCAAGCCTTTGGGATCACACTTCTATGTAAGGGATTTCTTCCTCTCTCATTTTTTCCCATTTTTCTTTATGTTTATGTACCCTTGTATTTTTAATTAAAAATTGTTGGGTAAAATTTATCACCCTTATATACTTCCATAATTATTTTATAATGATGGTATACCCCCTTTTCTCTCATTAATTCCTCTCATGTACACCTATTACCATACTGAAATTCTGTAAGGGATTTCTCTCTCCTCATTTACATTCAAGAAATTTTTTTATATTATGAATCTAAGTTAAATTATATATGTTGGGGAATGTATCTATATGATCCCATTAATGTCCATTTCATGTAAACATAATGAGATACCCTTTATTTCTTATCAACCATTTTTTTGAATTCGTATGTCACGTCGTTATGATTTCGAAATTGCACCACGATTTTTCAAGACAAAGTCATTGTGTAGTGAATACCATGTCCATTTATTTATCAAAGGTATTCACCATTATGAAAATTGAATTATTAATTATAGAATTTCAATTATGAATTCCACATTACTTTATCCTTAAATAAATTATTATGTTTAATGAATCCATGTTTTATGATCTATGTGGCACACTTATGTGTGAAATGAAATGATGTACAAGGGTACACCCTAATAGCACTCCGATGCATTGAGTAAAGATTAGTATCATGATACATAAAGTGAAATTAGGTTTTAATCTTGATAATTAAAGTTAAATGAGGGTTTACTCATGATCCATGTGTAGTGAGCCTTTGATCATGCTAATATCATGTTAAATGTTGTTTCCACATTTACATGTTAAGATAATCATGCTATATCATGCCTTTATATTCATGTTTCTATTGTGATCCATTGATAATATTATTTCCTATCATGTACTATATTCTTCATGTTATGCCTGTTTTAATCACTTACCGGGTTTTATATCTCACCCTTTTATTATGAATTTCATAAGGTTATCCTTTGTAATTCTTTGTACAAAATAATGATGTGGTTATGTAAAATAGGTTTATAATTAAAATGTTGTGTTTTACATTCTAAGTTGTTATGTATTGTTCATAATATTCCAAAGAAACTAGACCTCCATATCCTCAAATTTCTCTTAAGTGTACGTTTATGTAACAAATCATGTTTATGTGTGTAATAAAGAGCATGGTTTTAATAGTTGGTATTTGAAGAGAGGTTTGGTTATTATTGGGATTAGGATTAGAAAATCCTAGTGAAAGACATAAAGATAAGACTAAGTATGATAGAAAAAAATCCAAAATTTTGGTAAATATAGATTAATTTGTTTATAATGAAAATAAATCCCAATCTAGATATGAATAGGTATAGGCAGCTTTGGAATAGGTATATCTAGGGGTAAAACCAAAAAACACCTCTTTGATCTACACTCGAACGAGAACCGGTGAACAAAAATGGGCCTTGCTCCACTAATGGTTACGACACTCCCGTGGGACATTCTTTGGAAAATTATTGAGCTTAGTATGATCCATTTTTAGGGGAATAAAAAATTCCCCTAAGAATAAATGTTGAGAAATAGATCATGGATAACATATATTGAAGCCTATAAATTAAAAAGTTAAGGAAATAAAAGTTATTTATAAGTTATACATTTTTTTCTTTGGATTCCCATATATGTGTTACCCCTAAATTTCTTATTATTCTATCCAATGGATGGTAATAGGAGGACATTGGCTAACAACCAATGTGAAGATCAATGTTATGACTATTCTAATGAAATTCCCAATCTGATGGGAGAAGGAATCACAAACTTTTTCATGATACTCTCAATGTTTACTCAATTTTAGAATAGAATCATGAGACGAGAGGAACGTCCACCCCCCCATAAATAAAGAACAAGTCACAATCCAAATCATTATGAGACAAAATCCTCCATCTTTTGATGGACCATATGCTCTATCAATTTTCGAACAATGGATGAACTCCATTCAAAATATATTCTCCATCTTTAAATGCAAAAAAAAAAGAGACAGTTCATCTGGATGATTATCATATGAAGGGAGAATCTAATCAGTGGTGGAAATTGATCGAAAATATAATGCATGAGGAATAGATCGAGGAATTGGAATGGATGGATTTTTGGAAAAGGTGTTTCGATAAATATTTTATACACACCCTCTGACTTAAGATGGAAATGAACTTCCTTTTCCTCAAGAAAAAATATGATTAATTCATCGAAGCGTACGAGGAAAAATTCACAAGGCTTGAATGATATGCCTCTAGTGTTGTCATTAACCCTGAATTCAGGGTTGACCAATTCATTGGTGGGCTAAAACCTAGCATACCGAAAGACCTGGTGATATGTGACTTCGCTAGCTATAAGGAAATTGTCTGGTGGGGCCTCAAAGATGAATTGGAGATCATAGAATCTCATGGGTATCATGTGGATCAGATGAGAAAAGAGGAATTTAATTATGGAATCCCAATTGATAAATCCAATAGTGCTAAGAAATTATAGCACCCCACTTTCAAATGGTGTAGAAACATTCACCCCAAAAATTTACTAAAGGGGATGAGGAAATGATTTAGGTGTGGAAGAGAAGGGCCCCTATCCATTAACTGTCTGCAAGAAAAAATCACTACATCCATAGAGAAGAGAAATGATCTATTCAACCCTAAATTCACTTTTAATTTCTTCAACCACAAATAACCAGGGCGCTTTGCAAACTAGTTCTATAAGGCAAGGGTTTTAGGAGCCAGCCAACAGCACCCAAAGCATAAAGGGTGAGCCTTTTCCATCACTACCTCCAATGTGAACCCCGAAAATGAAGTGGTTATAGTTATTATAGTCTTTCATTCAATAATAGAGAACATATTTTTTGATTATGGTTCTACACATTCTTTTACATCCCAAATATTTAGTAGAACAATCCCAACATCACCATAATTCAGGGAAGAAGAGATGTCGGTGAGAACAAAAAATGAGAAATCATTGTAACCCATGAATATAACAAATACCATGTCAACATTTGTGTATTAAACTTCTTGGATAACCTCATCATACTCCCTCTAGTGTAATTTGATGAAATTCATGGCATGTATTGACTTTCCCTATATAGATTCAACATAAATTTCCATGAGAGGGAAATTACTCTCTATATGGTGAATCGACCCCCGATTCTGTACAAGTGCATGGAGGAGGATGAATCTTATTTATAAAAATAATCTCAAGCATGGATATTACTACCCAATGAGCATGTGAATCTTTCTTAGATGATTGTGTATAAGGAAGCAACCAAAATTGAAAACATGCCTATTGTGAGGGAATTTGCTGTAGTGTTTCCTGGGGAATTTCATGGTCTTCCTCCTAGAAGAGATTTTATATTTTTTTATTGATCTTATACATGGGGAATTGCTAATATCTAAGACTCCGTATAGAATGGTTGTTGTATATCTTGAGGAGAGGAAGAAAATAACTATAGGGGAATCTGGATAAAGTGTTTATATGCCCAAGTGCTTCATCATGGGGTGTACCAGTCCTCTTTTTCAATAATAAAGACAGGACATTGCACCTTTGCATTGATTATCGTGAGCTCAACAAAATCACAAAAAAGAACAAGTAACCTCTTCCCTGAATTGATGACTTGATCGATAAGATACGTCCAGCACAATACTTCCCCAAGGTGGATTTAAGGTCGGGATACTACCAAGTATGTGTGAAGGAGGAGGATATCCCCGAGGCTACTTTTTGTACAAAGTACGGGAACTATGAATTCATAGTAATGCCTTTTGGACTCACTAATTAACCAAAAATCTTCAGGGACTTGATGAATAGATTCTTTAGAGATTACCTTGACAAATTTGTGGTAGTATTTTGCAATGTCCCAGTTCTGGAGGCCACCAAGAGGTGCCCCATACCAAGTTGGTCACTTGGCCTCAAGCACATTTCCCCGAATGCTAGAGGGTGCCGACTAACAGTAAGGGCCTTGGGTATGATAGTGGGGAAACCATTCCCTCGTTGGTAGAGTACACAGCGGAATTAAACAAATACATACAAGAGAGGAAGCTATAATTATATTATATGAAAATAAACAACAAAAGACTGGTAGAATAAACTGAAACACATATATAAAATGATGCATGATACATATGTCTAAGAAAGTAGAAAAACAATGCACAATGCTGATGTACAATACTAAACCAAGTACAATAGAAAAATATTAATCATATCAACAACATCCCAGGCCCAATCTTGGTCCCGTTATCTCTAGCTCCACAGAAAGTCAAGTACCTAAAGTAGAAGGGAATTTTCCCTTGTCTATACATGCAACAATATAATATTTTTGGTCCCAAAAGCATGGCCCAAACAGGGTGTGAGAATAATCTAAGTAAGAAACCACCACAATATCTGTGCCTAAAATTCTATGAGTATATGGAAGACAAAAGTACAGAATGTAGTAAAAAGGAAGGTACTAAATAGTAAACAATCCACAGTTTAGTATCAAGAAACAACTAAACAAGCAGATAAACATGACAGGTAACCCCTGGGAAGCACACTCAGTCTGACCCCCCTGGTCCTACCTAACAAGTACAAGCAACCCTCTAGGTAGTACACTCAGTCTAGCCCCTCCATTTCAGCTAATGTTTAGACTCTCCGAGAAAGCACTCATCGTCAATTCCCCATATAGTCTCGTATCGTAACTAATGGTACTCTAGGGAAGCACTTACATCACATTACCTTTGTAGCCCGCGTCAAATAACTACAAACACTCTGAGGAAGCACTCAATGTCAAATCCCCCTGTGGTCTCACATCGTAAAATATAAAGACACTCTAGAGAAGCACCCAATGTTCATTTCGTCCTATGGTGTATACCCCAGTTTCTCATGGCCATGTGTAAGTCAAGCAAGTGTAGCAGCATGTAACAGCCAAAGTATACCTCAAGAACTACGTGGCTAGAATTCTACATCACAACAGCATAACAGAACAATAGTCACACCCTCCTACAATATTAGGTATGGGAAAGTAAACAGCAGCCTAACAGGCAATCAAGACCCAAAGGTCCAAACTAGAAAAAACATTCATGGGAAATACATCCAAAGCACAACAATTCACCCTATTAACAATCAATAATTATCTACTCAGGCATACAACATAGTAGAGAAACAATAGGGCTAAAACGGTAAATGTGAAATACCTCGTTCATGGGTATTGAGAAATTTTTCACATAAAACTCAAGGACTATCTATGGAATGGCACAAACCTCCTACCTCGGTGTTTGGAGATCATGATAGTTGAACGAAGAGGCTTGGATCACCTTAGAACACCTTAAATCTATGAAAGTGGAGAATTCATGAAACGAGTCTCAATAAGAAGAGAGAACTCACCGATGCGATTGTATTGCAACAAAAAATGTTCGATTCAGAGGACGTATTAAGGCTCGAGGGCTCATCGAAGATCTGTGGTCGTATGGGTTCTCTCAGACAAACGAAACCAAAAAGAAGGGTGTTCTTTCCGTCAGACATGACCCCAATGTGTTTAATGAAAAAAAATACCCAGTGTGTACTTTTGAAGTATACGACGTGTACTCTTCATTTTCATACTCCACTTTAGGTGGCCTCTAAGTCATCCCACATGGCCGTGTGCAAGGCCGCTACACGGACAACACACGACTACCCGCGGTAACCGAGTACACGACATGTACTCATAAAGTACACGGTGTGTACTTCAAATATTTCAAAAACTCTTTTGTTCTCAAAAACTCCAGAAAAAAGAAAAATGTACTTGAAAAGAAGATCTGGTTTCTTACAAACTTCCCCCCTTAAAGAAATTTGTCCCAGAATTTCCCTAGCAATGCGGCGTAGAAGAAGAAACCACGAACAACTATGGCCTCTAGGCTCATACATCGGCCTTCCTCTCCTAAGTATCATCCCGTATTCACCCCGTGCTACCATAAGACTCGCACCAGAGGAACAGACTGTCCACGGAGAACCTTTGTACTGTGATCGACAATATGGATATAATGCTCCTCGAACGATGCATCCACTTCCAAATCAACCTCCTCAGGTTGAAAGACATGATATGGGTTTGAGAAGTAACACTAAAGATGATAAATGTGTAAAACATCGTGCATACCCCGATACCTCTGAGGTAACCACAACCTATAGGCAACCAACCCGATTCTCTCCAACACCTCAAATGGCTCGACATACCTTGACGAAAGCTTACCCTGTATCCTAATCCTCTTGTGTCCCAACCTCGGTGTGACATGTAGAAAAACCTGATCCCTAACCTTGAACTCCATAGGTCGTCTTCACTGATCAAAATAAGACTTTTGTTGAGACTGTGCAGTAGGAATCCTCTTCAGAATCATCCGTATCTGCTTTGTGGTCTCTTGGACAAGACAAGGTCCCAACAAAGCTTCCTCTTCTGCCTCTAGCCAACATAAGGGTGATCAGAATGGCCTACTATATAAAGTCTCATAAGGTGTCATCTGAATAATTTCTTGAAAAATATTGTTATAGTAAAACTCCACAAGAGGTATATATTTCTCCCAATAACCTCCAAACCCCAAGATGAATGCTCGAATCATTTCCTCAAGAACATGAATCGTACACTCGGACTGGACATCAGTCTGGGGATGGTAAGATGTACTCAAAAGTAATTGTGTACCCAAAGCCTTCTGAAGCCCCTTACAAACCTGAGAGGTAAAACAAGCATATGTGTCTAAACCAATGGAGTGTGGAACTCCATGTAGATGTACAATATCACAGATGTACCACCATCCTAGCTCATAAACACTGAAGGTCTTCTTGATTGAAAAGAAGTGAGAGACCTTCATTAGTCTGTCAATGAAAACCCAAACTGCATCATTTCCTTAAGGCAACCTCAGGAACCCAGTCACGAAGTCCATCACGACATCATTACACTTCCACTTGAGAATGGGTAACTGTTGTAAGAGCCCTACTGGTTGCTGATGCTCCACCTTCACTTGATGACAAGTGGAACACCTCATGATGAGACCTGCAAAGTCCCTCTTCACACCTGGACACCAATACTAATGGGGTAGATCATGATACATCTTGGTGACACCATGATGAACTGCCCAAACTGAGGAATAAGATTCCGCATCATCTCCTCACATATATCTGTTGGAACCCATACGCACCCCTGGAAACACAAGATCTCATCCTCGCCTATGGATAATCTAGGAATAGGGCCCTCTCCTCACATGCTCTCCCATATGAGTAGGCCTTATGAATCTGATAGCTGACTCATTCAAACTCGATCAAAAAGAGTAGAGGTAACATCTACATAAGATAGAAAATTCTACCCCTGTTTGTCGTGAACCTCCAAATGCATCTCAGAGAATAGTTTAATAAGCTTCCACTCACTTCTGGTCTCTAGAACAACATGTATTTGAGTCCTCTTACTCAACACATCAACCCCTACGTTTCCTTTACCAGGCGTATAGGAAAGATCTAAGTCAATAGACTGAAGGTACTCAAACCTCCTGCGCTGTCTCAAATTTAGTTCACGCTGAGTGAAGATGTACTTGAGACTATTTTGTTTGGTGAAGACTACAAAATTCTCTACCAAATGATAGTGTCTCCAAAAACTTAAGGTATCAACAATAGATTCCAACTCCAGATCGTGCGTCGGTTAATTCCTCTAGTGTGGCCTCAACTACCGAGACCCGTACGCAATGACTCCATCTCCCTGCATGAGAACAGCTCCCAGCCCGATACATAAAGCATCACTGTAAATAGTATATTTGTTTCCCAGCTCTAGAAAGACTAGTATCAAAGCTAAAGTCAACCTCCCTTTCAGATTCTGAAAGGCTGACTCACAAGAATCTGACCATGAGAACTTCTCACCCTTCTTAGTCAGACCTATTAGCAATGCTGCTAAGCATGAAAAGTTCTGTATTAAACAACTATAGTATCCAACCGGCCCTATAAAACTCTGCACCTCAAAAACGTTCTTCAGATGCTCCCAAGAAACTACATATCTCACTTTATCCAGATCTACTGATACTCCTGTGTCTATGATAACATGACCCAGGAAGTGAATCTGATCCATCTAGAAATGGCATTTGAGAGCATATAATATAAATGATTCTTACTCAATGTACTCAAAATGATCTCAAGATGGGTATCATGGTCGTGTCGAGTGTGAGAGAACACCAAGATATCATCCATGAAGACCATGATGAAGGAATCCAAGTATGGATGGAACACTCGGTTCATCAGTTCCATGAAAACTGCTGGCGTGTTCATG
The DNA here is from genome assembly GCA_963277665.1 of Viscum album. Taxonomy (NCBI): domain Eukaryota; kingdom Viridiplantae; phylum Streptophyta; class Magnoliopsida; order Santalales; family Viscaceae; genus Viscum; species Viscum album. Next base: position 2,106,466,992 of record OY728137.1, on the reverse strand, counting down.
AGACCGAATAGTATAAACATATACTCGTATAGACCATACCTACTCTGGTAGGTTTTAAGAGGTATATCAGATGGTGTAACACACAACTGATGATAACATGACCTCAAGTCAATCTTCGAGAACACCCGGGCTCCACGATTTTGATCAAAGAGATCATCAATCCTTGAATGGGATATCAGTTCTTGACTGTAAACTGGTTCAACATCCGATAATCCACACAAATACTAAGGGTATCATCTTTATTCTTCACATATAGGATAGGTGAACCGCAAGGAGAAGTATTGTGTCAGATGAAACCCTTTTCCTTTAACTCCTCCAAATACTTCTTCAGCTCCTCCAACTTTGTTGTAGCCATCCTATAAGGAATAATGGACACCAGTGCTGCTCCTGGCACGTGATCAATAGAAAATTCTGTCTCACACTCTAGAGGAAAACTTGAAAAGTCTTCAGGAAAGAAATCTTTGAAATGATCTGCCACTGGAGGAAAGTCTAACTGTGAAGTCCCCTAGTCATCCAGATATAGACTAGAAATCTGGGATGTAATTTCTCATAACCCATGATTCTCTGGACCTTCTCTACCCACCTAGACATCCCATTCGCTCTTTTGAAGAAATAATATGCCCTCTGGTGATGTGAAACTTACCCTGTGGTGATAACAGTCGATGAATTCCTGGAAGGGAACTAACCTGTCCATCTAGAGAATGACATCATACCTTGTCATCTCTAGGACATATAATTCCCATAAAAATTGATACCCACCAACCTCTAGAGGGGGCTCCATGCACTGATGTACACTAACCGTTCTAGTCTCCAATGGAGTGTCTAGTGTCGAGATATCGACAGAGGAAATGATACAGAGCCCGAGGCTCCCCAAAACAACAATAGATATAAAGCTATGGGAAGCCCCTGTATCGAAAAGAGATAAAGATAAAACTGAGGCAACTAGGATCATAACTCAAATTGTTGAAGGTATAAGATCTGGCTTCTGTTGGGTCTTCTCCACTACAAAATTTTGGCCTACACCGCGGCCCTGTGACCCTACCTGACCACTCTGAGCTAATCCACTCTGCTGTCGCTGAAAGAACGGTGACTGACCACCACGACCATGACCTCCACCTCAGCTTGAAATGGCCATAAGAACTTCAATTCCCTGACTAGTGAAAAAATATTGGTGCTGCTCCCGAACAAGGAGTCATAGAAGAACACCTATGACCAGTTGCTGGTGAGAAGATCTGATAGAAGCGCTGAAGGTGACCCAACTTTCCGCATGATAAGCACTCCACTGGGTCTCTCGGGCAGCGTGACCTTTTATACCCACTCTTCTCACACTGGTAGAAAACCACCTCGATACCAGAAGAACTGTCTCGCCTCTTTGAATCACCGTGATAAGACTCTCTACGGTGCTTCCTACCGTTTGTAGGAGGGATGCTAACTCCAGATGTCGAGATGCCCTGGCTCACAACTCTATAATTCCTCAGATTTCACTCTGTGATCAGTGACTAGTTGATGATATAAGTGATATAAGTCAACCGAAATATGGTCACCTATGATCAGATTTCATTCCTTATACCATCCTTGAACTTTCGTTCCATGAATAACTGATCACATCCTAGAATAGGCGTGAAGATCTATAGCTTGGTAAAGTGGAAGGAAGACTCCATAACAGAAAGTGTACCCTGCTCCAGACTCATAAACTCTCAGGCTCGATCGACCCTCATGGTCTCTGGATAGATGTAGTCATAGAAGATGCGCTAAAACTCATACCATGCCATAAACTGCTGGATTCCCACCTGTGAGATCACATCCCACCACCTCTTGGTGGAGTCCAGAAGCATATATGTAGTGAGCTTGACCCTCCTTTCTAGAGGCTTCTACAGATGCACAAATAGTTTAAGAATGACTTCTAGCCATTACTCTACACCCTGAGGTCCACCATCCCTTGAGAAAGTGGGAGGATACTGCTACTGGAAGACCCACATCAAATCAGCCATCGACGGGGTAGGAGGAGGCACTCCCTTAAAGGTCTTTATCATCATCATAAAGCCTTCCCTGAACTGTGCATCAACTCATGTGTCTGCTATAACTGCTGGTGTTAAGACTGGAATAATTGAAGGATCTATGGGTAGTCCTTGATCAGCCACATCTGTTGTCCGATCACTCCCCTGCAACTGGCGGACAACCGGAGGATGTCTCGGCGGCATGACTCTCCAAGGTTAAATTCACACCTTAGATCAAAATTATCAAGGACTGAAAACAAGGAGTGTAAGATGGGAACATGAGAAAGAAAACATTCATGTTTTACAAAACATGACTAGACAACGTGTACATTTCCTACAAAGTGTGTGTCCTTAAGTCATTTACAAGGGCATGTACTCCTTCCTAAACTGGTCGTGTTACACCCCAAACACATGGAGTGTTCTCCTATCGCACGACTTGTACTTGAATCCTCTTCCCCTTCCCGAGTTATTCTACACGGTTAAGCCACACGAATCTCCTATGGCAAGAATACCCGACACATTCAAGATGGACACGATGTGCATGTGAAAGGATAGCACCGACCCGTGTTGTTGGTTACACGTTTGACTACACATTTGAAACTATATGGCGTGTTCCATGTGGACACGACGTGTATGATAAAGGATAACACCAACCCGTGTTATTCGTGACAGGACCGGGTACTTATGTCAGATTACATGTCATGTTCAACATGGACATGGCATGTATATCTTATGGTCTTCTCTCTCTATGTTTGTTGGTTACACGGGTGGACACAGGGTGGACACGACACGATGTGTTCGTCTGGTACACGGAGAGTTCCCACCGGATCTTCCCTATCCCGTGTCTCTGACCACAAGGCCCACAACATGGTAAAAGACATTATAGAATGTACATAAAGTACATGTTGTGTACTTAAGAAAAATAGTTTCCTCCCAAACAGAAGAACACATGATGTGTACTTAACATTACACGACATGTATTCTGGGTTTTTCTGAACAGTAAGCCTTAGAAACTACATCAGAACCCAGAAAACACTGAAACAAACACTGAAAGTGCCAAATTCTAATCCGTGATGGCCCATACTCCCCGTGAATCAATACTTGGCATCAAAAACATGTTATAAAAATGTAACATGTCAATGGTCCACCGAATTCCGATTCATAAGGGCCCATAACACCTCCAGAACCAAATTTTGGTGTTCATTAAAAGAAAACCATACACAAACAATACCCTATCAAACAACATGTATTTTATCAAGGAATCTATCACAACAACATGAATATTCTACACAACATCTATCACAACAACATGAAATCGCTAATTCATCCTAAATGGCATGGAAAGAATGCATGACATGTGATTTCTTGAAAATGCCTATATTATGCATGAGATGGAATACCCTCATCTCATTAGGTTGAGGAAGAAATAGAACCTCAATAAAATTAACAATAACACCATGAATCATGTGAATCACTCAAGGGGAAATCAAATCAACTGTAATCTTTCAAACCTAGAAAATTGCAATAAACAAGGGAGGTTGGCTTTTCCCTGTACACGAATTAGCTACTCCGGGAACAAGTTATTACCAAGTACCTATTCCTTCCTATCCCTGGCTAAAGTATCCAAATAGTAAGTCCGGAGAAATGAATCCCTCTGATACAACTTTGTAACATCTCGAATCTGGAAGCCACCTAGAGGCACCCCGTACCCGGTTGGTCACATGGCCTCAAGCGCATTTCCTCGAACGCCAGAGGCTGCCGACTAGCAGCGAGGGGTCTTGGATGTGATAGTGGGAAAACTATGCCCTCATTGGAAGAGTACACAGAAACATTAAATAAATACATAAAAAGAGGAGGAAATAAAAATATTATACAAGAATAAACAGTGAAATACAAGAAGAATGGACTAAAGCACATATATAAAATGATGCATGATACATATGTCTAGGAAAGAAGCGAAAAAATCACAATGATGAAGTACATTACTAAACCAAGTACAAAAGAAAAATAGTAATCAGCCCCACAGCATCGCAAGCCTAAGCTTGGTCCCGTGCTCTCCAGCTCCACAACAAGTCAAGTACCTGAAGTAGAAGGGCGCTTTCCCTTGTCTATACCTGTAATAATATAATATGTTTGGGCTCAAAATCATGGCCCCAACAGGGTGTGAGACAATTCCCAGTAGGCAACCACCACAAGATCTATGCCTAATAGTCAATGAGTATATAGTTGAAAAAAGTATAGAAAGCAGAAAAAAGGAAGGTAATCAACAGTAAACAATCCACAGTTCAATATCAAGAAACAACTAAATAAGTAGATAAACACAACGGGTAACCCTCTGGGAAGCACACTCTGTCTAACCTATATGGTCCTACCTAACAAGTACAAGTAACCCCTTGGGCAATACACTTAGTCTAGCCCCTCTGGTTCAGATGAAGTATAGACTCTCTGAGGAAGCACTCACCGTCAATTCCCCTTATAGTCTCGTATCGTAACTAAAGGTGCTCTGGGGAAGTACTTACATTACATTCCCTATGTGGCCCACTTCAAGGAACTACAGACACTATGAGGAAGCACTGAACATCAATACCCCCTGTGGTGTCACATCGTAAAATATAATGACACTCTGGAGAAGCTCTCAATGTCCATTCTCCCTATGTTCTATAAACCGGGTTCTCATGGCCCCGTGTATGTCAATAAAGTGTAGCAGTGCGTAACGACCCAGATAAACCTCATGAACTACATGGCTAGCATTCTACAACACAACATCATAATAGAACAAAAGTCACACCCTCCTACAATACTAGACATGGGAAAGTAAACAACATCCTAACATGCATTCAGGACCCAAAGTTACAAACAGGAAAAAACATGCATGGTAAATACATCCCAAGCACAACAATTCATCCTATTCATAATAAATAATCATCTACTCAGACATACAACCTAGCATAGAAATAATATGGCTAAAACCGTAAACACACAATACATCGTTCATGGGTATTGGGAAATTTTGAACATAAAACTCAAAGAATATCTACGTAAAGGAACAAACCACCTACCTCAGTTTTGGGAGATCAACATACTTGAACCCTGATGCTTGAATCCCCTTAGAATTTCGTAGATCTATGAAAACGTATAAAACGTTCAACCCACGATAACTCACGAAAGAGGAGAATTCATAAATAGAGGCTTAAGAAGAAAATAGAATTCACTGATGCAATTTCAACACAACCAACAATGTTTGATTCGGAGGACGGATGGAGGCTCAAGGGCTTGTCGAAGATCCCTGACCGTATGGGTCCTCACGGATGAACGAAACCTAGAAGAAGGGCGTTCTGTCCATCAGACACGACCCCTATGCATTTAATGAAAAAAATAAGTGGTGTGTACATTTGAAGTACATGAAGTGTACTCACCGTTTCTGTATTGTGCTTTAGGTGGCCTCCAGTTCATCCCACATGGTCGTGTGCAACGTCACTACACAGCCAACACACGACTACCCGTGGTAACAGAGTACACGACATGTACTCATAAATTACATGGCGTTTACTTAAAAAATTTCCAAAAAACTTTTCTTTTCTCAAAGAGTCCTGAAAAAAGAAAAACATACCTAAAAACAATATCTGGGTTCTTACATCTTTATAAATGATATTCTAATATACTGTAAAACCAAGTAGGAGAATGAGAAGCATATAAAAATTATACTAGAGTCTATGTGAAGGATGAATCTCTGTGAAAAGTAAAGCAACTGTGAGTTATTTTTGAAGGAAGTATCATTACTGGGTCATATCATCACAAGGAATGTGATATCTTTGGATCCCTCTAAGAAATATTCAATTAAGGTATGGGCGATGCCAATATTGGTGACAGATAACTGTAGCTTCCTGGGGTTAGTTGGAAGTTATCTATGATCTGTGAGAAATTTCTGATGATTTCTAAACCCTCTTACTAAGGTAACTCAGAAGGGAGTCAACTTTTCTTGGAGTGATTAATGCAAAGATAGATTTAAGGATTTAAAAAGGATTATCATTGCACCCATGCTCATACTACCCATAAGTGGAGATCTTTTTGTGGCATTTAGTCATGCTTAGAAGAATGGAATATGTTGTGTGTTGATTCAAAATGAAAAATTCATTTCCAATGATTCATGGAAATTGAAATTCCATTATAAAATCTATCCAAAAAATGATCTAGAGTTTCATGTAGTAATCTTCTATTTGAAAATTTGGAGACATTATCTCTTTAGGGAGAAGTGTGATATATATGCAGATCACAAAAGCCTCAAGTATATATTCACATAGAAAGAGATGAATATGAGCCATTGAAGATGGTTAAATATGATCAAGGACTATAAAGGGTCAATCCATTAACGCCCTAGGAAAGTGAACAAGGTGGTGGATGCTCTAAGAATAAAGGACCCCGAAATTCTATCATTGATGATAATTTAATAAAATCCAATCATCTTATATTTTACAAAGATGGACATGGGAATCATAAAGAATGGAACATCATAAATCCTTTCACAAATGATTTCCCAAACATATCTTTTGAAAAGGTTAAAAGATGATCAAAAAGATGTTGTGTGAATTTAGAAGAAAGTGGAAACTATCAGAAAAGGGAAATCTTTATAGTTCAGTGTTAATGAATAAGGAATTATGACATTTGGGACAATACTATGTGTTCCATAAAATCCAGAGTTAAATAATGAACTTTTTGATGATGAACATAGTTCTAATTTCTCTATTCACCTATGAAAAAAAAGATGTATCGAGATCTCTAGAGAGCATTATTGTTGGGATAACCTGAGGAATGAGATCACTGAGTATACATCAAAGTTCTTGGTATGTCAGCAAGTGAATGATGTGAGGAGGACATCTAAGGGGATGATACAACCATTACCCATACCAATATGAAAATGAGAGAACACCATCATAGAATTTGTCACTAGACTTCCTATACATCCAAAGAAAACATTGATATATGGTTTGTTATGGATAATCATACAAAGACGGGACAATTCATTTCAATTCAATAAGATTTATCATTGGATCAACTGACGTGGATATATATCAGAGAAGTGGTAAGGCTGTACAGAGTACCACTATCTATTATATTTGATCGACATCCAAGTTTCACCTCTATGTTCTGGACGATTTTTCAACATACTCTGAATACTGAGCTTAAATTCAGTACAACTTATCATCCTCAAAATGATGTCCAATCCGAGCAGACTATTCAAACACCTAAGGAAATTTTGAGAGCATTATCAATGGAATTCAAATGAGGATTTGATCAAAATCTTCCTCTAGTTGAGTTCTCTTATAATTATAATTTCCACTCAAGCATCCAAATGGATTTTTATGAATCCCTTTATGGGAAGAGGTGCAGAACACTGGCATATTGAGATGAAGTTGGGGAGAAAAAACATCGAGGTCCATAAATGGTTGAGGAAATGGTGGAGTAGGTTAATACCATCTAGCATCACATGAAAGCTGATTGGAGTTGAAAAAAAGATATGTTGATAATCATCAATGAGACCTATAGTTTGATGTTGGAGGAATGGTATTCTTATGCATAACATTGTGGAAGAGAATTATGATATTTGGGAATAAGGGAAAGCTTAGTCCAAGGTACATCAGCCTTTTTGAGATCCTTGATCACATTGAGGCAGTGGACTATCAACTAGAACTCCCACCAAACCTATCTGAAGTACATGATGTGTTCTATGTATCAATATTGAGGAAGTACATACCTTATCAATCACATAAAATCAATACATAGGTGGTACCATTGGATAATGACCTCTCTTTTTAAGAGAATCCAGTGAAGATCATAGATCATTGGGAAAATGTTCTAATAAATAAGAAAATTCCCCTTGTCCAGGTGTTGTGGCGAAACCCCAAGTTCGAAGAAGAAATGTGGGAATCAATGGAAGTGATGAAGCAGAGTTACCCTAATCTATTTCAGTGTGGGAAAATAAAATTTTGAGAGAAAATTTTTTGAATGGGGGAAGATTGTAACTTCCTAGTCTTTTATTAATGAAAATTTATCTTGTTCTAATTAAATTTATTATTATGTAAAATGGTTATATTAAACATATGCACTTTCTTGTTTTATGATTATAGATTTCAAAATACCCTTAATAATTGTTACCATTCCTAATATATCCAATGTATAGTGACATATGATTAGTATAAATAGTAGGCTTTAACAAATCCAACTTACTCATACAAATAATGAAATTCCATCATCCAGTAGAATTGCTCCGTACGAAGCCCATTTGTTGGAGCTCAGAATAGAGGTGGAGTCACTTGGCTTCCCTCTTGACCAAGACCAAGTTGAGCTACAACACGTTATTCATGAATAGAACCACCTATTGGAGAAGTGGAAGTTAATATAGATTACTACCCAAGGGATGTTTTCTGAGCCACCCCAACAGTATGTCACCATCGCACACCCAGCCCTTAGGTTTTATGCGGGTGTTATAAGAGGTTATGTAATAATACCCTAGCACTATGATTATGTGCATTATGTTTTTATATAATAAGGAATATACATTCATTTTATTATTGTTACTTGGAGTGTAACACCCCGACCCTAGTTACCTAGAGTCGGTGCATTATTTTAATACATTGGCATGATTAAAAAGAATCAAGTCCTGAAAGACTGATCGGTTTAGCAGTCCTGGTGAATATATTACATACATGAATGATACATTACACATTTAAAAATAAAACACAACAGAAATGATATTTTGATACCTCCATTAATCCCCTAGCTTAACCGTGCTTATCAATAATAAAACACTTATTGGAATCCTGGGAAAATAAAACATTAGAAATGGGTGAGCTCAAATACTCAGTAAGGATAACAATATAGCGGAAAATTTCATAAATAAACATAAACATATAAGGAAATGTATAAAAATAAAACACAATCCATTTGAACATAAACTTAATCATAATTTGGAAATGATAAATCAAATAATTCCATTTACTTACTCACATGGATATTCTACTAGTCCAATAATCACATGTAATATCAATAGCCAATTTCATAATGATGGAATGCATAATGCCACACTTCAGAACCACACACTCAAGGCCTTGTGCCAAGACTACAAATAAGATTTTGTAAAGGCCTTGTGCCAAGAAACTAGTTTGTCTCATGAGACCTACTGATGCATCAAGGATCTATAATGGGCTTCACCACTCACTTACTAAGTCCAATGCATTCCTCATTTGAAAATGATTAAACATAACATAAACATTTGTATTAAAACTAGCATATATAATGTCAATAATTTATCCATAAACCATGAATGGTATAAAAAATAACACATCCACAATCGATCATATCACAAAAACATCAATACAACATGGAAGATTTGTATCACAATAAATCAACTCCAAACAAGTTTAAAATCCATAAAAGGATGTTGACATAGATTAAAATGATCAGAAAAATGCTTTAAGAGAATTACCCTTTTTAATGAAATCGTTTAAAAGTCTCAAAATTTATAGTCATTTATAAGCGATTTTTGAATCAAAGTTTCCCATGCCGATTTGAAACTTTTGAAATGAATTATCATTTCCAAATATTCATGTCTATATAAATAAATACTTAAAATCATTTTGAAAACATGGACATTAATTAAAAGGGTTTAAAAAGATAAATCTTTAAAATATTTAAAATGATGATATAGTTAAATAGACCCTCCCATAAAACATTAAAGACTCATTTTGAATTTTTTTTTGAAATATGGGTACCAATGATAAGTATGTCCCAGTAAATACTTACACATAATCAATGTCGTATAATATTGAGATCGAGAAAATAACACTTACCTTGCAATTTATTTTTGTCGAGGGTCCATTTAACTTTCTATATAATGACCATAGTATGTTATTAAATTATACCAAAACCATATTCATATTTATTATATCATACATGATTCATTTACTACTTTATACTACCCATTTAATAATTATTTCCACGTCAAATTAACATTTTGGGTAATAATCTCTATATTTATCGTACGTGTTTTAACTTATTATTCTTGATCGTATCATTTAGATAATGATTTAAATACTTCCAGAATATAAAAAATGATTTATATATAATATATTTTTAGAACATAAATATGTATAATAGATAGATATATGAAATGGAAAACACCGTTTCTTGAGATGGTAGGCCGTACGTATGCATAAATGTTGTTTCTGTTTTCATATCATATTGAATGGAAGTAAGTGAATGAGATAAATGTAAATACACAAAAACACACACACACACATATATATATATATATATCTAGTAGAATTATTATTTTATATAATACATACTTATTAATAATATGTATTTTTATAATCATCTTTGAATGGTGAAAGTGGAAATGAATCTCATCGTTTCGTGGAGACGGTAAGCCGTACATACGCATGAGAGAAAATATCAATCTTTTGATGGTGAAATCGTATATAATTGGATGGTATATCATATATAAATAATAATTAAAATATTATATTTATAATTTACATCTGTTATAATCATTATTATACTCTCCCAAATAATGAAGTGTTTGAATAAAATACTACACCAAACTGTAGAGACGGTAAACCGTACGCACATACGTATGTTGACGTTTTCATTTATAGGATGGATAGAAGAACGAATATGGTTGTAAATTATTTATAATAACATCTAAATATGTATTAGGTACTGTAGTTATTATTCTTCTATGGAAAAAACAATGGAGGGAGAAGTGGAAGAAGAAAACAACTACAAAGAGGTGATGACATATTTACATCTTCTTTGGGTTCTTCCTTTTGATTTGATCAAAAGGGATCCATAGGTTGGCTTTATGAACAACGGAATTCCTATAGGATTTAGTGAGGATAGTTTATAGGATATTTGGGATGGTTTTTTCAGATCCAAATGGATTTTGAGGTGTGAATTTGAGAGAAGGGTAAGTGCCATTTTATAAGAGAGGTGAGGGTCACTTTAGAAAAAGATTAATGTATTAATTTATTATACAACAATATTCAGTTTATAATGGATCAAAATGAATTTATTAATATACTTAGGTGGTTATGGGTCTAAATAATCTCAACCAATAGGTTTTAGACAAGTTTAGGTTACCATTTTAACCTTATCTTTTTTATTTAACTCTCAGTTAAATAATTTAACTTTTACAGCGTCTTCTTGTATTCTTACACTATATGGTTAATAAACATACTCTAAACTTATAAGAGAACCCAAAGTGGTTCATTAATGACATATATTATATTATTTAAGCCATTTTGACGAACCATTATTTTTTTGAAATATTATATTAACCAATAATATAGTATTTTTTTTAAAACTAATTTTTTCAATTTTGACAATATTTGGTATTTGTTTTTTAGATAAATCATAACCGCATAATTACCTCAAAAAATTTGATTGAATCTACCCTATCATGTGATATTATCCTATTAAATTAGTTTAATTCATAAGAAGTCTCAAATTAAATTTATTTGGGTATTTATAATATCGATTATTTTAATCATTTATTAATAAGGTAATTTTTGGATCATCATTGTGTCAAAAATAAATTTAATTATTTAATGTCTAAAAATTATAAATAAAAAACAATTATGTAGAAAATCTTTTTATATTTCTAATGAATATTTATAGTCTAATATATCTTATGTATAACCCTATTTTAAAAATGTTTTAGTTATGAAAACATGAATTTAACATTTTTAACTCTTCTTTAAATTAAATAATAATAAATGACCTAATCTAATCCATGTGGACCTAAAGGATCATATATTTCTCATAAGGTAGTTTTTGGTCGAATTAAACTTATCCAATAGAATTAAAAAATGTTTTTGGCATAATTATAATTTCATTTTTTACCTTTATTACCCTATTTACTTTTAACTATGGAAAATAAAAGTCAAAAGTTACTATTCACCAAAAATTATTTTCATCTTATTGAACCAAATTTTACATTATGAGGTTAATCGTGCCTCTATGATTTTCGAAATTCAACTCACTGAGGTAGTAAAATTATGTTTTATGCAAATTTTCAAATACTCCTAGAAGTTGTGTAAAAGAAGGTAAAAAGTTCAATAAAATTATATATATCAAAACTTATTATAAAATCACTCCAATGAATTTCATTTAACATATATAGGTTTTATGTATCTATTTTGACCTAAAATAAAATAAATTAAAATAACTTATTACTTAAATAAAAAGTCGGTTTTAAACAATAACGCTGTGTTTTTCCATATTCATCAAAAATTAAAAGTTTTCGAAAAAATACAAAAAATTTACCCAAAGATAATTTTGATATTCATAATTCAAAAATGAAGTATATTTTACCAAATTTAAAAAATAGAATTTGAATTTATTAAATTAAAATTAATTCCTGTTGTCAAAACCAAAAAAGTGGGTTTTAAAAAAAGTTAAAACTATCAAAAGATTGACATGTGTTTATGTCAAATTTAAATGTTAAATTAATTATAACGAACAAAATTGTATTAAATGATAATAATATAATATAATTATAATTACAAACCATTAAAACGTATAATTGAACACTATAAATCATTCTGAATAAAAAAAAATCAGTTAAAATTTAGTATTTTCACTATTCACCAAAATATGAAAGTTATCACAAAAACCCCAAAAATTTATTGAAAATAAACTTTTATGTCTTTATTATAAATAAGAATTATATTTTTTTCAAATTGAATATATAAAAGTTTAAAATATTGTATTTAAAAAGGGTTCGTTTATTAAAAGGCTCTAAAATTTCATTTTTTAAAAATACATCTTTTATCTGATAAAATGATTTTTTTCTCATATTATGTCTAAAAAACTCATAATATGGATTCTAAAATTTTATAGTGTATATAAAATTCAAAATCCAGTCAACAGTATTCATAACCGCTTTTTTAACCGCTAGTTTGGAAAGTTGTGGTGCACTCAAACTCGATGTTGCGTGTTGCACATGTTATTGAATCACTTTGAAGAGGTAACGTACTATGAAATCTTGGGGTGTTAAATTCTACCCTCCTTCAATACATTTTTTTTCACAATTTGAAATTGTATTTCAAAAATAAAAGATTTAAAATAAAAAATACCTTTGTGGAAAACCCACATCAGAAATTGTGTTAATAAAATGTAGTCTTAAGAAGAGGGAAAAGAAAATAAAAAGTCCACAACAAATTATGATCTCAATTAGGATAAAATTGGTGGAAATTAGAGACACATAGTTAGAGGGAAAATGTTTTTATTTATATGGAGTGATTGAGGTCATCAATCACAAACAAGTGTAAAATTGAGGGCCTCAAAGCCATCAATCTATGATAATTTAAAATATCATCGTTTCAACACAACATAAGGTATTAGGATAACACATTCTTGGTCTTAAGAAACCTTCTGTAAAGTTTATGAATTAATTTATTCATAGAATATGAGGAAAAAAATATATACATGACAAGTTGGGTATCATCTTTCAACTAATTTCTACCACAAACTCATCTTTCACTCCAAAAGATAATTGAATTCAAAAATATTCTATGTATCTTAATATTGTAGGGTTCCAAAAATAATGAATTGATAATTCATTTGTCAGATTATTTAGAAAAAATAAATTTCACAAACAAGGAAATCATGTAGGCTAGTGGTAGGTTATGGACCCTTGTCGCCCTTCAGTTGCAGGTTCAAGTCTTATGGCCTTGCTGGACGCGACGGGTTGTCGCCCGACCTCCGAGTTGTCCTTTTTATAAAAATCAAAATTCAATCTTAATAAATTATTTAAACTTAAAAATAGTATCTAATTTCAAACTTAATCAAATCCAACCTTTAGACTTATCCAAAATACTTCTGTCCAAACTTACAATCCAAATTTTATAAGGAATGTAAACACAATGAAGATATTTTATTTTCATGTAATAACATGAGAATACCTTCATCATGTATCCTTTTAAAATATGGTAACACCCTAAATTACTATAAAACCATATTAATTACATTCATGCTCTCTTATTCCTTATAAAATACTAGATATATTCCTTATATCCAAAATTTTGAATACTCTAACAAAGTTGAAGTAAAAAAACCATTAATCAGTTCCAAGGTAGTTAAGAATATCCAATATAATTTATCCAAATCAACCATATCTTATTCCAAAATTACTACCTCAGTATCAGGACCATATTAATGTTTATCGTTTCTCTGACCATGTATTTTCCAAAAAGTGTAACTTTTTGTTGAGTCACTTTTCATAGAACCATATAATCTAAAATCCTCAATGAAATAGTACTTCAGTACAGTATTTATTTATTTCCATAATTCATTTAACTGGTATATCATCGATACAACACTGAAATTACATAATTATTTAATAACAACATAATAACACTATTCATTCATATTCATCTGTTGTAGTATCATAACATTATTATTATCCAATATCATCTTTTTTTGTATACTCTCATGACTAGGACATTGATTTGCCTAGTGTCCCAACTCCTTGCAGATAAAGAATTTTATATTTGAAACCTTTTTCTTACCCTTGAAATCACGTACTTGGTTTCCTTTTTCTCCACACTTATAAAAAACTCTCATTCCCTTCAAACATTTACCAAGGTGATTCTTTCCATAGTTATCACATATGGGAAAAATCCTTTTTTCCCCTCTTCACTTTCTCCATCTTTCTCCCTACCATCCTTTTCATCTCTTACTTCCCTTGAGATCCATAGGACCCAGAGAGTTATTTTACTTATCTTATTAACACATGATACTATTTCTTCATATGTTGATAATATGTGGGAGACTATTTACCTTCTAAATGTTTGCTTAATACCATGAATGATATGACACTTTTTATTATTTGGATCATAAATATTACTGGAGTTATCATTCCTTCTACTGTGTACCATTTCTAAATAGTGGAATACACTAGATTAGTTTATGAATCAAAATGAATGATTCCAAACAAGTAAAATACCTAATATAAATTGAACAGTTTATGGATATAGTCCATAATCATAAAAATTATTTCATTGAGGAAGTATTTACTCTGAAATACTACATAATGGCCTGTAATGAAAATATGAATTATCCTAAGCATATCCCACAGGGGTGTCGTAACCAAGAGTGAAGCAAGGCCCATTGTCGTGCACCAGTTCCCATTTGAGTCGAGATCAAAGTAGTGTTTTTGGGTTTTACCCCTAGGTACATCTGTTCTAGAGCCGTCTCTACCTGCTCATATCCATAAATGGATGTATTGTTGGGAAAACTCACAAAATATCTACATTACCAAAATTCTAGGAAGTCATTCTATACTAATCCTCAAATTCTATCTTGGGGTAATGTGTTCTAATCAGTGTTTATCTAAATCTAGTTTCCAAGGTTTGTACAAAACTTCCTCTAATACCAACTATAACACCCCGACCCCAGTTACCCAGAGTTAGTGCATTATTTTAATACATTATCATGATTACAAGGAATCAAGCCCCGAAAGACCGATCTGTTTAGCAGTCTTGGAAAATAGATTAAATACATGAATGTTACATTACACATTAGAAATTAAAACACAACACAAATGATCTTTTGATACTTTCATTAATCCCCTAGCATAACACTGCTTATCAATCATAAAACACTTATTGGAATCCTGGGAAAATAAAACCTAATAAAGGGGTGAGCTCAGATGCTCAGTAAGGATAAAAATATAGCAGAAACATTCATAAATAAGTATAAACATTTAAGGAAATGTATAGACTAAAACACAAGCCTTTTAAACTTAATCATCATCATAATATGATAAAGATAAATCAAATAATTCCATTTACTAATTCACATGGATATTATACTAGTCGAATAATCACATGTAATATCAATATCCAATTCCATAATTATCTAATGCATAATACTAGACTTCATAACCACATAGTCAAGGCCTTGTGCCACGACTAAAAATAAGATTTTGTCAAGGCCTTTTTCCAAGACACTAGTTTGTCTCATGAGACCTACGGATGCATCGAGGAGTGCTATCGGGATCCACCCGCCACTTACTATGTCTAATGAATTCCACATATTAAAAGGTTTAAACATAACATAATTTTTTTTATCAAAACTCACATACGAAATATCAATAATTTATCTGTAAACCATAAATGGTATAAAAATAACACATCCAAAGTCAAACATATCACAAAACCTTCAATAAAATATGTAGGATTTGTATCATAAAAATCAACTTCAAACAAGTTTAAAATCCATAAATGGATGTTGACATTGATGAAAATGATCATTAAAATGCTTTAAAAGAAATACCCCTTTTTTCAAGAAATCATTTAAAAGACTCACAACTTATAAAGGAAGTCATTTGGAAGAGATTTTTTAATCAAAGTTTTCTATACCACTTTGAAACTTATGAAAAGAATTATCATTTCAAAACATTCATGTCTATATAAATAAATCCTTAATTCATTTTCAAAACATGGAAATTAATTAAATGGTTTAGAAAGATAAATATTTAAAACATTTAAAATGATGATATAGTTAAATAGACCCTCCCGAAAAACCTTAAAATATTTCTTTGGAATCATGTTTTATGAAATATGGGTATCGATGATAATTATGTCCCAGAGGTATGATAGAAACACAAGTATTCACAACAATTACTAATTTAATCTTAATGCAGGTCATATGAGGATCATTATTTCCATCCTAGAAATAACCCTCCTTCATAAAGAACACTGCGACAACTCGGTTGGGGACTTTATGATTCTCTGATGCCTCAACCTTGATGGCGTTTACACCAAGATGAAGCTCCCTCTTGAGGTGTATTGGAAAGCTCTTACTACTGGATGGATCAAGGTCAATGTTGATGGAGCATCTAGCGGAAATCTGGGCCCTGTGATATATTGGTCCATTTTCAGAGATTATCCTGGTCGTTGTCACGGATTCTTCTTTGGAAGATCTGGCACTACCTCTACCTTAGAATCTGAGATGATAGCGGTGATTCAAGGCATTGATTTTGTTAATATAAATGTATGGAACAACATCTGGATAGAGAGTGACTCCACCACTATTGTGCAAGCTATTTGGAATGGAGTGATTCAACTTGCATGGCCTCTCACTGCACGATGGATGAACTCCCTCAATTTCCTTCTTGAAATCAGACACAGTTCCACCCATACTTATCAAGAAGAAAACATGGTTGCAAATGGCCTTTCCAACAAAGGAGTCAACCAAACCATGACATGAAGTGATTCTCTGCTGGTTGATATCCTTCCCCATTTCATTAGAGATTTTAATAAGATACCATCATTCAATTTCATGCAAACTTCCTCTCTCTTTTATTTAATAATAAAATTTATTCTTCATTCTTAAAAAATGATAATTATGTCGTGGAAAATACTTACACATAAACAATCTCAAATAATAATGAGATTTAGGAAATAACCCTTAACATACACTTTCCTATGGTCAAGGGTAAGTTTAACCTTCGGAATAATGACCATGTATGTTATTAAATTATAACTGAACCATATTAATATTTATTATAACATTCATGATTCATTTAGGACTTTATACTACCCATTTAAAAATGATTTCCATGTTCAATTATCATTTCGGGTAATAATTTCTTTCTTTATCGTACGTGTTTTAACTTGTTATTCTTGATCATATCATTTTTATCATGATTTAGATACTTCCAAAATATAAAGCATGATTTATATATAATATATACTTATAATATAAATATGTATAATATATAGATATAAGAAATGGAAAACACTGTTTATGGAGACGGTAGGCCATACGTACGCATTAAGGTTGTTTCTGTTTTCATATCGTATTGAATGGAAGTAAGTGAATGAGATAAATGTATATATATATGTATATATTTATATTTATAGTAGCATTATTACTTTATATATTAAATACTTATTAATAAAATTTATTTTTATAATCATCGTTGAATGATGAATGTGGAAATGAATCTCATCATGTCGTGGAGACGTTAAGCCGTACGTACGAACAAGCGTAAATATCATTCTTTTTATGGTGAAATAATATATAATTGGATGGTATATTATATATACAGAATCATCAAAATGTTATATTTATTATTTACATCAGTTATAATCATTATTATACCCATCCAAAAAATGAAGTGTTTGAATAACAAATTAGACCACAACGTGGAGACGGTAAGCCGTACGTACGCGTGCATGGTGACTTTTTCATTTATAGGACAGATAGAATAACGAATATGGTTTTATCTTATTTATAATAACATCTCAGTATATAGAATGTACTAGAGTTATTATTTTGGTATGGAAACATCAATGAAATAGGAAGTGGAATAAGAAAAGAACATGTAAGAGGTGATGAAATATTATCCTTTTTTCGGGTTCTTTCTTTTGATTTGATCAAAAGGGATCCTTAGGATAGCTTTCTGAACAAAGGAAGGTCTCTAGGATTAAGGTAGGATAGTTGAGAGGATATTTTGGAAGAGTTTGGCCGAGCCAAATGGATTTAGAGGAGTGAATTTGAGAGAAGGGGAAGTGCCCTTTTATAAGAGAGGTGAGGGTCACTTTAGGAAAAGATTAAAGAATTAATTTATTATACAATATGATTCGGTTTATAATGGCTCTAAATGAATTTATTTCGAGACTTAGGTGGTTATGGGTTGCAATACTCTAAAAAATAGGTTTTATACAAGTTTAGGTTACAATTTTAACCTTATATTTTAGATTTAACTATTAGTTAAATAATTTAACTTTTACCATGTCTTCTGGTATTCTTTCACTATATGGTTAATAAACATACTATAAACTTTAAGAGAACCTCAAAAGTTTTTTAATGGCATATATAATATTATTTAAACCCTTTTGGAGAACCATATATTTTTAGGAATATTATATCAACCAACAATATAGTATTTGTTTTAAAAACTATTTTATGCCAATTTTGACACTATTTAGTATTTCATTTTTTTGTTAAAATCATTACAGCATAATTAATTCCAAAAAAAATGATTGAATAAAACTTAACATGTCATATTAACCTATAAAATTAGTATAATTCATTAGAAGTATCACATTACATTTATTTGGGTATTTATAATATGAATTGTTCTAATAATTTATTAATAAGGTAATTTTTGCACTATCATTGTATAAAAATAAATTATATTTTGTAATGTCTAAAAATTATAAATAAACTACAATTATGTAATAAATATTATTTTCATTATAATTAATATTTATAGTCTAATTTATCTTATGTATAACCCTATATTAAAAAAATTATAGTTATGAGAACTTGAATTTAACACTTTTAACTCTTCTTTAAATTAAATAATAATAAATGTTCTAATGTAATCCAAGTGGACCTAAAGTATCATATTGTATTCCTAAGGTTGTTTTTGGCCGAATTACACTTATACAATAGAATTAGGACATGTTTTAGAGTAATTATAATATCATTTTTACCCTTAATTACCCTATTTACTTTTAACTGTGGTAAATAAAAGTCAAATGTTACGATTCACCAAATATTATTTTCATCATATTAAAAAAATTACTTACTGAGGTTAACTATGTCTCTCGAATTTTTTAAATTCAACTCAAAAAAGTGGTAAAATTATGTTTATGAAAATTTTTAAATGCTCCTAAAAGGTGGGTAAAAGATGGTAAAAAGTTCAATAAAATTTTATATATCTAAACTTATTATAAAATGACTCCAATGAATTAAATTGAACATATAGAGGTATTATATATCTATTTTTACCTCATATAAATTAATTTAAAAAATAAAAACTAATTACTTAAATAATAAGTCGGAGTTAAAAAATAATACGGTGTTCTTCACTATTAATCCAAAATTGAATGTTTTCAGAAAAATACCAAAATTCACCCTAAGATAATTTTGATATTCCAAATTAAAAAATGAAGTCTATTTGACCAAATTCAAAACATTGAAGTTTAATTTATTAATTTAAAATTAATTCTCGTTGTCAAAACTAAAAAATTGGGTTATTAAAAAAGTAAAAACTATCAAAAATTGACATGTGTTTATGTACTATTTAAATGTGAAATTACTTATAATGACAGACATTGTATTAAATGATAAAAATATAATCATATTATAATTTAAAACCATTCAAATTTATAATTTAACACTATAAATATATTTTATTAAAAAAAAATTTTAGTTAAAATTTATTATTTTTCATTATTATCCCAAATATGAAAGTTATCAGAAAAACACCACAAATTTATCAAAACTAAAATTTTATATCCGGATTCTAAAGAAGAAGTTTATTTTGTCAAATTCAATATATAAAAGTGTCAAATGTTTTGTTTAAAAATGGTTCTCTTATTAAAAGGTGGTAAAATTGAATTTTTTAAAAATACTTCTTTTATATGAAAAAAATGAAGTTGTTATCATATTATGTCTAAGAAAAACATAATATGGATTCTAAAATTTTATAGAATATATAAAATTAAAAATTCAGTTAAAAGTATTTATAAACTCTTTTTGAACAGCTATTTTGGTATGTTTTGGTGCGTTCAAACTTGGTGTTGTGTGTTTTAAAATTTATTAAATTACTTTGAAGAGGTAACGCATTATGAAATCTTAGGGTGTTACATTGAGAGAAAATAATATTTTTTAGTTAATATTTAAATTAAATTAAGAAATATATTTTGTTGAAATAATGGATTTTAGAATTAAATAATTTTTTCATAAAATATTATTACTAAATTTCTTTTTAAAATATTAATGATCATATATTTTTTATGAATACAGTTATAATTTTTATTTAGGTTTGAATGAATTTTTTCCAAAAAAATTGAATTTTTAATAAATATTAGTTTTTATTTTAAAATTAAAAATTCACATATATAGAAAATTCTTTTGGTAAAATGAATAATATTTTTGGATTCAGGTCCTTGAAATTATCTAAAAGTGAAAGTTTCATAATTTTCTAAGAAAGTCGATTTTTTTGTAAAATTTAAAATATCGTTTAAATGTATTATTTTTTGTATGACATCATAATGACCCAATAGTTATGTAATAAAATAATATAAAAAGGTTTTTTGGAAAATATATGGGTTACCTTTAAAATAATGTGATTTTAGATTTGATTGATTAATTTTATGGTGCCTTAGTGGACCATCCAAGACTTAAAAAAACATTTTAACTTTTAAAATTATTTCCTTGAGAGTGTGACTCACCTCCACATAATAAATAAAAAACATTTAATAAGTCAGGACATTGGACTTATAAAATAAATTTACCACTCTATTTTGAAAAAACCCATGGGCAAAAACCATGGGTTGGTTTGTGGTTTTGATTAGTTTAATGTGTGGTTTCCAAAACCCAAATAATAAATAATTCCTTATCCTTTCCTATATAAACCCACTCAATATCCCATTACTCTTCACCCATAACATTTGGATCTCAACCAAACTATTCCCTACTCTCTCTATAATCCTCAAAATTTTCCCAAAGCTCACAAGAATCCTCTCCCAAGCCTTTGTGATCCTACTTTTAAGTGAGGGATTTTTCCTATCTCATATTTTATATGTTTCTTTATGTTGCAACACCATTGTATTTTAAATTAAAAACATTTGGGTATGATTTATAACCTCCCCTATAGTACCCTACTTATGTTTAAATTATTGGATAACCCTTTCTATCTCATTAATTCCTCCCATGTACACATGTTACCATGCTAAAATTCCTTAAGATATTTCCCTCTCCTAAATTACATTCAAGAATTATTTTTATATTATGAATCTAAATAAAATTATATATGTTGGGACATGTATCTATATAAACCCATTAATTTCTATTTCATGTAAATATTAATAGATAACCATTTCTCTCACATTACCCATTTTTATTAATTCTTATGTCACACCGTTATGCAGCCGAAATTGCACCGCGATTTTCCAACAAAAGTCATTGTGTAGTGAATACCATGCCCATTTTTATACCAAGATTATTCACCTTTATTCATATTTTCTTATTTTTTATTGAGTTTCATGTATTAATGTCACATTCATTTATAGTGTAATAAATGATGATATTTAATAAATCTATGTTTTATGATCTATATGGAACACTTATTCATGAAATGAAATGATTAAGATGGGAGTGGCCTAATAATGCTTCAATGAATTGGGTAAAGATCAGTATCATGAAATGTCAAGTGAAATGAGGTTTTACTCATTCTTATTCAAGGGAAATGAGGATTTACTCATTATCCAAGTGCAATTATCCTTGTCTCATGCTAATATCATGTTAAATGTTCTTTCCACGTTTCCATGTTATGATAATCATGCGATATCATGCCATTATGTTCATGTCTTCTTGTTTTAAATTGATATGAATACTTCCTAGAATGTACTATATTACTCATTTTATGCCTTGTTTACTCTCTTCTCGGCTTTTTAGCTCACCCTTTTCTTATGCATGTCCTCAGGTTTTCTAATGAAATGCAAAGTAAGAAGAAATGATGTGGCCATGTAAATGATGTTTTAAAATAAAGATATTGTGTTTTATGTTCTAATATGTTATGTTATGTTCCTAATTTTCCTATGACACTAGACCTATCGATCCTCATAGTTTTATTAAGTTTAATTTTATGTAATAAATCATGTTTTTGTGTATAATAAAGAGAAGGGGTGTTATAGGAGATATAGTATTCCTATGAAATCTCTCTAGAAGTTGGTGATGATATATGGAAAGATGGGAAATCTAATTCCTATGTATATCCATCCATTTAAAATCCATGATCATATGTATTTTATCTATTGGTGCTCCCAACGAATCTCTCTTAGGGTTTTGATGTGTTCCATAAAACTCCCCCGAGGAAGTAAATACAAGATCGTTCACATGTATTGAACTCATAGGTAAGTCCAAGAGATTAATATATTTATTATGAGGAAAAATCATTAGAGATTATATAATGCTGATAGAAAGTGCTACGAAAAACACCACTCACCTGGTAAGCTTTTTCAGTTGAAGTCACCAATTTGAGGATGCTATATGGGAAAATGAGGATATGATGAAAAAGAAGTATCCTGAGTTTTTTTATTAGATTAACGGAGTTTCAAGGGAAGGATTATTTTAATTCATGTAGAATTAAACACACTATAATTTTTCATTAATTTTATTTCACTAATATCATTCATTATATGAAATAGTGAGTTTAGACTAACCATGATATAATATTAAAATATTATTATTACCACCTAGTCGTTGGATTTGTGGGTATGAATAGAAAAAAATAATTATTAAAATTTATGGTTTTTATATTTATAAAATTAATTCATTATTTATCAAATTAATTATATATTAAAATAAAATAAATTTTAAAATAAAGGAGTTGTTTTTTTAGAAAACTATTTTAAAGTGTGTAATGTATTTTTATCTTAAAAAAATAAATTGATAATTATTTTTTAATTATTTTATTGAAATTTAGATATTATATATTCAATAAAATTCTTTACCAATAATATAATATTTTTTTATTATTCATATGATAATAATAAATCTAGTTTCATGCTTAAAATATATTTTTCTTAAATGCATTATTCTTTTCATTTTGCGCACCTTAAAAAAATTTATTACATTTATATATATTGAATTAGAAAAAAAATAATTACATATTTCGAATTAAGAGGTTCAAATTTTTTATATAGAACACTTTTATATTTTTTCAATATGAATAGTAATAGTGGTAAAATTTAGCACCTCGATAATGAGTAAACAAGGTTAATTCATGTTAAAAATAATTGCTAAGGACATAGTTTTTTATTTTAATTCTTAATTTATTAACATATTTTAAACCTTATCTCCTTATTTTCCAAACTTATTAGTTTAATGGACACAATTATATCTTTCTAGTTAAAATATAATGTATAACTTCTTACCATCCAATCCTTTGTGAAATAATAACGTCGCTGATGTGTATGTGTGGAATACAACCTCGACGAAGCGATGTGATGCATTTGTCAATTATATTATACTTATATGTTTTTGATGATTAATTAGATGAATATATATTATATATATGATATAAAAATGATATTTTAATATTTAATTAATATTTTTACTTTTTTCGTTCTATCTGTTGAAAAATAAAAGCAATGTTTATGCATACGTATGACTTACCATATCCATGAACAATGTAATTAATTTTTCATTCACTAAATTTTATAAATCTATATATATATATATATATTGAATATATTTTATATTTATACAATTATTAACATTTTATATATAATTTAACTATGATCATAGTATAAGGACCGAAACTACCAAACCAAAATATACACAAAAATTAAGCAATTATGAGCCCAGATAATGATTTCAATAAACAATTGTTAACAAAAGAGTGATAAGGGGTTAAAAATAAATAATATATTATTTGATATATATTATTATGGTTATTTAATAATATGTATAATAGACCTAAATTTATTATATAGGAGTTTTTAAAATGTATAAAGAAATTAAGACATGAGGTAAGGGGTTTTAATGTTACAATCTCATTGTTTATTGTGATTGTCTGTGATTCATTTTTGATGATGAAGTACTATGATAAAACTATAAAGATACTTGTTTATTTTTTTCAAAAATAATTATTTATTTAAAATAAACGTTTTCCTATCACTTTACACAACTAATATACTCGAAATACTAAAAATATGTTTTTAATGAAAAACATATTTATTTCTCCCCTCGGTAGAAAATCATCTTTCTTTATTATCCATGTTTTCTAAAAATGGCTTAAATAACGTTTTTAATATTTTCCTATAAATTTTAAAGTAATTTTTTGACATGTTTTTATTTTTACAAAATGGGCTGAAAGTAATCTTCATGTTGTTTTAAAAAATGGGTACTTTTTTACTTTTACAACAAATGAATAGAAGAAATGTGTTTTATCTTATTCATCATGAACAGAATTTCCCACCACCATGGATAATAAATATTTTTAATATTTCATTATAATTTCTAATATTTATTTTCAAATAATTGTTTTCCCTTAATATTTTGGACGTTTTGAAATTTTAAAGAAGTGATTTCAAAATGGAAATGGTTTTTTTCACATGAATATTTTAATGATATTTTGATTCATAAAAAAGAATAGCCATACATGTTTCTTATGAATCAATGGGATTATGATCCAAAGATACCATATATATTATTTTTCTAGATAGTTTATTTTATCAATGAAATGATATTTATGAAATGATTTCCTTTTCCATGGGTTATGTTAAGTAGGAATTTTTATGAAACACATTTCATTTCATGGGTTCTGATATGATGAATGTTTTCTAATCTTGTTGAAAAAAATTTATGATTTTACATGTGTGAGGAGTGGGGCCTCTATATATCCCTCTAATAAATTAAGTAATTATTGATATATCATGTGATAAATATGTATAAAATATGTACTGAACCCTGTTAGGTATGGAAATATTTAATTATGATAGTATTGTGAATAAATCATGACTACAACTATGGAATGAGGAGTGAATCCATTCCACTATGATAGTATTGGGAATAAACATTTACTACTTAGGAAATTATTTTACATTATTATGTGTATGCCCACATCCCACAACTTATTCCAATATTTTGATCTCATAGATCATGTTGTTTGATTAATTAATAATTTATTTCTTATAAAATACCAATATATATGTCATGGATCCAGATTAAGATCTTTGATATACAGGGCGTGGTTTAAAAATGGTAAACTCATATTTTCACAACATTTTCCTCATGTAATTATTATATTATCAATGTTATCTCCCTTGTTTACCCTTTATAAGAATCACATATCACCATTTCCCATTTTTCTATTCCCAGGTTATAAAAAAGGTTTTATGTATGATATGTCTAAGAAGGTTTATAGTTATAAATATAGACATTAGAGATGAATTAGAAATATTATAAACTAACTGTTTTGTTTCTATTTTCCAAAGATACTATACTTATATCATTCTATAATGGTTCGTTATGTTATGTAAATAATATTCATCTATATAGATGTAATATATATGTATGAAATGTTTGGGTTTCTAAAGAACTAGTTGATGATCATGACTAAGTATCCACTTCTGAGAATAGATTACATATTCGACTAGTTGAAAGGGGTTAGGTGTTTCTTGAAGAATGGAATCAGTTTAGGTTATCACAATCTATAATTTTATGAGTATTATATATATATGATACAATTAATATTCCAAAAAAATAAGGAAGATTACTTTGTGATGACCTTTGGCATAATGAATTCAACAATAACGTTCATTAAACTCATAAACCAAATCATTCCACCCTTCATGGATTGATTTGTGGTTGTCTTCATTAATGAAATATGAATGTAATTAGCTTCAATATAAGAGAAATAGATATATAAGAGTATGTATCTAGACATTATTTAAGATCACCATATTTATGGGAAGCTGTCGAAGTGTTAGTTCTAGATTCGATAGGTATAATTTCAGGGACATGCCATCTTATAGGATGGAGTGAAAGGGGACCCCAACAAGATAGAAACAATTTTATCTTAGGAACCACAGAATAGATTGAGCAAAGTGTGTATATATCTTGGGTTTATAATATAACATAGAATATTATTTCCTAATTTCACTATGATCACATCACCTTGGACTTATTTGACCTCAAAGGGAATCCTTTAATGTGGATAGAGAAGTGTCAGCAAACTTTCCAAAAGTTAGGACAAATATTCATTTGTGTCCTCTATCTTGATACTTCATGAGACGTTTTTTGGGTATGTAGTGTTTTATGATACCATTAATGATGGGATTTGAGGAATTATAATTTATAGGCATTATGAAAACACCCAATTTTAGGATATATTTCCTTGGAAATATATTTAACTTATTGTATGACTTATGATAGATGAAACAACAAGTTTAAACGAACCATGTTGTATAATAAAAATATTTTTATTAATGTGACAACCATTAAAATGGTTAGTATGATTATGACTAATCAAATTTGGAGAATATGAATGGTTTACATATGTATAATAAAATTTATTTATTTTCTTTAATTATATATGAAAATAGAAATATTTTTAAAATAAAAGAGATTTTTTTCCTGAAATTTTTTTTATGCATATAATTGTTTCAATCATGATAAATTAAGATAAAAAATATTGGTGAATTATTTTAATGAAATGTATATATTATATTTTCATTGATATTTTTTATCATTCAAATAATGTTTTCCAAGGCATGGGATTGAAAAAATAATATTTTATACTTAAATTTTAATTTTTTACATGGGTTTCATCTCTTTTTGCAAACTTATATTAAAATAATTTTATTAAAATTATATAAATTAAATTTTAAAAAATTAATTCCATATTTTGAATTATTAGGAACATATTTGTTAAATAATACCCTTTTATGTTTTGGAATTATGAATAGTAATTGTGGTAAAATTTATCAACCTGTGTTAAAATTAAATGTTAGGGTCTATATTTTTTATATTAATTATTACTGGATATGGGAAAATTTACCCATATCATATTAAGCTGTAAATTTATTTTCATAAGTTATTATTATCCTTGAAAATGACATATATAATATTTAAACAATGAAAAATACCAAATACCAATCTCTAACTTTTAAATATATCTTATGAGTTTTTATAGGGAAAAAACTAGCTATTAATGAATATTAATTGTTATTTTTAGAGTAATAAAATTATTTTCATGGTTTTAATTTATTTATAATTTATATTAGTTATATAATTACCTTAAATTCATACATAATTTTGGAATAGTAATTCATCAATTAATATAAAAAATTAAAAAGTGATTTTAAAAATATAATAATTAATATAATTTTAGTGAATATTTGTGTTAAATAATTTTTCTAGATACATATGAAATAATAGGGATGCGTGAAAATATAAAATTCAAATTCCATCTTTGTATTGGTGTCTTTAAATTCAAATTAATTGGATGGTTTGAAAATTGGCATCAATGATATTTTATAAAAAATTACATTTTATTAGTGATTTAAAAATAATAAAAATATTATAATAGTCTAAGTGAATTGAATATGGTGAAAAATTTCAAAAATGATCCATTTATGATCCATTTTTCCATTAATTTTAAAATTGTCCACCCTTTATGAATGAAATAGTTGTTACTGTGGTTAACATCAAAGTGATTAACAATGGGGTCATTAAAAATGATAAGGTTTAAAACGATTCCATAAAATATATAAATTACATTGGATAATGTTATTTAGACTCTATTTTTTTATTTTAATTAATGAAAATTTTGATGTTTTTGGAGTGAGAATTAATTTATAATATTTTAATACTTTAAGAACATCTAAGTGTTTCCACCCTCCCTTATAAATGGATACCCCTATTTTATATTATTTACACCAAATTTATAATTCTATCTCAAACAATCCAGAGAAAATTTTCTTCGAAAATTACCTATTCATGATTTAGAGGTGTTGTCCTCTCATAAGACTAACCCCAGGGCCCTTAAGAGGAAATTGAAAGGTGTTATTTCAATGAAGAGGAAATCACCATAAGCAGCCAATTTTATTTTTTACTTCTTCTTTTATCTCATATAAATATATGGTATTGATCATAAAAAATAAATTAATTATCCTAAATATAATTATTTCTTATTATAATTATTAAACCGCAATTATCTACCATATTTCTCATCAAATGGGAAGTG
Organism: Viscum album; assembly: GCA_963277665.1. Lineage (NCBI taxonomy): Eukaryota > Viridiplantae > Streptophyta > Magnoliopsida > Santalales > Viscaceae > Viscum > Viscum album. Next base: position 2,106,438,216 of record OY728137.1, on the reverse strand, counting down.
AAAGTATTCACTTATGTATGTACGCCTTACTGTCTCCACATAGAAATACAATTAATTTTTCATCACCATATTTTATGGATGGGTATTATGATTGTTATAATTTTTATATATAATATTTATGATATATTTATTCTTCTATAGTTATAATATGACATATACATTCTTACCTTCTAACCTGTTAAAAAAAGATAACCTTCCTTGTGCGTACATATAGACTACCACCTCCACATAGTGATGTGATATTTTCATTTATGTTTTACTTGCATGGTAATAAGGTTATATTTAATATATTTAAGTTTTAAATATTATATAATTATTATTATGGCAAGTAAAATTATTATTTACCATTATTTTAATCAAATTTTCAAAAAATACAAGTAACGTCTATGCGTATGTACAACTTACCATCTCCCTAAGTTGTGTAATTCATTTATATATATAACATTTTTGGATGACTATAAATATGTATATAATGAATATATATGGTTTTTATATCATTATTAAAATTTAATAGATTAATGAACCAAGATCAATGTATTAGGACCAAAACTACCTAACCATGAATAAACATGAAAAATGAATTACTAATCACCTCAAAAAGTGTTTTTCAAAAATAATTGTTAATTAAAGTGTGATAAAAGTTTATAAGTAAATCATATATCATATGATAAATATCATTATGATTTTTTAATTGATATATAATAAATTTATATTTATTAGATAAGCGGTTTAAAAAACTATAAAGGATGTCTGACCCAAGGTATAGGTTTTATATTACAATCTCATTGTTTATGGAGACTTCTTATGATTATGTTTCCAAAGATGAATTATTATGATATACCTCTCAAGAAACTCATGAATTTTATTCTCATATAGTTATTTACAGATAATAAATGTTTTCCTTTCATTTTTTATTTTTAAATACTATAGAGACTGATAGAATGTTTTAAAGGAAAAAATTACTCTATTTCTCTATTCAGTCAAAAATACTTTCACTTCCATGTCCATGATTTATATAAATGTTTTAAAAAATGTTTTTAATATTCTCTTATGTCTTTTTGAGTCTTTTTTAACTATTATTTATTTTTAATAATTTTATAAAGTAATAATCTTATCATTTTCTACAATAAGATACATTAGAGTTTTTATTAAAAATGTGAATGGAATTGTTGGTTTAATGTATATTGAATGAAAAAAATTTCATACCATCATTAATGATCAATGTTTTAAATCATACTTTACAATTTTCCATTGATATTTTCTAGGAAAATTGTTTCCTTAATATTTGGGAAATTTTTATATTTTTTATAAGTTATTTCAATGTGAAATAGTTATTTTCCACATGAAATATGCCAACAGATATCTTAAATGGTTATTTATCTAATATAAAATCATGTAATGTTACCTAATATTTAATAGGGATATAATCCATTTATACAATACTTATTTTATAATGTCCCAAATTTTATTTGAATTTTTTTTTATTTATATACGGAATTAATTCGAGACCAAGATTTGTGACAGTGTGGTATTTCAAGGCCCAGAGTTCCCGAGATAAATGTTTTAAATAAATTAACCTTTTAACTATTGTGTGTGTTAGGTTTTCCTAAATAGCGTGTGTAAGTACAATTTATTTTTCATCCCCATATTTTGTAGGGACTATTATTATGGGATTAATATTTATATATGATATATATGACATAGTTGTAAATTTTTAATGATAATATAATGTCTCCCATAGAACCATCCAATTCATTGAGAAATAATAACGTCGCTCAGGTGTATTTGTGGACTACCACCTCCACGAAGCGATGTGAAAGATTTTTCATTTATATTTTACTTATATGTTATTGTGGATTAATTTAATGAATATAATATATATATATATGATATAATAATAAAATTTTAAAGTTTAATTTTTTAATTATAAACTAAACTTTTAATTATATGGAATTAATTAGAGACTAGAATTTGTGACTGTGTGCGATTTCGAGGCCACGAGTGCCCAGGATAAATGTTTTAAATAAATTAAACTTTTAACAATTGTCTTTGTTCAATTTTCCTAAATTGTGTGCCTATGTAAAATTCATTTTTCATCACCATATTTTATGGGGACTATTAAAATGGGATTGATATTTATATATGATATATATTACATAGTTATAAATTTTTAATGATAATATAATTTATCCCTTATAAGCAGCCAATCCATTGTGAAATAATAACATCGCTCATGTGTATGTGTGGACTACCACCTCCATGAAGCGATATGAATCATTTTTCATTTATATTTCACATATATGTTATTGAGGATTAATTTTATTAATATATATTATATATATGATATAACAATGAAATTTTAAAGGTTAATTTATATTTAATTTCTTTATTCTATCTGTTAAAAAATGAAAACAACGTTCATGCATACGTATGACTTACTATATCCATGAACAATGTAATTAATTATTCTTTCACAAAATTTAATTTATGAATATAAATATAAATATATATAAAATTAATATATATAATATTTATACAATTATTAAAATTTTCTATATTATTTAACTATGATAATAGTATAAGGACCGAAAATACCAAACCAAAACATAAAAAAATTAAGAATTATCACCCAGAATAATGATTTTAATAAATAATTGTTATTAAATTGGTGATAAATGTTCAAAAATAAATAATATGTTGTTTTATATATATGATTATTCATATATAATAATATTAAAAATAGACCTAAATTTATTATATATGAGTTTTAAAATTGTATAAAGAAATTCAGACATAATGTAAGGGGTTTTATGTTACAATCTCATTGTTTATTATGATTGTTTATGATTCAGTTTGAATGATGAAATATTATGAATAAACTCTAAAGATACTCATTTATTTTATTTTAATATATTTATTTATTTAAAATAAATATATTCCTCTCACTTTACACACCTAATCAACTCAAAATACTAAAAATATGTTTTTAAGGAAAAGCAACATTATTTCTCCCTTCAGTAGAAAATATTTTTTCTTTCATATCCATGTTTTCTAAAAAAGTTTTAAATAAGGTTTCAAATATTTTCCTATAATTTTTCATGTAATTTTTGGGCGTATATTTATTTTTAAAAAATGGTTTGAAAGGAATCTTCCTCCTATTTTCAAAATTAAGTACTTTGGGACATTTCCAACAAAAGAATAGAATAAATATTTTATAAATTATACAGCATGAAAATAATTTCAAACCATTATGGATAAAAGTTGTTTTCAATATTTCTTTATAAGTTACCATGTTTATTTTCATATAATTTTTCTCTAAAATATTTTAGAAATTTTTTAACTTTTAATAAGTGATTTTAAAATGGAAGGGTTATTTTTCACAAGAATGTTATAATCATATTTTGATCTATCAAAAAAATATAAATAAAGGTTCTTATCCATCACTGGGAATATGATCCAAGGATACCATCTTTAATTGTTTTCTATATAGTTTATTTTCATTTGGAAATGATATTTTTGTAATGAATTCCTTTTCCCTGGGATATGCTAAGGAAATTTTTTTATGAAACCCATTTCTTTTCATGTGCTCTAATATGATGAATTTCTTTTAATCTTATTGCAAAAAAAATTATTAGTTTACATATGTGAAGGTTGGGATCTATATATCCCTCAAATAAATTAAGTAATGATTGATATTTCATAATATAAATCTGAATAAAATACAGAGTAAACCCCATTAGGTATGTGAATTTATCTATTATGATAGTATTAGGAATAAACATTGACTACAACTATGGTTTGAGGAGTGAACCCATTCCACCAGGATATTATTGCGATTGATCATTTAATATGAAGGACATTATTTTATATGATTATGTGTATGCCAAAATTTATGGACATATTCCAATATTATTATCTCATGGATCATGTTGTTTAATTATATTATAATTAATTTCTTATAAACAAACATGATTTATACCATGGATCTAGATTATGATCATTGATATGCAGGGTGTGGGTTTCAATTGTTAAATTCATATTCTCATAACCTTTTTATCATGTAATTATTATATGATTTTTGATACATCTATTGTTTACCCTTAATAAGCATCATAGATTACCATTTATCGTGTTTCCATTCATAGGATATGAAAAAGGTTTTATTTATGATATTTCTATGAAGGGTGATATTTATAAAGATATACATGGGAGACTGTATAGAACTATTATGAACTAGCTATTTATGTTTTCATGTTTCCAAATATATCATACATATATGATTTTGGAATAAATAATTATTTTATATAAATAATATTAATCTACTTAGATGTACAATATATGTATGAAATTATTTGGTCTCTATAGAACTAGATGATAATCAAGAATAACTATCCTCTTCTGAGAATCGATGACCTCTTCGACAAGCTAAAAGTGGTGAGATGTTTCTTGAAGATTGAAATCAGTTTGGGTTATCACCAACTCAGAGTTTGTGAATATTATAAATATAAGATTAAATTTAGGTTCAACTATAATCACTAATAATACAATGTGATGACCTTTGGTGTAATGAATTCCACAACAGTGTTCATTAGACTCATAAACCAGATCTTTACTCCCATATTGGATTGACTTGTGGTTCTCTTAATCGATTAAATCTAAATGTAATTATCATCCGAAGAGGAAAAATATATATATATGATGATGGATCTAGAAATAATCTATGATCACTATATTTACGGGAAGCTCTCAAAGTGTTAGTTCTGGATTTGATAGGTATAATTTCTAGGGCATGTCATCTCAGAGGAGGGAGTAGTAGTAGACACTCCCCAAGATCAAACTAGTTTTAGCTTAAGATCCACCCAATAGATTGACCAATGTGTGGAGATATCTTGGGATTATAATATAATATAGAATATTAATTCTCAATTTCACTATGATCACATCACCTCATACTTCTTTGACCTAAATGGGAAGCCTTTCATGTGGATAGAGAAGTGTTAGCAGGATTTCCAAAAGTTTTGACAAATATTGATGAGTGTCCCCCATCATGATACTTATTGTAGAGTTTGATGGGTATGTGGTGTTTTATGATTCATTTAGATATGGTCTTGGATAAATTATAATTCATAAGGATTATGAAAAAACCCCATTTTTATGATATATTTCTTTTGAAATAAAATTTATTTATTAGATAACTTACTATAGAAGCAACAAAAAGTTTAAACAAACCATGCTATACTATAAAAATACTATTACTAATGTGACATCCATTAAAATGGTTGGTATAATCAGGAATATTTTTTTTGAAAATATGCATGGTTTACATATGTATAAATTTAATTTAATTTTTTTTGAATTAATTATATATAAAAATAAAAATCATTTCAAAATAAATGATATTTTTTTTCTAAAAAAACTTTTTTATGCACGTAATGGTTTTTATAATGATGAATTAAAATAAAAAATAATGGTGAATTATTTTAATGAAATATATATATTATATATTTATAAATTTTCTTATTATTTATATAATCTTTTTCTTGGCATGGGATTAGAAAATTAATATTTTATTCTTAGAATGTATTTTTTAAAACTGGTTTCATCTCATTTTGCAAACTTATATTAAAACAAATTTCATAAAATTATAGAAATTGAATTTGTAAAAATTAATTCTATATTTTGAATTATTAGGTCCAAATTAGAAAAATAATACACATTTATTTTTAGGAATTATGAATAATAAATGTGGTAAAATTGACCACCTTGGTGAATGGTAATTCAAGTTAACCTAGGATAAAACTAAATGTTAAGGTCACAATTTTTTATATTAATTGATATTGGATGTGAAAAAATATACCCTTATAATATAAATCTCTAAATTTAATTTTTTAAGTGATTCTTATCCTTAAAAATTACCTATATAACATTTAAGGCAAATAAAAATACCAAATATCAATATCTTACTTTAAAATACACCTTGTTAGTTAAAAATGGGAAAACCCTAGCTGTGAATGAATGTTAATGGTTATTTTGAGAATAATGAAATTATATTAATGGTTTTAATTTATTTATAATTTATATTTGTTATATAATTAGTTTACATTCTTAGATAATGTTGACATATTATTTCTTCAATTAAAAAAAATTAACTGATTTTAAAAATATAAAAATTAATATAATTTCAGTGAATTTTTATGTTACATAAATTTTTTGTATACATATGAAATGTTGGGGATGTGTGAAAGTACTAAATTCAAATTCAATATTTGTATTGGTGTATTTAAATTCAAATTCATTGAATAATTAAAAAATTTATATTAATGATATTTTATAAAAACAAATAACATTTTATTAATGATTTAAAATTAATAAAAATATTATAATAATCCACGTGGATGTAATGTGGTGTAAAATATCAAAAAAGATCCATTTTGAGTCATTTGTTCATTTATGGTAACATTATTCACCCATTGTGAATGATATAGTTGTTAATGTGGTAAAGGTAAAGGTGATTAAAAATGTGGTTTTTGAAAAATATAAGGATTAAAATGACACCATAAAATATCTTAATTTCATTAGATAACATTATTTTGATACAATTTTTTTTATTTTAAATCATGTCAATTTGGAAGTGTATGAACTAAGAATGAATTTATTATATTTTAATCCTTTAAGAACATCCATGTGTGTCCACCATCCCTTATAAATGGATACCCATACTTTATAATATTTACACTATATTGAACATTCTATCTGAAACAATCCATAAGAAATAATCTTCTAAAATTCTTTATTTATGATCTAGAGGATATTTTCCTCTCAATAGACTAACCCTAGGGCCCTTAAGAAGAAATCCAAAGGAGTTATTTCAAAGAAGAACCAATCTCCTTAACCGATCACTTTTAGTTTTTACTTCTTCTTTTACGTCATATAAATATATTATATTTATCATAAAATAATTAATTAATTATCCTAAATATATTTAATTCTTATTATAATAATTAAACCACCATTATCCACCCTCTTTCTTATCAAATATTAAGTGAATGTATCGCTCGTGAGTATGTACGACATACGGTCTTCACATATAAATATAATTAATTATTCATAACCATAATTTATGGATAGGTATAATGAAGGGTATAATTTTTATATATGATATTTATGATATATTTATTTTTTTATAATTATAATATCACATATATGTTCTTACCTTCCAATCTATTGGAGAAAGATAATGCTGCTCGTGTGTACATGGGGAATACCACCTCCATGAAGCGATGTGATTTTTTATTCATTTATGTTTTACATGGATGGTAATAAGGATATATTTAATATATTTAAATTATATATATGATATAATAAAATTTCTCATAATAAAAATTATTATTTACCATTATTTTAATTGATCTTTCGAAAAATGAATACAACGTTCATGTGTAAGTAAAACCTACCATCTCCATGAGAAGTGTAATTCATTTATATATATATAACATTCTTGGATGACTATAAATTTTTATAAAATGAATATATATATTATTTATATTATTATTAACATTTTATAGATTAATGAACCATGATCAATGTATTAGGACCAAAAATACTGAACTGAAATATATAAGAAAATTGAAGTACTCGTCACTACAAGAAATGATTTTAAAAAAATTTGTTAATTAATGTGTCATAAAAGGTTATAAGTAAATCATATATCATTTGATATATATGAGAATGTTTATTTAATTGATATATAATAAATATATATTTATTGGACAGGATTTTCAAGCATGTACAAAGGATGTCAGACATGAGGTAAAGGTTTTATGATACAATATCATTATTTATGGAGATTGTTTCTAATGCAGTTACCAATGATGAATTATTACCATTTACCTTGCAAGAAACTAATGAATTTTATTATCATATATTTATTTATAGATAATAAATTTTTTCCTTTCATTTTTCTTTATTTACATATTATAGAGAATAGTAGAATGTTTTGAAAAGAAAAATAACTGTGTTTCTCTCTTTGGTAAAAAATACTTTCACTTCCATTTAAATGAGTAATGAAATTGTTTTAAATATATTTTTTAATATTATCCTATGATTTTGTTATTCTTTTTTAACTATTATTAATTTTTCATAATTTTTTAATGTAATAATTTTATCATTTTCTACAATGAGACACAATTTAGTTTTTATAAAAAATGTGAAAGGAATATTTGTTTTAAGGTATATGTCATGAACATAATTTCTTACCATCACGACTGATAAATCATTTAAATATTAATTTAAAATTTTTCCTTGATATTTTCAAAGATATTTTTTTCCATAATATTTGGGAAATTTTATATATTTTTTACAAGTGATTTCAAAGTGAAATGGTTATTTTCCACATTAAATGTTCCAAGTGATCTTGTAACATGATTTTTTAATCAAAGATGAAATCCATCGATGTTTCGTAATATTTAATAGGGATATGATTCATTGATATGATTCTTATTTTGTAATGTCCCATATTTTCTATGTATTATTTTTAAAATATTATATAGAATTAATTTAAGACTATGCTTTATGATGATGTGTGATTTCGAGGCTCAGAGTGCCAGGAATAAATGTTTGAAATAAATTATACTTTAAAATAGTGTGACTAAGAATTTATCATGAAAAATAAGAATAAATTTTAAATGGTTTCCTAGGTCAGAAATTTGAGGGGGATGTTGCATTTAGTGAAGCGACATTTCCTCAAGTGAGGCTTAACATCGATCGACGTGGGTTAGCTGTAGAAGTTAATTTTATTGACGTTATAATTGAAATAAAATAATCTAATAATTTTTTTATATTAAACATTTCAATGATTCAAAGATGTGTTTTATGTTTTTAAATAACTAGGATCCTAGGATTAGGCTCATAACTTTGGAAGACTCCTTGAAATCCTTTAGAGCATTGGAGATGAACCACCCTTAGAGAATTCTCAATGAATGATGATGAATGATCAACTTTTGGATTATTGCACAATATGTTCGGAGGATCTCATTGATTATAGAATAAAAAACACCCTTCATCAATGATCAAGGTAGGGGTTATTATTTTAATTATGTTTTCTCGGTTCTTGGATTTAAACAACGAGCACAGATCAACCCAAAAATAGGTTGACCCGTGGTTCGATCATTCTTAACAGAGGGTTTCATTTGTGGGTTTGTTTTGTCGGATAGAGTCATATAAGATTTTTTTCATGATCATTTTAATGGTATTAGATAAAGGCCAGAAAAGAAACAACATGGGTTCATTCCTTTGTTTCATAAATGAATTTTTGTCCCCCTCCAACCTAGTGCATTATTCATTCTTCAAGGGGTTACAAACGATGGATCATTGCACATCCTTCTCAGAACACAATGATCCCAAATCATAGATACGAAATCATGATGACATAGAGGATGTGAGATGATGATGGTGGTGAATGAATCGACATAATTCTAGTGAAATCATTCTTCTACAATTCTTTGTATGAATGATCAAAAAGAGTTTTTGGGAATGATCAGACACCCGAAACATACATAATATGTGTTGATACAATGGGATGACCCATGATCTTATGTTTTGAGGCGATTGAATGGTTAGAACGAGAATCGGAGGAGTACCCAAGGTAGGTAAGTGAAGAACAACATTTCTGGAAATTCACGATTAACACAATGTGTATCCCGAAGAACACAATGTGTGGGGCCTGCTCAGTGGTGGCTAGGGTTTTAGGCGACTGAAAGTATTGAAATAGTGTGTGACCCCTATCACACAATATGTGGGTCCTTACGCGAGACTGATCATGTATCGAAGACAATACACAGACCAATAGTGTAGTACATGCCATGTAATCCACCACGAGACCAAACAAATATGGTTACATGGGTCACCCTATGTACTGGTACACGAGTTGGTAGACATGAGTTGAAGCCATGTACATGTACATGTACAACGTACATGGAGTGGTCCACATATCATAAGAAATATAATGTTACACTTCTACACTATTAGGTCCACTAGGTTAGATACACTGAGAGGGGGGGGGGGTGAATTAGGGTATGAAATATTAAAACAACTTCCTCTATTGATATTGTTTCACTGTTAAGAAAAACAAAAGTCTCTCTCTTTCAAGTAGAAAAATATAAATAGAAAGTAAATCATGCACATGAAACACCGTTTTTTACATGGTTCACCCTTATTGGGATACATCCAAGGAGCATACACAGGAGATGTGCCGATGTATAAAATCCACTAAAATTACACTGTTGTTTACAAAGTTTAGTGGGGAATCACTATCACTCATGGTTTGCAACCACTCACAAAAGAAAACTCACTGATCTCTCAACTGAAGTGTGATCACTGCATCTTCAGCACATATACTCATAGTTTAAAGACTTGTATGTCCCTTCATTATCACAAATGAATGCATCTTCTTCTATATATAGATACTCTGTTGAAATTACACATTCATCCACTGATGAATACAAATTTACCATGGATGAACCAGGAAATCTTCCAACATTCACACTGCCCTAGAATAACCAGGGTGCATCTTTATGATTGGCACACTTCTCTATTCATTGGTGTGCTTCTCCAAACCTGGAGCACAAGTGTCACCAAACCACTTTCCCGACACCCCCTTCATTAAATATAAACTTGGGAGAATCACACCATTTTACACCCAAACCAATATTGGTACACAACTATCAACCGGCGCACCACATCTATGTATCTTTATACTTGCACGACCACACCACCACTTGCGTGACCGAACCACCTGCATGACTAGAGCTCTAATTTTCTCTATGTTTTGAACTCCTAAAAAAACTGGTAGGGGTGATCCTTTATTTTTAATAATTTTTGATACCTTGAGTGCCAGCGCACAAGTCTTCTCTCGGTGCGCAAGTCCAGCCGCCCTAGTCTCTGTCACGCTAGTCACCTGCATGCCCAAACCCAAACTTGGGAACCCCTCTTTCATTTTCCATATTTTTATATTATGATATTGAAAAAAACATGGATCACAACTTTCCAAGCTTCGAAGACACCAGCGTGCATGTCCCTTTTCCAAAAACAGTTTTCTCTATTTGTCAATTTTGAGGCCCAAAAAATTTAGAAAACACTGGAAAACAACGCCACCTTGTATTTTATCTTTTTTTACCCCCTCTAGATCATCCATGACTTTTTTGAGGTTCTTCAATCAATCATGTATTGTTGAAAACATCCCTCAATGTCGACAAATCACAATATAAACCCCTTTTGTCAACAAATTTTTTCATCATGGTATTCTTTGTCACAAAACACAACATAGAGCCCCACTCTTTCAACAAACACAATCCCCTAAAAAATTCATAAATGATACCTTGAGTAATTTCTTCCCAACATACATGCATTTTATAGTTTTTTTATATGACATGATATTTTTGACATGGGTCATTGTACACCCGAAGTACTCTGGGTCAGAGGACACGACGTGTGAAACCTCAACATGCCATGTACTTTCTTATACATGTCTTGTTGTCATTGTCCACCATATCTTGGAAAAGTATCATTTGGGTTCGTTCCCCTTTTCTCATTCCCATGAAGGTTAGGTATCTTTTCCATCCACAAGAGTATGATCCATTCATTAGGACTTTCTGGATAGATTCTAAGTCCATCCACGAGGCCTAGAGTGAGATCCTGTATCCATTATTGACCCTAGCTAGAGTCATGTATCAGAGTGAACAATCCTTCTAAATGTCAATCCTTTACCAAACAGGTGAATCTAGATGAGTTGGGGTATAAGACAAGGCCCTAGCAGTGATCCTCATCAGTGTATCATGATCTTTTTCCACTTAGGAGTGTGTTCTCTTAGAATTAATGTATCTATTCTATCTTCATATCTATCAGTGAATCTATCTCTCTCATGAGACTTCCTGAAAAATAGTACTTATCATACAGACATCATCAGAGCTATAAGACTTTTGGAGTTAGTTCTCCTATATTAGTGCTTCGTGAAATCTTCAGACTGAATCCTTAGCATGGGTATACATGTCGTTTTCACGAACCTATAAACCACGAGTTTGGGTTTCAAGTATATTTAGATGTCTCTATTGTTATTTTCTCTGCAGACATATACTATGTATATCTAACACTACCTTTAATTTCTGTTTTACTTTCTGATTTTTGAGGTCTCTTACTGAGTATTGTTATACTCACCCCTACAAAGGCTTTGGCCACACATGTCGGGCCTTGTGCTGATGAGAAACCTTTTAACAGAGTCTAAGGTGGACCCAGGATGAACCGAGCTTTGTGAGTTTCCCTATAGGTTATGTTGTTCATTCTGTGTTGAGCAGCAGTCTCAGTACATTTATTTTTTACAGGTTGGACTTTTTAGATTCATAGTCTTTATTTTTGTGGTCTTTTATTCTGGCATAGTGTTTTTTCCTCACATTATATTCTATTGTACTCTATTGGCTAGGTTTAGTTGTATGCATGCATTTTGATCCTTAGTTATTTTTTTACATTTCAACATTTGTGGGCTTGGAGATGTGTGAGTGTATAAAATTACATAGGAAATTTCTCCCATTTAGAGATATGACTACACAGTTCTAGTCAACAGCCCATATCCTTATGGAGCCAGGCTTGGGGAGTCATGGAATGTGCCCCATTGGGATGGGATGTGATAAAGTTCAATCAGAGGTGGTCATTTCTACCATAGGACCAAGAATCTATGAGATTGGTTTGAGAAAATAGTGTTAAGTGTCATGAGATCATCTTTTAGGCTAGGGTCCCCAGTTTGGGTGCAGTTAGCCAGTGTATCCATAAACCAGGACTCTGATAACATTATTTTGGATATGGTGCATGAGAACACTAGTTTCTGGGGAAAAAAGAATGGTACATTCATTATATATGATTGGGTAGTGGTTTCCATGTCCTTTTGTGTTAGGTATCCCGATATACTCCTTGATCGGTGTACATATTGTTTACATACAGGATGCTTCCTTGAACCATACCTGCAAGGATTTAGAAGCTCGATCATGAGAATGACCCACCCAGTGATGAGGCTTAGATTTAGGGTCCAATTTCCAAGGCATTACCTTAAAATGGTTAACCTTCTATAACACCACTTGTGGAGTAGAATGTGGTACCTGTAGTACCATAATATAAAGAGAATAGGATGAGTACACTTTATGAATTTCAGAGACATAGACCCATCAGATTTCGAGGATATCCCAACCCTCAGGTAGCTAAGGACTGGCTTGGGGTGGTGACCAGAGTCTTCCGTCTGGTGAAGACACCATCAGAATTTATGGTGATTCTAATAGTGAGCATTCTTTATGGCTCAGTTGGGATATGGTGGAGATTGACAATGCAGACTCGCGATGAGGTGACTCTTTTGAGGATAGAGTTCGATTGACTCTTTAAAGAGGATTTATCTCTCGTTACATTGTGGGAAGTGTGTATCCAAGAGCTTCTTCAACTCCATCATGGATGTTTGATGGTGGATTACTATTCAACGTAGTTTACCAACCTCGTTAGGTACTTGATGGATATCTTCAGGTATAATTACATCAGAACTCAGACCTTTAAGCGAGGATTACAAAAGGTAATTTGAACTAGAGTCGTGTCTCTTTGAATTCTGACTTATGATGAAGTGCTTAAGTGAACATTAGTGGTCGAGATCTTCTTGGCTTAGAAGATATAGCCAGTGGCAGTCAGCAACAGATAGACAGGTGCAGAGACCTCATAAGTAGGGAGTGGATGTCATGAAAAAGGATTGGGGTGTGGGAGACATTACAGGTAAATCTAAGATAGGGGATCTACTATCCAAGGATCTCAAGCTAGATCCGGTCAGCCTAGGGAGAGGCAAAGCTACACATGCGATGGAAGAGGACATCTCATTAGAGATTGTACAACCCGTCGTGCAGCTCACAAGGAAACGATGGACGAACCACCGAGGTAGAGCTAGAGAGTGGTGCAGGAGGACCCTTTAAGAGGAAGATGTGGTAGAGTAGTAGGGATAGCTATGTGAGGTGGTAGAATTATTGACATACTTCCACCACCACCCCCAAGAGGTCCTCACCAGGATAAAAAAGCTGGGGGACATGGGTGGGGGAAGCTACATGTGGTCATTCCCTATGACCCAATCACTCCATGAATGATCTAAGGAACCATATATGTATTTTTATACCTTATATTCCATACTTATAGACACATGTTTTAGTCATTTTTTCCACACCACATGTCCTGTATGAAACCTTGATATTCTAGTAGAGTCGTTTACTCGACCCTTACGCTCGGAGACACCCATCGTTAGAGACTCGATGATTACTCATCTTTCCCAATAGTGTGATATAACCCTTGGAGGTGAAACTTTTGGATGGATCCTTTTAGTGGAAACAGTGAGGCCTTACTAATTTATTATTGGTATGGATTGGTTATCTTCATTCCATGCCCAGATTGACTTCTTTAATCAAAGGGCGTGGTGTTTCCATAATGATGGGACAATATTTTCCTTTTTTGGCGAAACAGAAACCCAGGTAGCAGAAAATGGGCTCATGCATAGGAGGGTGTAACTAATCAATCATGTGTGGTCTAGCCTAACCCTTGGAGAAGTAGAGGTAATGAGGTTTCAGTTCCAATCAGTATTGGAAGAGTACAAGTATGTCTACTCCAAAGATTTCCCAGGGTTACCTCATTGTTGGGAGATCTAATTATGCATATAATTACACCTCGGTATGGAATCGATATCCTCAATAGCATATTGGATGGATCTCATGGAGCTGGATGATATGGGGGAGCAGTTGGAGGATTTTAAAAGGAAGGGATTCCTAAGACCCAGTGTTTCACCCGTGCCAACCCCAATTTTGTTTTCTTATAAGAAAGACATGAGTTTTATGTTGTGCGTGGATTACTGGAACCTGAACCAGGTAATGGAGAAAAACATGTATCCCGTAATAAGGATCGAATACCTCTTCGATCTTCTTAGAGGGGCACGATGGTTATCAAAGGTTGAGTTTAGATCGGGTTATTATCACATTCGAGTACAAGAAATGGATGTGCTGAAGATTGATATCAAATGATACTAAGGTCAATATGAGTACTTGGTGATGCCTTTCGACATGATGAATACCCTTATAGTGTTCATGGGACTCATGAACTGGAACTTACAGCCGTACTTAGGCTGGTTCAAAGTAGTCTTCTTCGACAACATACTTGGGTACTTGGAGTTAGAGGATGACCATGCAAGACACATGCAGATGGTCTTGAATATACTCTTAAAGCACCATATTTTTTGGAAAATCATGAAGTGCCAGTTCTAAATTCTAGAGGTCAACTTTCTATGATGTGTTATATTAGAGGAAACAATAGGGATGAACCCAACTAATGTTGAGGTGGTGTTCTCATGGGAGCTACATAGGAGTGTGGTAGAGGTGAGGATCTTTCTTGTACTGAAAGGATTTTACTATAGATTCATTCCTAAATTCATCCGGATACCAACCCTGATGATATATTTTTTCCCAAAAAGAGAAACGCTTCATATGGATGGAGATGTTCCAGCAGGATTTCTTGCATTTGAATAAAGTTTGACGAACACACCGTTCGTGATATTTTCTTAATAGGGTATCAAGTAGGTGGTTTTCTATGATAGATTAAGGATTGGGAATGGAAACATTGTAATGAAGAGATAGACAATGATTTCATATGGTTTTCACCAGCTGAGACCAAATGGGTAGAACTATACAACCCATGACATTGAGTTGGAAGTAGTAGTTTTTGCGTAAAAAATGTGGAGACTCTAACTGATGCTTGAATGATTTATTGTTTACTCTAACCAAAAGATCCTCAAGTAAAACTTCTAAAAAAGGATCTAAATCTGAGGTAAAGGAGATGGTTGGAGTCCCTCCAATATTATGACATTAATATAATCTATACTCTTGGGAAGGGGACTATAGTAGAAGATTATCTCAGTCAGTGATCATGTTCACAGATACTGAGCAAGGCGTTAGAACAATTGGCCTCACTGCAGTTATCCTTATGGGATGGAGATGATGTGTATTAACTTCAGTCAATGGTTTTTACTCCTTCAATCATGCAATGATTCTGGGTGGCACATCTTAGAGATGTCAACTACGAGGATTTACATTCTCAGTCATTCACATAACAAGCTCTTGATGGATATTCACAAGGTGGGGAGCATGTCTTTATTTTTAGAGGATGCATAATTGTGCCAATGGAGTTCTGAGAGGAGGTTCTAAGGGAGTTTCATAAACCTCCGTTGGAGATACACCCTAAGGTGGGGAAAATATTCCAGGACCTCTAACATCACTATTGGTGGATAGGGATAAATAAGGTAGTAGAAGAGTTCATTTCTCAATTCCTTACGTGCTAGAAGGTGAAGGATGAGAACTACGTTCATGAAGGATTAGCTCACCCACTGGAAGTGCCGGAATGAATGTGGTACGAAATAACGATGGAAACCATAATAGGATTACCCCGAATTTTGAGGGGACACAATTATATATGGGAGATCATTGGCTGACTCACAATGTCAACCCACTTCCTATATATTAAGGAGAATATTTCAGTTGAGATCTTGGGATGCGTCTATATGTAGGAGATAGTTTAGGTTCATGGATTCTACTTGATGGTTGTCACAGACTGTGATGCTCATTTCATATCCTGGTTGTGGAAGGTATTGTAAGAGACGTTTGGGACTCGACTAGAATTTATCACAACATTCCATCCCCAAAAAATGGTCAGACTGATAGAACCATTCAGGTTCTGGAGAATACATTATAGGAAAATATCATGGAATTTTGTCATATTTGCAAGGACTACCTACCACTGCTGGAGTTTTTATACATGAATTGCTACAACTCCATCATCGATATGACACCATTTGATGATTTATATGGGCGGCCCTACCTGTCACCGCATTGCTGGAATGACCTAGCAGAGTCAGCACTCATGGGTCTAGCATTGGTATGAGCTACCATTGAGAATGTGTGAATCATACAGTAGTGGTCCAAGACTACATAGAGCCGATAGAAGTCTTATGCTAACAGAAGATGGAGACCTCTAGAATTCAAGGAGTGAGACAATGTATTCCTTTGGATCTCACCTCGATGAGGTTTAAATAGATTTTTCTAGGGAAGTAAGTTGTCTTTAAGATTCTTCTAACCTTTTTAGATAATTTAAAAAGTTTGAGAGGTGGAGTAATACCTAGATCTACCACTATTGTTGCGCCAAGTACATGATTTATTTTACGTGTCGAATGTGAGGAGGTATGTTCACGATCCATCACAGATCATTGACTGGGGTGGTATGGACATCAAGGATGGAGAGAACTTCATAGATTACCTAGTGGAGATCGACAATCGATAGGAGAGGATCCTCCATGGGTGAGTGATTCCCTTGGTGCATGTATGGTGGAAACATGAGAATCTTCATGAGAGCACGTAGAAGTAGGAGGCTCAGATTCATGCACATTACCCATATCTTTTTTAGTAGCCTCTATTTTGAATTTTTGAGGACATAAATATCTAAGGTGGGGAGAATTTAATGTCCTAAAGTTTCCATGTATTATTTTTTAAATATTATATGTAATTAATTCAAGACTGGGCCTTGCAATAGTGTGTGATTCTGAGGCTTAGAGTTCCATAAATAAAATTTTGAATTATATTTAACCTTTAAATAGCACGTGTGAGTATTTTTTTTTAAAAAAAAGTGGAATAAATTTTAAACAGGTGCCCAAAATAGAAATCCGAGGGCACCATTGCATTTGGAGCAGAGAAATTATCTTAGGTGAGGCGTAACATCAACCGATGCAGTTAGACTGCATAAGTTAATTTTTTAGACGTTTTTAATGAAAATGAAATAAACTAATTAATTATTTAATTTTAAAATTTTTAATGAATTAGAAACACATTTTATGATTTTAAATAACCAGGATTCTAGGGTTTGGTTCATAAACCTAGAAAACTTCATGGAATCCCTTGGTGCTTTAGAGAGGATCTACCCTGGGAGAATTCTCAACAAATGGCGATGAACGATCAACTCATGAATAATTGCACAACAAGGTCAGATGATCTCATAAAAAATGACATAAAATTGACCTTTTTCGATGATAAGGTTAAGGGTTTTTATTTTAATTATGTTTTCCCCATTCATGAACTTAAATGATGAACTCAGATAAACCCACGAATTGGTTGACTAGCGGTTCGGTCGTTCTTGCGGGTGGGTTTGATTTGCAGGTTTGTCCTATGGGATTGATTCATATTAGATTTGTTTTTCTTGATCCATCTAATGGGATAGTATCAAGGCCATAATAAACAATTTCTAGGGGTTGTTACTTTGTTTTTATATGAATTTTCCTACCCCTCTAACCCTGCATGTTCTTCGTTATTCATAGGATTATGAACGATGGAACATTGTGCATACATATCGCAAATAAATGTTCCCAAATCAGATATCCAACATCGTGATGACCTAGAGGATGTGTGATGACAAAAGGTGTAGACAAAATGACACAGTTCAAGAGAAATTGTTCTACAACCATTCTTCATGCGGATAATCCAAATGGGTTTTTGGAACTGATCAGATACCCGAAACTTACTAAATTGGTGGTACTATAGAAAAACGAACCATGATCTTGAGTTTCTAGGTGATTGAAAAGTTGGATAGAGAATTGGAAGAGTATATGATGTGTTATAGGGAATTAAAAAGTTTCTAGAAATTTATAATGAACACATCCTATATCCCAAAGAACACGCCGTGTGGTGACAGCTCAACAACGATAAGGGTTTTGGGTGATAGAATGCGATGGAATAGAACCTGACCCCTGTCACATGGTGTGTTAGTCCTTATGTGGTACTTGGAGTGTATCTCATATAATACACAGACATGAAGTGGAGTACATAGCATGTAATTCCCCACATAGCAAGGCTAGGCTGACTATGCGGGTTACCCCGTGTATTAGTACACAGGTTGGAAGACATGTGTTGGAGCCATCTACATGCACATGGACTGTGTACACGAAGTGTCCCCCGATAGTAGGATAAGACATGTTACTCATCTAATTTCTATGTATATATTTTATACACAACATTCTCTTTTCAACATGATCCATTATACATGGGATGTACCCGAGGTTAGAGGACACGACAAGTGACACCTCTACACGTTGTGTACTTTGTTGTACGTGGATAGATATCCTTGTCCACCTTATCATGGACATGTGTTTTTGGGTTAGTTCCCCTTTTCACATTCCGCTGAATGTTAGGTATAATTTCTATCCACATGAGTATGATCCCTTTAGCAGTACTTTATAGATAGAGGTGGAGTCTCTTCAAGAGGCCCAGAGTGAGATCCTCTATACATTCATGAACCTAGGTAGATATAGATATTAGTGTTACCAATCCTATAGGGCATCGATCCCCTACTTAGAAGGTGAATCCAGATGAATCAGGGTATACAACAAGATTGTGGTAGTGATCCTCATCTGTGTACATTATCTTTTCCCACTAAAGAGTGTGTTCTCCCAGAATGAGTGTATTTTTTCTCTCTTCAGATCTATCAGTGCATCTATCTCTCTTGTGAAACATCTCAACAAAAGTAATTCTTGAACGAAATTCATCAGAGCTTCAAACTTGTGGAGTGAGTCCTCCCAAATGAGTGCTTTATGAAATATAAAAAATGAATCTATACCATGGGTACGTGGGTCGTCGTGACTTGTGTCTAGACTATAAGTCTATGTTTCAAGTATATCTAGATGTTTCTCTTGTTATATTATCGATATAAATATACCGCGTAGAGCTGAAGATTCTTTTACATTGTGTATTTATTTGTGGTTTTCAGGGTCTCTTACTTAGTATTATTATACTCACCCCTATACTGGCTTTTCCAACATGTGTCATTTCATGTGAAGATGAGTGGAATTTTGACGGAGTCTTGGGTAGACCAAGACTGGTCCAAGATTTGTGAGATTGCCTATAGGACGAGGTGATCCTTCAACATCGAGCCGCAACCCCAGTACCTTTTTTTTACAGGTTGTACTTTTTAGTTGCAAACTCTTTCTTTTGGTGGGATTGTATTCTTGACTAGTTAATTATCCACACATTACATTATGTTGTACTCTATTGGTTGGGTTTAGTTGTATGCATGAATTATGTGACATAGTGGTTTTTTAAATTTTATAATTCGTAGGATTGTAGATGTGTGTGTGTGTACAAGTAATTAGGTAATTCCTACCTAGTTAGTGATGTACCAACTCAGTGCTAGTCACCAGCCCCTAGCTTATTGGAGGTAGGCTTGGGGATTCATAGTGTGGGAACCACTGGGATGGGTTGTGACATATTCTATCTCTATAAAGTTTATCATTATGATGATAAGATGATTATGATACTCATTCCTTTTCCATGGGATATTCCATGATTAAATGTTTTAGAAAACCATTTTTAATGGGTTATGTTATGATGAATATTTTTTTATCTTGTGGTATATATATATAATTTTAATCATGCTATGGGTGGTATAGAAATTATATATCACTCTCATGTATTGGTTAAATATGTATATCTCATGAGATAAAAAATACTATAATAGGGAGCAAAACTAGTTTGGTAAGTTACTCCATCTACAATGATAGTCTTGGAAATAAACATTGAATGTTATGACTGTTTGGGATGTGAACCCAATACACTATGATAGTCTTACCAATAATACAAGACTACTATTGAAATGATTTTTTTGTTTATTCTTATTCTAAAAACTTATTTCATATGAAAATATTACGCTCTCATGACTTAGGTTATTTGATTACATTATGATTAATTTATTATGAACATCCAATCATTATTCCATAATTCAAGATTATGTTTTATTATCTATATGGTATGGTTTTAAAATTTTATTCTCATATCCACATACCCTTGTGCTCATTTTATGTTTATGTGGACATTTCTCTCTCCATTTTTTACACTTATAGAGAATCAGAGCTCACCATTCTTATATTTACTTTCCTCACATTATGAAGAATGGTATTTTGTATGATATTTCTAAGAAGTGTTCTTTTTATGAAAAACATATTGTGAGATTATGTAGTTCAGTTATTAAATATTTGTTCATCTATCCATGTTTCCAAATCCACTAGACCAATATTATTATGGTGTGAATTGTTATGTTATTCTACTGAATATTCTTATATTAAGATGTGATATCTTTGTTTGAAAAGTATGATTTTATATATTTTGTAACATAGAATGGTGTTGTAAACATTGAAAAATCAAACAATGAAACTATAATGAGATCTCTAAGGATAATTATATGTATAGGATAACATCTTAATGTTTTCATAATGGTCAATGATGACCTATGTTAAACCTAAGGTGTCATCGATTGAGAAGAAGGATTCATTAGTTAGACATCCAATGAATTATTTTTCATGATTATAGGATTGGTAACTTTGGTTTATGATGATTTATGGCCACACAATTTATTTTAGTTTTAGTAAGAAATTGAAGATAGAATTATGAAGTTGAGGTGGTAATAAGTATGCTCAAATAATTAAGTATGATATTTCATGTTTTTTATATGAATTATTATATATCAAGAAAAGTCTAAAATATTGGTAATTAATATCCTTAATGAATAGATTTTGAATTAGTAGTGGAAGTCCATAATTGTATGATGATCAGATAACAAGTATATGATTCATATTCGATTGGATATTCTAGAAATGTTCTTCTTGAAAATCATATTATTCAAATGCTAGTTGAATTTGATATTATTTTGGTAATGGATTATATTTTTTAAATAATGCATACATTAATTGATAAGGAATGAAATTAATTTTTGATATTCCAAACCAAAATATGATATCTTATTAATGAATAGATAAATATGAACTTATAATGTAAATCACATCATTTGTAGGGGTGATGATTCATTTTAAAATGGGGTGTTTATCTCAGATGGATGGGGAGAAATGTAACTTCAATGAAATACCTATTGCGATTAATTTTTTTAATACCGGTCCAGAATAGTTTCCAATTCATCCAACAAATAGTGAAGCTGATTTATCAATATAACTCATACCTGGTGATACACCTATTTAAAATATTCTGTATAGAACAACATCTATTGAGTTTCACGAATGGAAGAAACGACTACATGTGAATCTTGAAAAGGGATTTATTTAGCAATGTGATTGAAATTGGAGTGCCCTGTTTTTTTATTATGTAGAAATATGGATCAATTTGAATTATCATTGATTATCTGGAACATAAAAAGATCAAAATCATGAATAAATATCATTTCCTCATATATATGACATGTTTGATCAATTGTGTTGAGTTCAATAATTTTTCACGATTGATCTTCATTTTGGATATCATTGATTGAGGACCAAGATAGGTGATATAACCAAGAAAAATTTCAATAAAAATTATGGATATAGTGAATACATATTGATGTCAGTTGGTATTTCTAATTCCACCATTATCTTCATTCATTTACTAAATAGTCTTTAGATATAAACTTAATCAGATTGTTCTAGTTTTTATAGATGATAATATTATATATTCAACGAGAAAGTAAGAACATAAAGAACACATGCGGATTGTATTAAAGACAATAAGTAAGGAGAATTTGTATGAAAAAAATTACAAAGTGTAAATTTAGGTTATAAAATGTTTCATTTTTTGGTTCATATAATCTAAAAATATGGTATATCTATGATCCATCAATGAACAAAGTTATTGAATGTTGGCCAAACCAACCAACATAAATATGATTCAAAATATTATTTGATTAACTAGATATTATCGACTATTTTTATAGGATTTATAATGACAATCTAATCCACACTTTAAATTAACATGGAAGGGGGTATGTTCCTTTAGATAAATAAATGTGAAGAAAATTTCATATATTTAAATAAAATATCAGTAAATTCCACTATGTTTACATTACCATGTAGTGAAGAAGGGTTTTTAATCTATAGTGATGCATGAAAGAATGAAATGAGAGTTTTCTTATTCATAATGATATGTTTATAGCTTATTCCTCATTCCAATTAAGGGTTAATGACCAAAAAATACCCAACTCATGAATTTGTGTTAACTTTAGTAATAGATTCATTAAATATGTGGGGGAATTATCATTAGAGTTAAATGTGTGATATATAATATTATAATTTTTTAATGAATATATTCACTCAGAAGAAGTTAAACATGCTCCAAATAATATGGTCGGATTTTATTAAAGATTATGATTACTCAATATATTACCACACTCGAAAAAAGATAGTACAATGGCATATGATCTCAATTGAAAGGATCATGATATCTTATATATGATGAGGATAAAAAAATAAGCAATATTTTTGGATTTTAAAAATATGTACATAGAAATGTTGAAGGAAGGGGGGAAATATTATCTTTAAAAATTGAGTGGTCAGCCATCAATTCATGTGAGGATTAAATATTTTCAGAAAGAGGATGTGGTACTTCTGAAGAATGTCAAACATGTTCCTAATTTCAACCATGATATTGATGAAATAATAATATTTAGGAACCATGTATGTTTTCCATACATACCAAATGTAAAAATGGATCTTTTGGATGAGGCACATAGTTCATCATTATATATTAATATAAGAAGTACAAAGATTTATATAGATTAGAAATAGTATTTCTAGTGGGATAATATAAAGAGAGATATAGTAGAGTATGAATCTCAATGATTAGTATGTCATCTAGATATATACGAGAGATAGAAGTGTAATGTTATGTTACAACCATTAAATATACTAGAATGGAAAATGCAAAGCATCCCCCCTGTATTTTATCATCGGACTTCAAAAAACAACTAAATTACGTAATGCTATATTGGGTATAGTCGATAACCTTACAAATTCAATGTAGAGACCTGAATCTTGACATACATGGACATTACATTACTTTTGCGGAATACCTAGTACATAACAAAAGCACACACACAAGGATCGTAACAGTTTAGTGTCTTTGGAAACTCGGAATATAATCTTCTAATCGTGGTAAAAGATCTTCAACATCTCCCATAAAGATCTTCCTTTTTTTACCTAAAACCTTTCTTTTTATCCTGGGGAAAATAAAACATAAAAGGGTGAGCTCAAATTATCAGTAAGGGTAATCAAAAGAAATATAAATCACATCATATTCATAAGAACATAACATTTTTGAAGTCTTAACCTACAAAAGAGAGCATAATTTCATAACATGGGATAAATCATAGTAGTGAAATGAAATCCCAATAGTCATAACTTAAAACATGAAACTTTGTGGCATACACACATAATCATATAGAATCATTTCTTATTAGTCAAGACTCATTTCCAAGACTATCTTAGTGGACAAAGTCCATTTCTGAACCGAGTCACGCTCGTTTCAGTCCTGTTTCACTGAACTGGTATAACCTACCGTTCCAGCCATGTCTATCTCATGAGATATAAAATATTTACCCAATCCATTTGAGGTAGATATAGGTCCCACCCATCTCATAATGATACCATTCTTATGTGTGCCACAAAATCATAAACCATACATCATAGCATAACCCATATAATAAAAATGGGAATCTTAAACATCGTGACATCATAAAACAATTCATATAAGATAAAGGAATTCATAAAAATATAATTCCATCACAACATAATCAAATCAATGTAATAATAGGGATAGAAATAGAACCCTTTATTATCTTAGATGGAAAATAATTTTGATAAAACACTTGAACTCCATTCTTGAGGAAAATATCCTTTCTGCTTCAAAAACACTTTTACTTTCATAACATGTCGTACAATTCTAAACTAAAAGAAGTTTATTAAATATAAACTTGAAAACTTGTAAAGGAAGCTTCTGGGAAATAATTTTTTAAAAATCCATTCATGCCGTATAAGTTAAAAAAACATTCTTCTCTTACTTTTTTCGGAAAAGTCAAAAAAGTACCTCGTATGAAAAACGACAAAAGATTTCTTTCATATCTTTTACTAAAAACTCACCGAAGGGTAAAATAGGATTTAAACAATTGTAGGTGAATGAAAATAATATCAAATATTGAGGAAACATGGATGTGGATGATAAAATACACCCTAGTAAATTCCAAAGTATAAACAATCTCAGATAAAAATGAGATTGTGATATTTCCCTTACCATAGGTCTGATTTGCTTCGTAAGTGTCCGAACCTCCTCTTCTTTGAAGCGCCTATTTGAGATCTCCTTTTAGGGCACTAAAATTGGTCTTTGAGGAAGAAGATAACCTCTAGGATGTTTCTAGGGAATTGGAGAAGATAATTAGGCAGGGGTTGGCCGAGCTTGAAGGCTCAATGTGGTGTGAGGAAGAGAGGGAGGGGGTGCCCTTTTATAAGGGAGGAGAGGGGCACCTTTGGAATAACTAAAAATATTATTTTATTATAAATACAAATTCGGTTTTAAATAGCTCCAAGTTGATTTATTTCGAAGATAAGGTGGGGATGGGTCGAAATAATTTCATCCAATATAATTTAGACAAGTTTAGGTTCCTATTTTAACCTTACCATTTAGATTTAACATTAAGTTAAATAATTTTACTTTTACCGTGTCTTCTTGTGTTCTTATACTATAAGGTTAATAAACATACTATATCAAGACAAACTAACCCCAATATGTTTATTATTAATATATATATCCTTATATAAGTCATTTGGATGAACCATAGATTTTTAGGAATAAAATAACAATTAATAATATAATATTTGTTTTAAAAACTATTTTATGTCAATTTTGACACTATTTAGTAATTGATTTTTGTGAAAATCATGATAGAGTTATTAGTTCTAAAAAAGTTAATTAAATGAATACTAACATGTCATATTAACCTATAAAATTATTAGAATTCAGAAAAAGTCTTAAATTACATTTATTTAGGTATTTATAACATCAATTATGTCAATATTTCATTAATAAGACAATTACTGCATCATCTTTGTGTCATAATAAATGATAATTATTCAGTCCCTAAAAATTCTAAATAAATTCTTATGATGTAGATAATTGTATTATCTTTCTGGAGACTATTCATTTTCTATGTTTCATGAAGTGTATCACTAAATTAAAATTATTATACTTATAATAGTTAAGAAAGTGACATGTTGTCACATTATTTGGTTTTAATAATAATTAAATTATTTTCCTGGAAAAAAGTCCATTAAATGAATCTAATCCGACCCTTAGATGATATGGGTATACTTTTAGTCATCCAATAGGATTTTGACATGTGTTAGGGTAATTTTATAATATTATATTACCCTTAATTACCCGATTTACCTTTAACTATGGTAAATAAAATTTACCATAGTTACTATTCATAATTCCCAAAAAAAAAAGTAGCTTATTAACATAATTTGGATCCAATGATTCAAAATATGGAATCCATTTTTCCAAATTCAATACAAAAAATCTTCAGAAATTAAATTAAAATTAATCCCGTTGTCCAAAGAAAACGGGTTTTTCTTTAAAACATTGCAAAAGATTGAATTGATTTATCCTACGAATTCAAGGTAGAATCAATGATAATGACATAAATTATATTAAATGGTAAAAATATATTCTATTTACACTTTAAAACCATTCAATATTACAATTTAACCATATAAATTATTGCGATGAAAAAAGTTGTTTTTAAATAAAATATAGCGTGTTTTTACTATTCATCAAAATATGAAAGTTACCAGAATAATATAAAAAATTTATCCAAAGTAAATTTTTATTTCATGATTCCAAAGAAGAATTTTATTTTGTCAAATTGAACTTATAAACATGTCAAAAACTAGATTTAATGTGGGTGCGCCATCGAAAGGCGGCAAAACTGCATTTTTTTAAAAATACTTATTTTACCCGAAATATTTATTTTATTCTTATACCATGTTTTATAAAATGTGTAAGATGAATAATAATGTTATAAGATTCAAAATTTAGTTAATACTATACATAACGGCTAGTTCATAATAATATTATAATAATACATCGTTGTTTAGTAAAACCCGGTATTGCGTACAACACACGCTATCGAGGAAGGTCGTGATTGCGTGTAATGCAAGCCAAGTCAGGGTTACGTGCTGTGAAAGAATCCTTCGTTGTTTTGTATATCATAATCCAACCATATTTCATTTATACATTTAATATACATATATATATATATACTCAATGTTGCATAGAATAACTATTATCAAAATTGTGTGTAACACGATCCAGGAATAGTGTTGTGTATACTGTAAGCTAATACGGTGTTGCGTATAGCACAAGGTAATCTTGGTGTAGCATAAAACACAATACATTAATGAAATTAAAAGAATATTGTTCATAAAATCTCGGGGTGTTACATTCTACCCCCCTTAAAATGAATTTCGCCCTCGAAATTCGTTGGGGTTATAAATGGTTTTTCTACTTGAAAGTATCTTTAATTGAAACCCACATCGTAAAAAGGAGTACCAAAACTTATCTTTAAAAACTAAATTATGAAATGTAACGGTTACCCAGATAAACTAATCACTGGGTTTCCATATAGGATAACATTGGTGAAAATATGGATATGGAAGAAAAATCTAACCATCAAGTTCTGATGGAGAGTGGTAGAGAACATGGCTATGAAAAAGACATTAATCACAAAGCCATAAATTTCTGATGATCTAAGGTACCACCTGATTCATCAGATATAAGAGCACTAGGAAAACATTTTTGGTTTTCAAGATCATTTCCCTAATGTTGATGAAATTGGAATTAGAAGAAATACTTTGATGATTTTGGTATAGTCTCACCGTTTATCATTCTTTGGACAATTTACACTTCATCTCTTAAATAAATGAAGTTTAATTTGTCATTCGTGATGTGTTAGAAGATCATGTGATAGAATGATGGGTCATTCCATATGTCTCAAACAAAATGTTAGAAAAGTTATCAAAAAATACATAAGTCCATCTATAGTGAGATTAATCATATATGGTTCCTAAAATGAACTTATACTTCATATATCATACCTCTTAATAAAATAAAACTAGTTTATACTAACCAATGACTTCCTGTATGCCAGTGGTAGGCGATAAAGTCTAGTCGCACTTTGGTTGTGGGTTCAATTCCTACGACCATGTCCGACGCGATGGGCTGTCGCCCGTCCTACTGGTTGTCCTTTTTCTAAAACTATATTACTATAACATCCCATCAATAATATCGAAAAAAACATCAATCCTTAAACAATACTATATTATGTCCAACATAATCCATTCCAATCTTTAGGCTTATCCATAATACTGCAGTCTATTCTCATAATATAGTGAAAACTATTACCAGAGATTTAATACCATCGTTGATCCCCATATATCATAAGATATGTCTTGTTGGTAACATTCCAAACATTCAAAGGCCTTAATCATGTATTCTCTTGAATACCCATTGAAACTTAGTGAAAACATGAATGTAGTTAAAAGTTAACACTTTACACATACCAAAATCCTCAAAATTCTATATACTCAAACCATGATATCACTTAGTCCTTATATCAATCATGAGCTCATGAATACTATCAAACATATTAGATTCTCCTTATCCCTTCATTATGTGCATATCATCTGCTTTCCAAAAATATTTCAATCAATTTTCATGGTTACTGATGCATAAAATTATTGAAAACCACAATAGACCAAAACATAAATATTCCAATATTCCACGATACTATATACAACATTATTCTGGAATCCCATTCCATAAACACTTAATCGTTCCACCACATCGTTGTCATATTCAACATCACTAATGGTTATCTCATGTGACTTCCCATTGTACTTTTCCTTAAGTGGTTGCTCACGTCGATCATCACTAACCCTTGGATTAGGTCATTTATTAGCATAATGCCCCATTTACTTGCACTTGAAGCATTGATGTGTAGTAGGTTCATTCTGTGTATCCCTTCCTTTGTTTGCATCAGTAGACATCTTCTTCCCATCATTACAGAATTCAAATGTCCGATGAACTTCCTTTCCACATTTAAAACATTTACTTGTCCCTTTAAGACAATCTCCACCATGCTTCTTTCCACACTTTGAGCATAAGGAAACATTCATCTTCTTTTCACCATTATTCTGAGATTTCTCCTTGAACTCCATCTTTTGTTTCTTGTCAAAACTATGAGATGGATAAGTAACACCAAATTACATTTCTACCTTGATAACACAACACACAATTTCATCATAGCTACTGAAGTCTCTAATAACTAATGCCCTTCGAAGATTTGGTTTTAAGCCACTGAAGAATCGATCAACTTTACTTTTAGGTTGGATGATAAATCCAGATGCATACCTTGAAAGCCTTGTAAAATTCACTTCGTATATACCAACAGATTCATCATCCTTTTGCTTTAGTTCAAGAAACTCCTTCTCCATCTTTGTTCAAAGAATACGAGGGAAGTACTTATTGAAAAATAAGTTCTTGAACTCATCCCATTCCATGGACTCAATTTCGTCTCTTTGCCTCGTATTCTTGATAAGATTCCACCATTGATCAGCTTCACCTTCCAAACGATATACTACTAAGATGACTTTACCATGTTCAGAACATTGAAGAACTGAAAATATCATTTCAGTGGTACTGATCCATTGTTCAGCAACAAGTAGATCAGAAGACCCACTGAAAGAAGGTGGAGGTTTCCTCATGAAGGACTCAATAGAATATTGTTCCCTTCTCTGCTCATTTGGAAGTCCAGAATGATTCATAGCTTGTGTATATATAGCAATAAGATTTTTCACTCCATATCCCATAACATTTGTTTGTTCAGGAGGAAAATCATTGCATTGTCCATTGCATTGATCAACACAGTTCCTTCGGGTTCCAGACATCATCTAAACCCCAAAAAGAATAGTGTGAGAGGCAAAAATCATGCTAGGGAAAACAACATAATAAAGGGGGAGTACCTTCAATATCTAACATCTTAGGTTTAATTATATGATCTTTAGCGTAATTCTAGTACTAAAACCTATACATATACATAACCTTAGGGAAATCCCTAGACATACCTTAGAAATATCTCTCGGGATCTCACTAAAGTTCTCGCAACCTAGTTTCCAAAGGTTAACTAAAACTTTCCTATGATACCAACTGTAGAGACCCGAAGCTTGACATACATGGACATTACATTACTTTTGTGGAATACTTAGTACATAACAAAAACACACACACAAGAATCGTATTAGTTTAGTGTCTTTGGAAACTCGGAATATAATCTTCTAATCGTGGTGAAAGATCTTCAACATCTCCCATAAAGATCTTCCTTTTTTTTTACCTAAAACCTTTCTTTATATCCTGGGGAAAAGAAAACATAAAAGGTTGAGGTCAAATGCTCAGTAAGGGTAAACAAAAGAAATATCAATCACATCATATTCATAAGAACATAACATTTTGGAAATCTTAACCTGCAAAAGAGAGCATAATTTCATAACATGGGATAAATCATAGTAGTGAAATGAAATCCCAATAGTCATAACTTAAAACATGAAACTTTGTTTCATACACACATAATCATAGAGAATCATTTCTTATTAGTCAAGAATCATTCCAAGACTATCTTAGTGGACAAAATCCATTTCTGAACCGAGTCACCCTCGTTTCAGTCCTGTTTCACGGAACCGGTATAACCTACCGTTCCAGCCATGTCTATCTCATGAGATATAAAATCTTTACCCAATGCATTGGAGGGAGATATAGGTCCCACCCATATCATAATGATACCATTCTTATGTGTGCCACAAAATCATAAACCATACATCATAGCATAACCCATATAATAAAAATGGGATTCTTAAACATCGTGACATCAAAAAACAATTCATATAAGATAAAGGAATTCATAAAAATATAATTCCATCACAACATAATCAAATCAATGTTATAATAGGGATATAAACAGAACCCTTTATTATCTTATATGGAAAATAATTTTGATAAAATAGTCGAACTCCATTCTTGAGGAAAATATCCTTTCTACTTCAAAAACACTCTTCCTTTCTTAACATGTCGTACAATTCTAAACTAAAAGAAGTTTATTAAAAATAAACTTGAAAAATTGTAAAGGAAGCTTATTGGAATTAATGTTTTAAAAATTCATTCGTTTCGTATAAGTTAAAAAAACATTCTTCTCGTACTTTTGTCAGAAAAGTCAAAAAAGTACCTCGTACGAAAAATGACAAAAGATTTCTTTCATATCTTTTACTAAAAACTCACCGAAGGGTAAAATAGGATTTAAAAAATTGTAGGTGAATGGAAATAATATTACATATTGAGGAAACATGGATTTGGATGATAAAATACACCCTAGAAAATTCTAAAGTATAAACAATCTCAGATAAAAATGAGATTGTGATATTTCCCTTACCTTAGGTCTGATTTGCTTCGTAAGTGTCCGAACCTCCTCTTCTTTGAAGCGCCACTTTGAGATCTCCTTTTAGGGCACTAAAATTGGTCTTTTAGGAAGAAAATAACCTCTAAGATGTTTCTAGGGAAGTGGAGAAGATAATTTGGCAGGGGTTGGCCGAGCTTGAAGGCTCAAAGTGGTGTGAGGAAGAGAGGGAGCGGGTGCCCTTTTATAAGGGAGGAGAGTGGCACCTTTGGAATAACTAAAAATATTATTTTATTATAAAGACAAATTCGGTTTTAAATAGCTCCAAATTGATTTATTTCGAATCTAAGGTGGGGATGGGTCGAAATACTTTCATTCAATATAATTTAGACAAGTTTAGGTTCCTATTTTAACCTTATCATTTAGATTTAACATTAAGTTAAATAATTTTACTTTTACCGTGTCTTCCTGTGTTCTTATACTATAAGGTTAATAAACTTACTATATCAAGACAAAATAACCCAAAGTTGTTTATTTTTAATATATATAAACTTATCTAAGTCATTTGGCCGAGCCATATATTTTTAGGAATAAAATAACAATTAATAATATAATATTTGTTTTAAAAACTATTTTATGTCAATTTTGACACTATTTAGTAATTGATTTTTTTGAAAATCATAACAGAATGATTAGTTCTAAAAAAGATAATTAAATGAATACTAACATGTCATATTATCCTATAAAATTAGTTTAATTCATATAAAATCTTAAATTAAATTTATTTAGGTATTTATAACATCAATTATGTCAATATTTCATTAATAAGACAATTACTGCATCATATTTGTGTCATAATAAATGATACTTATTCAGTCCCTAAAAATTATAAATAAATTATTTTGATGTAGATAATTGTAATATATTTCTGGAGACTATTCATGTTCGAAGTTTCATGAAGTGTATCACTAAATTAAAATTATTATACTTATAATATTTAAGAAAGTGACATGTTGTCACATTCTTTGGTTTTAATAATAATTAAATTATTTTCATGGAACAAAGTCCATTAAATGAATCTAATCAGACCCTTAGGTGATATGGGTCGACTTTTAGTCATCCAATACGATTTTGACATGTGTTAGGATAATTTTATAATATTATATTTACCCTTAATTACTCGATTTACCTTTAACTATGGTAAATAAAATTTACCGTAGTTTCTATTCATAATTCCCAAAAATAAAAAGTAGCTTATTAACATAATTTGGATCCACTGATTCCAAATATGGAATCCATTTTTCCAAATTCAATACACAAAAGTTTCATAAATTAAATTAAAATTAATCCCGTTGTCGAAAGAAAACGGGTTTTTCTTTAAAACATTGCAAAAGATTGAATTGATTTATCCTACGAATTCAAGGTAGAATCAATGATAATGACATAAATTATATTAAATGGTAAAAATATATTATATTTATACTTTAAAACCATTCAATATTTTAATTTAACCATATAAATTATTGCGATGAAAAAAGTTGTTTTTAAATAAAATATAGCGTGTTTTTACTATTCATCAAAATATGAAAGTTACCAGAATAATATGAAAAATTTATCCAAAGTAAATTTTTATTACATGATTCCAAAGAAGAATTTTATTTTGTCAAATTGAACTTATAAACATGTCAAAAACTAGATTTAATGTGGGTGCGCCATCGAAAGGTGGCAAAACTTCATTTTTTGAAAAATAGTTATTTTACCCGAAAAATTTATTTTGTTCTTATACCATGTTTTAGAAAATATGTAAGATGATTAATAATGTTATAAGATTCAAAATTTAGTTAATACTATTCATAACGGCTAGTTCATAATAATATTATAATAATATATCGTTGTTTAGAAAAACCGGGTATTGCGTACAACACACGCTATCGAGGAAGGTCGCGATTGCGTGTAATGCAAGCCAAGTTAGGGTTGCGTGCTGTGCAAGAATCTTTCGTTGTTTCGTATATCATAATCCAACCATATTTCATTTATACATTGAATATACATATATATATATACTCAATTTTTCTTAGAATAACTATTATCAAAATTGTGTGTAACACGATCCAAGAAAAGTGTTGCATATGCTGCAAGCTAATACGGTGTTGCATATAGCGCAAGGTAATCTTGGTGTAACATACAACACAAGACATTAATGAAATTAAAAGAATATTTTTCATAAAATCTCGGTGTGCAGCATTCAACACACTTAATTACTATCATAGAATATTTCCATCTTTATAAACTTTATATAATATATATTAAAGAAGTGGTAAGGCATCATGTAGTACCACATTTTTATATGTGATTAGGATATGAGGTTTACCTTGAAGCTCTAGAGGCGTATTCAGAAGGATCAAGATAGATATTTGAGTGTTAGTATTACATTTCAATTTTAGTTGAGATAATCATTAAAACACTATATAATATTCTAAGATCATATCCTATGGATTTTAAAGGTATTATCAACACCTTCCTCTAGTCGAGTTTTCTTACAATAATAGCTTTCACTCAATATTTTTGTCAGATCCTAATTAAGTAATCTATGGAAATAAATCTTGAAATCTATCATAATGGGATGTAGATATGTAAATACAGCTATGGGGATCAGAGAAAACTAATTAATTGTTAGAAAAGGTCAAGTTCATTCAACAATGTATTAAGGTGGATCAGAGTTAACATAAAAGTTATGTTGATAATCATCAGTGATATTTGGAGTTCTAAGTTCCTGAGAAGGTGTTTATATGAGTTACTCCTAGATATATGGTTAAATGTTTTTCAAATAAGGGATATATGATGTAATATCCCATGATTATAAAATAAAATATTATGTTTGATATCTTGAAACACCGAGTGTAAACAAATGATGAAATATTATTATTTAAATATAACAATTATAACCTAGCTATATAATTTGTGGGTATGAATGTGATAAAGTAATTTTCGAAATATATATGTTTAAATATAAATGTTTTAACCCATATAAATTTATTGATTAATTATTAGGAAATAATCACCCAATTTTTTAGTTAATCCATATTATTCTTCAAAGGATTTTTATATACAAAAATGGGTTTTATTATTTTTTTGAGTAAATAATATATTTAATTTTCTATAAATTTTAGATTCTTTTTTGAAATATGTATTTATTTTTAATTCATTCTTTAAATATTATTTTATGATTGTTTTTTGATAATTTTCTAATTTTTTTGAATATTCTATCAATGGTGAAAAATCATGATTTTTATTAAAAATGTATTTTTCATTTAAAGCATCTACAATGTAAAATTATATTTTATATTGGTTTAAAAATGTAATTAGTTACCATTTTATTATACATAACATAAATAAGGTCTTTGAAATTAATTTAATAACGAGGTTTAGTTTAAAAACATTTCATAAATAAAAATTCTATTTTTTCTATAAAACATTTGTTATATTTTATAGTTTAATTTGAAATTAAATTCTAAAAATTATGTGATTTTATTTTTGAAAAATATATTCTATATTTTGAATCTAGAAATTAATATTTATTCAATATATCCATTTTATTTTTATACATTATGAATATTATATTTAGTAACTTGTGTTACCACAAAAAAGGGAAAATCAGATAATATAGGGTAAAAATGAAATGATATAGACAATAAAATGATTATAACACTTGTTTAAATTTTATTATATATTTAGTTTTCATCCATAATAATTCAAGGCTTGTTTATATAACCTTTTATTATATTTTGAATGTGATTATACAATTCACACTCTAGGTTTAAATGACTATAATTTTTTAATATAGGGTTATTCAGATGATATTGTTTGATGGTAATACAATATTATCCCACATTATATTGAAACCCCTTTCAATTTTTAGGAATTTTTTATGATATTGAATTTATTATTAATTAATCTTTTTAGAAATTCCAAAGGTGACCATCACCTCAATTATGAAAGAAAACTTCCTAACAAAATTAATAACACAAATTGGAGCCTTATATATTGAATATAACATAAAACATTATCTTATAAACATTATTATCCACATTATTGATGTGATTATCTTCTTTAAAAGTCCAACTTGTGATCCCATTAGATGATAACCAAAGGATTTGATTCAAAGATGAGGTAATCGTTCTAACCGACCACTTCCTTTTTTTACTATTCATTACCTCCTATAAATCAATAATATTCATAATAAACTAATAAATTCAGTATAGTAAATATTATTGAATATTATTATGATTATGAAGAAACTATTAAACACCCACTTTCCAATCAAATAATAAGTGAATGAATCTTTTATGTGTACGTACGACTTACCATTTCCAGGTAGTGATACCATTCATTTTTCATCACCATATATTATTGATGGAATTTATAATAGATTTAATATTTATATATGTCTATTATTAAATAATTATTCTTATATAATGATAAAAAATATTTACTTTTCTACCCTCTTAACATTTGAAAAATTAGAACGTCACTCATGCTTACCTATGGACTACCACCTTTACAAAACGATGTGATTCATTTTTCATTTATATATTGATTAGATGGTTATTATGATGAATATTATGAATATATATGTTATAAATTATATTAAAATAATTTTTTAAAGATTAATTATTATTGAAATTCTATTCATTCAACCTTTAAAAAAACAAATACAACATTCAACCGTATATACGGCCTATCTTCTTGATGAACGATGTAATTCATTTTTCTATCTATAAATTTTATGATTTATTATAAATATGTATATAATTAATATATATTATTTTTATACCATGATTAATAATCTGAAAATTATGGGATCATGATCAAATTATAAGGACTGAGACTTCCGAATAGAAACATGCTTAGAAAATGATGAAGTTATCACCTGAAACAGCGATTTCGATAACAAAATATTAATAAATGGGTAATAAGGTTTTATAAATATATCTTAAACATTGTTATAGATATAAATACATATATTTAATACATATATAATAAATCCAAACTTATTATATAGGTTTTTTTAACATAAATGAAGAAATGTGAGACTTTAGGTAAGGGTTTTATCATCTCACTTTTATTATGTGAGTTTTATACAATATTCAACACGTATTTTTGCTATGTGGTATATAAAAAATAAATTATTTTTATGATTATTATACTTAAATTTATTTTTATTTAAATATCAATTTTATTATCCCTATTTTATGGGGTTTATGGTTTCAAATTTACCAATTCGGTAAGGGATTTTTGTTCGAGTTTTTCTTCTTTGAGACATATGTTGCATTATACCCCTGTCTTATTATATGTGGTGTATATAATTCCAATTATACATAATATATCATGAATATACTTCTTTTCTGGATATTCTATGTTTCATTTAATTTTATTCTTTCAGGGGTATTTCAATTTATACATACCAATGTGGTATGAGTTTTATTTCATAATCTCACCACTCTTCATGATTTTATATGATCAAGTCTCTCTTGGAGAATATTTATCTTCCGTATCCATATTTTCTAAAACAAAATTCAAAAAGGTTCATTTTGTTTCTTGAAATAATTTTTATCTATTTTTAATCTTTTTAAAAATGGATTTAAAGGAATCTTGTTTTCATTTTCTAAATAATGTTCTTTAAGACTTTTCGGACAAAAAAACCAAAAGAAGTTTTTTAAACTTATACAAAATGAGTGGGTTTTCCCAATGTAATGAATCTTTAATGATTTGAAGCTTAATTTACATGATTATAAGGAAATTTTAAAGAAAAGTTTTTCCTTTTTAATTGTCCAGCTTTAAAAAAATACTTCAAAATGGAAAGGATATTTTCCTCATGAATTATTTCTAGTGATATTTCAAAATCATTCTTCATATATTTTAACATTATTTGATGATACATATACCATAATGTGGATATTAACCCTGAATTACATCCTTATTAATTTTATAAATGGTTTATATTTATTATGACATGATTTTTTTAATCCCATTTATTTTCCGTGAATTATGTTATGATGAAATGATTGTGAAAATCATTTATTTTAATAGGATCAGATATAATGAATGATTTATATTCTTATAGAACACAGATGTATGGATTTCATTATATAATTGGAGGGTAATATATATCCCTCCAATGAATTTTTTAATGATTTATATCTCCGTATTTAGACAATAACGGAATGGTTAGTGAACTCGGTTTAGTAAGGGACTTTGTCCGCTTTGATGGTTTGGAGAGTGAACCATGAAATCTATGATGGTTTGGGGACTACACCAATTACACTATAAGGAAAGTTCTACCACTATTTTTAATATCGAAATTTTCTATATGAGGATTTTTATACTTTTAATTTTTTCTTATTTTCTTGGTTATGTCTAATTGCGAGTGCCTAATGAGTCCACGAGAGTTTTTGGGGTTTATGGGGCTTGTTTTGGTCATAGTGTCTATGTTTTTTGGAAGAATATGATTGGAAACATGGTCAGTAGAAAGCTTGAATCCTAGGTAGATTGGTAATAACTATCTATGTGGGGTGTTTTAGGGATTATAATTGGGCCGCACTGTTAGATGAAACAACAAAACCCAAGCCCAAACCCATGTTTGGGATCTTCAATTTTATAGAGATCAATAGAAAACTATTTTCTAATAGATTTTTAAACTGTGTGCATGGAATGTTTCGTGGTCCCTTCTTGGAATGAAAATGGCACAAAATTGGTACTTTGTTAGGCCAACAGTGCATCTAGACCACGCAACCTAGTTTTAATAAGGGAAATGACTATTTACCAATAATATCATAAATATTTAACCATCCTTCTCTATTTAATATTTCTTTAGTGGCCAACCCGCTTTTATCATGTTGGATATCCTCTCAAGACTTAAACATAGGTTTTGAAGGAATTCCTTCATCCTACATCCTATTTAAACACAATTCATTTCATTGGATGCAAGCCAATGAGTTCTTCATTCCTTAGGCTCCTTTTTTTGTTTTCTTTGATACTGGAGATCCAATTTTGGTTCATGAAAATATAAAATATTTCTTGGGTATTTAACTATATATTAATTTTCATTCAATTTGGGTAACATTAAAAGGTGATATTGGGTTAATATTTTACCATGGGCATAAGTTATGTGGGCTATACCATTTATCATATAGTTGTTTTATAAATTTCGTCCATTTTACTACATGTCGAACCATTTGGCGTTGATCCAATAATTAATTGAATACCCTTGAATAAATTATTTCAACATTTTTAGGTTTTCCACTTAGCACCATGTGATGGTTAAAGGATGTTAACCTCAACATGGACCACCCACGAGGTGTGTTTATGTATCTACCGATGATTTACCACATTACTGTTGGATCTGAATCTACGGATTATACACAAGAGGGGGGTGAATTGTGTCTTTTTCAAATTATTACAATCTCTTCAATTTAGACAAATTCTGTTCACTATGCTTTTGCACGATTAAATATGCAGCGGAAAAAGTAAAGGCATGAACACACGGATGTATAGTGGTTCGGGGAACAGAAGGCCCCTAGTCCACTCCACCAAAGCTCAAATCCACGAGCTTGGCGATTTTCACTATCTGGTCCTTGTTTCCACAGACCCATCCACAACTGAGTACAGGCAGTTGACACCTTTACAAGATTCAGGCAAACACAGCCTTCCTGGTTCAAACACGAACCCACACAGCTTAGAACGAGAAGCTGATCACTCAAAAATAAAAAAGGTTTCGATAAAGAAACACTTCTCCAGTTGTTCTTCACAATTGCAACAGAATGCAATTGACAGTAGATAGATCGTCGTCTTCAGAAAATAAAGATCTGTAATCAAAACAGTTCTGAGTCGATCCAGTTGCAATAGATATTACCAGAAACTTCACAACTTCAGCAGCAGTAGATTCACAACAGGTAGTCGATGTAGAACACGTGAATCTGTTATCAAAATCTTCCTTCAGTAATAAAGGTCTTACGCTTCTTCTCGATCACCAGAAAAGAACGCTTTCACACAGTCTCTGTTTTCTTGCTCGTCAAAAGATCAATCTTTTTTATCACACACTTTCCTGTGCATATATATATCCGAAGTTTCCAAGATAGAACATATTTTCAAATATGAGAAAATCTTCCGCATAAATAGATCCATGAAAATCTCCTTTAGATTCGCGATATTAAATGAAATAACAAAGCCGTTGTAACTCCCCTGAAGAATCGGCATAAAAAGCTCCGTTTAAATCAATCATTAATCCGTTGTAAACCGTCTCTGATTCAGTCAAAGTCGTATTTAAGAATCAGCTCGAAATCCGCCTAATAATCCGCTTGATTGACTAACTCAAAAGGAAATATCGTCTGTCAAAAATATCCAGACGCCAAACGTAGGGTTGATGACGTGGCTCCAAACGTAGGGTTCACAAACATAAGGTTCAGAACGTAAGGTTCAGAACGTAAGGTTGAACATACATACTTTCTCTTCAGCATTCAAACGTAGGGTTGATCATCCATACTTTGTCTTGCTTCAACTCTCCAAAGAACGTACGGTTGATTATAAAAGTAAGGTTGATGATCCATACTTTTGAGAAACAAACTCAACACTGAAAACTAACGTACGGTTTCTCTTCCATACTTTTCAACAACAAAAACGTAAGGTTCCTTCCAAACGTAATGTTCTTCTTCCATACTTTTCAACAACGTAAGGTTCATTTACCATACGTTTCAAAATAACATAAAAAGTAAACTTTTCATCCATACGTTACGTTCATCAAGGTAGGGTATGAACAGTGATTCCAGTACGCGCTAAAATTGATCTCGCGCTACAGTGATTCCAGAATACGCTAAAATTGATCTCGCGCTACAGTGATTCCAGAATACGCTAAAATTGATCTCGGAATATAAAATAAAGTATAAAATCTCGTTATAAAATAAATTCCTGCAAAATACTCAACGAAATAATTAGTAAATAATTAAGGGTATTTGTGAGCATCAAAATCATCATAAAGAGACAGAGTATTATTTAAAATAATCTCCCCCTTTAAAAAACATTATTTTGATTTGTTTAAAAACAATACATTGCTCAACAATCTCCCCCTTTTTGATGATCACAAAACCCATAAAATAATAGAACTAATTTAATTGCAATCTTGATTGAAGAAAAAAAAATTAGTTTTATAAAATTTTAGAATTTTGAAAGGATTAAAACAATATTTAACTATAAAATTTCTCCCCCATAACTCCCCCATAAAAATAAACTTTCAAATAGATAAAAGATAAATGTCGTATATATCCAAATGCTCCTATATATCCAAATTTCTTCATAGGAAACGAATGAATTTAAATGTTGTGTTTATCCAAATTCTCCCCCTTTTTGTGATATCAAAAAGAATGAAAAATTACGGATTTGAACACATTCAATATTGCACTGAACTATAAGTAAATGCTATAATTAACTGTGTATGAATAAGTGAATTGCTTATACTGGCTTACTTAATCATAAATCAATAAACAACAAAACAAAAAAGATAAGAAAAGAATTTTCATTCACAAGCTATTATATAAAAACGACAGTGATATACAGAGGAATCAAGGTGTAGGGATAAGACAGGGAAAAAGGTGTCTATCTCCTTTGAATTACTGTCTTGATCTCTGTAAACTGGTCTCGAAGCCTCTTCATCATCCCATCTCCTAACTTGATGATAAGATCTCTGTTCTCCTGAGTCATA
This sequence comes from Viscum album, assembly GCA_963277665.1. Taxonomy (NCBI): domain Eukaryota; kingdom Viridiplantae; phylum Streptophyta; class Magnoliopsida; order Santalales; family Viscaceae; genus Viscum; species Viscum album. The sequence continues at coordinate 2,106,397,067 of OY728137.1, read as the reverse complement.
TGAATATATTCAATCAAATTAACTCTGAAAAATTCATGCAGTCTTTCTTCTTTTTCAACAAAAAGAGCCAGCTTTTCTGATAACTGATTCAAAAGAATCCTAATCGGTTGCTCTCCAGATGTCAACTGATCTACCAAAAATTTCTGATTATCTAGCAAAACTGACAAAGGGGCACTATTACACTGAAGATCGTGTAATCTGTCACTCATATTGCTCAGTGCTCCAGTAATTGCTTGAAATCTTCGAATCAAATCAGGTGAAGAACCTGATCCACTCACAGCACTATTTGCAACAGATTCAAATTTATTCTCCATGTAAATTTTCATCTCAGAAAAATCATCTTTCGTTACCATCTCTGATTTCAACTGATCAACAGCATGCAACATATCAGTCTTAAACAAATCTACTTCCTGTCTTGAAACAGTATATTCTTTCAGCTTCTGAAACTTTAACTGCTCCAAGTTCAGAGAACTTCTGAGACTAACATTCTCAGATTCTAACTGAGAAATACGCTTGTATAACTCAACAACTTCTTCTTTTCTCGAATCAGGGGCACCCTGTGCTTGATTCTCATGTCTAGAATCAGATTGACGAAGCAGGACAAGGGGTAAAGAATCTGCATCTGATTGTTCTTTGTCCTGAAAAGGTTGATCCACTGAACTATCCTTTGAAGCCTGAAACTCTTCCACTAAAAAATCTTCCTGAAGTACCTCTGTATTAACTTCAGAAGTGTGTTCATCACGAACAGTAGTCTCTCTGACTTCTACTGAATGATCAAGAACAATATTTTCATGAACTTCTTGAGGTCGGGCCACTTCTTCACCAGGCACTGCCTCCATAAGTTGTTCTTGTGGAATTGCTTCTTCAACAGCCACAGCAGCAGTTTGAGGTTCTAGCTGAATTTCCGGTTGAGCTACTGGTTCCTCTATCGGTGCAGTCCTCTCCACAACAACTTCTCTCACAAATGAATAAGAAATTACAGGTTCAGAAGATTTCAAGACAGGAGAGATAATTTCTTCATCAATTGACCTCTTCCTTCTAGATTGAAGTCCTTCTTGACTTCTCTCTTCCTCAACTTCCTCCATCTCAAGGCGAATTCTTCTTGCCACTGTACTAATCCTTGATTCTGCTTGTCCCTCTTTGGACTTAGCCGGTTGAGCCTGAGCACTCTCCGAGTCTTCCTCAGCTCCAACAGGTAAGAGTTTTCCTTTAATTGTGCTCCAGAAATATCCCACTTTCCTCAAAGTTCCAGCATTAAAAACATTACTGTGGTGACATTTCACCCCAGCACTTACCAATCTGATCATTCCTCTTTTATATAAAAACAAAGAAATGAACCTTCCATATGGGAAAAAGGTCATTCTTGCTTCACTCTGACAGCAGTATCTCAGATATCTTATCATAAATCGAGGAAAATTAAACTTAATATCACTCATCAAAAGATACATTATATACATGTCATGGTACAGAATTTTCTCCATCTCAGCCATCCTTGGTGCTAAACCAGTCTGAACAAACTTTAATAAGATTTTCTGATCGGGCTCCAAATCTTTAATAAACATCTTCTTTATCACTTTGGTTCCAAACAGAAAAGACATAATGTCTTCAGACATATGTACAGAATCTCCAATATTCCATAAATCAAAATGAAAAACTCCTTCATGAGGGCAGTTAAGAATTTGACTTATCTCTACAGATGATATGGAAAAGTCCTTATCTTCTATTTGAGCCAATAAACTATCCTCCGTATCTCCAAGGCTAAACTGAACGGTTCTAAAGAAATGTCTCATTTCTGCCTCATATAGAAACTCAGAGTTTTCACTATTAAAAGCTTGCTCAAGACCTTGAAACGACAACGCTTGCTTCAACAGCAAATTAGTTTCAAACAGCCATTCTAAATCGATGACTTTACCTTGCAGTATCTTCCGACCAACTACTTTAGATTTCTTTGCAGCACTGCTCTCAGCTTCATCTGGACACTTAGTCTTTGCCATTTCAACAACGATTTCTGAAGGTTCGTAAGTTTAGGGTTTGAAGATTCAGAAAAGGGTTTTGGAGCAGATGTGCTGTTTTAGGTTTTCGAAAGGGTTTCCGAAAAAAAGGTGAAAACAATTTAGAAGGTGAAACGGTTCTGACAGCCTTGATTCCCGTGTAATCACTAATCATTACTTTTATTTAAAACAAAATAAAATAACTTATAGCGAGAAACAGAAATTAAGTAGAATTCGAAAACAGAATAAGATTAAAAAGAAACTATTTAAAATTAAATAAACCTAACTCCCCCTTAATAAATTCAAACCTTGCCGTGGGAAGTGGTTTAGTAAAAATATCTGCTAATTGATTTTCTGTATTTACGAATTCTAAAAATATATCCTTTTTTAACACATGATCTCTTAAAAAGTGATGTCTTATATCAATGTGCTTAGTTCTAGAATGACTAATAGGATTTTTTGAAATATTAATTGCACTAGTATTATCACATAAAATAGGTGTATTATTGAAATTTAATCCAAAGTCCATAAGAGTGTTTTTCATCCACAACACCTGTGCACAGCAACTACCTGCAGACACATATTCTACCTCGGCTGTTGACAGGGCAACTGAGTGTTGTTTCTTACTAGACCATGATACTAAAGACTTTCCTAAAAAGTGACATGTTCCTGAAGTACTCTTCCTATCTAATCTACAGCTTCCAAAGTCTGCATCTGAATATGAAATTAAATTAAAATCAGAGGTTTTTGGATAAAGCAGAGATTGATAAATAGTACCTTTTAAATATCTAAAAATTCGTTTAACAGCAGTTAAATGAGATTCTTTGGGATTTGATTGAAATCGAGCACAAAGACATACTGAATACATTATATCTGGTCTACTAGCAGTAAGATATAACAAACTACCAATCATACCTCTATATAACTTGTTGTCCACTGATTTTCCAGTTTCATCCAAATCAAGTTTTATATTAGTACACATAGGAGTTGTAAATGTCTTGCTGTTTTCAAGTCCAAATTTCTTAAGTAAATCAGTAATGTATTTGCATTGATTTAGAATATTTCCAAAATCTTTTTGAAATATTTGAAGACCCAAAAAGAAATTTAATTCTCCCATCATACTCATTTCAAATTCTTTTTGCATTAATTCTGAAAATTCATGACAAAGAATTTTATTGGTTGATCCAAAAATTACATCATCAACATAAATTTGAACCAACAAAACATTATTTTTCACAGTTTTTTTAAAGAGTGTTGGATCTGCTAGTCCAACAGTAAAATCATTTTTCAAAAGAAAAGAACTTAGTCTTTCATACCAAGCTCTAGGTGCTTGTTTAAGGCCATAAAGAGCTTTAGTATGTTTGAAAACAGAATATGGTTTTTGAGAATTTTCAAAACCAGGAGGTTGCTCAACATAAACTTCCTCCATTAAATAACCATTTAAAAAGGTAGATTTAACATCCATCTGAAATAATTTAAAATTCATATAAGATGCATAGGCTAAAAGGATTCTAATAGCTTCTAACCTGGCTACAGGTGCAAAGGTCTCATCATAATCTATTCCTTCTTCTTGATTATATCCTTTAGCTACTAATCTTGCTTTATTTCTAGTTATTATCCCTTGATCATCCTGTTTATTCCTAAAGACCCATTTAGTTCCTATTACTGGATAATCATGTGGTCTTTCAACTAATTCCCAAACCTTATTTCTCTTGAACTGGTTCAATTCATCTTGCATTGCTATTACCCAGCTCTCATCATCTAAGGCTTCTTCTATGGTCTTAGGTTCTTGTTGGGATAGGAAAGCAGAGAATTCAACTATGTTTCCAAAGTTTCTTCTAGTTTGAATACCAGTCTCTAAGTCACCTATCACAGATTCTAAAGGGTGATTCTTTGAGGTTCTAGACTGTCTAGGCATTACATTCAAAGGCTCTTCAGTATCATGTTCTTCTGAACTGGACTGAATTTCTTTTATATCATTTTCAAAATCATTCTTTAAATTCTCAGGTCTCATGTTTTCATTAGAATCAGGTTCATCTATTTGTTCTATCCTTTTCTCAAAAGGATCAGATTCATCAAATTTCACATGAACTGATTCTTCAACAATCCTTGACTTTTTATTATAGACTCTATAAGCTTTGGAGGTTGCAGAATATCCTAAGAAAATACCTTTATCAGATTTTGGATCAAATTTACCAAGATTATCTTTGGTATTCAAGATGTAAACCTTGCATCCAAAAACTTTAAAGTAATTTACTTTAGGTTTTCTGTTATTCCATAGTTCATAGGGTGTCTTTTTCAAAATAGATCTTATTAAAATTCTATTCATTATATAACAAGCTGTATTAACAGCTTCTGCCCAGAAATATATAGGTAGGCTATATTCATTTAACATAGTTCTAGCCATTTCTTGAATAGTTCTATTTCTTCTTTCTACAATCCCATTCTGTTGAGGTGTTCTTGGAGCAGAGAAGGTGTGTTTAATACCCATGTTTGAGCAAAAGGAATTAAATTCCTGGTTCTCAAATTCTCCACCATGATCACTTCTCAATGAGATTATATTAAAACCTTTTTCATTTTGAATAGATTTACAAAAACCTTCAAATAAACTAAAAGCTTCACTTTTAAATTTCAAAAAGAAAATCCAAGTAAATCTAGAGTAATCATCAACTAATACATAAACATATAATTTACCAGCTAAACTTGCTACTCTTGAAGGTCCAAACAAATCCATATGGATAAGTTCTAGAGGATTAGTTGTAGCAACTTTATTAACAGATTTGAATGATGATTTGTGTTGCTTGCCAAGCTGACATGCATCACAGAATCTGTCATTTTCAAATTTGAGACTAGGCAAATCAGAAACTAAATGTTTCTTAGATAATTTATGTAAAGCATATATATTGCAATGACCAAGTCTTCTATGCCAGATCCAGGATTCACTTATATTAGCAGTTAAGCAATTTACTTGTTGTTTACACAAGGAATACAAATCCAAAGTATAAACATTATCAGTTCTGGGTGCTCTAAACTTAAACAGTTTATCTTTAGAAACAGTACAACTATTGTTAGTAAAATCAACAGTGTATCCATCATCACAGAGTTGAGAGATACTTATCAGATTGTGTTTTAACCCTTGTACATAAAGTACTTTGTTGATTGAGACTGTCTCTGGATCTCCAACTGTTCCAATACCAATAATCTTTCCTTTGGCATTGTCACCAAAGGTGACAAGTCCTCCTTCCTTTCGAGTAAGAGAAGAGAAATTAGCTGAAGTTCCACTCATGTGTCTTGAGCAGCCACTGTCCATATACCATATTTCTTTCTTTCTTTGGTGACCTGCTACCTGCAAAGACATTCAAACAAATTGCTTTGGTACCCATATTTTGTTGGGTCCAGGAGTGTTAGCAAGCAGTGATCTGGGTATCCAGATTTGCTTTGTTTTCTTAAAATTGATTGAATCATATAGATCGTTGGAAATATAAGCTTTCTTAATTCCACATATCTGAGGTTGTCTTAGAAAACAGTTTTTAGCTATATGACCTCTTGTTCCACAGTAGTTACAAATAACCTGTTTAGTGCTAGGAACAAAATAATTTTTGTATAACTTAGGTTTTTCTCCTTTACTTCCAATTCCAAACCTTTCCTTTTTAATTACAGTTTTTCCAAGTATCTCATTTAAGGTGTTTTCTCCTTTTGTAAAAATTAATGCAGCCGTTTTATAAGATTCTACTTCATCCTGTAGAGTTTTTATTTTTGATTCAAAATTAATTTTATTTGATTCAGCAGAATTGTATTTGTCAATTAATTCCTTATGTTGTTTTAGCAAAGTATTTCTCTCATCTGAAATAGCTTTGTACAAGTTCTTTATAGATTTATATTTATTAAATAATGAGTCATACCTTTCTTCAAGCATATTGCAGTAAGCTGCAAGTTTTTTATTTGAGAGGCTTGTTTCAGAGTTTGATTCATTATTTGAGTCAGAGGAATAGTATGAGTGTACCTCATCAGTTTCAGCCATGAAACACATATTTGCTTTTAAATTGGCTTCCTCCTTCTCTGAGCATGATTCAGAAGAATTACTTGAGTCTTCAGAAACACTCCAAGTAGCTTTCATAGCTTTCTTGTCTTTCTGCTCATAATCATCTCTTTTGAAGAATTTCTTCTTCTTTGCATCTTTCAATTTTGGGCAATCCGGTCTGATATGTCCCATCTTTTTGCATTCATAACATCTCACTTCCTTGCTATCCTTTTTAAAGGATTTCTTGAAGTCTTTCTTCTTACTATAGAACTTTCTGAATTTTCTGGCTAGCTGTGCCAGTTTTTCATCCGAATTTGAAGAATCAGAGCTTTCTGATTTAGCACTCACTTCTCTGTTCTTCATCTTTCTATCCTTTTGTTGAGAAGTCACTTTCAAAGCAGTATTTTCCCTTTTTATGTAGACTTTATGCTCATTTACCTCATCTTGCATTTCAGCTTCGTACATCATCAGTGTACCAATCAGTTCTCTCATAGTTAGATCTTTAACAGAAGTTGATTGTCTGATTGCTGCAGAGATTCCATTCCATCGAGTAGGAAGTACTCTCAGTACCTTCAACGCTTGATCAGCCTGCTTGATTGGTTCTCCTAGAGCTGTTATATTATTGACAATTTCTGTCAATCTTCCATTCATCTGAGTGATGCTCTCTCCTTCAATCATTCTGAAAGTATCGAATTTTAACTTAGCAGTTGCATATCTCATCTGTCTTACATTATCTGTTCCTTCATAAGCAACAGCTATTGTTTGCCACATTTCATATGCAGTCGGGCATTGAGATACTCTGTTAAATTCGTCTGGTCCTAGACCACAGATGATTGCATTCATAGCTTTTGAATTTATGTCATACTCAGCCTCTGTAGCAGCACTCCATGTATCGGGATTTTCAGGAATTTCATAGGGAGTCAGAATCTTTGAATAGACTCTGTAACCAAGATTTTTCAGATAAATAATCATACGTGATTTCCAGCAGCCATAATTATCTCCATTAAAGTAAGGTGCTCTGACCATTGACATTCCCTCTCTCATATCAGCCATGATACACTATGTATAATCTTTAAATACTTCTAGCTTGATAGGACTTTAGAAATAAGAAGCTCCTCCTCTGATACCAATTGTTGGATCTGAATCTACGGATTATACACAAGAGGGGGGTGAATTGTGTCTTTTTCAAATTATTACAATCTCTTCAATTTAGACAAATTCTGTTCACTATGCTTTTGCACGATTAAATATGCAGCGGAAAAAGTAAAGGCATGAACACACGGATGTATAGTGGTTCGGGGAACAGAAGGCCCCTAGTCCACTCCACCAACGCTCAAATCCACGAGCTTGGCGATTTTCACTATCTGGTCCTCGTTTCCACAGACCCGTCCACAACTGAGTACAGGCAGTTGACACCTTTACAAGATTCAGGCAAACACAGCCTTCCTGGTTCAAACACGAACCCACACAGCTTAGAACGAGAAGCTGATCACTCAAAAATAAAAAAGGTTTCGATAAAGAAACACTTCTCCAGTTGTTCTTCACAATTGCAACAGAATGCAATTGACAGTAGATAGATCGTCGTCTTCAGAAAATAAAGATCTGTAATCAAAACAGTTCTGAGTCGATCCAGTTGCAATAGATATTACCAGAAACTTCACAACTTCAGCAGCAGTAGATTCACAACAGGTAGTCGATGTAGAACACGTGAATCTGCTATCAAAATCTTCCTTCAGTAATAAAGGTCTTACGCTTCTTCTCGATCACCAGAAAAGAACGCTTTCACACAGTCTCTGTTTTCTTGCTCGTCAAAAGATCAATCTTTTTTATCACACACTTTCCTGTGCATATATATATCCGAAGTTTCCAAGATAGAACATATTTTTAAATATGAGAAAATCTTCCGCATAAATAGATCCATGAAAATCTCCTTTAGATTCACGATATTAAATGAAATAACAAAGCCGTTGTAACTCCCCTGAAGAATCGGCATAAAAAGCTCCGTTTAAATCAATCATTAATCCGTTGTAAACCGTCTCTGATTCAGTCAAAGTCGTATTTAAGAATCAGCTCGAAATCCGCCTAATAATCCGCTTGATTGACTAATTCAAAAGGAAATATCGTCTGTCAAAAATATCCCGACGCCAAACGTAGGGTTGATGACGTGGCTCCAAACGTAGGGTTCACAAACGTAAGGTTCAGAACGTAAGGTTCAGAACGTAAGGTTGAACATACATACTTTCTCTTCAGCATTCAAACGTAGGGTTGATCATCCATACTTTGTCTTGCTTCAACTCTCCAAAGAACGTACGGTTGATTATAAAAGTAAGGTTGATGATCCATACTTTTGAGAAACAAACTCAACACTGAAAACTAACGTACGGTTTCTCTTCCATACTTTTCAACAACGAAAACGTAAGGTTCCTTCCAAATGTAATGTTCTTCTTCCATACTTTTCAACAACATAAGGTTCATTAACCATACGTTTCAAAATAACATAAAAAGTAAACTTTTCATCCATACGTTACGTTCATCAACGTAGGGTATGAACAGTGATTCCAGTACGCGCTAAAATTGATCTCGCGCTACAGTGATTCCAGAATACGCTAAAATTGATCTCGCGCTACAGTGATTCCAGAATACGCTAAAATTGATCTCGGAATATAAAATAAAGTATAAAATCTCGTTATAAAATAAATTCCTGCAAAATACTCAACGAAATAATTAGTAAATAATTAAGGGTATTTGTGAGCATCAAAATCATCATAAAGAGACAGAGTATTATTTAAAATAATCTCCCCCTTTAAAAAACATTATTTTGATTTGTTTAAAAACAATACATTGCTCAACAATTACTTGGTGTGTGTGAGTATGCCATCATAATGGGAGACGTAAGGTATTAAATGATATATTAAGAGAGGTTTTATGCCTCTATTCCATGTGATAAAATATTATTAGAATGGTTATATGGATTAAAGGGAAATGTGGAATGAGTTTGATGAACCCATGTCTTCTATATGAATATGAATTGGATTGTAAAATGGGTTAATTGATAAAAGTGATTGGTTAATGAATGACCCATGTTTTCCTTATATGATCATGTTGATGATGGATATATCAGTATGGAACTGAGGACTTCATTAAATGACATGGAAATTTTTACTAAATGGATCCTAATTACATTGGATTCCATGGAAATGTCAACACCATAGATCCGTATTACTTTAGATTTCAAGGTAATTTATACACCTTGGATTCATATTACTTGGACCACCTTGAACGTTCTTCAGGGATATGATTCATGGGCTCCACCTAAGTTTTTAATGAGTTTCCTATGAAAATGCTACATGGACTCAATCATGGATAATTTGTCAATTTATACCTTAGATGTAGCTCTTGTAGGTCTAACACTTGATTAATCAAAATCGGTGGAAGTGGATGTTTTTACATGATTTAATGATAGATTGTGTTTATGATCTCTTATTTACTCTGAGCATTGGTAGGCTGGAAAATATCAAATTTACATGTGTCACATTATTATTTTAATATATTGAACACCAATTCTTATTATATGCATAAAAAAGACTTTCTATGGACACAATTGGAGGTGTCATACTAAGTGTTATCTCAGACCCTATTCAGGTCGTTGTTTAGTACCCATACAAACTTCATGGATGCATGCATGGATTAGGGAAAGTTCCCACTTTATGATGCTTTAATTATTATTCTTAAGATTAGGGGAGAACATTACTGAGCTATGATCATGATTGTATCTGGAGATATATTGTTTTGGTATTTTTTACTTTTGATAGATTCATTTCAATGCATTTTTGTTTCAATGTATTTCCATCCATTTTGTATAGATACATTACACACTCATCTTGTATATGATATTATCATTATATTTATTGTAATTTATGATATATGGATGATTATTTATAGCCACTGCTAATTTATATTATGAATCATAATTTTTATTTATCTATTACAACAATGTGAAACTCTGATCATGATGGTATAGTCTCCCCACCATACCATATTAGATCCCAGTTTCTAGTTAGTATCTAAGGGAATTTGGGGAGGTGTGATTGAGGTCATGTGTCCCACTATACTGGGTAACCATTTCGTGGAACTGATGTCAAGACATTACAAATATGTATTAGATGGATTTTTTTATTTCCATACTATTTTGAGAAAACATACAAGATATTTGGAATGAATTGGAACATGGTTATAATCTATTCCTAGGAATATTTAACCCACATTCTGGGTAATTACCAAGTTTCCTAGAATGAGGAATTATTGTTATATATTTTTCTTATTATAGTTTATTTGATTCCATCATTTGGTGACACAAAAGACATGAGATGTTATTATTACTATGATTGAGGAATTCAATTTTTTCCATGGCCTAATATAGAAATGAATAATGGATCATGAATCATTTAAGAAACCTTAGAAGATTAACATACCATGCATATTCCATGCCATATTGGATGCATTTCTTGCCTACATGTAATTTATTAGCTATCCCTTTTGTTCTATAATTTTTTTCAACAAATGATTATTGAAATAGGCAGAGAAACATAATTTTTACTAAATTTTCATTTCATTACCTAAATTTTTTTTTCCGACATAGTAAATAGTAAAAACTATAAATAGTAAATTATAGAATGTTGAGTTGTGGACCATTGATCCCATGGGGTAGAATGTGTTATTGTTGAGATGAAATGTATGTCAATATACAATTTATAAGATGTAAGAGACCTTATGAATTGGTAATGACAATCTATATAATTCATCTGTTTAAATATTATTTTAATATAAATAATTATTTAAATGTTTTTTTATTATGGAATGTAAAATCCATCATTAAATAAAGTTTTCATTTGCAATTGATATTCTATATACAAAGACTCATGCTGTGAAATAGAGATCCTGTCATAGATGCATCTTTTATAGTGGTAAGTAGGAAGTCTCTCTAGTGTTCTTTATGATTGTTCATATTACCCTATACTAGATTTAGGAGAAGAAAAATGTGTGTGGTTTGGTTATAGGATTGATTATACACATCCTATTATTATATATATGATCGGGTTATTACCAAATTTTTTATAAGGTGTGTTCCAAGAAATTTTAGATATATTCCACCACAAATTTCTCCATTCATGAGCTTATAGGGTGGAGGATACTATTCTCTGGAGGCAGTGGTCACTAAGCTTCTAGTACAACCTATAACAGTGACACTTATGGAACAACCTGTTGTTCTTAAGATGGGTGATGATTCCTAATTTTGAGTGGGTTTCTTGTTCTTTATACATACCATTCAGGGATCCCAACATCATTCCTCGAAAATATAAGAGATGACTAGTATGTTTCAATAGCAGAATACACTAACCTTTTTGGGGTATGGTGGTCCACATGATATTGATATATGGCTTGATACTATGTTTTCAATCTTCATGAACATGGAGACTCCTCCGGAGTGGAGAGTCAAGATCATTCTATATATGCATCGGGGAGAGGTTAAGTGTTGTTGAGATGTTCATAAATATGATGATAAGATTCAAGATATGTCTTGGAGGGATTTGTAATCCATGTTTTATGACTATATATTTTTTAATAATTCGTTAGATGAACCGGTTGGTGAGTTTATTTAACTGGATCAGGGTGCAATGACCATTATAGAGTATTCGTCTTTCTTTACAAACATTTAGTTATTTGAACCCATTTATCTTGAGGATGATATGTATATAAAAATAAACTTGGAGGAAGGTATAAGAAAGATGTTAAATCATAGGTGAACATGTTTTGGATGACTATTATAACTGAGATGAAAAATTAGAACCTTATTACTAATCGTAACATGAGGGTAGATGGGGACCTACAGTTGGTTAGTGAAAATTTTCAACCTAGTGGTTCAGTAAATGCTAGTAGGATGTGTCATTTTATGACTTTTCATGTGTGTAATACTAGCTAGGGCATGAGGGATGGTATTTTTTTCTTCTCTCATCACCATGAGTGGTGAGGACACATGATGATCTAATGTTATGGATATCCAGTCAAGTGCCATGTTTATAGATAGATGGACCATATATTGTGGTTCTAGATGACCTTTTCATTACAAGTTATTATGAGAGGGGGTAAATACTAAATATAGGTTCAGGAGTGGGATTCATAGCTCAACATGAGGTTGGGAGATGTAATACTGTCAATCGATCAGGCTAAGGGGGTGGTCGTGGCTTGGGCATCCAGAATCCGGTTTCCCCTCAATAAAAGAGGGGTCTGCTCAAGTTGTAGTAAGGATATTTCCGGGTGCCATAGTTCAGGCCACATATATTCATTACAACCTACACCTGAGGAGAATATCACTATTCCATCTTTAGAGATATGTGTGATCTTAGAATATTCTACTCTAGTAGGTTCCCTTTTTTATATATGTGATTCACATTTCTTCTCATGTGTGCCTATTATGATGATCCTAACATTCAATGTTCACTTTTATGATGGCCTTATGATACATGATACTTTATTAGGATTCTGATCGAAGAAAATATTATAATGTATTGAATTACCCTTTGATATAGGAGGGTATCACTTCTTATGGAACCTCTTTATGCTTGAGATGATGTGTTTTTATGTCATACTCGAAATGGATTTGATGGATCATTATCATGACCATGTTGATTGCTATCACTAGAGCATGACCTTTATAAAACCATAGGATGTAATTTTATTCACAAGGGTGAATTTGATATTTAAGAAGGTAGATATGGACTAGATCATCATGGGATATTTGGTTTAACAACCCAAATTTCTATTCTCTAACTATATGATCAGTGAATGTGACATGATGAAATCCCTTTAATATTATATTTTTTCATGGATAAATATTTTTGTTTTAACTATTGAGTGATATGTGGATTTTACTATTTATATCGTTCAAGGAGCTACACCAATATCCATTATTCCTTATAGGATAGACAATAATAACCTGAAAGAGCTAGAGAGATATCTAGAAAACATAAAATAAAATGGTTTTATACATCCCAAAACTTCTCTATGGGGTTTTTTGGTTCATTTTTTCGGAGAAGGTAGATAGAATCCTTAGGTATGTGTTGATTACAAAAAATAGAACTAGATGATGAATAATCATTATCCTTTACCTCTTCTCAAGGAACTCTTCGACTAGCTCACGAGAGATCGAGTTTTTTTAAATATTAATTTGTAGTCAGGTTTCACTATATTTTTATTAGGATGATATATATACATCATCTAGTGTTTTGTAGTAGGTATTCCTTTTTTGATTATCTGGTTATGTAATTCCATTTCCCGAATACACGAGTAGTTTTCAAGGATTTGATGAATTGGGTTTTACAGCTATATTTGGACTCGTTAATGGTGGTTTTTGTGGACAACATATTATAGTATTATTTTAATTCAAAAAATCATTCTAAATTTCTTGAAATAATTTTTGATAGACTAAGAGATCATATGTTTTTTGCTATGATTCCAAAATTTCAGTTCTAGATAGATAATATTCACTTATATGGTCACATAATCTTATAGATAAGAGTATTTATGGACCTAAATAATGTGAGTGTTGTGGTTTCCAAGGATAAACATAATAATTATTTCAATATTTAGAGTTTCTTGGGTTTGGATAGTTATTACCCGTGAATAATTCAGGACTTTTCACATCCACATATGCCTCTTATCGGTTCAACCAAATAGGATGTGGACATTTTATGTTCGGAAGCATGTGAAAAAACCTTTCATTATTGGAGGAACTATTTTTTTGGGCAAGAATTTTGTGGTGTTCCCAAACAAAAAAAGCATCGAGTACAAATTTATACAGCATTAATTAATCCTTAGACAGATAAAGTGGGTTGAGTATCTCTAGTAATTTGATTATCAGCTATCTTATATGCATAATAAAGGCAATATAGAATTATATGTTATGAGCTAAAAGAGTTATACAATGAAAGTTCAAGAGGTCACTAGTGAATGTGGATTGATGGAATTATTATCTGAGACGAAATTGGAGGGGAGGGATATTCATGAAATAATTTTCTCTCATATATGGCAGGGAATTACACTCTTCTGGATAGGGTTAGGTGAGGAAGATATTTTATTCTAAGGGCTTAGTCCTATGGGAGTTCATGGTAGGTAAAGAACCACCTCCTTGTTAGACCGCTGGGTAGGATAAAATTATACACATTCATGGGTGTGTTTGTTTTTTAGAAGACATCTGAGAGGATTTGACATAAGAATTCCATGACCTATATTAGGAACTACATCCCAAAATCACCAAGATGTATCAAGACTTACATTTCCAGTATTGGTGGCCTAGTATGAAATGGGAAATAGTGGTATTTTTCACTAGGTTATCCACCTATCAGAAGGAGAATGAGGAATATCAATTACCATCTTGGATATTACACTAGTTACCCAATACTGGGTGGAAGTGGGAAAATGATTCAATGGATTTCATAACTAAGTTGATGAGGTCTCCCCAAGGTAGTGACACAGTATGGGTCATTGTGGACAAGGCAATGAAGGATTACAACTTTTATCAGTGAGAGGTTCTAAGTATATGATATTGGGAGACTATATATTTGTGAGGTTTTGTATCTTTATGCGGTTCCTCATACCGTTGTATCTAATTGGGTTGTGAGGTTTACATCTTGGTTTTGGAAATACTTATAGTGGGTGTGGGTACACATGTGATTCTGATCATAATATACCACCCTCAAATAGATTCCCAGTCCATGTGCACAATAATGGTTCTATAGGACATGTATAGAGGATGCGTCATTGATTTTGGGGTTCCGGAGAGAGGTATGTACCCCTAATTGAATTTTTCTACCATAATAGATATCAGGTGACTATAAAATGGAAGCCTATGAGGATTTTTATGGTAGTCCATGATGATAAAATCTATGCTGGATAGAGGAAATGGAGGAGACACATCTCAATCCATGTGTTGTTCAGGTGACTTCAGAGTAGGATGAGTTGATTTGGAAGCAGATGGATACTGCATAGTCAAGAAAAATATCTTAGGTTCATCAACTTCATTAACATCTGGAGTTTGAGGTCTGGGATTAGGTTTTTTAACATTTTTCTCTGAGGACGGGGAATAAACATATTTAGAGATATGGTATGATTACAACATGATATGTAAGGTCCTTCAAGATTATAGATAGAGTCGGGATGATATCATATTGGTTTTA
Source organism: Viscum album (assembly GCA_963277665.1). Taxonomy (NCBI): domain Eukaryota; kingdom Viridiplantae; phylum Streptophyta; class Magnoliopsida; order Santalales; family Viscaceae; genus Viscum; species Viscum album. The sequence continues at coordinate 2,106,381,822 of OY728137.1, read as the reverse complement.
GTTACCTCAGAGGTACTGATCCATGCCTGATGTCTTATATGTCTCTCATTTATGTTTTTATCACTTAAAACCATCTTATTATATTATCAAGTATGAGGTTGAATTATAAGTATATTCGTCCTTTTAGTAGAATCTTATACGTATTATTTATCGGAGCACAAAATATTTTTGTGGGTGTTCATTCACTTTAGTCTATGTGATATAGAAGTATGTGTGTGTGTAGAACAAGACCTGGGAGAAAAATGTAGATGTACGTGTACAGTTTAAGAAACTCTTTTTAGATAATTTATTTCCCATAAAAGGGAAACTTAGTGATGAGTTTTCTTAATAGGGGATAATGTAAGATTTTTTGTGTTTTATATGTGGTATTAATATTTTTATTTTAGTTTAATTCATTGGTTTGGTCAAAATTTGAGAGCATAATAAGGTCATTAGAATTTTAGGGTGTTTAAGGTTTGTTCGGAGCCTGAAGGCTTAGCTTTTGGAAGAAGCAACTAAGACACATGATTAGTAGAAACCACACGACCTATTAAATTTGGTTAGTACTAACAATGTGGGGTGTTTCAAGGAGTATAAGTGGGACACACTATTTGATGAAACCATAAATCCCAGGTCGCACACCTGTACGAGGGATTTTGAATTTTTAGCAGATCTAAAAAGAATGTTTTGTGCATGATTTCCCGAACCATCATTATGGATTGTGTGAGGTCCCTCTTTAGAAATTTAAGGGTGCACGGTTGGTGCACAGTTTGGCCAACCGTAAATCCAAACCATGCAAACCTATTTTAGAGGATAATTGGCTATTTTTCACTTAATTCCATAAATGTTTAACCATCCTCCACTATTCATTGTTTTTCTTTTTTCCATCTCCTTTTTCTCACAATAGTTTTATTCTGAATCCTTCAACCTAGGTATTGAAAGAATTACATTGTGAGACATCCAATTCAAACATCATTAATCTCATTTGATGTTAATTAGTGATTAATTTGTTCTTTAAGCTCCTCTCACTATTTTACTTAGTATCAGAACCACTATTTTGGTGAAAGATAATATACACTAGTTCTAGTGTAATAATATCTTCTTCCATTTTCTTCCAATCTAGATCGAGTTATGTGTCGATATTGAATGGATTTTCTACCACAAGAATAAGGTATGTATCTTACACCTTTTCTATTAAGGTCTTATTGTTTTACACTATATTTCCAAGGATTCACATACCAGAACTTCTGGTGTTGCTCCTAAATTAATTGAATACCCTATTTAAATTATTTAAAAATTATTAAACTTCCCACTTATCACTATGTTAGGTTTATAGTTTTTCAACCTCATCCTAGATCTCCCATGAGGTTTGTTTATGTATCTTCCCATGATTTACTTTCCCATTGGGTTCATTTGTGATCCTCACCTTAATGGGAGTCTTAATGAATTAAATTAGATATCAAAAGAGGGTTTATTCCTCATTTCCACGTGATTACATGATATTAAAATGATTATGTGGATTAAATGGAAAAATTGAAAGGAGTTGTATGAACTCTTGGATTGTATATGAATATTAATTGGATAGAAAAATTGGTTAAATGATGATGGGATTTGTTAATTAATGGCCATTTTTTATATGATCATGATGATGATGGAAAACATAGTATGTACCTAAGGACTCCTTTGTATTTCATAGAAATTTCTACTATATGGTTCCTGATTACATTAGATTGCATGTACATTCTTCTCTATGGATCCAGATTAATTTAGATGACTAGGACATTTCTACTCCTTGCACCTGGATGTTTAGGTCTACCTTATATATGTTATATGGAAATACTCATTGGTCTCTACCCAAGCCTTTATTGAGTTATCTATGGAGATGAGCAATAGAAATGATGGGGATTCCTTTGTAATTTAATACCTTAGATCCAGATCTTGTAGGAATGTCGTAGGATTACTTGACATAGGTTGAATTCGATGATTTTCCTTCCTTTACAGTTGGCCATTGTCTATGATTGCTTGTTACAATGAGCCTTACGAGGCTAGAAAACATCTCACTTACATGTATCACTTTATTCATTTTTTATATTTCACACTGAATCATATTGTATACATAGAATAAACGTATTATAGAAATTAGTGGTGGTGAACTACTGAGTATTATTTCACACCCTATTTGGGATGTAATTGGGTACCTATATTGACTTTATGGATATAGGTAGGAACCAGTGTAAAGGACCACTTTATAATTCTTTATTGATTATTCATTGGAGTAAGGGATAAAAGGATTAGGCTAAGATCATTATGATATCAAATGATAGATATTTTTCATCTTTTTTACTTTTAATACATGTTTTACGTTAGATTTATGTTTCATTTTATTGCCTACCATTTTGTATAGATATAAGAAATACTGATCATGTTTATGATATTACCATTGGATTTATTATTACCCATACTATTTGGATTTTTATTTACTAATTATACTAATTTATATTATTCTTTCCCTTTTTTATTTATCTATTTCACCACTATAAAATTATGATCACAAGGGTACAGTCTCCCCACTATGGTATATTAGGATTTCACTTCAAGTCAATAACCTCTAGTGTATGAGGTGGATAAGATGATTCCTTGTGACCCACCAACTCAGGGAACCATGTAGACGATCTCGGATTGGGACGTTACATTGGGGATGGAGATTTTTCCAACCAAAAGGGTGTAACATCCCATGAATTTTCTATTCTTATGAGTACGACATAATCTAATATTTTATACCAATGTTATATTATCATGAATCATGTTCTTTATTATTTTATAAATCATATATTATGAAATATAAATCATTATTTCATTATTTTAAAGGTAATGATTTCAAATGATATGCTCATGTTCTCGTGAACTTTCTCTTATGTTTTTTTATATAATCAATTAAATATCACTTATTTACCCTTACTAAGAACTTGAGTTCGAACTTATTAGGATTATTTTTTTGAATATTATGAGGAAATATGTCAAATGAATTATTTATACAATGATTTTACATGGATGATGTTGATTACATATTATGAAGGAATAAAATATTGGTTTAGTGGTAGATAATGTTGATATCTATGAGGAAGATGTTTATGAATCCCAATCATTATGTTTTTATCCTAATTCTCTATTACACTAAACCTAAAATATCCAAGGTTATCAAATTGATCCAATATTTCCTTTGTGAATTTGTTATGTATGTATGGAAAGGGAAATTACTGATCACATTTAAGGGAATAATTTTCATAAATGTAATGTTTTTTTATCAATAGATTTGGGAATGTGGATTTAGGGATATTATAGTTGGTAATAGAGTTGAATTTATATATATTGGTATATTAGGATGTGTTTATGTGAGTTTATCTTATGATTTATAAATATCATCATTGAAATATTAAGTTTAGGCTGATCAGAAGTTCAGAGTCTTAGAAACCCCATTTTGAGGTTTTAGGTGACCAAATTTTAAGGTTAAAATGATATGTTTGGATGATGTTTTTATTGAGTTTAAGTTATATATATAACTTATGTTTATCTTGTGAAAAATTTATTTGAGGAAGAATGATATTTTCATTTTGTGGACATCTGTTTAATGTTTTGGATAACCTTTATCGTTTATATGATCTTTTATTTTTATTTGATTATGGGTTATTACATTTTCAGGATGAAAAATAAAAAACATGAGATATATTAAGAGGTTAAATTTTTTAATTAACATTGAATTTAATAAAGTCATTTTGAGGATGTTTATTAAATTTCGGGGAATTTTATAAGTATTATATTAATATATTTTTTAGAAAATCAACAAACCATAGGCCATGTGACAACCCACCGCGTCGATTAAGGATGCGAATATTGAACCCACAACCAAAGTTCAACAAGGGTAAATCACCTACCACTAACCTAAATGATGTCCTGGTATGTATGTCACTATATTTATATTATTTAAATTATCTGATGGATAAAGGTTATGATCATTTTGGGAACATATATTTTATCATATAGATAAACATGCTATTTGAAATTGATTTGTTGTTAAGTGATTAATGTTATTTTGGAATACTTTTAATATTTTTGGAACCTTATATGATTAATCTAAACAAAACATTCTAGGATTTTATTTTAGAAACAATTTTTGAATTTTATATCGAAGTCATATATAATTTTATTGTGGATTTAGGGTGATTCAGGTTATTTATGAAAATGCTTAGTATATATTTTAAATTACATGTTTTGGGAGTACACATTTTTGGTGATAAATACTAAATTTATCTTTGAATATGATACAATCAAATGCAAGAAATTTTTCAGTTTCAATCTCCATATAGAATATTTTAACAAATTCAGTCATAGTAATGTATTGATTGATCTATGTTTATCTTTGGGTACAATGTTTGACCGTTGGAGATTAATGTATTTTGGGAATTATCATACATTTGGAGAACCATATTTTTAATTCTTAAACATATTAGGAATATATTTTTATTATTTATTGTATTATGTGATTCAATAAAATCCAAATTTAGTGTTTTAGGGATGAATATTTCATCTTTAACACTAATCATTTAAAGAAAAAGTTAATATTTTGGTGGTCATTGAATGATGAAATTATACCTATCAAGTATTAATAATTCTTTATTTTTTTTGTAATTCGTTAACTATAGGAAAATTCTTTTGAAATAAAAACATAATCTATTAGTTTTCATGTAGGGAAATAAATGATTTTTTAACCAATCACAAATTTATGGTTTTGTTGTGGTTAAATTTATCATCACTATGTTCCCAATCACTATATAACAATCTTTTGGAGTTTTTTGTCCTCTAAATTAATTTTTTCCCTCCGAAAAATGTTTTTCTATATGGATTCCTAGAATGTGTTATATGAGATGACCTTCATACTTCCCTTTATCACTTTTTAAGTGTAGGTTTTATTGACATTTTTAATGATGTGGGACATCAACAATGTTATTTTGAACAGTTAAAATATTGTATGCCGAGTCTGAGTTAAAATTTTGAGATCCCAATTTATTAAATTTGGCGATAATGTAATATCAAAATAAATTAAAAGGAAATACTATGGTTGATAGTGTGAAACTTTGGACGTAAATAAACCCTTATATATTATGATTTAAATATCACCGTTATAACAAAGATATTAAATTGGTGGGCTTGAATATGATAATATAATATGTGAAATATCTATATATATATATAAAAATTATTTAATCATTTGAAATTTAATGATTAATTCTTATGAAATAGGTGCTTAATTTTTAGTAAATCCCTTGTATTCATCAAATACATGTTTTTCCCGAAAATAGGTTTTATTGTTGTCTAGAGTAAATAATATAATTAATTTCAAGAACATAAGAAAATTTATTTGAAAAAAAAATTAATTTTTAATTTATTAATTTTAAATTTATATTAAGAATAATTTTTGATAATATTCTGAAATTTTTTAAATCTAAATGATTATAAATTTTTTTGATTCTCATGGAAAACTATATTTTTCTTTTAGGTAATATTAAAATAAAAATTTTATTTTGGATTGGTTTTAAAAATAAATTAGTTACTTTTCATTATAAAAAATATAAATATGGTCTTTAATATTAATTTTATACAAGAGTTTCATATAGAGGTATTTTATACCTTAAAAGGTCATTTCATTCAAAAAATATTTTTTATTTCCATTTTGATTGTTTAATGTTATATTAAATTATAAAAATTATGGGAAATAAATTTTAGAAAATCTATTCCATTTCTATAATTAGAAGGGAAAAAATTTATTAAATATTCCCATTTTATTTTTATACATTATCTATAATATATTTATAAATTTTTATCGCCATGGTAATGTGTAAATCAGGTAATTAAGGGTAAAACTAATATGACAAGGGAAATAAAGTGAACGTAAATATTATAAAAATATATTGAATGATTAATTTTCATCCAAATTAATTCAAGGTATAGTTATATGACCATTTATTTAATTTTGAATGTGGCTATAACATTTATGATATTTTATTTCATGAAATATGAAACATGTCACACTCTAGGTTTTAATAACTATAATATTTTTAATATAAAATTATCTAGCTTATATATTCAAATATAAATATTATTTTTAAATATAAAATATTTATCTTCATCATGGTATTTTATTTATAAATTTTTGAAATTAAATAATTACCTCAATTACACACATTATGCTGAAGAAGTAATTATTTAATTAATGGAGAAAAAAATAAATGATATTAAAATTATTAAAAGTAATCTAACACGACATAATTAAGGTAATAAAATAATTTTTAAGATTACAATGACATGTTAGGGACATTTTAAAATAACTTTTTTTTAATTATACATGTTTTATTGATGTTATTAAATTCTAAGTAATTTATAGTGTCAAAAAGTATAATAATGATATTTTATGAATATAATATTTTAATAAATTACATAAAAATAATAAAAATATAAAATATGAAAAAATGATAATTTGTGGTCTAATATATATTGTTATTTCCATTTTTTTCTAATTTACACCTTAAAATTAAAAAATTACAATTTAATATTGAAAAAGTTGTTAACATAGTTAAAATTAAAATAAGACAACTAAAATTTAATCATAATGATAGTGTTTAATATTACACCAAAACATGTATAAAATAAATTTTCAATGGGAATGCAATCCTATAAAACTATATATTCGATTCTGTTTCCATTTTGAGGTATTTGGATTGAGATTGAATTTACTATAAATTAATCTTTTTAGAAATTCAAAAAGTCCCCTCACATCAAATCCAAAAGTACATCTTCGCCCATAATTTATTACACCACATGGGTCCTTATAGCTTAACCATAGTCTGAAAAATTATTTTCTAAAATTCCTTATCTACATTATGAAGGTTCATAGTATTTTCAAATGACCATCCCCGGATAACTTTAGAGGATATCTAAAGGAGTCATTTTGATGAAGACATAATTTCTATAACTGTTCATTTTATTATAATCTTCTTTACTTCCTCAAAATCATTAGTATCCATAATAAAATAATAAATTTATAATAACTAATATTATGAAATTATTATTATGATTATGAAAACACCATTATACACCCTCTTTCCCTTAAAATAATAACTGAATTTATTTTTTTAATAAGGTGGTTCCTCAGTTAGAGACCAAGACACAATTTATTGAATATAGAAAAAAAACGATTACATGAGTCTGAAAGATGGAATTTTATTACAATATTTATCAAAAATAGAAATCAAATCCCCCGGAAAGTCATCCCCCAAGTTATATCCTTGTTGATTCCCTTGTTACCGATCTCATCTACAACCATGTTAGCTTCACGAAAAGAATGTGTAATGCTGTAATTGATTTCCATAAGTGAAGAAAGACAATTTATCCAATGGGTACTGAGAGTCTAGTAAAGGTGAACCACACCATTCCAAATAGCCTTTACAATAGTGGTTGAATCAATTTCAATCCAAATATTGTTCCAACCCTTTTTCTTTGCATAATCAACCACATGGATCTCCCCCATAATTTCTGCATCCATATATGAGGTCATTCCACAACCTCCAAAAAAATCCATGACTCTCCAAGATAGTCTTTGAAAACAGCACCACAACCCACATGACCCAGGTTCCCTTTAGATGAACCATCGACATTCACTTCGATCCATCCTGGAAGTGGGGATTTCAAAAAAATATCAAAAGTGAATCTACAATGTCTGTAAACTTCGTCAATAAAAAGGCGGCGTATGATCTCAAAGTGTTCAATAGAGTTATCACAATATGTTTTCTGAATTGAGGAAGCATATTGAATAGCTATGAGAATCCGCATCCAACCTGAATTAAGCCTGAATAAGGAGTTATCATGCATAATATTATTTCTATTATACCTGATCAAATAGAGAAGCTCAGTAACTACAGTCAAGAAGATATTCTTGATTTGTTGGGAAGATTCACACTCTGCATATCCCTATAGTTTTATGTTGATTGAATTATTTAGTAACCATATGAAATTAAACATGTCAAAAATATTATTCCAAAGTGACAAAGCAGTAAATCAAGACAGAAACAGTTGATTTGAATATTCTCTATTTTGGCTACATAGGAAACACTTAGAGAAAATTTGAATCTCAAATGGTTGAAGAAAAACTTTAGTGGGGAATCTGTTCGGAGCAATACGCTAAACGAGATTAAATATCGAGGGTTTAATCCAAGGTTTGGTGAAAGATTTTAACCAAAAATGTAAAGAATCATAATTTATGAAGTTATGTTTGTAAAAACATTGGGAATCAAGAACACCATTATAAACATTCTCCCGGATAAGAAAATGATCAGACTTGGAGAAGGGGTAGTTTATAATAACATGATTCATGTTATCCAAAAGATTGATGTTATGAGAGTGTATAACTTCCCCTATGGTGGAATTGGTGGTGACTAGTATAGAAATGGAAGGAACCAAGGTTATTAATGGATAACCAGTCTAGTTATCAAGCCAAAAATTCATGGAGAAATCCATAAAAACCATCCATGTAGAATTGTTCATGATGTTTGTGAAATATTGTCTGCTGGATGGCCAGATTGAAGAAGTGATATAATTCAAATTTCCATTATTTATTTTAGTCATAAATCTATTTTTAGTGAATGAAATGGAATCATAATTTTTGTGAAGAAAACTCCAAGTAATCCTAGCTTGAGGATATTCATTTAAAAGCTTAATATTTTTGATCCCAATAGTTCCTTTTTCTAAAAGAGTACTACATGTAGCCCAGAGAATGGTCACAAGAATCCTTTCAATAATGATTCTAGTTCAAATTTGTTTTTGTAAACAATTATTTTATTGAGAAGGAAAACATGCCATTTTTAAACAATTAGCTAGTAGACCATTTAAGATACTATTGTGGATTTCACCAGACAGATCCTGCCAGCCATAGAGAGGGATTTACACTTCCAAGATGAGAGTTGGTTGATTATTTGGTCAAAAATGTTGAGAACGTATCTAGATTTAGATATACCCTAAAATATGGGGACTCTTAGATAGGTAAATGGAAAATACCCTTCTTTTATACCTAAATTATGGATGATAGTACTTTTTCGAATAGAATAGTAATTTTTTTCAAAGAAAATAGTTGAATTGTTCCAGCAAATAGATTGGCCATAGATGTCTTCATAGTGGAAAAGGTAATTTTAAATATTTTGAATATTCTTTTTGTCACCTTTTTTGAACAAGATGATGTCATCAGAATATTAAATATGTGTGGGTAAATTTAGGTTCCGAGAATCCTGAATTGGTTTAACCTTGTTTTGGTCAACAAGACAAGTGATCAATCTGCTCAGGTAATCCTCTAAAATGGAAAGAATGATGGAAGATATGGGGTCTCCATGTCTAAAACCCTTGGTTCAATTGAAAAAACCCTTAGAGGAACCATTGACAAGAATGGAGATATAGGTCGATTTGAATAAATAGTTTATCATACTGATAAAAGAATCACTAGAACCAAAACTATTGAGAAATTTGAAAATACAACTCCACTCCATGGGGTCAAAGGCTTTCCTAATGTCATGTTTAATGTCTATACTACCTCCTCTTGTGGCATTGTTTAAGATAATGGTGAATTACAAAGTACGGTAGATGCAATCATGAATAGCCCCACCCTTGATAAAACAAAATTGGTTCCAAGAAACAATATTATTGCATATGGAAGAAAATATATTAGAAAGAAGTTTTGAAATAATTTTAAAAAGGGTGTTAATAATAATTGAATGTATCACTCATGCATAGGAACAACTTATCATCTCCATGCAGTGATGAAATTAAGTTTTCTTCACCATATTTTATGGATGATAATTAGGAAGGGGTTAATTTTTATATATAATATTTATGAAATAATTATTCCATTTTAATGAAAAAATAACATCTAACTTCTTATATGGAATGAGATTATTTTCACTGCATAATGATGCCTTAATGCTTGGAATATTCTTTTATATTCATAGAAGGTTATTTTAAAAGAATTTTTTTTCATATATAAATTTTTGGCTTTTAAAAAAGATTTTTAAATGGAAAGGATATTTTCAAAAAGAATTATTGTATGTGATATTTTAAAAAAATTCATTCTAAAATAAAATTATTTGATGTTAGTTATGAATTATTGGTTATATTATCCAAGGATACCATATTTATTCATTATCTAAATAGATTATGTTTATTATGGAATTATATTTATGAATCTCATTTCTTTACATGATTTCTGTTATGATGAAATGTTTTTAAAAACCATTTCATTTTATGTGACATTAAATGATTAATGATTTATCTTCTTATGACACACACATTTATGGTTTTAATTATGTGATGGGTGGGGCATATATCTCCCTCTAATTAAATGGATAATGATTTATATCTCATGAGATAGAAATGAATAGAAAGAGGAATGAACTCAGTTCAATATGAATTTTTTTTACAATGATGGTCTTGGTAGTGATACTTGACTCTTATTATGGATTGGGGATATAACCCAGTCCACTATAATAAAATAGATACGATTGGGGATGGTGGTGTGTCTCACCCTGGTGGTGTATCCAAAAATGGATTTTATATTCATATTTGTATTCAATAATATAATATTTTATCCCAATGTGATATTCTCATGGCTCTTGTTCTTTAATTCCTTTATGACTCATACCTAATGAACAGAAAAAAAAATTATCACATCACTCAAAACTGAGATATTTTATTTTTATAATAAATAATTCAAATGATAATTTCATTTCCTCATTCACTTTTTATCATATTACGCATATATGATCATTAAAATCTCAATTATTTACTCTTATTTAGAATTTAAGCTAACCATTTTTATGTTTTGTATTACCTGGGTTATGAAGAGATATATTAAATGAATTATTTATATAGGTATTCCACTTGGATGATAATAATGATGTAATGTGGAATAATAAAATCTAGTTAAAAAGGAAAGTAATTATAATCTTTAGGACACCATTATTTATGAATCCACATCATTAAGTGTCTATAAAAATTCTATCAAACTCTAAACCCAAAAGGTCATAGGGTTTGTAAGTGATATAATATTTTATTTTTATGTTGTGAGTTTTATATTTGAAGGGGAAATTGGGGTCATATTTAATTTCTCCAAGGTAGAAATATAATGATTTTTTTATTTTATTACCATATTCTGGAGTATAGATTCCAGGATGTTACAATTGAGCCAAAGTATATTGGACTCATCAATATTATGAATTGAAACGAGATGGTATCTTATCAAATTTAGAATCCACCAAACCTCTATCAAGTTCACAATGTGTACCATTTATCTTTTTTGAGGAAGTACACATCTGATCTTTTTCCAGTAAAGAACTTAGTGGTTGTACCAATGGTGTTTGATATTTCATATTTAGAACTACTAGTATAAATAATGTATTATAGAGTGATGGTTCTGTAGAACAATAATACTCACTTGGGTATGTTCTCTAGAGGAATTATAAATTCAAAGAAGATACTTGGGAACATGAGGATGTAATTAAACAGATATATCCTAATTTTTTTATATCAGAGTAACAAAATTTCATTGGTAAAATTAATTTTAAGAGGTGTGGGGGTATAATGTAACACCCCAATATTTTATGATATATTTATTTTCATATAAATTTAATTTCCTTGATATTATGAGATATACAAACAATAGAGCTTAAAAAAATATGTTATAGTTTTAAAATATTATTATATATTATGAAAATTATCTTCTAGTAGTTGGATTAATGGGTATAAATAGTAATATCTAAATTAAAAATAAACATGGTTTACATATGTATATATTGAATTAATAAATTATAAAATAATTATAAATGAAAATAAAAATCATTTGCAAATAAAGAAGATTTTTTCTGAAAAACTATTTTTAGGCATGAAATATTTTTTCCTGACAAGGTAAATTAATCACAATTGGTGAATAATTTTAAAGAAATATATATATATTATATATTCAGTCAAATGTTTTAACATTCATATACTGTTTATTCTTGTCATGATATAAGAATAAATGCAATTTTATGATTGAAATTCATTTTTTGAAAAAATGATTTCTTTCATATTTTGAGCACATATTTTAAAATGAGTTTTTGAAAAATATATAAATTGAATTATGAAAAATTAATTCCATATTTATAAGTATGATGAATAAAATTGCTAAATAGTCTCCCTTTATTTTTAAACTTTATGAATAGTAAATGCGACCAAAAAATTCATCTTTGTAAATGATAAATCTGGCTTTTCTAAGTTTAAAATAATTCTTCATGTCTCCATTTTTCATATTAATTACATTTAGATGAAATAAAATCGACTCATATAACCTTATTCTGGAAATTTAATTTTTAAGGTACATTTCCAATGAAAATGTTCTATATAATATTTAAAATAAAGAAAAATTCAAAATAACACTCTCTTCCTTTAAATTAAATATTATATGATCAGATAGAGAAAAAATAAAGTTGTTAATGACTATTAATATTAATTTTGAGAAAAAATAAATTAGTTTTAAAATGGTAATTCATTTCTAATTTTAGATAATTGTATAATTTCTTTAAATTATTACAAAATGTTGATAAAATATTTCTTCAATTAATAAAAATATAATAAATGATTTTAAATTTTTAAAAATAGTATAATTTTAGGGAATTATTGTTTTATATGAATATTTTATATACATATGAATTATTATGGATGTGTGAAAAGATTATATTTTATTTCCATCATTATCTCTATGTCTTTAAAGTCGAATTATATTAATAGTTCCAAAATTGACATTAAAAATATTTTATTAATTGTTTTAAAATTCTAAAAAATATTATCATCATTCAAGTGAATGGAATATGGTTGAACATATAAAAAATGATCCACTTATGAAAAATCTTTTGATTTATTATAACATTCATAACCCTTTTTATTGATATAATTGTTATCATAGTTAAGGTCAAAAGTGATTAACGAACGAGTTAATAAATATGATAGGGTTTATAATTACACCAAAACCTATATAAATTTTCTTGGAGGATGTTATTTATATCATATAATATTTTTACTCAACTTCATGGATATTCGGAGGTTTTTTTCCTGAGAATGAATTTATTATATTTTATTTATTTTTGAAAGTCCACTTGTATCCACCCATTCCTTTATAAAAGGATACCCTCCTTTCTCTTCATTACCCCACATTGAGCCTTATATATCAAGAAATAACTATCCAATTTTTATATAAAATTATGTACCCATACTCTATAGGTATATTTATTACCAAAATACCAGCCCTAGGTTCCTTTTGTGGATATCCAATGGAGTTCTTTCAAAGAAGTTGTAATCACCATAACCGATCTCTTTCAATATACTTATTATTTTACCGATTATAAATATATTGTATTTTTTTATAAAGTAATTAATTAATTAACCTAAATATACTGATTTTTTTATGATTATTAAACCCCCTTTATACACATTGTTTCCCATCAAATGGGAAGCTATAGTATCGCTCGGGCGTAGGTATGCCTTACCATCTCCATGTAGTGATAAAATAATTTTTTTCATCTATATATTTAGTCGATGGGTATTATTATGGAATTAAAATATATATAGGATATTTATTAAATATTTACAATTATAAACAAATAATATCACATCTACCTACTTACCTTCCATTTTTTGGAAAATGATAACATCATTGTGTGTACGCAGGGACTACCACCTCTATAAAGAGATCATGGCCATTCTTCATTTATTTTTAAGTATATCATAATAAGGATTGATTTAAGGAATTTATAATATATATATTATATAATAATTATGTTATAATGGTTAATTATTATATAACATTATTTCACTCATTCTATTTAAAAATTAAAACAACATTGAAGTGTATGTACGAGCTAGTGTCTCCATGAACGGTGTAATTCATTTTTCCTTATGCAACCTTTATGAATGAATTTAAATGAATATACAATAAAAATATATTATATTTATATCATGATTAAAATTTTGAAAATTGTGGATCCATGATCATGTTTCAAGGTCCAAAACTATCATACAAGAACAGAAATGAAAAAATTACTTATCATATGGAATAATGATTTTAATAAAGAATTGTCAATAAAAGAGTGGTAAAATGTTATAAGTAAATAATATATGGTATTGTATATATGATTATTTTTCTAGAATATATATCTAATAAATATATATATTTATTATATCAATGTTTTGAACACATATGAAGGAATTAAAACCCATAGTAATTGTTTTATATACAATCTCATTGTTTATCAGGATTGATTTTGATTAAGTTTCTAGTGATAAAATATTATGATCCACCTATCAATAAGTTTATAGACGTTATTATTCTATATTTATTTATTTATACATCATGTATTCCATTTATTTTTATTTCTTTATGTTCTCATGATACTGAAAGAATGTTTATAAGAAAAAAACTAAATTTTTTATATCTTTTTTCAAAAATCATTTCTCTTCCTTGTCCTTGTTTTAAAAAAATATTTTCAATAAATTTTTTAATATCATGCTATGATTTATAAATTCATTTTTACCCGTGATTTAATTTTTACAATATATTTTGAAATGAGTCTTTTTCTTTTTTACGAAACTAGCTACATTTGAATTTTTATTAAAAATTTGAAAGGAATAATTATTTTAATGTACAGAGCATGAATAGAATTTCCCATCACTATGAACACTAATTTTTTTAAATATTCATCTATAGTGTTAGAATGATTTTTTCAATGATTTTTTTTATTAATATTTGGAAAAATACTATATTTTAAACATGTTATTTGAAATTAAAATGGTCATTTTCATTAGTAAATGTTCCATGTGATCTTTTAAAGTAATTTTACATCGAAGATAACAACCATTGATGTCACCGAATATTTAACTAGGATATTATCCAAGGAAAACATCATTGTTATTTCTATTCTTGGTATATGATTTTTATGTAAATATATTTATGAAACATGTTTCTATTACATGGGTTCTTCTATGATGAATTTAATAAATGTTTGTAAAATAAAATCATTTTTGATAGGTTATGACATAATGAAATGTTTATGATACCTGTTTATTTTTCATGAGTTATGATAGATGATTTTTTATGATCTTATGGGGCACATATAAATTCTTTTCAATATGTGAGGGGTGAGCCGAAAATTATATACCACTCTAATTAATTAGGTAATAATAAATATATCATGATCTAAACATGATTGTAATGGGGAGTGAACCCAATATAGTAAGGGGATATATGCACAATGATAACCTTGAGTGTGAACCATGACTACTAAGATGATTTGGGGAGTGATCCCGACCAGTAATGATAGTCTTGGAAGTAAACCGAGGCTACTCATGAATTTTTTTCTCTATACTTATATATATGACCCAAACATATATCTTATGGAAATGTTATAATCTCTTGGATCATGTTCTTCGATTCCTTTATTATTCATGTCTTATGAACATCAAAAATTTATCCCATGATTCAATATTATGTTCTATGATATGCTGTGTATATTTTTCAAATTTCATGCTCATGTTATCATTCCCTTATTCTCATGATATATTTATGTGATCATTGGTGTCTCCATTTTTTACCCATACTGAGAATCAAAACAAAACCATTCTTATGTTTCCTTTCCCATAGTTATTAAGAATTTTATTATATGGGATATGCCTATTGTGGGTTATATTTATGAAGCACATAGTGGGAGATGATTTAGTTTATTTGTGAACTAGTTTATTAGGTATCCTAGTTTCAAAAGGTGTTAGACATATATGATTCTTGACTATATCATTATGTTATTGTAATGAATATTCATCTATTTAGATGAGATATATATGTATAAAATATATGGGTTTCTATAGGTAGGTTATTATTTCTTATTTATCGAGACAACATAGACCGCATGTGCATAACTACATGAACCATGACTTGGATATAACAATAGTGGTGTTCACCTTGATTTCATTATAACAATATATTATAGGAGGGTATTTCATACTATTTTTTATCTTTATGATTCTCAGTATATATTTTCGTATAATGATCTTAACCCCAACCAAAGGTGATGGATGAATTTCTTGTCGAATTGTGACTTTGAAATAATCTAGTGGAACATTGTAGCATATACTCTTAGTAGGAAATCCAAATCATAGTTTTTGAGTGTGGAGTTATAGAATTTAGATTTTTTTAATTTTCATAGGTGGACGAGGATGGTTCAAAATACCTATAGCCGATGTTTTTTACCCCTGCTATTTTTTTTAAAGGAGGAACAAATTTGGTATATCAATTGTGAGGCCTTTAATTACCATATTTACACTGGTCATGATCTTGAGGGATTTTATCAAGGTGGTGAGAACATCATCCTTTTTAGAGGATGTATGATATTATTTGTCACACTATAAGAATATTTGATAAGGGAGTTTCATATATTCGTATTAGTGATACATCAAGGAGTGGAAAAGATATACTAATACCTCTATTGTTAGTTTTTATGGAAATGGATAAAGAGATGTTTTGATGAGTTTATCTCATGATGATTCAATTTTTAGTAGGTTAATAATAAGAACTATATTCTAGTGGTTTTAGCATAATCCCTTGAGGTATCATAGTAGAAGTGGGATTGTATCTTTATAGATATATTAACAAGACTTCTCTGATATAATGGAGTTCATGATTCTAGCTAGGTGATCATAGGTTGACTCAACAATTTTTCTTAGTTCATATCCATCAAATAACTGGGTTCAGTAGGTATTTTGGGATTATTTCATATATGTGAGATAATACAAGTTCATATAATTCCTTAAAATATTATTTCAAAATGTCATCCTAGATTTATGTCACGATTATGGATAGGATTACAGCAGGCCTTTGGGACATGATTTGAGTTGATCATGGAAAAAACCCTTTGATTGACGACCTTACAGAGTGGACCATTAATGCGTCGAATGAAATTATTTGAGCTTACAAGTTGATTTTTTCCATACCTGGGAGGTTCATCCACCCTCAGTTGAGATTTAATACAATAATAGTTATACTTCCACAATTTATATGGAATCATTCAAGGAATTTTATGGGGGAATGTATATGTTAACACTATGTTTGATGGATCTTACGAAGACAATGCCTATGGGACTAGAGTTTTCAAAAGTGATGAAATAGAAGGTATAGATCATATAGTAGAGGATTAGGAATGTGCAGAGCCTTTAAAGGTCCTATACATATCATTGATGAAGGAAATTGGAATTCGAGGAGGGAGACCATGTTTTTTCGAAGGTATCGCATTGATAAGGATTATAAAAATATGGACCAGGAGGAAATATATCACTGAGATTAATTGTCCCCTTCATGATATTGCATAGTGTTGTAAGGGTGGAGTACTACTTACCCTTACCACTATAGTTGGATCAGGTGAATGATGTATTATACATGTTATATTCTAGGTGATATGTACATGATCCATCACATGTTATTGATTGTAGTTAGATCGACATTGAGGATGGAGCTACGTTCTTAGAGTACCCAGTGAACATCAATGATTAAAAGGAGAATATCCTTTATTGGTGAGTGATTACTTTATCACATGTTCATTGGTAGCATGATAATCTTTAGAATAGTACCTAAAAGTATAAAAACAATATGTGAGCTCAGTACACCAAAATTTGTAGACGTTTTTTTTTATTTTAATAAAGTAATTTTTTAATGTAGGGATAATGTAATGACTCTATTTCATCAATGAAAAACATTGAAATATGTTAAAGAAGATATTCATAGTTAGGAATAGAGTCAAAATATAATTCCATTCCCTGTAGAGCCTCAATTTCTTTATTTTAAATATATTAAATATAGTATATCACACACACATAGTTGTTATTATATGATGAAATATACCATTAATGGTGCCCCATGTGGGAAAAAAATACTTCCATTAATTATGGAATGTGTGTTTTACCCTAGGAATTACATAATCTTTATACTCATCATGAGTTTTTAAGATCAGTCTTGTTTTGAAAAAGAGATGAATAAATTAATTAAATAACTTATTGAATCTAATTTTTTATAACCTAATTATTATCTACTTATGCATTTATATAGAAAAATAATTTGTTTATAAGCATTAACCTAGAGATAAGAGAATATGATCAAATAAAATAGTATTGGCGAATTATGTTGTGATTGTGGATTAATTATTATGAAACCATTTGTCTTTTCATTGTCAACAATGTTATTGGATCATGACAATGGAAATGAAACATAAACATTCTTCATAAATTATTGATATCACACAATGTGTTATTTTTTTTATTAATATTTCTCTTAATTTTCCCTAATA
This sequence comes from Viscum album, assembly GCA_963277665.1. Classification (NCBI taxonomy): domain Eukaryota; kingdom Viridiplantae; phylum Streptophyta; class Magnoliopsida; order Santalales; family Viscaceae; genus Viscum; species Viscum album. Next base: position 2,106,363,391 of record OY728137.1, on the reverse strand, counting down.
ATTAAAATTATTTTTTAAAAAAAATAATTAATGGATCATTTTTATTTTATTATGGATATTTTATTTTATTCTTAGAATAAATAATTGATTTAATTTTTTACTATCCTTATGTTTTTCAATTTATACATTTATGGATAATGTCCAACCTCAAAAGAGGGCAATTATGTTTCCCTCAATTTTATGTTTCATGTTTTTCTACATTCCTTCTATAAACATTCTTCAATGATATTTTTTTTGTCGATGGTTTGACTTTACCTAATAAATGATCACTGTGGAACCGATATTTGGAACCAATTATCATTTCCATGCATTTATATTCAATATTTAATGAGTTTTTAGGGAATTAATATAATGATTAACGCCTAATGATGGTGTAGGGGTAGATAGTTATTGAGTTGGGATGTGTGGGTGCTTTGAAATTGTGATAACATGTGATTTCTAGCCAATAGGAGACCAGAATCGATCCACCAGTGACATTGTAGTCTTGGAAAACCAAGATATTAGTTTTATAGGGAATATTGTGGAGGAGTCTATAATTTCATCAGTGGGGACATGTGATAAATTTAGATTTCTATTAAATCTTGATATAACTTATCTGTAGTTCAGAAGAAAACCTGTAGTGTCAACACCATTTTAATATGTCGAGTGTTTTTTAATAAAGATAAATATAACATGTTGTTTTTCATATTTTCATGATATGTGACCCTTTATCCAAGGACCTAGTGCATATGTATAAGTACAAAAGAATAAAAATGTCTCGTTGACATCAAACGTCCATAGTACATTGACACGTGCTAGAGTACAAGGTCACATACATGAGTAGGTCTAGGATTTTCAAGACACTCCATTCATCCCTTATACATGTTATTTAACCCTTAGAATTTAGGTTTGAGCCCTCATTTTCATAATTTTAGATTTAGTATTATTAGGGGTTCATTCCCTTGGTCTATTCCAATGAAGGTACAGTAAGGAAACCCATCCTGAGAACAGGATGAGTGATCCCCTCTAATGGTTATATATGGATATAGTTAGGTATCCATCTATGTGGACTGGGGTGTGATCCCCTATCCTAATAACCTAGGTTGGTCCAGGTATCCCATTTTGGACATCCGGGGTATGTAATCCTCTTTATAGTGGGTTACTCCAGATAGGGTTAGGTATCCCCCATAAGCTCTAGGCATGACTCCAAACCATTGTATTGATATCTTAGGAGTTCCAAAATATACTTAATCATTGAAATGAACTAAGGGAGAGACCTCTAAGACGATTTCCATTAGTGTTAGTGATACTCGAGAAGTGAGTTCTATTATACAAATGTAACCTATGAGCCTCAAAAAAAATCCTAAACTAGTTGTGATGTTATGACCTTACTTTAAGACTTTATGACTTTTTGTGAACATGTATGGGATCTCTATATCATTCCGTGAGACTTAGAATTTTTTTAAAAAATATATAACTATATTTTATTCTTATGTGATTTCAGGGTGTCTAACTGGGTATGTTCATACTCACTCCTACATGGGATCTACATGCACATGTCATTTCTTTTTGAGACAACAAGCTTTTTGATGGAGTCCCAGGATGACTATGAGTAAGTGGAGCATAGTATCTCAAGGTGGTCTATGGATTGTTCTAAGAGTTGTGTCTTGATATTAGTCCCCTTTTTCGCAGTGGGTTGGACTCTTTTACAATTATGTTGGGTTTTATTTATCCTTTTTTTTTCTATTTTAGTTATTGTACTATGATGTAGGATTAATTCTATTCATCTATATTTGGTATTAATTTAAAATTCTTTTCATTACACTTGTGTATGGACACATGTGTGTATTCTAATAATTTATTCTAGGGTCTCCAATGAATGTGACATTACCTCTCAATAATAGTTTCCAACCCCTATCCTATTAGAGGCATAATTGGGGTGTCACACTCAGCCCTCTACTAGCCAGTCAAGGCCCAATTAGTCGGGTGATGGAAAATATGAAATTTGATAAATAAAATCTAGTTTTCCATTTTACCAGAACCGTGATTGTGATTATATTAAAACGCAATGGTTTGAATTTTTTTTACAAAAAATACATGTTTTATAAATTCATGTCATGTTTTATGATAAAATTTAATAGAAACTACATTTTTTTGGAAAAATATTTTTCTTCACTTATAATAATACATAGCATTATTTTTTGACATTTTTATGTCATTATTTCTTAATAAAAAGTGTCATTATTGGTGTAAATTATATTTCAATTAATAAAATCAATGATATTGAAATTTTTACGATTCATGGTTTATGGTTTGACCATAAAACAAAACAGATAGTTTTGGTAATGTACATCTTGGTTCAAGGTCAGTTCTTTATAAAATTCTCTATCCGAAATCGATTTGGAAGAGAAACTAAATCATGGTATGTGGATTTTGTTTAAATAAAATTAATTAATTTTTAAAAAAACTATGATCAATGAAGGATATAACAATATGAATTTATATCATATATAAAGTGATTTGATTATTAGGATTTTTAAAATTTATTATATCTTATGTTAAATATGTTAAGTGTTAATTTATTTTTAAAATACATATTCATATATATAAATTTTTTAGGTTATTAATGTTTCTTATATGGGTCTAAATTATTTAAATTTATTCTTATAATTTTTATACCATGTATAGAGTTATATGTTAATTATGGAATTGATGTTTAACTTTTCATTCAACTAAGACAATAATTTTATATATTTTTTGTAAGTTCAGTAATAATGGTTGGTTGTTATTTATGTATGTATAGTGTTATATTATGTTGAAAATAATTTATCTTTTAATAATTTATATATGGATAGTGGGAATTTGTTTTGGAAATCTCATTGGCCTATGATATTACTCTTTTTAATAGAAAAGGTGTGGTTAGATACCTGTCAAACTTTATTTTCACTTGTGGGGATTTTAGTTTAGTATGAATTTAATCCTTCAAATGAAAGTGATTCATATAACTTATGGATGAGATATAGTTTTATATATATATATATATATATATATATATAAAATATTGGGTAGGCAACAAAAATATTGATTTTTTTAAAGTGTTATACCCTAACAACTTTTGAACATACTGATTTAGATAAAGGAATACGATTCAAAAACTATATCTATAGAATTGTGTATAAATACAGGGATTATAGAAGATGTAAATATTTCTTGGTACAAAATTTTTATATATGATATACACAAGATGTATAAGAAAATCATGAGGAAATGAAAAAACCCATGAAATACTAAATGTGAGATTCCATGAAAAATGAACTTGTGTCAAGACCTTAATCATTAAATGTGAGTGAACCTAACTATTTGGTCCTCATGAATTATCTTGTGTGTGGAAAGAATATTATTGGTGAAACTCTTTATTAGGTTTCTATATTTGATATTTGAATCGGGTTATATTTAGTTGGGTGACCCTAATTTTTATGTTCCCAATGAAATGGAGTTGGGATAATTCTTATGAAGAATCGGGTAAATAGTTATCTACCTTAATATTTAAGATGCATATATGATATTGTTAACATGGTTTTCTACCATATATAGTCATCTTTTTAGTTAGAATATTTTATGGGTTATTTCATGATGAGATTTGGATATTTAAACATTGAATAGATATGATATATGGAGTTATCAATTTTAATGGGAGTATATTTTAAATATATTGAATTATCGTGCTATAGACAATGGAATGAATCATGAATATAATTTTGAAATCACATATAGGTATGAATTATAGTTTAATTTATTTCTATATAAGGTTGATCTGTTTTTTGAGTATATAGATATGAATTTTATAGATTTAAAAAAATATAACTCATTGGTATTGGATATATGTGTGCATCACACATTTTTGTTGAAGAATATTAACTCAAAAATAAGAGTGAATTGATTAAATTAGTAGTTTATATATATATTTCTAATTGGGAAAAATTTCTTGAATATATGTTGGGACTAATGATCTAATTATACAAAGTATGACCCATAAAAAAATAAAATCTAATATATTAGGTGTATAAATATAAAACAATTACTTTGTTTTATCCTGAAGTAAAAAAGTTTATTTCTATATCATGCTTGGAAAGAAAGGTATTTTCATTAATGATTAATAATTATTGTTTTTATATATACGTGAATGAAAATTTTCTATTGAATTTACAATATGGTGAATAGTTTGATCATTCTAGGCATAGAAATTTTGATATTTAACATTCAAGATAAGATGGTTAAAGTTAATTCAAAAACCACTTATATATAAAATTTGAATAACTGGAATATAAATTATAAACAAATTTATAGAATTCAAAGATGTGAATTATTGGAATCTTTCAATTATAATTCATTTGTTGATTAAAGTAATTTTTTTTGAAAAAATGAACAGAATAAATTTTAGTTAAAAAGGTGAGAGGGATTGTAGGATATTGTATCTAACATATAGTGGTGTATATACACCAATTAGTGAATAAGAAATTGGAGAGTATATGCACTTCATCATATTAGCTAATTAATTAATTCGGGTTATTTAAATGTTTCTTATGATACAAAAATTTTAGAACCTTGAAATATTTAATGAATTTTAAAAATTAAATATAGATTAAATAATGGGAATGCATTAATAGTATCATGAACATGCCAAATTCAACCAACTACATCACATGGAATGATCTGACACAAGTCCTACAGTGTATTCCTAATTAATATTGCCTAGTGAAATGAACTAGGAAATCACACTAGAGATAGTCAGAATGGCTTCACCCTCATATAATAATAAATAATAAATAACAAATAATAAATTAAAATTAATATATAGTTCTACATGGTATGATTATTCATTGGAATTTCATGAAACATAAATTAATGGTTATAAGTAAATAACTAAACTAAATAATTCCTAACCAATATAATTATAAAATACCATAATTATATATATAAAATAAATTGTATACATAATTATATACAATGAGAAATAATATGACATATAAACACATATTGAGAACAAAAATAATAAGTAGAAATAATATGGTATAAGTAGTCTAATAGACCAATAAATCAATGTCTCCAAAAAAACTAGAACTATATAGTAATCAAATCCATGTGAACGTTTGTCACTCATCACCTCAAAAAATATCCATAAATAGACCAAAATAAATGAATACCACAAGGAAATATTAATCAATGAAACTAAAATTAAACTTGAGATCTACAGACACACATAAGTGTGTATGTTAGGTTTGAACTAATAAGCCCTGTGGGATTTCAAAAAAGAATTTATGAAATTAATTTTATAAAAAAATTAATAAATTATGGTGTATTTTTTTTTAAAAAAATTGGTTTTCCATATAAAAAAGAAAAAATAATAAATTTTATACATTAAATAATAAATAAAATATTACTTATTTCTATATAAACCCAAAGGAATAACTATCTAAAAATAAAAACACACGAAATCTTGGTATGGACAATTTTAATTTCTTAAAACAATATAAAAATTATTTTTCCTCATTTGAATATCTATCACAAAATCCCATAAATAACAAAAACATTTTCTATTTTTTTTAAAAATTGTTTCAAAATAATTCTTTAACACCATTTAGATAATAAATCCAACCATAGGATAATGAAAATATAAAATCAAGTAGGCATCATTATATCAAAAAAATAATAATAATAAGAATAAACAATGATAACATAAATGGTACCACCACAAAAAATAATAATGAAAAGATAAAAACAGATATGATATGGGAGTCCCCTAAATAGAATAATAAAAATGAGCTAAACATATTGGACAACTCACTATGTACTTACATTAGAAGATCCTATAAAATAATCAATGGAATAAACTACTCACCTATGTTGAATTCATAATATATATAAGGACTTGAGTTACTCTCATATTCTATTCAAGTCACTCCCCTTGTAAATATGTAACCATTAGTAGGTAACACTATCCAATGAATAAAATAAATCAATGTATGATAAATTTTGATCTATCACTTATATACCTATAGTTCCCATGTAATAAATCAAGAATAGGTGAGAAAAGAGTCTATACTGTGATAAAAAAATTAATCAATAATCATTCATAATATGTAAAACTCATCTAAATTCCAACAAACTATAAAGAAACAACACATCTCACAACCGTCCAAAAATAACATATATAATTTCAAAACAAATCAACTCATCCCATAAGACAAAAAACCTATTTAAGTAAAAAATGAAAAAAGGAAAAAACTAAGTCTAGTATAATCATCAAGTAAATAATTTTTCATAAAGTCTAAAAAGGGCCTATAAAAGTAATTTTGAGTATATATCTTTTCTTCCATCTTTTAAAAAATAAACCTTGAATGAATCTTTAGAAATCATTTGAAAAAAAACCTCTTTGATATAAAATTCATTTAAAGGAGGGTGTCTCTTAGGCATTTTCACAAGAACGTGGTGCCCATAATCAATCGGTTCTTAAATTAAAGATATATAAAACCATAAAAATCCATTTATACAATGTTTATAAGGCCTTTAAAGAATTTTATAATCCCAAGAAGTGAATCAAATATAGGTATAACCTTAAAAGAAATAATTTTAAAAAAAATCAAGTATCTTAGGACTTGTTGATGAGAGTTAATATTTGGAAAATATTAATATGTTATTTTATGGGAATTAACCCACAAATTTAGTTAAAACCAAGGAATTTAACTCATTTTTTACATTTATAAATCTAGAATTAATGTTAAAACTGGATTAAATCATTACTTTTAGTGGTTTTATTAAAATTTTGAATTAATTGAAATTCCATACACAATTTGTTAGATTTTGTGTTCAAACTATATTTATATTTTTTTGGAATCAATTTTAGACTATATTGAATAATTTTTACACTAAGCCCTTGATATTCCTAATTAATGAATTTTTGGATGATTTGAAAAATGGAAAAGTTATAGCCTCATAGTGAGACTAATAAAATATTCTATTAAAATATGGGTGTATAGAAAATTTTCACCATTGGAAGATGATAAATATGATAATTTATAGGATTAGTGGCAAATATATATGAATTATTAAATTTTCAATTGAGGATATGTTTATACATTTGGTTTTTAAAGTTCTACGATTGATACCATGATATATTCTAAATAAATTTACACAAAAAATATTCAATAATATTCCAAATTAGAAAACATGAGATATTTTATCACATATAATGCACATGTGTGATAATGTGATTTTATCAAATTTTTGTTATAGGAAAATATATCAAATATTTTCCTCAGTAGAGATAATATGTAAGATTTTGGAGTTTTGGAAATTTGGGAAAATATTGATACATAAGATATTTTTTAGAGTGTAATGTTTCACATAATAAAGATTTTCTTAGTAAAGAAGTAAAATGAAATACATTTGAGATTGTAAAAAATATAGTTAAATGACAAAGAAAATATTTTCATAGTTTGGGTTCATGCATATTATATTTGGACTTATTAAAATTTTTAGGATATCATAAGTAAAATATTGTTTTCTAGTGATGATATTGTGTATCATTTTGGTTTTAAAATTTTATTTAATATTTTGAAACTATAGTAAATTAAAATATGAAATTTTTATAATGGAAAAGTTTGGACACAAAAATAATTTTTATAGTTTGAAAAAAAAATTCTCCACTATGTGTTCCAAAAATAATTCATCCCCAAAATATGAATAAAGTGATCATTGGAAGGAATTAATGTTAGGATACGTCATGAATATGCTTACCTGAATAATCCATACCCTCCATTTTATACATGGAATACATTAGTGAAAAAGGATATCACTACACTAAATTTTAGGAGGATGATAAGAAAATATTGATATTATTATAAGTGTCCCCCTATTTTGAAAATATTATTGTAGATTATATTAGACCACCAATCTTGTCCTTATACCTTGTTTGGTTTTAGTTATTAATTTGATAATTATATTTTCCACTTTTAATATAATAGTATCTTACATTTATATTAATATATTTTATGTTGTTCTCTTATCCCCATTTCATTTTCTTTATTTATCCATTTAAAATACCCATGATATATTAATTCATTATCATAGATATATAACCAACTGTGGTTTGTCCGATTGAAATCATAATAGGAATTATTTAATTTATAAAATTATATTCCAAAATATATTTCACTAATTATTATGAGACAGTAAAGTTAAATAGTTGGATGTTAATTGAAACTATATTATCCATAATATGTATTCAATTTTATTATAGTTAATCTATAATGTCTCCCTCCATTCCTATAACAATTTATATGATTGTATTTGTGAGGTTTAGAAGGATGAATGGTGTGGGGTTACTTCTAAGTGTGTGAGTCGACTCATTCTCTTGGTTGAGTAGTGTTTATGCGCACTCACCAAGAAGAACCAATTTTTTTTTTGACTTTTTGGTGTGTTATGGACCATATTAGTAAATTCATACTTAATAAAATATTAGGGGATACGTGGATTAATGGTATTGAGTTTTATTATTAGACTATGTGATTTAAAAAAATATAAATGATAATGAATCCCAATATAATTAAACCTTATACCATACACTTTTTTTTATTAATTTTGTATGTTTTATAGTATTAGTTTTTTCATTTCCTAAAAAAATAAATCCATTCCATCCTTCTTTGTATTGAAAAAACAAACAAAGAAATAATTATAAGTGGAAGAATGATGAATGAACTAGTCATGTATCATTATGAGACACATATTTGGTAATATTTCTAAAATATACAGTGTATTTAAATTTGGATTTGATGACATTAATAAATTATTATCTATCAAAATTTGAACCATATCTAGGTATCATATATTAGAACACAGTCTTTTTGTAAAAATTAAAATTTGATTCATTCTATATTTTTCTGTTTTAATATGTTATTGTTTTTCATTTCATTATTTCATTATGGTTGCACCAAGAATATATTTGGGATCATTATTAAACATCATGATTTTAAATAGTTGAATGATATTTATAGAATCATTTCTATGGTCATATAACCACACTTAACCAAACTTTTCAATATTGATTTTTCTGTCTTCCTATAGGAGCCCGAATAAAATATATAAGGTGAATAACCCAAATCACTTTCAGTACACACAAATGGGTGTGAGGATAAAATATACAACCATAAAGAAGTAAATAAACATCAAGCACCCATTCCCCCACACCATTTTATTGAAGATGAACCGACAGTAGTGGATATCCAAGGAATTTCCAATTTCTCTCTACTAATGGACTAAAAAATAAACAACCCACAAATCAAAAAAAATAATTATTTAAGGAAATGATTTATATGATATATAGAAACCTATAAAAACACATGGATTGAGGAAAATAAAAACAATAAGTAAAAGAATAAGTTACCCAGTATAGGTGGTTAAAGGGAAATCACATTGGGAATTCTTGTTTTTTTTATTTTAATTTTTAAAACTATTTCACTGATTTTTGTGTGATAGTGATGCTAAAGAGTGGGGGTGATTATCACTCAATTATGAATTATTTATGATATATTATTATATGAATTAATCTTTAATATCTCTCTATATTTGAATCACACATCATAGAAATAGAGTTTTAAGGTTTTAGGGGATGAATGATGTTGAGTTACTGCCTAGTGTGTGAGTAGATCAAGAACCAACATGGGACACCCTTGAACTAGGAACCATATTTGGCCCAATAAGTAACCCAAGTTGGGTTATATATCTATTTGGGATGGTAAAGATAACAAAGGAATCAAATATAAGCACATGGAAATGATTTTTCTTAGTATAGTAATATTTCAAAAGGAGTGGAATTCTACCAGGAACCCAAAAATAAATGTCCATACAATATAAGTTATTTCATAAAAAGAATAATCGAATTCAAAATAAGAAAAAAAATTACACCTCATAAAAATAAACAACATCCATCTCAATAATAAATGAATAAAACTAGGATAATCTAAATATATAGATAATATCAATCCATCCATGAATTAAAATAAAAATGAAATAAAATATCATACCACAACCACATCATAACTATGCGTCGCAATCAATCCTCAAGACCATTATGATTAATCTATGAAAAAATAGAAGAGATAATCCTAAACTTGCAAGAAATACACTCTTTCTATATACTCCAAGTGGTGTATGATTGTTGTGAGCATAAATAATCTAGTATGGTTGCACCATGGATTCTATTAATTTACTTTTTTAAAACATTCCAAAAATACTTGTTTGAAATATAATATTTAAAAAAAGGATTTCTTTATTTCAAGAAAGGAGAAAATACATGTTTGAAAAATATTCTTTTAAAACCCATAAAATAATTTTAAAAAACTTAATATCTTCTTTTTAAAATAAATTTTAAAAAATTTCAATAAAATCACCCATTTCCAAATAAATTTTATAAAATTCCCCCAAAATAAACTCATAATGATAATAAAATAATCATTAACAAAATAAGTATATCCATAGATAAAATTCAAAACTAAACAAGAAATATAGATTATATAATATATTAGTAATAAACTAGAGTAATCAATACTAAAAGGTCATAATACTAAAAGAATAAAAATGTCACTAGTTAATTAAACGAAATAACGGAAAATATTAATATAGAACAATAGAAAAAAAGTTATTTTATATAAAATCATTGGAATATCTAAAACATCTATTGAGATGATCCTAAATGCAATCTAAGGGAACCATTTGAAATTATATTAATGCATTCATAGTATATAACCAATTGAATGATTAACTATAGCATCATTAGTGGCACTCCATTATGGACTAAGTGAATATACAATGGGAGTATATAGTCATTCTCATCATGACTAGTTAGCTACCATATCTCAATCAATCAGAAATATTTTTAGGATCCCCATGATTATATATATATATGATGATGAATGATTTGTACCACATTAGACAGACACCAATAATATAATGAAAAGTAACCATTACCATGCCAAGCCTCAATCTACCCTCACACATACTCATCAATAAATCCCACATCTCAAATCATATAAAAAATATATAAATAATACAATCAATGATAAAAAAAATTGATAATATGAATACACGGGGATTTAAGAGAGGGTTTCATTCATTTTGGAAGAACTTCCATTTACATAAATTATTAACCAGGCCTTGAGTTTTTGAACTAGTGTTGTCATTTAATAACAACTTTCAAAAAACATATGAAAAATAATATTTTTCAAAAATACATTTTATTGTTCCAAATGGGTATTAATATAATCCTATATAATTTTTTTTTAAAATCCATTTGAAAAAAATTGAAATCAATTTTCATGTGATAATGAATTTGAATCCAAAGAGAAAAAAACTTTTTAAATCTTACATAGGTCCTAGGAACTGTAAAATAATAAGGTAAAACTTAATTAAATAATTAAAAAACACCACCAAATATAAAATCAATATTCCATATTTGATTTTTTTTATAAAAATGGTAAATTCCATTACAAATGAAATCTTCAATCAATAACACCTCATAAACCATGTGAAATAAATTAAAATATATCACTTAGAATAAAAATTACAATAAAACAATATGTAGTATTATGAATAAGTTCATACCATGTATAATATTTAAGGTAAAAATCTTATAAAATTCATGGAAAACATGGATTATTATAAAAATTGAGAAAAATTAGGGAACCACCTACATGGAGTAAGATCAAATGATGTAAAACCATCAAATATAGAGAGAAGAAGGTTTGATGAAGAGTTCTCACACCCATAGCATTTAAAAAAATGGTTTAAACTAAAACCCATCTATGGTTTGAACAATATCAACCAAAATCAAGAGAAAAAGAATAAAATAATATTTAATGGAAAGGAGAGATAAAAGAGGATAAAAACTTATGAAATCTAGAAAGAATTAAAGAGACCGAAATATCTCAAGATGTGAGAAAAAGACAACCCCTGGTGTGCCTCAATTGGTTTGTTTTTGGTGTGATTAGAGGGAGGTATTAAGGGATTAAAATAGAGGAGGGTAGAATATGTAAATCAAAAATTTTAAAAATATGGATAGGGAACACGGTAGCCACAAAATTTACCAAACATTGAGTTAATTATGTGTCCCTCTCTAGATACACATGGGAACTATTACGACTGGACAACATAGTTAGATAAACCATGAACCAACCATGAAAATATCTAATATCAATATATTTATAGTTTTAAAAATTGGAAAATGGTTTGTACAAACTGTGCGCCAACCATGCACCACTCAATGAAACATTATTATTCTAAATTTTAAAATAATTTCAACCAATATTTAATGACTAGGCTAAAAATTAATAATAAATTTAAATAACCAAGAGAGTAAAGGTATAGTTGCAAAAATTCTCCCTACCATAATAGCTTCTTCCACAATAAATTCATGGATATGTTTAATAAATATAAGAATATTAGTCATAAAATACATTTTAATACTTCTATAGATTAGAAATAAAACAAAAATCACATATCATCAAAGCACCCAAGCATAAAAGAAATAAGATTATGCTCACAAGGTAATGACTTGAATAGAAGAGTGAAAATTTTGAGGAATTAATTTTTCTCTCTGAAATATTATAATTTAACTTAATATATTGAACCAAACATGACCAATAGTCCTAAAGGAAGAACTATTATGTACCATCTACCCTCTCTTAACAAAGGGTGATGAAATAAATCACTAATCATAATTCCCATCCATAATTTTTCCGGGTGGACACTAACCAATAAAAACATATTGAAGAATGTTGAATACCAAAATATTGGAACAAAAATTAGAAAGAAATGGATGACTAAAAAACAAGGGATAAAAAAGAAGAGGTATATCAAGGAAAATCAAATGGCCTACCATAGAGATTCAAAACTAGTAAAACTATCCATTCATATGCTAACACCCAAAAATATATAAATTAAAAATATGGATCAAATATTTGGTAGAACGTTAATACATTGGATTAAGAGGTATTATAATTTAAAAACTCACCACTCCAATTGAAAATAAGGGACTAATTCTTTATTGATGGAATGAAATATGGAAAAGAAGATCCTTCTAATTTATTAAGGATCATTGGACTTTGTTTAATATTTATTCCTCTTCTTATATGATGTAAATATAATATTGAAATCAAAAGTAATAGTATAACCACCCTAATAGGGTTAGACCCCATACACCACTTCCACCATCAATGCATTATTGACCACAAACTCCGGAAAAGAAAGATTAAGCAGAGTAATACTTGAACCAATATTTTAATGAAGGCCCATAGTGAAAATAATAACCTTCATCCTGAACATAAAAATAGAATATAAAGGGAACATATAGGATATATAGGTGATTTATTTTTTCATCAATTGGTCACATTGATTGAGGTTCATAAGATTTGTTACCGTCTTCTATTTCACCATTATCCGAAAATTCCATACGATTAATGTGGTCTTAAATATATCCCAAGAAATTATAATTTAATAAAGATGAGGAATGGAGTTCCTACGCCATTATAGACATTGGACATTACATGGTATGGAAACAATCCTCAATCATGAGGATTATGGGGGTTTTAATGAACTTAATACTCTTACAATCCTCTCAAGTAACTCCTTACCCTCTTAGGGACCTTATAAACCATGAATGAAGAGTAAAAACTGATAGGATATCAACTATACTACTCTACTTGGTTTATGGGTTGTCTTAATAACAATAGAAAACACATATAAGCACTAAGACACACTAGGATGAGGAAACTCCTAGGATATAGACATTTTAGGACCCCTAGTAGTTTTCTGAGAGGAATAAAATAAATAACAAATAAAAAAATAACACTCCATAAAAACTCAAATATTTAATCTAATAGAATTAAAATATAATCCATGTAATCAAATTATAAACCCGACACAATACACCCTTCTTTGAATTAAAAATCTAAAATTTCACTTTTAACCACCCTTTGAAAACCATGAAACTTCACCTAAAAACATGTTTTAAATCAATTATTTGTCAATTATATTTAAAAAATATAAACACCCTTTATTCATTAAAAAATTTCAAGAAATATAGATATATTTTAAGGAATTATTTTACCCTTTTAAAACAAATTTTATACCATGGAATATTAAAAAAAATAAAATCAAATAAAAAACATACAAAAAATCTCTATAATCCATATCAAAAAATAATAAAAAAATACCTAAATATATTTTAAAGGAAAAAAAGTACATAAATTTTAGAGGGGTTAGTGGTTGTAGATGGTTTTTTCATTTATTTTAAAAACTATGCTCCAAACATGCAACAAATCACTTGAATATATTAAAAAAGTGCATAGGAGCGGCATGGATTTTTAGGTTCGATGCATAGATTGTGAACCTCCAATTACTCTCTAATTATCACCCAAAACATCAAAAAAATTAAAAAATATCATATAAAACACCCATAATTATTCAACCACTATCCATTCAAATGGACAAAAAATATGATTAATAAATCTAAATATTCAAATTATGACTTAAATCATGATAACTCAAGGTAACTCAGATTTTATAATGAGTTATGGTGATAGGGAGCCTACCCATGACCTACCTTCAGAGCTATGAATGTTCTATGTGTCGTATATTTTAATCCCAAATAGTGAGGGTTCATTAAGAACCTATAACCTATTATGAACATAATATATGATATGATTTTATCAGGAACCAACATAATCCACATCTAACCCAGCAACTTGAGCTGGGATGATACATGACATTAGGTGTGTTATTGATTTCCCTAGGATTATTTAATAGACCGTAGAATCAGATATAAACATATGGGAATAACATTACCAATAATAATGAAATTAAAAATACAATGTAATTATACAAGGAATCCTACATTATGCCTCTCTGCATTGGATGTCCGTGAATAATCACAATAAGTGGAATCAAAATTAGAAAAAAATATAGTATGTAATAAACATAAAAATAATCCTCATTTAATATAAATTAAACAAAATGATAGATTAAAATGATATAGATATGTTTGTATTATCTGATACCTAAAAAAACCAAAATGAAAATAAAATATGAAATCACATCATTTTTGTGACTATAAGTTACCATCCATCCTCAAGGAGAAGAAGACAACTCCATGATAGAAAAAAATAACTAAACCTGAACTTGTAATTAATGTAATATATTTATAGATACTATGTGTTGTGATTAGGGTGTGATCATAAATATTCTAATAGGATTTTACCAAAGTGTTTAAAAATTTCATTTTCAAAAACATTTTATAAATTTATAATGAAATATAGTAGATTTAGAAAATATACTTTCATTATTTCAAGAATGGAAATCATGCATTATTTCTATATATTTTTTTAAAAAACAAAAAATTTATTTGATAATAAATATGAACGTATTTTGAAAATTCAATTTAACACTTTACATTAAAGGAAAAAATTTCAAAACCATTTCAATTAAATTCCCCAAGAAGGAACTCTGAATGATAGTCAAAGAGATAGTAAAAAATTAACTAAAACTGAAAGTAAAACATAGATTTATATTTGAATGATAGATTAGTTACCATGGTGGTAATAAAATAGATGAATAAATAAAAAATTTCATAATACAAAAAAGTAAAAAAATTGTTATAAGATGAATAAAAATAATAACTGAAACCTCAACATATTAAAATGGAATAGTAGAAGAGTATATAAAATCATAGGAATATTATACACATCCAATGAGACTAACCTATAAAAACACACGTGGAAACATCATCTATCCTATTAATTATTTACTAATCTATAAAAAACTAGATAATATAACATCTCACATCAGTGTCACTCACACAAGGCCTAGGTAAATCTGTACAAGAGAGATATAGTCATTCTCATCGAAAGTAAATTGTAACCATTTATTAAAATCTAACTAATGTTCCTAGGATCCACAAGATATTATCAATATAGGTATAGGAGGTAAGTGTTCCAAATTGGACACACTCTAGTAATATAATGAATGGAAACCATTCCCATTACAAGAAACAGCCCAACCTCAAACACACTCCTCACTAAATCCCATACTCTAACACATATAAAAAATTACAATAATAATACCCATCATCAATACATAAAAAATATATACCCACTGACATTTTGGTATTGGTGTCATGAAATTTTTATGAAAATCCATTGATATAAATAATCAACAATTCATTGAGTTTGTTTAGTAGTTCTGTAATTTCAAAAAAAAAATTGACAACCATTTGAAAAAACAATATTACTCAAAACCCCCTTTTGAATTTCCAAATGATCATTTAAACAATATTTTATAAATTAGAATTTGAAAATTACTTTTGAAAATTAATTTAATATCATGTGACACGAGAAAATTACTTTGAAACTAAACAGGAAAATCACTTAAAAATCATCTTATCTCTTACGAACCATAAAATCATATATTAAAAACTCATTAACTGATTTCACAAAACCACCACATATAAAATAAATATACCAAAAAATAGTTATTTTTAAATAGACACTAAATTCTATTAAAAGTGAAATTCCCAAACAATAAAACCACATAACCCATTTAATATTGATTAGGAAATTTAATTAACTTGTTTACAATACCAATTACCTTAAGAAAACTTTTTAAGAATTTTAATTATATCAAATCATGTATAATATTCATGGTAAATGACTTATCGAACATAATAATAATAATTATTGTTGGAAAAAATGTGATAATAATAGAATAAATTATATAGAACAAGTGAACAAGATGAAAAACTATCATATATGGAGAGAATAAGTCTAGTGAGTAGTTTACACACCTTAAGATCCGATATAATAATGGATTAGAACAAAAAACCACCTAGTGTTTAGTCACAAACAACAAGTAGTAAGTATAAAAGAAGAAAAAAGAAATAAATTGAAGGATAAGAGAAAAGAATCCCAAAAAAGAAATAAATTTAAAATAAAAGAAGAAACCAAACAAACTTGAAGGTGGCAGGAGGAGAAGTCCACCACTAGTATTCCTTTTCATGTATTGTGTGAGTGTACAGATAGGGAAGTGTTTAGTGAATAACATAGAGGATGGTATAATATAAAATTCAAACAATTTAAAAATCAGGGTAGGCCATATGATTTACCAAACTATACACCAATCATGTGACCCTCAAAGGACACACTTGGACACCATCATGGTTGGACCACACAATTAGCCAAATTGTTCTCCAATAATGAAAATATCAAGAATTAAAAATATTTTGGTTTTTTATAGTTCACTAGATGATTTCTATTGATAATTTTCCATCCATAAACCTTTAAATAAAAACTCTAAAATTTATATTTATCAGTTAATTTCATTCGAATACTAAAGAAAATGTATAAAAGTAAATAAAATAAAATAAAATAATGGTGAAATTTATGTTTAGGGTGTGGAATTATAGGTTCATTTTCCTGGTTGCAGAGTGTTATTTCCCACACAACAAAGAGAAAATTGGGGTTTATATCACTTTTATGGCCATTTAGTAGATTATTATTGTCATACATAAGAAAAAAACGCAGGAATAATTGTATGAATATTATTGAGTATTCTTATTATAATTTTAGATTTATAAAAAAAGTAAATAATGATATAATCCATTGAAACATACATAATGATGATCTATTTTTCATGTTAATTTTTGTTTTTTCACTATTTTAATACTATTATAATTTCATATAACTACAAACTAGATATTAGTTCATTAGAATATTTTCCCTTTTGTGACAAAAACATTTAGTGCAATAATAGTGAATATTATAGCATGAAATTATTGAGAGAACAAACCTATGGCTCTATTACTACAATATATAAGGTATTTAAATTCTATTGTGATATTCAAGATCAAAATCATCTTATTTAATTTCAGCTAAATAAATTAAAAAACCATTTTCAATTATCAGGCATGTATAGTGTGAAACCTTCACATGAAAGAAGAAGAGGTCTAGAGAAGATAAAAACACACCCTAAAAACATAATATTAGGTCAAGAATTAATATATTTTTAAAAATTATCTCCCCATTGTGATAGGGGAATAAAAAATAAGTGTATAATAGGAAAACATAGAAACAAGACCAAACCTTGAAGATATCCATATAGAATCTAAGAGATGACCATGATATGATAGAGAAAGAAAGTGTAGTTTCCCCTATGAATCTCTAGGTATTAGTGTTAAAATTGAATGGTAAGGAAGCCTAAAGTGTATTTTAATCCAATACAGGAATATGAAAAAAATCAACACTTAAGATATATAGGTAGAACACATCACAGTGTGACCCTACTTTTAAATACATGGCCCCATTTACAAACAAAAACCACGATGTGACTCTCAGAGTTATATCCTGACACACCCCCTCTGAGAATATTTAAGGATAAAGATGCCCAAGATACAATGGTGTGACATTCCTTCTTCATGTTATAAAAAGGATCATATGTTAATACTCATGGAGTGCATTTTCCTATGACACCCTCATCGTGGTTTCACACCAAATAGTCATGGTGTGATCCTCCTTCCCCGTGAATTCTCAAAGATAAACATATTATGTAAGAGGGTACCCATATATGATAATAAATTAAATTTCACTAATATATGAGGGTTAGTAAAAATCCAAAAAAGTAAAAAAATATTATTCTTCATTATGGTGTGTAAATTCTAGGAAATTAGGTGATCTCTTTATCCTTGAAAAAAATGTAAAGTCTTGGAAAAACATTTACTAGAAAATAAATAACAATCATGTCATAATTCCCCTACCCCATGATTTGATCCTTCATTAGCCTCATTCAAAATTTTTTCTACATATCCTATCACTCTATGATGACACTTTCTCATTATTTGACTTAATATTATCCCAAAAATATATCATAAAATCATGAAAAACTAGTCCATATCCAAAATAATTCTAAAAAATTTCATATAATCATGAATTATAAAATATTTATTAAAAAAGTAAAATGGAGGTGTAAAAATTCACTCTACTATTCCGTTTTAGTCTCCTAAAAATTAATTGTAAGAATGGAATGTAATAATTAAATGAAACATTAAGGAAAAAAATATGATGTGGGGGGGGGTGGAGAAACCACAATAAGTATAGGGATAAATGAGAAAAAAAACTCCTCAAAATTTATGAAACTAATCCACAAATATAAATGAAAAAACTCAAGAATAAGACAAAAAACCATTAATATATACAAATCACAAATAATATAGAGGAAAAATATAGATCTCCATGCCATTTATATTTCATATAGAATGGTTATAAAAATAATTAATACTTTTTTAACAAAAAACATTCAAAAAATGAGTCCATAATTTCATAAACGAGGTTCAAACCATAAGGATACACATGAGACCAAAATATTAGGTCAACAAACCATTAAAATCCCATATAATTAAAAATATAAGGGGAAAATAATTTAGAAATGCAACTCAATAAGTAATAGCATAGATCCAAACTTAGGTTAAAAAATTCAATGAAAGGTTATATGGGTCCTCACTCATGGAACACAACCCATGGAGAACCTCACAAAATCTCAAACTGGTAACTGACTAGTGGATAATATAAATAGGTGAAGAACAAATCTATATTATCAAATAATATACCCCTATCTTCCCATTTCCTTTATCAAAATGACTCCACTTAGAGATCCTTAATGGTGACTCTCCTCTCTTTTTCCATGTTCACTTAGTCTTCTCTTCATTTTTAGTGGAATTAATCAATGTTAGTTCTTATTTCTTCCATTTTCTTCTTATACTATTATTTATTTTTTTTCCTCTCACTATGGGGAATTGGTGGATGAACCCGAGATTATGATTTTACCTAATACTATGATTCCTATTTTATAGGGTTTATGAAAATCTTCTTTAGTTTTCTTCTTGTTGTTTTTGTAGACTTCATACTATCTGCACTTGATTGAGTGAGGTATTTTGTGTGAAGTTACATTATTCTTAATGTTATAAGCTTCATGTGTTTTTAAAATTACATATTATAAAGTTATAATTATTTTAGATTACATTAATTTAATTTAAAAATGTTTGAATTTATTTTTATAAATAGAATAAATGGAATTTTATGTTTTTTTATCACTAGATTTTCTAAACCAAATGGGTGATGAAACCACGTGTTTATGAAAGTTCGAAAGAAGATCATTTACAATTTATTTTATTATATAGATATGTATTTTTAAAAGTATTTTTAAATGTTGTTACCAATTCATGCTTCCAATGGATGGTAAAATAGCATGGTACTCCATGTTTATACCAACAACTAGTTTTGGGATTAATTGAATTGAATAGAATTTGTATATGTTATTATTGTATGGATGCACATGGGGATATTTCATGAGAGTGTGTTAGAGGTTATATGATGTATACATCATTTATTTATTATTTAGAAATGTGTTAATCACATGATACACTTGTTTCCAGGCCTAAAATTGATTAATTTCTTGAGAAATCTTGACAGATAAGTGAGAGATCCATGTTCATGATGAACTAGTTTATATTATTTTCTAATTTTGGTACCATAGTGCAGATTACATCCATTCTGGGGGAGTTACACCACACGATAATGAGAGTGAGTCATGTGATTATATATTCTAGAAATGAAACTTTGAAAAATAATTGATTCTATTGAATATTTACTAGGATATTATCAATTCAGTACCTAGTGAGTTTCCTATTATGTTAAATTCGTTATTTATAATTCCATTCATGTGATTTCTGAGAATATTTAGTCCCACACTCTTATATTTGATTTTAAAAACATTACCTTTGATACTTTATTTGATAATGAATGAAAATACCCAAACATAACCTTTAATAATTAAAATATCATTAACAAAAAGTGATCCACTTACATACTGAAATACTTATTATATTTATTGTTTTCGTGAATTAAGAATAACTATTAACTAACAAAAACCTCTATCTTTCTCATATAATGCAAATTTTTCTCATTAAAATTAGGATTCCTTATTCTATAATAATACTTAAATATCACCCAAAACAATCTATACACATGATTTCTATTTAATTATTTCATATATAATACCCTTATTCATAACTTAGGGAAATAGAAAATGAATAAGTGTGAGATTAAACTCTTAGTATGGTTAAATATTTATGGAAACAATCAATTTTCATAAGGAAGCATAAGATAAAAATATGGGTATGAGAACATAATCAAGGTACAATAACACATAATAAAGAAATAATACATGAAAAAAATATACCATAAGTCATGAATAATAACAACATGATTTTGGAATAAAAAAGTAGATATTATAGTATTATGGAATTATAAGAATGTTGAAACAACACAATACATAACGAAAAAATAGTGGGAAAATTCTCATAGTGGATTAGGTTTACTCCTCAGTCCTATACATATCATTTCATGAGATATAAAACATTACCCAATGCATTTTTGGGTAATATAATTTTGTTCCCATCCATCACATTGATGACAGTGTTCCTAATGGGTTTGGGTTTACTACCCATTCCCAAACATTTCATGTGATATATCATATAACTCAATTAATTATATGTCTATATAATTTCATGGCCACCCATTGCATCATAACATGTGTATTCATATGTGTTAGACATTTGAAAAACATACATAAATGTATAAACAATAATTACAAGATAAACCCATGGAAATTAAACAGGTGTATAATAAAATTAAGTAACTATATAGGTAAATACTATTCAATTTAGAAAATAATGTAAATGGTAATTACAATATATAGATAAATGGTATACAGTTTATTCAATAATCTCCCAAGTAAAATGTTGTACGGGAATCTATGTGCGACCAATTAAATCAAATGAATGAAACATAGGGTTTTAATAAATGAAATGAATTGGAAAAATGGTTACGTATATACATAGTGGTTGATCAGGTTAGGCAATGACAATAATGAATCATTTCTCTTATAGTGATTTCACCTCCATTATACCATATATATGTAAGAACATGGATAATGAATTAAATGATTTTTTTGAAATTGTATCCATTTAATTAAAAGATAACATTGAAGGGAAAAAATCACTATAAATGTAGAACATGGAATATTATTTAACATAGATGAAACAAATTCATAATAATACTTGTAATTGAATAGGTTCTAAGAAAAACGTTCTTAATTTTATGAAATTTTGAAATAAATGGAAAATGTAACATTTATGTTGGGATATAAATGTAGGAAAAATATTTTTTTTTAAAAAATTCTTGATTATTAAAACATGTAATAAAAATGAAATCATATAATCTTGATAAAAATAGAGAGGAAAAATAGAATCAAATCCTTTGAAATCAATTTCAATTTTTTTATGTTTTGATATATATAGAAAAACATTTCTCTTTTAGAGACCATTTTATAAAGTGAAAATAAATTATTTTAAATCATTATTTTTCCAAAAAATGGTCCCACTAATGTAACCTTTAAAATTAATAGATACAAAGTTAATATTAACAAAAAAGAGTTCTGTTTTAGATTACCTTAATAAGTTTTTAGTGAATCAAAGGAATATATAAAGAGACCATGAAATGTTATATTCAACCATATGAACAAAAGGAAATTTATGATAATTTGTATATTAAAAATAAGTATATAATTTAAATGAATAATGGGTGAATTATTTTTGAAATATGTCTTATGATATGGAAATTGAGGCAAATAACCATTACATTAGGTCCCATTTTATTTCATCATGTTTGTGGCTCTTGAATAATAATAATTGGATTATTAAAAGTTCAATTTAGAGGGGCATTATATTCCTATTTTATTTATTTATTATTTATAACAATTTTAATTTATTTTTTATGATTTTATTTGAAGTGGGAATATATTGAAGGAATATTTCGCTTTTTAATTATCCAATTTTTTCAACTTCATTTATTTGACTATTTTTAATTTATCATTATAAAAAATTGGATATTCACAGTGTAATGGAAAATAAAATTATCAGATGAATAAAAATAAGGTACTAGTGAAGAGTACGTTAATGGTTCAGGGATATCAATATCAAATAATCCTTCATTATGGTTTATAATGTGTTCTAGAATTATCTAAAACATATCTCGAGGGAGTGTTAGACTAGGTGTGTAGTTAGGATTCCTAATAATGATTTGATTGAAGATCAAAATAAGTCTCAATTGTTTTCATGGTTATTTCCCTTAGATTCATCAAATAAAAATCATTTATATCCTTTTTTTAATCTAGGAATGGATGTCATTTCCTGGAAACCACATTCCCTTTACATAAAAAATTTCTTATGATATTTTATTGTTATTGTGGTATTTGAGCATTAAAAAAGATTATAAATGTAGTATGATATATCATTGGTAATATAATAAAAAATTAATTATAATTAATTATAATATACTTTCCCATTGAAAATAAAATTAAATGAATATATTACAAAAATAAAGGAAAAAAGTCTCTATGAAACCATACATTGAAAAATAGTTTCTTAAAAATTGATAGTGAAAAACTATAACCTATGGAATTATTTATAAAGACTATTTATAGAGGGATTGGGATAGAATTAATTGTTAATGGATTTATAATGTAGATGAATTAGAAAATAGGTTGTTATTTATTCTTGAAGAGGGGTGTTTTGGGTTACAATATTGATTATTTTATAAGTTAAGTTATCTATTTTTGGGTTGCATTAAGTTCAATGAAATTAGTATAATTATTATTAAAAAATAAGGGTTATGTTTCATTAAAAAGATTATAAAAGTAACATTTTACCTACCAACCACCACATTTAATGTAATGAACCATAAATTGTTTTTATTTAGGTAAAAGGAAGTTTATGTTATAAAATGTCAAATATATGTTATTAAATTTAATTGAATATTATTAGATTAATTATTTTACTCATTAAATACATTATTGGTTTATAAATTGCATGTTTCATGTAGAAAACATAATAATGTCATAAAATCATGTTACTCATAAAAACTATTTTGTTTTACTCTTTAGTAAAAATCAACTTCTTTAGAAAAATATCGAAAATACACCCTATGATAATTTAAGGATAATGATTACAAAAATTAGATATAATTTTTTCAAATTAAAATTATTAAATTTTGGTATTTTACTTTTAAATAAAATTTTATAACACATAGAAAATAGTTTATTTAGAAAAAAAATAGTTTCTTTGGTAATGAGTTGTTACATTTAAATTAATTATTATTTCCTGTTTATTTCATTATTGATAATTAATTATTTAAATTTAAAAAATATATACACTTCATGAAATATTTCTTCACAAGAAGATGAATTTATCTTTTAAATACATAATCATGAAAATTTATTTAGTATAAAAAATTATATACACTATGATGAAAATTATATGGAAATGACCATTTTACTTTTATAAAAACCCAGTCATCAAAATTTTATAACAATTTGTTGATAATAAGACACTATACATAAGAGTAATTATATATTAAAAAATGAATATTTGACTGTGTTTTTTTATTATAATAACTATTACTTAATGATTAAAAAGTAAATTTTTGACAAATAAAATATGTATATAGAATGTTATAAAAAAATTAGAAATTTAACTAGCTATAATTCAATTAAAATATTTTGATAGAATATTATTATCATGTAAAAAATTATATATAACCATTATTTTTACATCTCATATAAAATGTTAAATGACATTAATTTTAATATGCTTGTAATTTTTTTCTATGAAAACATTTATTATATTATGTAAACCATTAGCTTACAAAGTCTTATTTACTATGACGTTAGTACAATAAAACTGACATGTAAAGTAGTTATAAGACTATATATGTGAAAAGAATTTTAAATATAGTCAAATGGATATTATTATATATAAAAAGGATGGAAAATAGAAGTAGGAAAATATGTAAACTTGTGGTATGTATTGAACCCTTAATTCTTTTCTATCATGGGTTCGAGCTCTATGGCCTCACCAAACGCGATGAGTTGTTGCGAAAATTATGGGATACCATTTAAAAATAAATTTTATTAATAAATAAAATTTTATTATACTAAAAAAATGTAATATACCATGATTATAAAAGAAAATTTTATTTTTGATAGCATTCAACACCAAGCCAAAACAAACCATGAAATATTATTATTTAAATATGATTGTTATAACCTAGAAAATAAATTAGAAGGGGTGAATATGATAAAATTATTTATGAAATATATATTTGATTATTTTAATCATACTTTATAAAAATTAATTAAAATAAAATAATCACTCTGTTTTTAGTAAATCCATTTTATTCTTCAAACAAATGTTTTCTTCAAAAATGGTTTTTATTGTTTTTATAATAAATAATATAATTAATTTCAATAAAATTTGGAAAATTTTCTTGAGAAAATTTATATCATTTCTGAGTAAATAAATTCAAAAAATTTCTTCAGATTAAATATTCATAATTTTCTAAAATTTTTGAATTTTCAATGAATAGTGAAAATACGAGTTTTCATTAAAAATTAATTTTATTTTAAAGAATATACAAAGTCAAATTATCTTTTATTTTAGATTTAAAATTTAATTAATTAATTTTCTTTATAAATAATATATATATATATATTATATTTTAAATTAATTTTATATATGATTTTAGTATAAAACGTTTTACACTTAAAGATGACATTTTTTTCTAAAGAATTATTTTTCGTTACATTTTTTCAGATTAATTTTAAAATAAATTATTCTAATTTTGTGAGTTGAATATTTAAAAATAGAATCAATATTTTGAATCATTAGTTTACAAATTTTCAAATATAGAAATTTTGTTTTTATACATTATGAATAAAATTTTTAGTAGCCTTTATTACCATGGTAAATGGTAAAATGAAATAATAAGGGTAAAAATAAAATGATAAAAACTGTAGAATGACCGTAACACTTGTAAAAAAATTATTTTAATGGTTATTTTAGTCCATAACCATTCATGAATTGGTTATACGACTATTTATTTCATTTTTTATGTGATTAAAACATTTATAAATTTTATTTTCAATAAAAGACAAACTTATCACACTCTAGGTTTTAATAGCTATAATATTTTTAATACTGTATTATAAAAAATATATTTTCAACTATAAATAATATTTCTAAATCTATTATACTAATATTCGACATGTTAGTTTATTTATAATTATTATGTATAAAATAAAGACATTACAAAATTACACAACATTGACATCATAATTATTTAATTAATGAAATAATCAAATAAATGATATTAAAAATAGTAAATGTATTTTAATTTGAAATATTTGAGGTGATCCATTAATTTTATATTAAAAATATATTTTGGTATGATTTAAAAAAATATTATTAGAAGTGTTTTATTGATGTTATTGATGTCAAAGTAATGCATAATGTTAAAATTGACACTAATAATATTTTATGAATATAACATATCATAAAATTATTTAAAAATCATAAAATATTAAATAAGGAAAAATGGAATAAATTATATTCCAAAATATCATTAATTTCCCATTTATTATGCAATTGAATCTTTATATGTAAAAATTACTACCATTTAATATTGGAAATATTGTTACTGTAGTTTGAATTAAATTAGGTTAACTAATGGTTAATCAAAATGATAAGAATTAAAATTACATAAAAACATGAACATAAAACATTTATTGATATTATTACCACCCAATCCCACCTTATTTATAATCCAATACCATTTTAATTTCTTTTTACCTAGAATAGTCTAATTGTATTTTATTTTTTTAAGAAATTCCTAATGTTCACCTCACCTCAATTATAGAAGGAAACCTCCTACCTCAATTATTTAAACTACATATATTCTCATATCTAGACCATAATATGACATATTATCTTCTAAAATTAATTATATATATTCTGTAGGATTTTGTTTCTCAAAATAATAACCTTAGATCCAATTAGAGGAGATCTAATGGAGTCATTCGAAAGAAGATGTAATCGCTCTAACTGATCATTTTATTTTTATAATGAAATTTAATTAATATAAAAATATTATATTTATCATGAAATAATAAATTTATTATCCCAAATATTCTTAAATTCTATTATTATTTTTAAAAAAAAATTATACACTCTCTTTCATGTCAAATTAGTAGTGAAAGTATCACTCATGAAAAAGTACGAATTTTCATCACCACACAACAATACAATTCATTTTTTTCACTATATTTTATTGATGGATATTAGTATCAGTATAATATTTATAAATTATAATTTTCACATAATTAAAATTATATAATGATAATATCTTTTATACATTCTTATTATCTAATCATATTGCAAATGATAATGTTTCTCATGCGTACGTACGAACTACCATCTCCACGATGTGATGTGATTCATTTATCAGTTATATTTCAAATGGATGAAAATAAGGACAAATTTGATGAATATATATGATATATATGATATTATTGTGATCCAAAATAGATTAATTTGTTTATCTTTCCTTCATTCCATCAATTAAATAATGGAAACAACGGTCATGTGTACGTAAGACTTTCCATCACCATGAACAGTGTAATTCATTTTTCAATACATAATATTTTTAAATGATTATAAATATGTATATAATGAATATATATTATTATACAATTAATTGTTTTTGGAAATTATGGAATCATGATTAAATTATAAGTATTACGACTTCCACACCGAAACATTCATGGAAAATGAAACAATTTCCACCCTAAAAGAGTGATTTTAATGATGAATTGATAACAAAATGGTGATAAACTATTATATGTAAATAATATATGATATGATATATATGATTATGGATCTATGATATAATTATAATAAATATATATTTATTATATAGCAGTTTAAAATATATTCAATGTAAATAAAACATAAGGCAATATATTTTCATGTCACTTTTATTTTCATGGGACACATTCTATATTCATAACATATTTCTTTTGTGTGGTACATATACTAACCATTTAATTTTTAATATCATTAATATATTTATATTCTTGTCTTTAATGTTTATTTTGAATATTTTTCTTTCTTAGGGATTATGATTCAAAAGAAACCCAAGTAATAAGGTTTTATTTCACAATCACTTCATTATTTGGGATGATTTATATTTATGCCCATAATGCGAATGTTTATATTTCATGTAAATGTTTTCTAAAACAATTATAATTTTTTTTCTAATATTATATGATTTTTTAAGATCATTTTCACCTTGTTTGTCTTTTTAAATTTTTTTGAAAAGGAATCCTCCAATAATTTTCTAAATGAGGAACTTGGTGAGTTTTGAAAAAAAAATATTAAAAGAATTATTTATACATATACTATACAAGAATATTTTTCCTGCAACATAAATCATTGATTGTTTATAGGTTAATTTAAAATATTACAAGTTTATTTTCAAAGAACCTTTTTTACTTTATAATTTCATAGCTTTTGAAAAAAAGGATTTCAAAAGGGAAAGGATATTTTCCTCAAGAATTATTTCATGTGATCTTATAAAATAAATTTTGATCTAGTATAACACTATTTCATGTTACTAATTATTTACTAAGTAAAATATTTAAGGATACCATCATTAATCATTATCTACTATTGTATGTATATAATGGTATGATAATTAGGAAGCCAATTCCTTTTCCATGGGTTAATTTGTAGGGAAAAGTTTATGAAAACCATTTCATTCAATGGATTATAATATGATGAATGGTTAATATTATTGTGGAATAGAAATAAATGGTTTTACTTATGTGATATTTGGGACCTATATATCCCTTTAATGCATTGGGTAATGATTTATACCTCATGAGATACATAGGACTACAACGAGGATTGACCTTAGTTACAAAAGATAATTTTTTAGCTATGATGGTCATTAGAGTGAACCTAGACTGCTATGATGGTTTAGGGACTGAAACTATTCCACTATGTGGAAAGGGATACCACTGAGGATGGTGGCATGACCTTTCCCAGAGTTGTATCCACCCATGTATTTTCTATACTCATGTGTATGCCAAAATGTAATATTTAATTCTTGTATTTTATTCTCATGGATCATGTTCTATAATTACATTTTGACTCATATCTTATGGACTACAATAATTTATCTAATAACTCAATATTATGATCTTTAATTTACATGATAATGATTTAAAAAGACAATTTAATGTTCTCATTAACTTTTTCTCATGTTATTTTAATATGATCGTTTACATGTCACTTATTTACCCTTACTAAAGTTGATATCACCCTTATTATGTTTATTTTTACTAAGTTATGAGGAAATATGTTAAATGAATTACATATATAAGGATTCTGCATGGATAATGTTGATGACCTATTATAAAATAAGAAATTATGGTTATAGTGGGAGATAATGTGGATCTTTATGATCCAGATGTTTATAAATCATTGTCATTAATTGTTTTTACTAATTATATAAAATTTTAAATCTAAAAGGTGATAGGGAAAAAAAGTGATACAAAATTTCATTTTAAAGATGTAAGGATTGTATTAAAATAAAAAAATTGGTTGATATTTATCAGTATCAAATCCAGAAAAGTAAAGTTTATGTTTTTGGCCCTGAATATGGAAGTGAGGGTTCGAGGATGTTATGGGTAATATTAGAGAAGGTTTTAGAAAAATTTATATATTAGGATGTTTTTATTTTATTTCATATTTAGTTTTATAGATATCATCCTAAGAATATATGTTTAACACGGATCATATGTTCAGAATATTGAACACCACATTTTGAGGTTTTAAGTGATTTTTTAAGGTGACTAATGATATTTTTAGATGATGTTTTTATCATGTTTAAGGATTATTTAATCCTTAAGATTAAATTCTTAAAATTTTATTTTATTAAGAACTATGTATTAATTTTAATGACATAAGTTTGAAGGTATGTAAATCCTTTATGGTTTATATAATATTTGAATTTGAGGTGATTATAGGTTACTTCATTATTCGGATGAAAAATGAAAAGTATGATATATACTTTGAGGTTAAAGCTATTCATTAACATTTAATATAATAAGTTTATTTTTAGGATTTTTATTACATAATGTTAATTTTATAAGGATAATTTTTTTAAAAAATAAAACTCGATTCCAGGTGATAACTCATCGCATTCAGAATAGCTATGATGTTTGAACCCAAAACCGAAGGGAGGAAAGGGTTTATTCCCTAACACATTCCTATATGATTTATGGGTAACTATATATCTATTTTCCCTTTATATAAATGATTTTATAGATACTGGTTATGTTCATTTTTGGAAAATATGTTTTATTATATAGATAACCATGAGATTGGAAATTGAATTGGTGTTAGGTGAATAAAGTAATTTATGAAGATGTTCAATATTTTTGGGACCTTATATGATTGAGGTAAAATAATATTATATGATTATATTTTATTTTATTGAATAAAGGTTTAATTATATTTTGGTTACATATATGATTTTATTACAGATTTATGATGATTCAGGTTATTTATAGGAATGGTTAGCATATCTTAGAGATTATATGTTTAGGGTGTACTCCTATTGAGAGATAAATGCTAAATTTATATTAGAAGACAAAGTGATAAAACTAATCTAAGATTTTTGTTTCAAAATTCAGGTAGAATATATTTTAATGAATTTAAATATTTAAATTTGTTGAATGATTTATGTTCAACATTGGGTACTACTGTAAACTTTTAGTGTTTAATGTATTTTGGAAATTATCATAAATTGGGGAAAAAAATTGGATAAGGATTAAATATAAGAATAATATATTTTTATTTATTTTTTTATTTTGTGATTCATAAAAAGTTGATTTTATTGATTTTGGTATCAAAATTTCTTCTGGAACATTCATCGTTTGGAGAAAAAAATGAGATTGTGGTGGAAATTTAAGGAAAAAATATACTTATCAAGTAAATATACTTAATTATCCTTTTATGAATTCCTAGAATTTTATAAAATTATTATCTATTCAATTTTCTTATTGGGAAATCAATGGCCTTTTAACAGATAAAAAAATTACAGTTTCTTGATTGTTAAATTTATTAGGACCAGGTTCTCTATCACTCTTTAATAGTCCTTGAGAGTTAGTTTTCTCCTCCATATCTATTTATTCACTTCCAAAAAAATTTCCTATATATAATCCTAGCATGTTTTATTTTATTTTACCATCTTACTTCCCTTTCTCTCATTTCAATATGTAGTTTTATGGACCCTTTTACTGATGTGATATTTCTACAAAGGTATTTTGAATATTTAAACCTTTCGATATCAAGAATGACTTAAATTTTTGGGGATGAAATTTATTAATATATGGTGGGTTGGTGTATATTTTAATATCAAAAGATTTTAAAAGGAAATATTATATTCAATAGGGTTCAACACTGAGTGAAAACGAACCATGAAATATTAATTTTTAAATATGGCCCTTCTAAACATACTGTTAAGTTGGAGTGTATAAATATGATAAAATAATTATTGAAATATATAAATATATATATATTATTTTATTAACTAAATAAATATATTAATTATTTTTTAGGAAATAATAACAAAAGTTTTAGTAAGGACATATTATTCTTCAAAGACATGTTATCTTCAAAAAAAGGGTTTTATTGTTTTTTATAAAAACTGATATAATTAATTTCTTGAACGTTTAGAAATTTTATATTAAAAACGATATAATTATTGAATTGATAATTTAAAAATTATTTTAAGAATTATTTTTTATATTTTTTTTGAAATGTTTTAATTTTAAATGAATAGTTAAAACAACTGATTTTCATTGAAAAATAAATTTTTCTTTTAATGAATGAAAAAAAGTAAAAATAGATTTTGGAATTGTTTTAATATTTAATTAGTTTATTTTAATTATATATAATCTAAATATTGTACATGAAATTAATTTTATTCATGAGTTTAGTAGAAAAACATTTCATTTTAAAAAATGGAATATTTTTGCAAAAAACTAATTTTTGTTGCATTTTTTCAGTTTAATTTTTCATTTAAATCATCCAATTATGTGAGTTTAACTTTGAAAAATTTATTCAAATTTTAGGAATTTGTAATTAAAAACTTCTTAAATATACCCATTTTATTTTTAGACATTATAAATAGTATCTTTCGTTATTTTGGTTAACATAGTAAAGGGAAAACCAAGTGATTAAGGGTAAAAATAAAATGATAAGGACTATAAAATGACCCCCAAACTTTTAAAAAACATATTGAATGAGTATGTTTTAGTCATAATCATTATATTTTTGGTTATATGAACATTTATTTCAATTTCTATGTAATGATGACATTGAAAATATTATATTTCAAGAAAATCCGAATATGTCACACTCGAGGTTTTAATAATTTTAATATTTTTAATTTGGGGGTTTCCATAATATATGTTCAACTATAAATAATATTTTTAAATATAAAACATTTAAAATCATTAACGTAATTTATTTTTTATTTTAAAGAAATTAAATAATTACCTTAATTACTTACACAATAGTGATGTAGTAGCCATTGATTTAATGGGGAAATAAAATAATTCCTATTAAAAATACTAAAAGTATTATAATTTGAGATAATTAAGGAAATCTATTAATTTTATAGATGACAAATACATATTAGGGATATTTTAAAGTAATTGTTTCAATTTATATGTGTTTTATTGATGTTATTAAATTCAAAGTAATGAATAGTGGTAAAATTGAAACTAATGATATTTTATAAAAATAATATATTATTAACTTATATAAAAATCATAAAAATATTATACATAAGAACGCTGATTTTTTCTCATGTATGGATCCTTTTAAATTAATTCTAATTAAATATATTGGACCAACTATGGAAGCCTAATGAGTTTGCAATGGTTTCACAGGTGTGTGGGGGATTATTCGGTGGTCTAAACCATGGACGATGGAGAAAATAAATGGGATGCATGGTTAGTAGAAACTGTTTGACCCAACCTACGTGGTCTCTTCTAAATATGTGGGATGGAAAGAGGAAAAATCAAGGTGCACAGTTTTACCTAACTGTGTGCTAGGGGCCTCAACACAATACAGAAATGTGTGTAGTTTTTAGCATAGGTGATTAAAATGTTTAGAACATGATTTTCTTAACCATACAGCCTTACCATGTTGGTTCACTCATTAATCAGTGGTAGGAGCACATTTGGCACATATTCTGGCCAATCGTGCATCCAAACCATGATACCCCTGTTTTTTGGAATATTTAACCAAATTACCTTAACAAGATTATAATATAGACTTCTCCTCTATTCATCCTACTATAGTGAAGGAAGTATCCATTTAACAAATTTTATCTCTTGTTTACCCTATTCTATTAAATTTGATCTCGTTGGTCCATCTGATGTCCAATTTGATCCCCGTTCATCACATTTGATGAGCATCGAGCACTGATTTGTTCTTCAGTTTTCTTTCGTTGCAGTGAAAAATAAAGGCTGATAATGGATGAATATAGTTATATGAGCTTATGGTTGGGGTTCTATAACTCATCCCATAAGATTCTTTGTTTTATATATTTCCATTGTGTGTTAGTGCCAATTTCATTGAGTGTGGACTATTAAATTTACCTACCCTATTCAAAGTTTTCATTCTCATAATCTAGATATTGTTTAAAAAAATTATACATTTCATTGGAGTTTATAACCTCAAAGTTATGCACCCCATGTGGGGTGTTTCCCATAATTATTCCTTGAGTGGATGTCTTCCCTATATTCACCACTATTCGGGTTTTCTTTGACATGACATTGATAAAGGTAAGTGTTAATTAAATAAATAAAATGTATTATATAGACCAAGTATTCTTATAACATTACCCTTCTAAGGTTTGTTTTATATTTAAATAATCAATCTTTAAATTGTTTATGGTAAATTATATTATGGATATCACTCAGTCTATCTAAATTAATGAAATTAAATTTTTTGGTTTCATGTACATAACACCCCTTTCAATGCCTGATATAAGGTACCGAAGATGAATTAATAAATTTATTATGACATAAATGAACTAATAAATGGTTGCATGGATAGTGATTCTTTTTCACACTAATGAAATGAAACAACATGAAACCAATTTCTTAATTAATGGAATAAATGTTACATGGCTTAATTCATTAAATGGATCATGTATATAGTGCCTATTGAATATGGTCTTATTCACCATTCTAGAATATTTCAGACTTGTACATACCTTGGATTCCTATGAAAATTCATTGATCACTCATGGATGCCATTATGATTTAGTGATATTGGTTTCCAAGGTTCATACACATATTGGAACCTAGTTTTTTTAAATTTATATGCTTGATATGACACCATAGGATACCTAAATTTTCATTATAGGATGCCCTGGAAAAAATTCTTGTATCAAGTGAGATATCTACAGACATGTGGAGCCATGGTTACACCCATGGTTCCCAGTAATTGTTTACTCGTTTTACCTTCGATGAGATCTTTGGACTTGGTTAAAGTCAAATTATTATAGAATGCCTTGGGCTATGCCTCTTGGATTACAGTCTTACCCCTATAACTAGGATACAAGTTATCACTGAGTTGGATCGACTCCTAAGGTCATGGACTACATGGTTATTACCTTGGATCCTATTCACTATTATAATCTTTAAAATATTCTTTATTACATATTGGATCCTTTATAATTACTATCATGACATGATGTCAATGTTGGTTATACCACACATAACATACCATATAAACTGGAACATTGTTAATAAATTATATTCTCGCATGTTCATACCACAATTGAGGATAAAGAAGGTATTGGTTATTTATATTGTAATAAGGATTTAATATAATAGATGTATTCCTGCATAATATTGTAGTTTATATTACAAGTATTAAATGGTATAGATGTCGTTGGGGTGGACTATTGTGATTTATCTCACACCCAACCCAGGAAGTCATTTGTACCCAAGAAAATTACATGTATACATGTGTTGAAAAAGGTAATTGTCCTGCCATGGTCACTTGAAATTTCTTTATTGCATTAGGATGGATCTTGGTAGAATATGACTGAGAAATAGCTCAGGATTCATGGATTGGTTTTCAATTATTTTTTATTATTTTTTATAATATGTATTTCTTACTAACTTGTATTACTATAAACACATGGCATAAATTATCACCAGTTTTTGAGTATTATTAGTAGTTTTTTATATTATACATTAGTCCAATATTGTTCTTATGTTTCATCTATTTATACTCCTTAAAATCTTTACATATTATTACATTTTTTCATTTTTATCTACTTTGGTAGTGAGGTAATATTTCCCCATAGACATACTATAGCCCCTCATTTCTAGTCAACAGTCTTTAGAATTTAGGGAGATGAATTTGAGGCTATATGGCCAACAAGGATCGAGGAACCATTGCGTGAAACCTAGGTTTGGATCATCAAAAAGTGGCCTCATAGGGGTATTTTGTTGATTTATTGTTCAGATAACATATATAGAATATTAAGAATTCTTAGAACATGATTATAAATCATTTTAGGGCATATCCGTCTCATGTTCGGGGTAAATTCCCAGTTTCCTAGAATAATAATAATTATTTTTCATATTTTTCCTATTATAGTTGTTATTGTTTCTCCATTGGGTGATGCACATGATAATTAAGGGTTATTATTATTATTATTATTATTCATGGGGATTCCATTTCATCCTTGGCATGATCCTATGAGGGAAATGATCATTTTTACATGAATTATCATAGGAACGTATAATTTATATTCCAGACATATTCCAATATTTATTGGTTCATTTTACTTCTTATTTTTCTTAATTTTCTTTTTATTTTGGAGTTATTTTATAGAAGTTATATTATTCCTATGATACCCTTTGTCTATGATTGAGTGATTTACAGTTTCAATTAATGAGGTGTATAGGCCCTCTTGGGTTGAATGGGTATTTTACTGAATCAATCCATCATAAATAACATGTTACATTCTGAGACTGAATATAGATGGGAATAAATTGATATTAAATTATTGTTCCATTCAGTGATAAGGTGTGTGGTCCTTGATTCAATAGTAATGATAATACATTTTAATCATACTTTTATATAAGTTTTAAAGAAAATGAAATTTAAAAACTACGGATTTACTAATAAAATTAAATGGTTTCTTTTAAATTATAAGGTAAGGGATAAATAAACCTTTATATACAAGAAAACCTATAAATTAAACAAGATAACGTACCAATGACTAGACTTCTATGAAGTTATGTGGGGTAGTATATCTTTGGTAGTGAGACCTAATTTTATGTTCTTCTTCAACTAGTGTATTTATATGTTTAAGGATTGTTTTTAGATCTGTTCTTGGATATTGTAGACCTATGCTACAATGATTTCCTCGTATTGTGTGCTAGGAGGGTAGGAAATACCATGATCCAAATGTTGTCGACCATTATCCACTATTCTTATTTCTAGTAGTTACACTTGAGGAACCAACCATTATAATTGATTTTGGACCTAATCCTCATCTTTATTAGAGTTTCCTATGTCTGATGCAGTCCATGTATGTATATCCATAACCTAAACCAATGATGAATGATCTGACACAAGTGTTCCAGTTGCAGCATCCTTCAAAATTCTTAGGGGATGGTGGTCCATAGGCTATAGAGACTTAAATGGAATCCACTCTCTCTATCTTTGGGAATCGATAGACACCTATACAGTAGAGGGTCAATATTTTCACCTAATTGATATGTGATTCTACCAAGTTCTACTGGGATGTAATTAACATGGATGGTTTTAATCAAAGAATGACTAAAGCTGATTTTTAGACCAACTTCTATGATCACTTCTTTCCCTAGATGTTGAGGTATGACCGAGATATAGATTCCATGCATCTAGTGTAGGGTTTTATGTAAATCATGGATTACTCAACACATTTTACTCAGTTACAATTCTTTGTACCACTTCTCCCCGGTGATGAACATTTATGAGAAAGGCGTTTCATGGATGAGATCCAGTATACCATTTTCACTCAAGTGATTGTCTTTCACCAACAAAATTTCTTTGAGATAGTTAATCAGGCTTTTATCACAAAGAGAAACCTAAGGGAGGGATATTTTATCAGGTATACAATACCAGTGTTGAGGAAAGATAGTAGTTCTTATGGAAGAATAAAATGTTACCTCAAGGTATCTCATTATGGCAGTGGCATCCATAATACCAATAATATTATCTATTTGGAATTCCATCAGCGTTGAAAATAGAGTAATCTGAAACTTCAATGTGATAGAGACCCTCTAGAATGTTGGTCTTTTAGCCGTATGGGGTACCTTCAAAAATTTTGTCAGAACATTCCATTTTATTCCAGTTAAAGATGATTCAAACTAGATCCACCTTTAGTGGAATGTTAATTTACATCCTGTCAGCAGGGGAGTTAGAATAGCACCGGTAGAACAATCCAAGTAGGAGGTTGTGACCACAGTATCCATGTTTCAAATTGTCAGCGGTTCTAGAAGAGTGGTCATGATCAGGGTAGTCTGTTTGTAACACTAGGACAT
The DNA here is from genome assembly GCA_963277665.1 of Viscum album. Lineage (NCBI taxonomy): Eukaryota > Viridiplantae > Streptophyta > Magnoliopsida > Santalales > Viscaceae > Viscum > Viscum album. Next base: position 2,106,325,726 of record OY728137.1, on the reverse strand, counting down.
TGATTAGGTTAGTTTCATGCATTACAGCAGATAACCAAGGACCATAGTGATGGATCATCTATATAATGAGGTATTATTCAATAATCACCTACTATAGTATCTGCATTGTTTGATATAGGTGATTCACACTCCTTTGTCTCATTATCTATTTTGGAAGATATCATGCTATAAATTAATTATTACTATATTTTAATGACCCTAGATACACCATTGGATGTAGCGAAAGATGGAATATTCCAATGAAGTGATTTTCCCTTTTAGTTAAGTAATTACTATTTCAATGTGAGTTTTTTTCTTGAGACGATAGGCTTCAATTTCATTATCAGGATAGATGTGATGGTCTCATATCACAACATGTATAATTTTATCACCATGGGGTATCATTTATATCAATAGAGGGAAATAGTTTCCTATACAAGGGTGAGTGGGACGTAAAAGCTATTAGAGTGAGGCCAAAGCATCATGGTCTTGGTGGAGTGTCCACTAAGATTTCTAGTCTCTTCATAGGGGAGAAAGAAGTACACCCGGAAGGTTTTCCTCCAGTAGTAGATCATTTCAAGGATGTATTTCCAAATTATTTTTATAACATACCTCCCAAAGAGAGGTAGAGTTTATGTTAAAGCTTATTCTAGGAAAAACTATAGTGGACATTCCTCTGTATATAATGGAACATGCTAATCTTTCAGATCTCTAGAGATTGTTAGAGGATTTAGTGACCAAAGGTTTTATACGACCTAGAGCTTCCTCATGGAGGAAAACCATTCTTTTCACTAAGATGGTGGATGAGGTACTTTATTTATGAGTTTTTTATAGACTTTTGAACAAGATTAATATTAAGAACCAATATCTAGTACCAAAAATAGATGATCTATTTGACCATATTTGAGGAGCTAGGGTATTATAAAAGATCAAAATGATATCAGGTTATCATTAGGTGAGTGTACGACCTACAGAAATACCTGATATCGATTTTTTATGGAGATATGGTCTGTATGAGTATATCATCATGAAATTAGATATAGTAAATAGACCATCCATTTTCATGGATTTCACGAATAGGGTGTTTCGCCCTTATATTGATTCTTTTGTTATGGTATTTGTGGATGAAATCTTGGTGTATTGTCATACTCTTAGAGACCATGATAAAAATCATGATATAATTTCATATATGATAATAGATAACTAAATTTATGCCAATATTTATAAGTGATACATATGGATCGAAAAAGTTCACTACTTGGGTAATATTTTCTCAGAATCAGGATTATCTGCTAACCCAAAGAAGGTGAGTGTTATGGTTTCCTAGGAGATGCCCAAGAATTTGTTCGATATAAAATTCTATTATGTATAGATGGATATTAGTCATTTCATATAGTACATCAGAATCATTATTACACCTATAAATAGTCATACAAATAAGGTTGTTAAGTTCATGTGGTCAGAAGAGTTTAAGAAATCCCTTCAGGAATTGACAGGAATGATTATTTTCTGAAAGAATTACGAATCATCCAGATGTTGGATGAGACCATACAATGTTCTTTCATTCATAAAGCATCATATCGAGAGTAGTAATAATTCATGAGGACTCTATGGATCTTGGTAGTAGAGGCCTCATAGGAGAAACTACCTGACACACGAACTCAAGATAAAATAAGTTTCCCATGCCTTATGTTGCAGGAGATACTATCAAATGGGTGAGTTAATTTAGATTTATATGGATCAAAATAGCCTCAAAAATGTCTTCAAACAAAGTTACTAGAGTATCCTAAATTGAATATAGTCCAAATATCTCTATTCCTTTTATTGGGAACATTAATATATGCCGGGAAAAGGAAATGCAGTAGTTGATGTGTGGAGTCCGAAAACATAGGTACAAGCCATATAGAAAGCTAGTGATGAATTGAAATTAATGGTAATCTTCTATGAGCTGCATCTGGTGTTTCTTGGGAGTCACGAGCAGCCTTATCTATCATTATTTAATAGTTAAAACCTCCCTCCTAGAGAAGGTAAATAGTATGAAATTTTCATATCCTAAAGGCATAGTTCTCTAGGATTGTATTTCAGGAGATGAATCAACTCTAGATTTTTTATGGATAGAGATAAAATACTACAAATTCATGTTTGTGTCTCGGTTCTTAAATATATGATAGAAGAATATATGAATGAGTCCCACACATCTTAGTGGGTAGTTCATCCGTGAATATATAAGATGTATTGAGATATTAGATTCTAGTATTTGTTTTTTTGTATGAAACTTTAGATAGTTGTTTTTAACATTATCCTACCCAACATTCATTAGGTGAAGGTAGAGAATCGACAATGAGGTCACCTAGAGGTAGTGACATATTCTAGGTAGTCATTGATAGTTTGAAGAAAGTATCCCTCTTCTTTTCGATCTGGGAAACTTCTCTCATTTGATGAGATGAGAATATTATAAATCCTTTATATTATATGACTATAAGGGGTACCTCATAATGTCATTTTCGATACATATTCTCATTTAACATTGAGGTTTGTGAAGGGGTTGCATAAGGCTATGGGTACGCATGTGCTTCTGAGTAGAACCATTCACCATCAGACCGATGGTAAGTCAGAACTGAGTATACAGATTCTAGAGGACATACTCTATAAATGCACCCTTGATTTCGTTGGTTCTTTATAGAATAATATACATATTATATTGTTTTCTTATAATAATATTTTTCAGGTGATAATTCAAATGGCTCCTTTTGAGGCCCTTTATGGTAGGTTGTTCTGTTGACCCCTATGATAGTTAGAGGCAGGTGAGGCATAAATACTAGGTCACAATCTAATGTAGGAGAATTAATAGAATGTTCAGCTGATCAATAAGCATATTTCTACTACCTAGGCTAGAAAAATAAATATATTTATATCCATCGATGACTTCTAGATTTTTGGGTTGGGGGTATTTTTTTCTTACGGGTATTGCCCGGGCCGAAGAATAGATGGGTACATAGGCAATGACATTTATCACTATGATTTTTCAAGATTTTTGATATTCTGGATAGAGTCAGGCTAATAGGCCATTAGTTTCTATTACCTAAAAGTAACCATTCCATGCATTAATTCTTCCATGTTTTATAGCTTCATCATTATCATGTCAATCTATCTCATAATTTTGATCCCTATGAGGTTGATTTATATTTCTAGTTTCATTTTAGGAGTATATTATATGCATCATTGACTACAACATAAAGGATCTCTAAGTTCAGTATGTTCTTTTAGTACTGGTTCTATGGAAGCAGAACTGTCAGAAATATGAGGCGGGGTAGTAGTAGGTCGACATATGTGCCTAGTGGCTAGAGTTTTTCTCATATAGTGTTTCATTTACCATTGAAAATGAACTCAGGGATGAGTTCCTTTAAGGGTGAAGACTATAAAACCCCATTTTTTATTATAGGTATGGAACATTTAAAATTCCATAAATTTTTTTGTGTTGGACATAATATGGATTCCTAATGAGTTTATGAATGTTTTACTGGTGTACTCGAATTTTTCAGAGCTTGGAAACCTTATCGGTGGATAAAATCACTACGCCTCACAGTTATAAGAAATCATGCCACCCAACCCAAATAGTCTCTCCTAACCTTGTAGGGTTGGAGAGAGGAGAAATCTGGGTGCACATTTTTCTCTAACCATGAACTAGGGGATGCACATCCATATATAAATTTCTACAATTTTCAGCATAGGTGAGTTGCATGGTGTGTATATATTTTCCCTAACCACAGAGCCTAACCATGAGAGTTTCCTTATTAAGTAGTGGGAGGAGCATGGCTGACACATGGTTTGGCTAACTCTGCGGATAATCCGTGTGACGCCTATTTTATAGGAAAATTTACCTACATATATTTAATCACCTTATATCTTACCCTTCTCCTATACTATTAATTTTCTAGTGAACATAGCCTCAATTTCAAGATTTGGAGATCTATTTCACCATCTTCTATAGGACTTGATCTCGTTCATTCATACGAATTCTGATTAGATCCCAATTCATCACGTTGGATGTGTATTTGGAATGGATCAGTTTTTCATCATTCTATTAATCTAGGCTAAACAAAAAGTTCATACTCGACAAGTAGATTTGTACGAGCCTGTGAATGGTTGTGTATAAGTCATCCCTCAAGTTTAATAATTTTATAAATTTTCATTGTGCGTGCACGAATATTTCACCGAGTATGGACTATTAAATTTACACACATTTATTATACTCATCAAGATCAAAATATAGATATTGTTTAATAAATATTATTCATGGGGTGGGTTGTTAAAACCTCAATGTTATCCACCCCATGTAGGATGTTTCCATTAATTATTCCTTGAGTAGATGTTTTACCATTCCATGCCACCATTCTAGTATAATTTGATTTGACCTTTATAAAGGCGATAATTAATTAAATAAATGAAATATAGTATCTGGATTAGGTATTCTTATCCCAAGACCCATTTAAGGACAGTGTTTTAATTAATTAATTAATCATAAAATGGTTTATTATCATGTATATCATGGATATAAATTGAACTATCTAAATGAATCTAATTAAATGTTTTGGTTGAATTTCAATAGAACCCATTTCCATGCATGATGGAAGGTAGAAGAGTGGACCTAATAAATTTATTATGACTTAAATGATCTAATAAATGGATCAAGGCCTAGTTATTTCTTGTCACACTATTAAAAAGAAACAACTTGAACCAAATGACATAATAAATGCTATGAATGATAAATGGACTAATTAATTAAATGAATCAAGTATATGGTACCTATCTCATATGTATTTGTTCACTATTATAGGAGTTGTAAAGCTCAAGACAACCATGGATTCCCTTGGGAATGTCTTGGGCACTTGTGGATGACATTCTAATTCATGGATTTCGGTTGCCAAGGCTGAGACCCACCAATGAACCTGATGGTTGTTTACTTGTGGATGCATGGTATGAAACCTTATGATCCCTCCATTATCATTATTGGATGCCTTGTACACATTCCTTATATCATGAGTGATGTCAAAAGACATGTGGTTCCATGATTAAACCCATCTTTCCCAGTCATTGCATACCCATTTTCAAGGACCGCAGAACACCTAGAGAGGGGAGGGGTGAATCAGGGTGTCAAATTTTTCTCTTTAAAGTTATGGATCATTTTCCAACATTGGTAAGAACTTGTTAAATTATTAAAACAAATCAATGTAGGGACATGACACAACACTTTTACTTGGTTCATCGTAAAGGGATACGTCCAAGGAGCATACGCTGACAGTGTGCATTCATACATAAATCCATTAATATTTAAAATCTTGAGGATTAAAATATTTTGTCACAGACACTCTGTTCTTAGAACACATCCTTTACAAGGTTCAAGGATAGCTCACTACATCCCTTAGATCACTTCCGTAAACTCCCCCTATGTCACTGACTTGAGAGAAGTCATACTCCGATTATCGACATGAAGGTCTATTCAATAGATTTTCATTGAAGTCTTTGTCTCTATTTATCATGAGACATAGAATGCATCTAAGTCCTAGATTGATGCATTTTAAAGAGATGATTACACACCCCAGATATTCAAAATCCTTTCAAATGCATAACACCACACTTGCACGCAATATCCCAACTTGCGAGAAAGATTTTGGAATTTTCACGAAAGATGACTTTCGACCAACACCTACTTTACAAGCAATATTTATCTTTTGTGCAACAACACTGAATGGTTCACTTGGTATTTTCAGACTAAAAACACACATTGTGTGAAAGATTGTCCCTCTTCCAATCTTTCACGTGGCTAATTAACCTGATTTCAGTGGGAAAATTCTTAAGTATTATTTGGGGGGAGAGGCATATTTATAGTCCCTTGATGATCCTACGTGGAAGATACCAATGCATCTTGGTCGGTGCATGCATAATTCTTCATGAGCATGGAAAACACCTTTTGACGTCCCATTGGGAGCGCAAACCCTTTCACGTAACATCATCTTCTGCGCACTCCATGACTTTTTTATTTTTCGATGTTCTGATATTGAAACATATCATGCATGCACGTTCCATAAACACCTTCAATCTTATGCACAAAAACCAATATTTAATGCCCACATAATATATTTCACGCACTTTTTCCAAAAACACTTTACTCCATTTTCTTATTTTCTGACCCAGAAATTTGGAAAACACTGGAGAACGGAACCACCTTCAACACTGCATTCAGATCAAACTGTGTGACCCCTTTCCATGTAATCTCCTTGATTTTCCATGAAAGGGTTTATAATAACAAACTCGAACCATGATCAATCCAAAGTAGATTAACCACAAACACAAACCGAACTCCTTTTCCAGTAAAGAACAACCTTGGTTCTATCACATTTTACATTGGATGAGATCCTTTGACTTGGTAAGAATTACATTATTGTAGAATACCTTGAGATATTCCACTTGTATTAATATATTACCTATATATCCAGGCTATAGATTTTCACTAAGTTGGCTTTACCCATGATGTGAAGGATTCCTTGGTTATTACATGGATCCTCTTCACTATTATCATCATTATAGGATGGATTGTCATACCATGGATCCTTTATTATTAAAATCATAAAATGATGTCAGTGATGGTTATACCACAAGTCAGTTAATATATAAACTGGATAATTATTAGTAAATGATATGGTTACTTGATTAGAAACCATCTAAGGTTGAGGTATATACTATGCATTTACATTTTTCTATTAATTTAATTTTATACATGCATTCCTATACACTGTCTCATTTTATATTACATGGACTGGATATTATAGATTCTACTAGTGTTTGCATAATGATATATATCAGACACCCTAACTGGGTATCCCTTATAACCTAGGTAGGTTACATGTATGGATGTTTTGACAAATGGTAGAGTCCCACCTTGATGCCTGATATTTCATTCTTGCATCAGGATTGAGCTTGGTAGAAAATGAATGAGTTAGAGCTCAGTATGCTAGTATAGTGTTTGGATTATTTTTTATTTTTTATTATATGTATTTAATTCTAACTTATATACCTATTTTATAGATTCTTACACATTATATTCATTATCATCATCTTCAGAGTATTATTAGCAGTTGTTTCTATTATTCATTATTCTTGTCTGCTTCTACTATTCCATATGTTTAAAATGATTCCAGAATATAAATATTATAATATTTATCCACTATGCTTCACTATATTAATTAGGAAATATTATCTCAAAAGACACACCCTAGGACCATTCTACTAGGCGGAATCCTCTTTCATTTTGGGAGATCTGCTTGAGGTCATGTGGCCAATTGGGCTTGATGCACCATTGAGTGGTGCTCGGGTCTGCTTCCACACATTATAAAAGGTCAAAATGGAAATGGTATGGTATAAAATATAAGAACTTGGCCATTTAGGGTCCAATTAAAAATTTATATGTACTCTTTACAAATATTTAGTATTGAATTTTTTTATTATAGTTAAACATAACATAGGATAAAAAGGTGTTAATCAAAGTGATAAGGATTAAAATTTCATCAAAACAAGAAATATATATAATTTTTATGGGATTAAAATCCTATCCCACCTCATCTTCGAATTAATGACCATTTTGATGTATTTGGATATAGAATAGTCTTATTATATGTTATTGTTGAATAAATTCCAAAATTGCTCCTAAACTAAATTATAAAAGAACACTTTCTAAATAAATTATATACACTAATTGTATCCAACATGATCAATAATACCAAGAAAAATACTATTATAAAACTCATTATCCACATTATATAGGTGATGATATTGTTGAAATAACAACCCTAGAGATATTTAGTTGAGATCTAATGCAGTCTTTTCGAAGAAGAGGAAATCTATCTAACCGAACACATTATTTTTCAACTCTTCTTTACCTCATCTAAATATATTATATTTATAATAAAATAATAACTCCAGTATTATTATTTTTCTCAAATATATATATTTTTTTAAAAAAAATAGTATACACCCTCTTTCCCATCAAATTACAATTGAAAGAATCACTCGTCTGTAAATATGGCTTACTATCACCATATAGCGATACAATTCATTTTTTATCACCATATATTATAGATGGGTATTATTATGGGTTTAATATTTATATATGATATTTATGAAATAATTATACTTCTATAATGATAATATCATACCTACCTTCTTATCATCAATTCTTCAGGGAAACGATAACGTTGCTCATCCGTACGTATGGTGTCACGAACCAACATGGGTCGAACCTGAACCGGTCACTCGAGCCGGCCCACGACATGGCCTGAGGGGCGTTCCTGATCCCCATAGGCTGGGAACAAGTTACAAAAATCAAAACTAAATAAGTAGGAATTCTTTTGACAATAAATTGAAGACAAATAGATTACTAAAAACAAAACAAACGAAATGAAAATTAGTAGCGACCGGAAAACAAGACTGCACATACCTCTATGTGACATCCTTGTCAACTACAATGACTAACAACCTACCTCGCACAGGTTGAAAACACAAGAACCTGAACCAAATAGTGAAACCTGTATATGAAAATATATGATAGGCATGAGCATTAAAATTCTCAGTAGAGATGCCAAAAGAGAACCATAGAATCCATGCATTTTCTAATTCCTAAATTTCCCAATAATACTGGTTTGAACTACAATTATAAAAATAAGGTTTTCATATATATATATACACTGTATTTTTAAAACTAACAATCACAATTCCATTTCCCTTATAACTCATAAACAAGGAAAAGTTACAAAAGAGGGGCCCACACAATCTTTTCTAAAACTAATACTTTGAAGTCTTTTTTTAAAACCAAATATACATACAAAACCTTCCCAACAAAACACCAAAACCATGTTCAAGGGTATGATTCCACAGACAATAAGGGAAATGGTGCTAAAAGTGATCATACCAAGGGATCATGAAAAACCTAAGAACTCTAATGAAGATCATAACGTGTTATACGTGCGACTCATTCTAAAAGAATTCCTACTATCGATGACGTCATAATGTCCAAATGCTATGTGTTTCCCTACCTGCTGTAACTGAGGGGCCCAATCCCCTTACAGATCATTGTCCGCACTAAGGGCCAATAGTCTGTGCATATTCAAAAATAGTGAAACAATCATTTTCAATAAACCCTTTTGTTATGCTATGTTTTTTACGTTCAACAAGAGGTGTGCCACGCATTTAAAAAACAAGATATATACATATCATTAAGCACGCGAAACAATATGGAACCACCTGACTACCTCAAGATTAGTCTCATGCCATAAAATAAATATTTTCAAAATGAGGCCCATACTGAGGACCCTCTTGTCTCAGGATCAATCCATGAAGCAAGAGACCTAACTAGAGAGAGGTTTTTCAAAAAAAAAAACTGTTTCAAAGATGCCAAATGTAACATTAGATTTATCTCATTGAACCATTTACCAAATTTTTTGAAATGTTACCAAAATAGTAATAAATGTCACATCTTAAAAACATGGTTAGAAAGACCAAAACATGCTAATATACCTTCATGAAAACATTCATTTACCAAAAGACGCATTTACCTAAACATTCCAAAACAATAAACATTTACGAAACATTTTAAAAAAAACTTTTAACACCAAATAATGTCTCAAACGAAATGGTCAATCCTTAAAGAACTCATTAAATCCATGTTTTGCAAAACACTTAATGAAACACAAAAATTTTACTAGTCATTCCATAAACAAATCAAACAGTTCATTAAAAATTTTATTAACAAATAAGATAAATTACATAGTCTATAAAATAATATAACAAAATACTTTTAACAAACCCAACCAACTTGAAAACACTATAGCAGTTTGTCCAGTTATTTCTCAAAGATGAAAATATTGTAAGAGAATTAATTAAAAACATGAAAGAATTAAATGGATTTATTTCAAAAATGGAAAATTTGGATCCTCCTAATTCAAGGAAGTCAAGACAAAACATTCTAACTCAAGAAACATCTTGCTCACACACATTCACACACATCCATATATATATATATAAACCGATGCACATGTTCTCAGTGCCATGAGGGAACATGTACTTAGAAGATATATATATATATATACCTGGGAAAATTCATGTGCGCAATTTAAAACAATATCGACTCCCGGAAACAATTCTAGACACCCAACATTAGTGCGGCAAAGACCATCACACATCCAACAAAACACTAGAGACTCACATAAACCTTAAAACCCTATATTGGATGATGAAAAACAAAAAAGAAAGTGCATTAACCTTACTCAAAACATATAGAAAAACCATTTTCAAAATGAAACCACTTATCCTGATTCAATTTCATTGACAAAAACACGTGCATGAAAGGAAGGACATGTTAAAACGTATTTTGGAATGTTAAACCAACAATAAATCATTACTATAAACTAACTACACTTTTAATATAAGTGGGAATAAATGTTTAATAATTATGTACAAAAAAAAAGCATCACAAGGAATTAAATTAGAATAAATTTCTTGGAATGACGTATATAAACATGAAAGAATGCAATGGAACATCAACAGAGGGAAGAGTATCACTCCGTGGACCAACCACACAACCTAGAAAACAAACAGGACACACGAACATGACCCTAGAAATTAGAGTTATTCTAATATGAGGAAACAACAAAAGATAAAAAAATATACCAGAGGGGAAACCGTACTAAGAAGGGCATTGCAGGCGGTTTGGCCCATCGAGAAACATGGCACACAAGGTGTTCGGGCTGTCAGAAAAGGTCTCGATAGGGGGTTTCGTCGCTAGGAGGTGTGGCTGTCAGATGTCAGGTGTTGTGGTGAAGGTGGGGTGGCATTGAGGTTGCGTAGAAAGCCAGAGGGTTGTGTGTCAGTGGAGGAGTGGATGGTGGTCGGGCAGTGGTCAGATGGCGGGACGACGCATGAGGTGGGCGGCGCTGTGGGTGTTGCCGGCATAGGAGGAGGGCGACGTTGTGTGTGCTTCCGGCATAAGAGGGGCGAGCGGCATAGTGAGAGGAGGTCGACGAGTAGGGAGAATGCTCTATGGAAGGATATAGGGGGCCGATGGATGCCTGTGAAGAAACCAATAGTGGGAAGGGGCGTTATCACACGGTGGACAAAGAAAGGTGGGGGAAGTAGGAGGGGGGACAATGCCACAGATCAATCATGGAGGATGGCCCGCCACCCCCGTCATGATAGGGAGGGGCGCTACTGACACAGGATGGACAAGGAGGGGGTGCCAATGTGGGAGTTCATCACGATGGAGGAAGAGGGGGGGAGGGGGGGGGGGGGGGGGGTTCGACACCACCCTTAGGGTTTATCTATTTTTTTCAATTTATAATAATAATATTATTATTATTAACAATAAAAATAATAATAATAGCATACTATTATTATTATGAAACATTATTATCTCAATTTATTCTTCTTATTCTATTCTTATTTTATTATACTAACAATTTAATTTATTTATTTCTTTATTCATTCTGAATGATTGGAAGATGCACGGTTTTCCAGCAGTCAGACATGCAGATGAGATAATTACACCCGACCCATGCCAGTCGTCACTACTCACATACTAGGTCATGTTTCATGCTTATCACGGTGGGTTTATAAACTGTGATCAATTCACGCTCCATGACATGGACCAACATGGGAATCCGCGTGGGCACTGCATAGTTAACCTTGACCACGCGGGTTAACCGCACAACAGTGAAAAAGTGTCCAAAACAGAAAATAATACATAAAATAATTTAAAAATATTTACTAAAAGGGTTGTGGTGTGACAATTCTCCCCACCACATACACTTTATTCCCTTAGAAAGTCACCAATCCCAAAGACAACCAATAATTGAATCCATGCCCAAACACCACAATAAGAAAAAAGGAGTTTTGAGGTGATTGTTTACACCCCAAGTCAAAACCAATAAACCCAAACAAAACCACACATAAAAAAAGGGGAGAACTCAAGGGGTTCTCCCCTCCACAAGGACTAAAACCTTTACAGGGAAAAATGGTATACTGAGACACTAGGATTGAGGAATCCTCCACAAAATTAAAACACACTAAATGAAAAAACCGACCTAGGCACCCGTACTATGAGGGGGCCTAGAAACACCACCCATCAACTGTGTAACCAAACATTTCCCAGACAAACCCAACAGAGACAAAACTCAGAATCAAAATAGGTCTGTTTATTCATGGGCCTGACACCCTTGAATGAATAAAATTAATTTAAAATACACATTTCATAAAGACAAGGCTGCTTGGATTACGGTACAATGAGCTCATTGTACCACCACAACAAGGATGAGATTATGACAATGAAAAGAATATGACATGAAATATTTGGATATTTATCTCCTCAATGATGAAAAAATGTCCCGACCGAAGCTACACACACCCTCGGAAACACTTTACTATGCGTGAGCTTCACCTCAAGACCTGGGGCTAGGGCTATGATGGTGGAAGCATCTTATGCCTCACAATCAGGTTCTAGAATCTCTCCCCCCTCCCCCCGACCCGAACTTCTTCCTCGAACGACACTTATTTTGGAAGCTTTCCAAGTAAACCGAATGGTAACCCAATAGAAGGACTTTGTAGGTATGAGACAAGATAGATTAGGATGCTCAAACGAGCACTCTAGTAGCACAAAAAGGAATGGTCCGACAAACCGTAAGCTGACACCAACAGAAAAGATCCTTAGAAAAAAGGTTCCTCTAGAACATCTCGTACTCTAGATGGGTAACCCTCATGAAAACTGACCACACCCCAAATCCTAGTGAAGATGAGGTACCCAACCATCACTTGTACAAAACTATACCCTCAAACAAACCTAAGACAACCCGAACCATAATGACCCTGGGACTTCCCAAGAACCCCAAGGCCCACTCTAATTCTCCAAACCACACAACTACCTCTAATGGACTTTTATTACCTTGATATATAAAAAACATATGAAGAAAAACAAAAATGGGTCATGATTCATTGGAAACCATATTGACCTTTTTGGGTGGCATACTGAGAACAACATGATAAAATAATTGAAACTAGAATCAAGCCAAAACTCAATGAAAAGAAACCCCTCGAGATCAAAATATCTGGCTTAGAAACCAGACAAACTCGAGTATAACCCATAACATCTTTTAAAAATTCCCATTTCATATAAATTTTCAAAATTTCCATATTTCTTAGAGACTTTCAAAATAATGAAACCCACTTAGCCAATTTAAAAGAAATTTAAAAGAAACACTTGTCCATTTCAAAAACAATTTCACTTTTAACGCACACTCACATCAACAGAGATCAAAATGAAACACAACCTATAATAAACCATTATAAAGAGGAACTACTGAATAAGTCTACCATGGTGACATAGTGGTGATCCATTCCCAACATAAGGTATAACAATAAGGGGACATTGAATCGGTCATTTGACTATACATGGGTCACCAACTCATGTGAGGCTGCAACATGAGCTGATTCACCTCTATTGTTATCCCTCAATAAAAAATAACCCAAGACAAATGACACAAAACCCAGACTACCCCTGGTAACTTAGGTCTCATCACGAGCATTTGTGGTTAGGCACTAACCCGTAACCTAACTCCTGAGCCCTGACAATCCAAATCTCATTCTACCAAAAACCCAAAATAGCAAGAACCCGCCTTCGATGTCGTTTTGTCACGAACCATCCTGGGTCGACCCTGAACTGGTCACATGGGCCGGCCCACAAAATGGCCGGAGGGGCATGCCTGATCTCTATGGGCTGGAAACTAGTGTCGAACATCAAAACTAAATAGGTGGGAACAATCTGGCCCATAAATGAGAGGCAAATAAAGTAATAAATACTAAACATAGAAAAAGAAAACTAACAGCGGCAAAAAACAAGACTACACATAACTCCATGTGACCTCTTCGTCACTCCAACGTCTAACCACCTACCTTGCATGGGCAGATGAAACAAGAACCTGAACCAAAACTATGAAGATGCAGTTGAAAATATAGGATAGTCATTAGCATAAAAATGCTCAGTAGTGATTCCAAAAGTGAACCATAGAATCCATTACTTTTCAAATTTCAAAAAAAAACCAATAATTCATGTTTGAACAACAGTTATAAAAATATTATTTTCATATATACACTACATTTTTAAAACAAACAATCAAAAATTACATTTCCCTTATATTTCAAAAACATGGAGAAGATACAAAAGAGGGACTCACAAAATCTTTTCCAAAACAGCTACTTTGAAGTCCTTTTTTAAACAAATAAACATACAAAACATTTCCATGAAAACACCAAAACCATGTTCAAGGGATTGATTCCACACAGAGCACGAGAAATTGTACTAATAGTTCTCATACCAATGGATCACAGAAAACCTAAGAACTTAGAGGGAGACCAAAACGTTGTTGGAAACATGGTCTTATATTAATGAATTGGAGTATGGTTTGTGTTTGTTTTCAATACTCTGTGGAAGTTCAGAATGTGTACCAACAAAGTGATCATACAGTTAAAGCAGACAACAGTATCGAAGGTCGCGTCATTTCCCCCTGTTTGCCAAATTTTTGGGCCTGAAAATCGACAAATGGAGAAAAACGTTTTTAGAAAAGATACTTGCGCGTCATGTAAATGAAGGAGAGGAAAATTGTGTGCCATGTGTTTTTCAAGATCAGAACATGGAAAAATGGAAAAGGGATAAGGGTCGTGCAAGTTTTGGGCTGGTCACGCAAGTGACCTGCGTGCCAAGAAAGGACTTGTGAGACGATGCCTAGGAGGTTTGAAAACTTGTGCGCCTGTTGATCTTCATGATCAGAACATCAAAGTATGGAAAAGGAAAGTAGGTCGCACAAGTATTGGTTGGGTCACGCAAGTGAGTTGCGTGATAGAGGCGAGGGAGGATGAACTGCGTGCCGGAACCTGAGCGTCGAGGGAAGACATGCACACCGCCGCGCAAGGTATCTGAATGCCTATAAATAGAGGAGCACCCCTCCTCATTCGGTACGAAGTTCAAGACTTAGATATTTTTCGAGATCTCGTCGCACAAGTGTTTGATTCATGAAAGTGGTAGTTGGGTCGCGCAAGTGGAAGCTGCGCGTCGGTTGTAGGCTGCGCGACCAAGGCAGCTTGGGAGTTAAAGGTGCAGAGTCACGCAAGTTTGGAGTTGAAGGAGGTAGTGTCACACAAGTGTGTTTGTGTCACCTGCGTGCCGATTTTGTACCAAGAAAGTGACTTTCACGCCATTTTGGAAACTTGTGCGTTGGTCTTGGAGAAGCATGCCAGGTGAGGTTGTTGTACACCGGTCGTTTTGGAGCTGCATGAAAACTGGATGATTTCCCGATAACTTCGGTGTAAAGTGAGATTAGTATACGAGTGAATGTTGGACTTCAATAGAGCATCTACATTCAACATAAGATGCATTATTTTGTAATGATGAAGAGACCTTCACGTCTATAAACTGAGTGTGACTTCACCAAGGGTAGTGAGCCAGGGGGAGTCAATGGGAGTGACCCGAGGGAAGTATTGATCTATCCTAGAACCTTTTTAAAGGATGTGAGCCTAGGATAGAGTGACTGTTCCCGAACCATTTTAATCCACAACTAGTGAAGATTAGTGTAATTTGGTATGACCGACAACTTGTCAGCATATGCTCCTTGGACGTAGCCCTTAGTGGTGAACCAAGTAAAAATTGTTGTGTCATCTCTTTGCATGTGAATGTTTCATTTCTGATCATATTCATCATACAGGTTTAACTAGTTCCTACCGACGTGTGAACAAGATCCTTGTTTTTAAAAGAAAAAGTTGACACCCTGATTCACCCCTCCCCTCTCAGGGTGTCTCGGGGTCCTTCAAAAGTACTATACATGTGACTCATATTGAAGGCATGCCTACTCTCGTTGACGTCATAACACCCAAATGATTGGTGTTTCCATACTTGGCCTAACCAAGGGGCACAATCCCCAAGAAGATCAATTTCCATACTAAGGGCCACTAACCAGCATGTATTCTAAACTAGTGCGGCAATCATTATTAGTAAATACCCTTGCAATTCTATGTTTTGGTTATATATTCATAAATATTTGTTCCACATATTCAAAAAACCAGTCATACATATATCACCAAACACGCGACAAAATCCAACACCACCCTGACCACCTCAAGATTAGTTTCATGCCATAAAAAAATATTCTCAAAAAGAGGCCCATGCCGAGGACCCTTTTGTCACGTGATAAATTGATGATGCAAGAGACCTAACCAGAGAGGGTTTTTTCTAACAAACCGTATCAAAGATGCCAAATGGTCCTTTAGATATACCTCACTCAACAATTTACGAAAACATTTAGAAATGTTTCCAAAACAGTAGTAAATGTCATTTCTTACGAACATGATTAGACGTTCCAAAACATGCCAATATCCTTTCATGAAAACATGCATTTACCAAAACACACATTTTCCAAAACATTCCAAAACAATAAACATTTACAAACCATTTTAAAAAAAATCATAAACCCCAAAACATGTCTCAATCGAAATGGTAAAACATTAAATAACCCATTAAAAACCATGTTTTTTAAATAACCTGAAGCAACAAAAATAGTTTACTAGACATTTCATAAACAAACCAAACAGTTCGTCAAAAATTTTAGTACACAGACTAGAAAATAATACAACAAACTACTTTTAACAAATCCAAGAAACTTGAAAACACTATAGAAGGTTGTCTAATTAGCTTTCAAAGATTATAATATAGTAAAAGAATTAATTAAAAACATGAAATCAATAATGGAATTATTTTTAAAGGGGAAATGTGGATTCTTCTACCTCAAGGAAGTCAATCCAAAACATTCTAACTCAAGAAACATCCCGCTCGCATGAATGGACACACACACCAATATATATACACACACACACACACACACACCTTTAAACTGATGCACGTGTTTTCCACGCCATGAGAGAACACGCACTCAAAATAGAGATATATATATATATATATCCATACATGAGAAAATGTGTGTGCACACTTGGAAAAGATCTCAACTCCCTACGATAATTCCCGACAACCAATATTTTTGTGGAGAAGACCATAAAAAATCCAAAAAAAACATCGGGGGCTCACATATACCATAATAACCTAAATTTGATGACATGAAACAAAACAGAAGGTGCATTAAACATAATCAAAAAATCTAACAGAACCATTTCCAAAACAATGCCACTTATACAGATTCAATTTCATGGACAAAAACACGTGAATGAATGGAAGGACATGTTAAAACCTATTTTTGGAAAATTAAACCAACGAAAACTCATTACTCTAAACTAACTACACTTGTAATAAAAGTGTGAATCAAGGTATAATAATTAAGTACTAAAACAAAAGCATCACATGGAATGAAATTAGAAGAAATTTCTTGGAAGGACTTAACTCATCATGCCTGAATGCAATGGAATCTCAACGGAGGAAAGAGTATCGCTATGCGGACCAACCACAGAACCTATAAAATGAAAAAGATGTATGAATAAGACCCAATGATTTAGAGTTCTACTAATTTAAAGAAACAAAAAAAGAGATTAAACATACCAGAGGGGAAACAGTGCCGATAGGGGTGGTGAAGGGGGTCTGGGCCATGAGAAACAGGGCGTGCAAGGGGTTCGGGCCATCAAAAAAGATCACGGTAGTGGGTTATCACTACTGAGAGCTGCAGCCGTAAAACGTTGGATGCTACTGTGAAGGTGGGGTGACATTGAGGTTGCATAACAAGCCAGAGGGTCGCGTGTTAGTGGAGGAGTGGCCGAAGGTCGGGCAGTGGCCAGATGGCCAGACGATGCTAGAGGAGGGTAGCGTTGTGGGTGCTATCGAACCAAGAGGATGGCGGCATTGCGGGTACTTTTGGCACCGGAGGGTCAAGTGGTCTAGCGAGAGGAGGATGGTGAGCGGGATGGCTACGCGATGGGAGGATCCAGGGGTGATGGCGGCGCATAAGGAAACCAATAGGGGGAAAGGGCGTTGTCACACGACGAACAAAGAATGGTGGGGGTGGAGTATGAGGGGGGCCACCACCGCAGACTAGATGGGGTGGAGGGGCTGCTGCAGCTATCTTGACAGGGAGGGGGTTCCACCGTCATGGGCTGGATAGGGAGGGGGTGATCATGTGGGAGCACAGCACACTAGAGAAGGGGGGGGGGGGAGTCGACACACCCATTAGGGTTTCTCTTTTTTTCGATTCTTAATAATAATAATAATAATAATAATAATATTCTTAATAATAAATATATTATTAATAACATACTATTATTATTATCAAACATTTTTATCTCATTTATTCTTCTTATTCTCATCTAATTTTATTTCACTTACCATTTAATTTATTAGTTTCTTAATTCATTACAAATGCCAGGAAGATGCACAGTTCCCCTACATTTAAACACGTGGTTGTGCAAACTATGCCAGACCCATGCCACTCAGCACTACTCGTTTACCGGGTTAAGCTGCATGCTTGTTGTGCAGTGTTTATAAACCATGATAAATTCGTGTGGCATGACTCGGATCCACTTAAGTATCCTTGCAAGAATCACCTAGTTACCCTTGATCATGAGGTCTGACCGCGCAATTGTGAAAAATTGTCTGAAACAAAAAATAATACATATATTAATTTAAAAAGATTGACTAATAGGGTTGGGGTGTGACATATGGACTACTATCACCAAGATGCGATGTGATTCATTTGTCTGTTATATTTTACTTGCATGGTAATACGGATAAATTTTATGAATATAATTATATATATGATATTATAATTATTTTGTAAATAAAAATCATAATTTACCTTTATTTCATTTCAACAGTTGAAAAATGGAAACAACATTTATGTGTTCATATGACCTACCATCTCTTGGAACACTGTAATTAATTTTTGTATATTTAATTATTATGGATGATAATAAATATGTATATAATGACTATATATTATTTTTATACCATTATTAATATTTCTCAAATGACGATGTTATGGTCACTGTGAAGGTACTAAGTCTTCAAAACTACAATATAAATGAAAAAAAGAGAAGTTTCCCCAAAAATATAATGATTTTAACAATGAAATGTTAATAAACTAGAGATAAAGTATTATAAATAAATAATATATGGTATGATATATATGTTTTTGGTTTTAGAATATATTTATAATAAATTTATATTTATAATACATGAGTTTAAAACATATAAAAAAGAACTGAAGCAGATGTAATGAATTTTAATATCACTTTTAGTTACATGGGAAACACGTTATATTCACCACTTGTTTATTTTGTGTAGTGTATATACTTCCCCTATAACTTGTTTTTTAATGAACTTATTTACCATCATGGTATTTAAAGTTTATTTTGAATTAATTGTTTCATGGGGTTTATAATTCAAAATAAACACAGGCAGTAAGGGTTTATGTCATAGTCTTTACATTTTTCATGATTGTTTATGTTTAGGTCCCCACTAGGGACTAGTTATCTTCCATGTACATGTTTGATAAACTGGTTTTCAAGTTTTTAATTTTCTCCTATTATTTTTAATATTCATTTTCTCCCATTTTTTTTTACTTTTTACAAAATGTTTTAATATAAATATTATTATTATTTTTTAAATGTGGTATTTTGTGACTTTTCCAACATAAATACTAAGGAATGTTTTTTATCTTATAAAAAATGAGTGTATTTTTCCTCCATAATGATTCCTTAATTATTTTAGGATTTATTTAAAATATTATAGGGTTATTTTCAAAGAATATTTTAATTCAATAAAAAATTGTGGCTTTTAAAATAAATTATTACAAAATGGAAAGGATATTATCTTTAAGAATTATTTCAAGTGATATTTCAAAATAATTTCCCAAACAATATAACGTAATATTATATTACTTATTATTTACTAGGAATATTATCCAAGTATACCATACTTAATATTCTTCTAGTTGGTTTTATGTTTATGATGAAATGATATTTATGAAACAAGTTCCATTTCCATGGGTTATGTTATAATGAAATGATTATGAAAGTCAATTATTTCCATAGGGTATGATATGATAAATGATTCATGTTATAATTTAACAAATAAATATGGTTTTAATTTTGTGACATGTGGGACTTATATGTCTCTATAATTCATTTAGTTACGATTTATATCTCATTAAATAGACTATACTTGAACAGGGAGTGACCTTGTTTCAGTAAGTGACTTTGTCTGGTATGATGGTGTTAGGAGTGAACCATGACTTATATGATGGTTTAGGGAGTGAAAGAATTCCACTATGAGAAAATAGATTCCATTGGGGATGGTTCTATTTCCCAGCTAGGATGTTTTTCCACCCATATACTTTATATGCTTATGTGTATGATATAATTTAATATTTTATTCCTACGTTATATTCTCATGTCTCAGGTAAATTACATTATGAATAAAATAGTGTAAACTTAATTTCTTCATGTCATCAATCAAAATTCTAATAATTGGTTTACGTGGTACTCATTACATGTGATAATATCATTTTCTCAAACCCTTTTCTCATATTATGTTTATATGATCATTAATATCTCACTTATTTACCCTTACTGAGCATTTGCGCACACCCATAATATGTTTTTATTTACTCCAAGTGATGAGGAAATATGTTAAATTAATTAATTATTGAAGTATTCTACATGGTTGATATTGATGACCTATTTTGAAATAAGAAATGGGGTGTATATTTGGAGATAATGTTGATCTTTATGATCCATTTGATTCTGAATCCATATTTTTAAGTGTTTGTCCAAATTAACTAAAACTATTAACAAAAATGGTCATAGGGTATGAAAGTGAAATAATGTTTATTTTTTATGGTGTATGGTTTGTATAGAAGGAAACAAATTAGGTAAAATTTATCAGTATTAAAACAAGAGATGTAAAGTTTATGTTTTTATCACCAAATTTGGAAGTGAGGGGTCAGGTCTGTTATAGTTGGTATCAGAGTGGGGTTTAGATAAATTCATAGATTACGATTTTTTAAAGTGATTTTATATTATGAGTTATAGATATCATCATGAGAATATAATTTCGAGGTTTATCATGAGTTCAATGTCATAGAAACCTATTTTTAGGTTTCAGGGGATGAAATTTTTAGGCGACTATTGATATTTTTAGATGATAATTTTATTTTTTTTATTTTATATATAAACCTTATGTTTATTCTTTGAAAATGTAATTCAAGGAATATTTAAAATTTCAATTTTACATATGTTTTATGTTTTTTTGGAACCATTAATTTTTTTTATGATCATTTGATTTTGAGGTGATTATGGGTTATTAAATTTTTGGGATGAAAAATGAAAAGCATCATATATCCTTTCAGCTCAAAATTTTCATTAATGTTATATATAACATGATTATTTTGAGGATTTTTATTAATTTTTTGGTAATTTTATAAGTATTAATTTAATATTGTTTTAGAAAAAGGAAAACCCATGGTATGGGTGATAAACAATCTCAATTGGAAATGCTCTGAGGTTTGAACCCACAACTGAACGGTGACAATGGTTCATCACCTAAGAGTAGTCTATGCGATGTCTTGGTAATTATGTCATTATTTTTCCATTTATAAATGGTATGATGGGTAAATGTTATGTTAATATTTGGAAAATATGTATTTTCATATAGATAACCATGGGATTGTAAATTGATATGGTGTTAAGTTATTAATGTTATGATGGAAGATATTCACTATTTTGGGAACCCAATATGATTATGGAAAAGGAAATATTATGTAATTTTATTTCAGGAATAAAGGTTGAATTTTATTTTGGATACATATATTATTTTATTATAGATTTATGGTGATTTAGGTTATTAATGGAAATGGTTAGCGTATCATGGATATTATAAGATTAGGGTGTACACATTTTGGGAGATAAATAATAAACTTATCATGAATATGATGCAATCAAATGCATCTGATTTTTGTGACTCAACATTCGTCTTGAATATTTTATGGAATTTAAGGATACAGATTCATTAAATGATCTATGTTGAACTTGGGGAACCATTGTGGACTTGAATAGATTAATATATTTTGATAATTAACATACCTCGGGGTAACCATTTTTTATTTTTGTTTATGCATAAATATATGAGTAATATATTATTATTTTTTGGATTATTTGATATCAAATGTTACTTTTAGTGAAATAGGCATGAAATTATCATCTTGAACAAGCATAGTTTGGAGAAAAATATGAGATTATAGTAAAAATTAAAGGATAAAATTATACTAGTCATATACATATAGAACCTTTTATTTTAGGAATTAAAAAACTATACAAAAAAATATTATGAAATAAAAATTGTATCCATTAACATTTCCTACCAAGGAATCAACAACATTTTAATTTATCACATGTTTCTAGTTTTCTGATGGTTAACTTTCACCTATTGATGATCTATATCATTATCTAATAGTGATTTGGAGTATATTTTCCCATACATATCCATGTATTCAAATCCCATCAATGTTTTCTCAAATGGAATCCTTGTTTATGTTATTTCATATGACCTTCATACTTTCCTTTTTCTATTTTTAAGTGGATGTTTTATTGACCATTTTTCTAATATTGGATTTCAACAAAGTAATATTGAATATCTAACCCTTGGCTCTTGATATTTAGTTCAAATTCTGAGTATAAAATTTATTAAAGGGGTGGTAGGGGTGATAATTCCATATCATATGAATTTAAAGGAAATATTAGGTTTGATAGTGTGCAACACTAAGCATAAACAAACTATGAAATATTAGTATTTAAATATGAAAATTATAACCAAGCTGTTAAATTAAATGGTGTGAATAAGATTAAATAATTTTTGAAATATATATATATTTTTTTAATAGAAAAATATTTATTGATTAATTCTTAAGAAATAATCACCAATTGTTTTAGTAAATTCATTTCATTCTTCGAAACACATTTTAAAAAACAATGTGTTTTAGAGTTTTTATAGTAATTAACATACTTAATATCTAGAACTTTTAGATGTTTTATTTAAGAAAAATGTATTAATTTTTTAATTTATCATTTAAAATTTTCCTTATTAATAATTTGAGGATTTTCTGAAAAGATTGAATTTATAATGAATAATGAAATTTACCAATTTTCATTGAAAATTTTATTTTTTATTTTAAATAATATAAAAATTAAATTTATATTATGGATTGTTTTTTCAAATATAATTAGTTATTATTTATTATAAATAATATAATTATGGTCTTTGAAATGAATTGTATACATTATTTTAGGGTACAGATATTTTATACATAAATGGTTATTTTTTCAGAAAAATTAATTTCCATTACGTTTTTCAGTTTATTTTTTAATTAAATTCAACCTATTTTGTGAATTTAATTATAAAATGTAACACCCCAAGCTTCCAAAGTACGCTTCTCTTTGAATAATACGATAGTGTGTGTTGTACGCAACTTCGAGTTCTAACACACCACAACCAATCAAACTAGCCGCTATGAATAGAAATACCCACTTTTTAAATTTTTATCAATTTTATCTTTCAAAATGGACTTCACTTTTGGGTTCGGAATATCGAAATTTTCTTAAGGTGAATTCTTTGTATTTTTCTGAAAACTTTAAATTTTTAATGAATAGTGAAAAACACTGAGTTATTTTTCAAAACCGACTTTTTATTTAAATAATTATTTATTTTATTTAAATTTATTTTAGGTCAAAATAGATACATAATACCTATATATGTTCAATGTAATTCATTAGAGTTATTTTATAAAATTTTTTGATATATAAAAATTTAATTAAACTTTTTACCGTCATTTACCCACCTTGTTTGAGCATTTGCAAATTTACATAAAACATAATTTTCTCACTTATGTGAGTTGAATTTAAAAACTTCGAGAGACACAGTTGATATCATTAAGTAAATTTTTTTTCAATAAGATGAAAATAATTTTTCATGAATAGTAACTTTTTACTTTTATTTACCTCGGTTAAAAGTAAATTTAGTAATTAAGGGAAAAACGATATTAAAATTAACCTAACACATGTCCCAATTCTATTGGATAACTATAATTCCATAAAAAACAACTCTATGATTAAAATATGATCCTTTAGGTCCACTTGTATTAGATTAGGACATTTATTATTATTTAATTCAAAGAAGAGTTAAAAGTGTTAAAATCAATGTTTAATAACTAAACCATTTTTAATATAAGGTTATACATAAGATAAATTCGACTATAAATATTCATTAGAAACATAAAAATATTTCCTACATGATGGTATTTTATTTATAATTTTTAGAAATTTAATAATTTAATTTATTTATGACACAATCATGATGAAATAATTAGTTATTAATGAAATATTAAAATATATAATAATATAAATAACCAAATAAATGTAATCTGAGACTTTTTACGAATTAAACTAATTTTATAGGTTAATATGAGATGTTAGGGTTGATTAAATGAATTTTTTTCGACGTAATAATGCTTTTATGAATTTTGAAAAAACAAAATTCCTAATAGTGTCATAATTGACCTAAAAAGTTTTTTTGAGAAATATTATATTATTAATTGGTATTATTTTCCTAAAAAATATAAGGTTCATCCCAAGTGATTAAATACTATTATATATGTCATAAATTAATTACTTAGGATTCTATCAGAAGTTTATGGTATGTTTATTAACCATATGATATAAAAATACAAAGAGATATGCAAAATGTCAAACTATTTAACTAAGAGTAAAATCTAAAAGATAATGTTAATATAGTAACCCAAACCTGTATAAAACCTATTGGTTGAGTGGTTTTCAACCCATACCCACCTTATACTTTAAATAATTTATTTTTAAGCCATTAGAAACCGAACATGATTTTATTATAAAATAATATTTCAATCTTTTCCTAAGGTTCCCCTCACCCCTCTTATAAAAGGGCACTTCACCATCTCTCAAAGTGACACCATCAAATCCATTTGATTCGGACAAAACCTACCCAAATATCCTCCCACCGATCCTCCCTTCATCCTAGAGGACTTAGTTTGATCAGAATTCCAACTTAAGGATCCCTTTTGACCAAATCAAAAGAAATAAACTGAAGAAGAGGTAAATATATCACCACCTCTTTCAAGTTATTTTCTTCTTCCACATCCTCATTCTTTTTTGTTTCCATTATAAAATAATAACTCCAATGTCTTCTATATACTGTGATGTTATTATAAAAATGGTACAACCATATTCATTATTTTATCCATCCTATGAATAACATGTCACCATACGTGTGTACGTACGGCTTATCGTCTCCACGTCGTGGTGTAGTTGTTATTCAATACATTATTATTTGGATGGGTATAATAATGATGTATAATTAATGTATATAATAGATATAACATGTTAATGATTCTGTATATATTATATACCATCCATTTACTTATGATTTTAATTACAAAAAATTGATATTGTCGCTCGTGCAAATGTACGGATTACCGCCTCCACGAACGCGATGAGATTCATTCCCCATCGTAATCATTCAAGAATATTTTTCATGTGATGATTAAAAATAAAATTTATAGAACTTAATATCATTTTGGATATAAATCAAATACCCTTTATCCATAACTATAATGGCTTAGGTAACTATGCATATAAAGGAAAAAGAACTAGTTGACAACCAAAACGTTGATACTACTAAAATATCATTAACAAATCAATATTGGAAGAACATATATGAAATCATATTAATGGATATGGTTCTTGTATAATTTAATAACAATTATTTCACCATTATACAAGAGTTTAACCAACCCTAGACCAATTAAAAGTACATGGTAAGGGTTAATTTCATAATCTCTTTATTATATGAGGTTGTTTTTACGTAAGTATCTACTGGGACCTCTTTATCATCCACATCCATGTTTCTTAAAAATTTATTCCAAAACATTTTTACTATTTACTAGAATATGGGTTAAATACATTTATACCCTTTTATGAATTTTTATAAATGGTTTGAATGGAATTTTTCTATCGTTTTCCATACAAGGTAACGTATGACCTTTTTTACAAAATAAAGGTAAAAATGTTTTTCACAACTTATACGACGGGTGCAGCTATTTTTCGTCATTATAACATTTTCAACACTTACCTTACAAGATTATATGAATATTCTCAAAATAAATGTTTTCTTTTATAATTATATGAATTTTAAATTATTTCAAAATTGAAAGAGATATTTTTTTAAAAAAATGTTTTGATTTCATCTATGTCAACATCCTTTGATGTATTTTATGTTTATTTGAATTTGATTTATTATGATACAAACAATACATATTGTATTGAAGGTTTTGTGATATGATTGACTATGGATGTGTTATTTCTATACCATTCATGGTTTATGGATAATGTGTTTACATTTCGTATGTGAGTTTTAATACAAATGTTTATGTTATGTTTAATCCTTTTCATATGAGGAAAGAATTGGACATGGTAGGTGATGGGTGGAGACTTCTATATCTCCTAGATGCATCGGTAGGTCTCCTAAGACAAACTATTTTCTTGGAACAAGGCCTTGACAAAATATTATTTGTAGTCTTGGAACAAGGCCTTGACTATGTGGTTATGAAGTCTAGCATTATGCATTCCATCATTATAAAAGTGGGATATTGATATTTCATGTGATTATTCGACTTGTAGAATATCCATGTGAATAAGTAAATGGATTTATTTGATTTTATCTTCTCCATATTATGCTGAATTTCAAGTTTAAAAGGCATTTATTTTAGTCTTATACATTTCCTTAAATTTTTATGCATATTTATGGAAGTTTCTGCTATATTGTTATCCTTACATAACATCTGAGCTCACCCCTTTATATGTTTTATTTTTCCCAGGAGGCGAAGAACTATATTATGACTGTCCTGCAGGGATATTCTATGGGATATAAGTGTGGCCTATAAAGGCTAAGTTGTTGTAGTTTATTATTTTATAATGTCATGTAAAACTTATGAATGAATCTAGTATTTAAAAGGATACTAAACTAATTGGTCTTTCGAGACTTGATCTTTTGTGATCATGCCAATGATACATAATAATTCACCAACTCTTGGCTTCTAGGGTTGGGGTGTTACAGTTCGTATTAGAGGATGTTTAGTACAAACCTTGGAAGCTAGATTTAGAAAAACTTTTATTCGAGCACATTATCCTATGATAGACTTTGAGTATTAGTATAGAAGGACTTCCTAGAATTTTGGTACTATAGATATTTTGCGAGATTTCGATGAAATAAATTCCTGTCTGGATACGATCCAGAAGGGGTGGCTCTGGAAAAGATGTACCTAGGGTTAAAACCTGAAAACACCACTTTGAGATAGACTCGAACGGGAACTGGTGCATGACAACAGGATATGATGCACTCTCGGTTTTGAAACTCTTGGGGGGGATATGTTTAGGACAATCCACATTTTCTTTAAAAACCATTATGAAGGATTTATAAGTAAATAACTTCTCAAAGAAAACATTTTTTTTATGATTATGAATTATGTCCATAAAATGTTCAATTTATTTTATGTATGTTATTAGTTTGGAATTATGTATTGTGATTCATAAATAAATATAGTGTATGACTTTGTTTCGAAATGGCGCCTAGTGGAAGGAATGGAAACTGTATCAATGCAAGAATTCCATGTTGGGATTTCCATCCTTCTCAAGATAATTATAGTGGAGATTGTGATAATAGTGGTGCTGATCAACTTATCACTATATTGGGACAAATCACTCAGTTTTTGAATAATAACCTTACCTGTATAGAGCACCATGATCCGCAGAATAAAGGATAAATGTTAGATCACTTCATGAGGTAACAACCACCAATATTCAATGGGGGTACAAATCCATTAGTAGATGACCAATGGATAAATTCCTTAGAGAAAATATTCCACGCCTTGGGGAGTAGATAAAGAGAAAATGTAGTCATTGTAGTTTACCACCTCACTGGAGATACTAATCAATGGTGGTCATTGATTTAAAACACAAATGAATAGGATGAAGTATCAAATATGAAATGGAGGTAGATTAACGAAATTTTCTTAGAAAAATACATTCGTCATGACCATCGAGCAGATATGGAATGACAATTTCTGAGTGTGAGGGAAAAGGAGGATGAGATTGTTGCAATGTATGAAGGTAACTTTACATGGTTAGTGAGGAATGCTGCAGATTATATATGTAACCCAAGAAGTAAGATTTATCATTTTTTGATGGGTTAAAACCATTTCTTCATAGATCATTAGTCTCGCAATCCTTCTGTCATACAAAGATATCTTCTTATGTGCTATCAACATAGAAAATTAATTCTCTAAGTCTTACGAATTTAAAGAAAAGAAAGAGAAGAAGAGATCTGCTGAACACTCTGGAAATGAAAATAAGGGGAAGAAAGAAAACATTGAATATCTATCCTGTAGTAAATGTTGGATGAAACGCCCGGGTAATTGTCTAAAGGGAATGGGAGTCTGTTACAAGTGTGGTGAAAAAGGCCACCAAACTCATGATTGAAAGTGGAAGAAAGAGTCTATTAATGTTGAATGCTACAATTGTGGAGAAATTGGACATTATGAAAATGAATATCCTAAGCATCAGGGGAACAAACCTCAGAAAAGGACAAGGGATCAAGGCCAAGAATATGATATCAATAATTCCGAGCTTAAAGCTCCGAAAGACATAGTGGAAGGTAATTTAAATATTTCTTCAAGTTTTGACAATGCTTTATTTGATTTTGGATCATCACATTGTTTCATATCTTTCCAGTTTGATAACAAAATTAGATATTTCCAATTTTATTTAACAACGGTCTTGTAAGTAAAAACTCTTAAGGGGTGTATCATAACAACAGCTTTTTGGAAATCAGTCCCCATTAGGACATATAAATGTTCATTATCTATTGATATCATCATCATACCCATGATTTAATTTGATATAATCCTTATTATAGATTGGATTTTAAACCATGATGAGAAAATTTATTGTAAGAAGAAGGAGGTTGAAATTCTCGATGATGATAAAGAGTACCCTATCTTTAGAGAAGAAACGTCACCACCTAATTTTTATATAGATCCACCCACAGTAGCTCAACTAAATTCAATTATTAGGGAGGAAAAGAATGAAATAATTATGGGTGAGGAAAATAATGTTCAAATAGAGGATGTACCTATTGTACAAGAATATGTTGATGTGTTTCCAGAATATTTACCTAGGAATCGTCCAGAAGAAGAAATTGAGTTTTCCATTGACTTAATTCTTGGTTCAAGGCCCATATCGAAGACCCCTTATAGAATGGACACTTTGGAATTAGTGGAACTAAAGAAACAACTAGAGGAATTGAGTAATAAGGTATTTATTCACCCTAGTGTTTCTCCGTGGGGGATCCCCTGTTCATTTTGTTAAGAAGAAAGAAGGATCTATGAGGTTGTGAACTGAGTATAGGGAGATCAATGCTGTAACAATAAAGAACAAGTATCCCCTACCTCGCATTGAAGATTTATTCAACCAACTTCATGGAGCTCAGTACTTTTTAAAGACTGAACTTTGATATGGATATCATCAGTTATGTGTGAATAAGGAAGACAATCAAAAAACAGCATTTCGAACCAGGTACAGGCAATATGAGTTTACAGTAATGTTTTTTGGATTGACTAATGCACCCTCTGTCTTTATGGATCTAATTAATAGAGTTTTTAAGGAACATCTTGCTGAATCTATAGTGGTTTTTATTGATGATATCTTGGTATACTCCAAAATCAACGAAGATAATGAAAATCACTTGTTCATTGTTCTAAAGACTCTTAGAAGACATGAATTAATTGGGAAGTTTAGAAAGTTTGAATTATGGCTTTAGGAGATTTATTTTCATGGACATATTTTCTCTAAGGATGGAATATCTATTGATTATTCTAAGACCATGGAAATCCAAGAATGGCCAACACCGAAGAGTATAACTGAGGTACGCAGTTTTATTGGTTTAGCAGGTTATTATTGGCATTTTGTCTAGAATATTTCTTGATTGGCTAATCCCTTAACAAAGATCACACGTGAAGGGGTTAAATTTGTTTTGATAAAAGAGTGTGAATAATGTTTTGAAGAACTGATGATAAGAATAGTAAATTCTCCAATCGTGACTCTACCATCATGGAATGATGGGTTTGTTATTTATAGTGATTCATCAAAGAAAGGACTTGGTTGTGTACTTATGCATAATGATAGGGTTATTTCCTATGCATCACAACAGCTAAAAATTCATGAGAAAAACTATCATAATTATGATATTTAGTTATCACCTGTAATCATTGCTTTGAAGATATGGAGACATTATCTCTATAGTGAAAAATGTGAGATATATAGCGATCTCAAGAGTTTGAAGTAAGTTTTCTCACAAAAAGAACTCACCATGAGGCAAAAAAGATGGATTGAATTACTCAAGGATTATGATTTCACCATACACTACCACTATGGGAAGGAAAATATGGTGGAAGATGCTTTGAGCAGAGAAGATCATGGAGTTCTGAACTAGATGAGTGTTGAAAAGGATCTTATATACAAGGATCTAATAGAGTTGGACATGGGGACAACCATGGAAGGTGAAACATCAAATCTTTTTCAAATGGATTAAAAACCATCTTTACTTGAAAGGATAATGAGTTCATAGACTGAGGATGAAGAGTTTCAAAAGATTATTAAAGATGTGAATGATTGGATATTGTGGGACATTCTGTATGGAGATGAAAATTTGAAATTCTAGAAGAGGCTTTGGGTTCCCGATATACATGATCTAAAAAGGGAATTTTTGGATTATTCTTATAGTTCCAATTTATCTATACACCCTGGTAGCACTAAGATGTATAGAAATTTGAAGGAACATTTATGTGGGACAACATGATGAAGGAGATTGCTGATTTTGTGTCAAGATGTATGGTTTGACAACAAGTGAAAGTTGGAAAGAAATATCCTTGAAGAGTCAAGCAACCTCTTCCCATACCTGAGTGAAAATGGGATTATATTATGATGGATATTATCATGGGACTACCAAAGACTCCTAAAAGGAAAGATGCAATATGAGTCATTGTTGATCGTCTTACCAAGTCAGCACATTTTCTTTCTATAAGAGAAGATTTACCACTTGAACGTCTAGAAAGACAATATATAAATGATTTTGTGAGACTTCATAGAGTACCCATATCGATTGTTTCTAATCATGATCCATGTTTCACATCAAGATTCTGGAAAAGTCTTTAGAAATCCCTAGATACTGAACTTTGTTTCCACACTGCCTACCACCCCCAAACTGATTGACAATCAGAACGGACTATTAAAACCAGAGAAGACATGTTGAGATCATGCTCACTTGACTTTCAAGGTATGTGGTATCAATATTTACCTCTGGTAGAATTTTCCTATAACAATAGCTTCTATTCAAGTATTCAGAAGGCACCATATGAAGTGTCATAAAGAAAGAGATGTCGCACACCTACCTGTTGGGATGATGTTGGTGAAAGAAAACAAGTAGGCCCAGAAATTATGAAGGGGAAAATGGAAAAGGAGAAGGTAATCCAAACCCACATCAAAGTAACTCAAAGTAGGCAGAAGAGATATGCCGATAACTGAAGGAAGGATTTGGTATTTCAGGTATGAGATCATGTTTTATTTATGGTATCTCCATGGAAGGGTGTTATACGTTTCGATAAGAAGGGAAAGTTAAGTCCCAGGTACATCAGACGTTTTAGAATTCTAGAACGAATTAGGGTTGTATCTTACCATTTAGAAATGTCGCCAAGTCTCTTCAAAGTTCATGATGTGTTACACATATCAGTATTAAGAAAATACATGCCTGACCCAATGCATGTACTCTCCTATGAGGAATTAGAACTGGAACCTGATCTATCTTTTTGCGAAGAGTCTGTCATGGTTCTTGGTACAAGATAATAAGTGCTAAGAAACCGGACGAATCAAATGGAAAAAGTTCTATAGAGAATACATAAGATAAAAGAGGCAATGTGGGAACCCAAGGAACTTATTATGAAGATCTATCCGTGTCATTTTATGTAGTAATATACCAGAAATTTTGAGTATGAAATTATTTGAAGGAGGAAAGAATTTAACACCCCAAGCTTCCTCGGTACGATTCTCTTTTAATAATACAATATTGTGTGTTATATGCAACATCTAGTTCTAACACACCAAAACCAATAAAACTAGCCGTTATGAATAGTAATACACACATTTTGAAATTTTATCAATTTTATCTTTCAAAATTGATTTATTTTTGGGTTCAAAATATCAAAATAATCTTAAGTTGAATTTTTGGTATTTTTATGAAAACATTCAATTTTTGATAAATAGTGAAAAACACTAAGTTATTGTTCAAAACATACTTTTTATTTAAATAATTACTTATTTTATTTAAATTTATTTTAGGTAAAAATAGATACATAATATCTATATAAGTAAAATTTAAGTCATTGGAGTAAGTTTATAATATTTTTTGATATATAAAATTTTCATTGAATTTTTTACCGCCTTTTACCCACCTCCTAAGAGCATTTTCAAATTTACATAAAACATAATTTTACCGCTTCTGTTAGTTTATTTTAAAAAATCTAAGAGACACAGTTGATATCAAAAAGTAAAATGTGGTTCAATAAGATAAAATAATTTTTGGTGAATGGTAACTTTGTACTTTTATTTACCACAGTTAAAAGTAAACAGGGTAATTAAGGGCAAAAATGATATTATAATTACCCTAACACATTTCCGAATTCTATTAGAGAAATGTAATTCCACCAAAAACCGCATTAGGAATAAAATATTATCCTTTAGGTCCACGTGGATTAGATTAGGACATTTATTATTATTTAATTCAAAGAAGAGTTAAAAGTGTTAAAATAAAAGATTAATAACTAAACCATTTATAATATAGGGTTATACAAGAAGATAAATTCAACTATAAATATTAAATAGAAATATAAAAGTTTTCTTACAAAATGGTATTTTATTTATAATTTTTAAACATTGAATAATATAATTTATTTATGACACAATGATGATGTAGTAATTACTTTATTAATGAAATATTAAAGTAATTGATATTATAAATACCTAAATAAGGGTAATACTATACTTTTTATGAATTAAATTAATTTTCTATTCTAATATTACATTTTATGGTTTATTAAATGTTTTTTTGCAATGTAAAAATGCTGTAATGAATTAAAAAAAACAAAATACCAAATAGTGTCAAAATTGACATAAAAGAGTTTTTTAAAAAGATATTATATTATTAATGGGTATTCTATTCCTAAAAATATAATGTTTGGAAAAAAGGATTGAATAATATTATAATTGTCATTAATTTATTACTTTCAGTTCTCTTGGAAGTTTATAGTATGTTTATAAACCATATATTATAAAAATAAAAAGAGACATGGTAAATGTCAAACTATTTAACTAGAAGTTAAATCTAAAATGTAAGGTTAATATAGTAACCCAAACCTATATAAAACCTATTGGTTGAGTAGTTTTATACCATTACCCACATTATCCTATAAATAATTCATTTTTTATCCATTATAAACTGAACATGATTTTATTATAAAACAATATTTCAATCTTTTCCTAAGGTGCCCATCACCCCTCTTATAACAGGGAACTTCCACTTCTCTCAAATTCACACCTTAAAAGAAATTTTGATTTGTCTAACCCTAACCAAATGTCCTTAAAACTATCCTAAATTAATCCTAGTGGCCTTAGTTTGATCATAAAGCCAACCAAAGGATCCCTTTTGACCAAATCAAAAGGAAGAACCCAAAGAAGAGGTAAATATCTCACCACATCTTTCAAGTTATTTTATTCTTCCACTTCCTTTTTAATTGTTGATTAAATTATAAAATAAAAACTCTATTATCTTATATATACTCTGATGTTATTAAAAAATGGTACAACCATATTTATTATGTTATCCATTTTATGAATAACATATCACCATACGTGCATATGTACAGCTTACCGTCTCCACATCGTGGTGTAGTTGTAATTCAACACATTATTATTTGGATGGGAATAATAATGATGTATAATTGATGTAAATAATATATATAACAGGTTAAAAATTCTTTATATATGATATGACATCCATTTACTTATGATTTTAATTACAAAAGAATGATATTGTCGCTCGTGCGTACGTACAGATTACCGTCTCCATAAACGCGATGAGATTCATTCCCCATCGTAATCATTCAAGAATAATTTTCATGTGATGATTAAAAATAATATTTAAAGAAAATAATATCATCATGAATATGAATCAAATACACTCTATCCATAATAATCATGTCTTATGTTACTAATCATATAAAGGAAAATGAATCAGTTAACAACCAAAACGATGATACTACTAAAATATCATTAACAAATCAATATTGGAAGATCATATATGATATCATATTAATGTATATGGTTCTTGTAAAATTTAATAACAATTATTTGACCATTATACAGGAGGTTAACCTACCCTTGACCAAGGAAAAGTACAAGGTAAGGGTTAATTTTACCATCTCTTTATTATCCAAGGTTGTTTTTACGTAAGTATCTACTGGGACCTCTTTATCATCCAAATCCATGTTTTTTTAAAATGTATTCCAAAACATTTATACCATTTACTATAATATGAGTTAAATTCATTTATACCCTTGTTTGAATATTTATAATTAGGTTGAAAGAAATATTTCCATCGTTTTCCAAAGAAGGTACCTTATGACCATTTTGACAAAATTTAGGTAATAATGTTTTTTTAACTTATAAGGAGGGTGCGGATATTTTCCGTCATTATGACATAGTCAAAGCTTACCATACAATATTATATGAATATTTTCAAAATAAATGTTTTCTTTTATAATTATATGACTTATAAATTATTTCAGAATTGAAAAAGATATTTCTCTAAAAAAAGGTTTTCATTTCATCTATATAAACATCCTTGGATGTAATTTAAGTTTATTTGAAGTAGATTTATTATGATACAAAACATCTATATTGTATTGATGGTTTTGTAATATTTTTTTACTATGGATGTTTTATTTTTATACCATTCATGGTTTATGGATATGGTATTGACATTCTGTATGCTAGTTTTAATAAGAATATTGATGTTATGTTTAAACATTTTCATATAAGGAATGCATTGGACTTATTAAGTGACAGGTGGAGCCCACTATAGCTCCTCGATGAATCAGTAGGCCTCATGAGACTAAATAGTTTCTTGGAATAAGGCATTGACAAAATATTTTTTGTAGTCTTGGCACAAGGCCTTGACTATGTGGTTATGAAGTTTGGCATTATGCATTTCATCATTATGAATGTGTCTATTGATATTGCATGTGATTATTCGACTAGTATAATATCTATGTGAATAAGTAAATGGAATTATTTGATTTTATTTTCGCCATATTATTTTGAATTTCATGTTTAAAAGTCTTTTGTTTTAGTCTTATACATTTCCTTAAAGTGGACATTAATGAGGAACAGTATATGTGGGTTGACAAACAGGATACGATCCTAGTTGGAGGCTTTAACAAGGCGTTGATCAAAATTGAGAAGTACTTACTGCTGTGGAATCAACTGACCTCTTCTTTTGAAGATCTGATAAGGGGGGATCCGTTTCTAAAGGCTGCTAATCTATCCTGAAAACTGTTTAGGGATAGAAATTCTAGTAGAACTCAATTGGTTTTCAATAATTCTGTTAATGTCTTCCCTAACTAATATTTTTTTTGGGTTAATACCCTTGATGTGGGTGGAAATTGTGGAGGGCCAGATCAGCTCCGGCAGGTTAAAGCACGCTGCTCCTTCCTCTGAAGGTCATTTGGGATGTGGTTGATCAGAGGGATGGCTTGCCATCGGGAGGGACCGTGCTTGCATGGGATCGCCGAGTGGACCTTCTGTGGAGATAGCGGTTGCTGCTTTTACTTGGAACAGGTTGGTTCGGGTTTTTCCTATTGGGCTATGTTTGTTGCTTGTTGGAATTTACGGTTTCTCACTTTTACCTCAAAAGTGTTTTTATTAATAAAAAATAATTTTCAGGTAGTTATATTGTTATCCTTACTAAGCATGTGAGTTCACCCATTTCTATGTTTTATTTTTCCCAGGATACAAAGAAGTATATTATGATTGACCTGCAGGGATATTCTAAAAGATATGAGTGTGGAATATAGAGACTATGTTGTTGTATTTTTTCATTTTATAATGTAATGTTAAACCTATTAATGTATCTAGTATTTCAAGGCTACTAAACCAATCGGTCTTTCGAGACTTGATCTTTTTGATCATGATAATGATACTTAATAATGCACCAACTCTGGGCTTTTGGGTTTGGGGCATTACAAAAAAATGGATTCAATTTTTGGAATCATGATATCCAAATTAATTAAATATACAAATCTTATTTTTAAACATTATGAATAACAACTTTAGTAATTTTTGGAACTATGGTAAAAATTAAATAGAGTAATTAACAGTAAAAATAAATGGAAAAGGACTAGATAATAACCATAAAATATGTCCAAATTATTTTTTATGAGTAATTTCCGTCCATACTAATTAAATTTTAAGTTATATGATTTTTTCATTTAAAATGTGATTATAAATTTTATAATATTTTATTTCAGGAAAAGTCAAACATGTCACACTTGAGGTTTTAATAATTTTAATAATTTTAATTTGGTTTAACCGAGAATATTTTTTAGAATATAAAATTTTTATATTAATCATTATAATTAATTTATAAATATTAAGAAATAAATAATTATCTTAAATACTTACAAAACACTAATGTAGTAATTATTTTATTAAAGGAAAAATCAAATAAATGATTTTAAAAATATTGAATGAAATATAATATGATATAATTAAAGAATTAAATTATTTTTATTAATGACCATGACATGTTGTGGATATTTTAAAATAATTGGTTCTAATTATATGTTTTTTATTGATGTTATTGTAGTCAAAGTAATGAATCGTGTTAAAATTGAAAATATTTATATTTTATGAAAATGATAATTTACTAAATTATATAAAAACTATAAAAGAAATAAATATATGAAAAATTGGATAATTAATGGTTTAAAATATCATTAATTGTCCATTTATGACCCAATTGACTCTTTATGTTTAATAATTACAACTTTCTAATATTGAAAACGTTTTTACCATAGTTACAATAAAAATAGGATAAATAAGGGTTAATTAGAATGATAAGGATTAAAATTAAAAAAAAACTTGTCCAAAATATTTTTTTTGATGTTATTACAACCTTATACCACCTTATCTTTTAATTCATTATTATTATGATGTATCTTTCTCTACAATAGTCTAATTATATTTTATTTTTTCAGGAAATTACAAAAGTGCCCCTCAAGTCAATTATAATAGGACACCTCTTTCCCGATTTATTTACAATACATGGAGACATATATATTAATAATAACATGAAGATTATCCTCTAAAATTCAATATACACATTATTTAGGTGTTTGTATTCTCGAAATACCAACCCTAGATCCTCGTAGTGGATACCTAAAGGTGTCGTTTCAATGATGAGACAATCTTTAAAAGTAATGAATTTATTTTTATAATATTATTTAAATCTTATAAATCTATGATATTTATCAAAAAAATAATAAATTCAGTACACTAAATATGATTAAAAGTTATTATTTTCATTGAAAGACCTTTATACCCCATCTTTTCCATCAAATTAAAGTAAAAGTATTGATCGTGCATACATATAGCTTACTGTATCCAAATAGCGATATAATTCATTTTCAATACCCATATTTTTGTATGGTTGTTGTTATATGTTTAATATTTATATATTATATTAATAAAATAATTATAATTATAGAATGATAATATCATTTCTACTATCTTATCATCCAATATTCCAGGAAATGATAATGTCACACATGCGTACGTGCGGACTACCATCTCCGTGATACAATGTTATTGATTTTTCATTTATTGTTCACATGTATTATAATAGGGATTAATTTTTTGAAGAAAATATTATATATATGATATAATAGTGATTCTATATATATTAATTATTATTTTTCTTTCATTCATTCCATCAGTTGGAAAAGAAAACAACATTTATGTGTTTGTACAACATACTATCTCCATGAATGATGTAATTAGTTTTAATTTCTATGGTTTTTATGAATGATTTTATATATTTATAAAATTAAAATATATTATTTTTATAATGTGATAAAAATTATTTAAATTATGTTATAATTATAAAATTATAATCACTATTATATTGAAATGAAACATACCTAAAAAATGAAGCAGTTACCCTATGAGAATTACAATTTTAACAATGAATTGAAAATAAATGGGTGAAAAATAATATTATTAAATAATATATTGTGTGATATAAATTATTATTTTTATTTAATATATTTATAACAAATAATTTTTTATTATATATTATGTTCAATAAAATTTAATGGAAATAAATCCTCGGATAAGGGATTTTCATCTCTCTATTATTTTCATGAGAAACATGCCATATTCATCACATATTTATTTTTTTGGGTTCATATAGTACCCATTTAATTTTATATATCATTAATATATTTATGTTCGTGATATTTAATTTTTATTTTGATGTTATTTCTTTTGTGGGTCTTATGATTCAAAAGAAACAACAACAGTAATGGTTTGTTTCATAATTTCTTCATTATTTGGGATTTTTTAGGTTTAGGTACCCACAAAAAATGTTTCTATTCTATGTCCATATTTTTATAAAATGTTTTAGAAAATGTTTTAATAATATACAATGATATTTAAATTTCATTTTCACCCATTTTGGAATTTAAAAAACTATTTTAAAAATAATATTACCTATATTTTCAAAATGAGGTACTTTGTAAGTTTTATGAACAAAATTCTAACAGAATGTTTTATTAATTTATAAAACATGAGTGGATTTTTACACCATCTAGACACCTTAATGTTATGAATATTACATTAGAAGAATAAAAAGTTATTTTCAATGAAATTTTTTAATTTTTAATTTCATTACTTTTAAAAGAAATGATTCCAAAATGGAAAGGATATCTTCCATATGAATTTTTTTATAGTGATCTTTCAAAATCATTGTCAATATAATATAAATTTATTTTATGTTACTTATGATTTATTGAGAATATGATATAATTATAACATTCTTACTCTATCTAGGGTTGTTTTTTTGTTTATAATTGTTTGATATTTTTGGAAGCTTTTCATTTTCTACAAATTATGTTTTGATGAAATGTATGAAAAACCCATTTAATTATAGGGGTTATAATATAATGAATGATTTATGTTCTTGTGGATGAAATATTTACAGTTTTCATTGTGTGACGGTTGGGATATTATCTCCCTACAATTGATTAGTTAATTATTTATCTATTATGAGATATAAATGACTAGAACATGTCGTTAAATCAGTTCAGTAAGGGATTTTCCCACTATTATAGTCTTGGGAGTGACCCTTGACTACTAGGATGGGTTGGGGAGTATACCCATTAAACTATGTATAAATTTATTCTAATGGGGTTGTTGGTGTATCCCACCATAGAGGTGTATATAACCATGTATTTTTTATTATTATTTGTATTCCACAATTTATTATTTTGTGCCTATGGTATATTATCATGGATAATGTTATTTACATCCTTTTTTACTCATATCATATGAAAAGACATGCTTTATGTCCTAACTCAAGATTATGATATTTAATTTGCAGGGTAATGATTTCAAAAGATAATCTTGTGTTATCATACCCTTTTGCTCATGTTATGATAATACGATCATTAATATCTCACTTATTTACTGTTACTGAGTGTTTGATATCACCCTTATTATATTTATATTTTCCTTAGATTATGAAGAAATGTGTTAAATTAATTATTTCTAGGAATCCACATGGATGATGTTGATGACCTATTATGAAATAAGAGAAAATTGTTATATTAGAAGAAAATATTGATCATTATGAGATAGTTGTTTATGAATCCAAGTAGTTAAGTATTGTTCTTAATTCTATAAAACTCTATACCTAAAGGTCCTAGGGTATGAAAGGTGTCACATAAGTGATTTTATTTTAAGATATTAACTTTTTTATTTTTGGCCTTTTATTTTCCACATGATTTTCCAAAGAGTGTTTAGAGAAAAATAGTGTTTTTAGACCCTACTACAGGTGGTGCACGGTTGGGGGAAACTATGCACCAGCTGAAGGGAAACTATTTTCCTAGGACATTGGCACTATCCAAGTTACACAAAGGGATGCATGGGTGTGCACCATCCCCCATGAATACGTGAGGCCACATTCCTCTTGTAAATAGAGGGACACATAGTGGCCACATGATTTGGAAAACTGTGTGGCTAACCGTGCAGCTTGCCCAGGTCATTAAAATTGGTGAATTACTTTTATAACCCCTATCATAACCCCACATCACCCTTAATTAAAACCATATGGGGGTTTTATCCCTAGGGTCCTCATTCCTCTCACTTGGATCCCTTAGATATTTAATTTTTTGGTGGTTTTGTTCATGGATCATAAAAAATCATTAAGTAAGTCTCTTTTCTATTTAATTCATCCTTCTTCTTGTGTTCTTATTCCACCCTATTTAAGCTAATCATATCTAATGGATTTTTTACCTAATAAGGATCTAATATTTAGTTTTTTGGTGAAATATAGATATTTTTTGTTTGATATTTCTTTTATAGGGTTCCATTGAGGTGTAGTTGTGGTTTTCCACCAGATTTGGTATGTTTCCAAACATGTGGGTGGTGGTTAAATATTTTATCATTATTAGATGATTGTGGAATGATTTATATTCTTCCTGAATGTGTTCTATAGATTTTTTAGAGGTTAGAGATGTTATTTCAATTGGTTTCATGGTGCGTATGTTTTGAAAACTAGTTTTACAAATTTGAATTGTGGGTTTTCATGTGTGATTTCCTTATTTTCTTCCAAATGGGTTTTAGGAATAGTAAAAGTGGGGTGAAAATTGTTTTAAAAATGTTTTATTTAATG
Source organism: Viscum album (assembly GCA_963277665.1). Classification (NCBI taxonomy): domain Eukaryota; kingdom Viridiplantae; phylum Streptophyta; class Magnoliopsida; order Santalales; family Viscaceae; genus Viscum; species Viscum album. The sequence continues at coordinate 2,106,284,523 of OY728137.1, read as the reverse complement.
TACGAATGTGATATTGGTTTTTTCTATCAAAAGTGTATGTTTTCCATGTTTTTTCATATTTCTAGATGTGTGTATAAAAAATTGGTTTTATATGTGACATGTGAAATGGTAATTGAGAACAAAGTGAATAATAGTTATCTAGGTTGGTGGACTATGACTAGTTTACATTTTGAATTGGTGGGGATGATTCCTAGTTTCATCTAGAATGATTTATTATAAATCATTAATGAAAAATTATGATGATTAGAGACCACTAGACCTTGGGATGGATTTCCCTATAATGGATCATGCATGAGGACGCCATGTGTTATGATTGATATAGCATGTTTCACTAACATACATGGTATCTAGGGTCCCATTAGTGATAGTACCTGTAGGGATTTCGTATGTTTTAGTTTTCTCTTGTGATGTGGTGATTGTTGTCGATATATGGTGGACCTTACTCTTATGTTAAATTATAAATCATTCTTCTATGATTTTTTCCTTAAATGTTTTTTCATTTTAAATTTTTTAGAAATATTTCTTCAAACGTTCATGTTTTTTTTCTTATAATGTTATAACATGGAATATCTTTTTTTGGTGGCATCATACTGGGCATTGGATCACACATTACATAAAACCGTGGGTGTAGGTATACTTTGTTATTTATGAAATAGGTATCTAAATGATCTTCCTTAGTGGTGATGGTGGATTCAGTTTGTAGTGTTCCACACTTATTGGTGTTTTTGGGGTGGTTTGTAGTTTATAGAAATATCATTACATGGAGGATATGATTTTTGGTTTTTTTGGGTCCCTTCAGGTTTTGGTACTTTGGGTTTTGGTTAAATATTTAAAAAGTTAATCTTCAAATTGTTGTATCTCTTTGGTTATAGATATTGATCATGGTGTGATGTTTTATTGTTGAGAAATTTTTGTGGTTTCTTATTGTGGGTGAAATAATTCTCATAAGTTTATTTTTGATACTAAGGAACTAGTTACCAACCCAAGGTGATCCGAAACACCCATAAATCCATGTCACTATCTAGGTTGGGTGTCATGTCAGATGGAAACCAATATTTCTTCATGAAAAAATGGTATCAAATGAGGTTTTACTAATTATTTGGTTTGTGTTATTTAGGAAATTATGAATATATAAAATATATAATATTCGTGGCTCAAGGTTCTAGTTGTGAGTGGGGTGTCTAGACAAAACACTTTGTGATATACCTCGAATCACCATTGGATGTCAGGAATTGGTTTGACCACTTCTCTAGGTGATATATATGGTCTACAGACTGTGCAAGGACATCAGGATGGGCTGAATTGGTTTGTCTTGTTATTGTGATGGATGTGGGTTATTTATGATTCATGTAATTTTTTGGAATTAATTTTTTTTGTAGAAATTATTTCATAATAGTGTATTGATGGGTTTTATTTGTGGTTATTGCTTCATATGGAAATATGCCTCTATGGATACTTCCTATGCAATTTTGGGAAGGGGCCAAAGAGAATTCTACCTCACCAATTTATCAAGACTAGTAGAAGTCATTTTTGTGATATCGATGAATTCGGTCTCAAAGATGGCTTGAGTCTTTCTCATATTCTGGAAGGAAAACGAGGTCCTAAAAAGACAAATAAGCTTAGGATTTTCTCATGAAAAATTCACCTTTCTTATAGGGTTTCAAAGATCCCTAGGAGGAAGAGGAGTGAATTGAAAAAATTGCGAGGATACTTGGGTTTCATAACACTCCTAAGGCGATCAAAATGATGTGTGCTTCAATCTTGTTACATTTTCCCCATAATATTTGGTGAGAATCCATTTTTTAATATGGGAAGAAAAAGAAGATGGGTTGGAAGGATTTCATGGTCATTTTTAATGAGTAGTATTACCCTGATACCATGGAATTCACAAAAATTAGGGAGTTTGTGGATCTTCATCAGGGTGATCAGACCAAGAAGGAGTATGCCAATCACTTTATAGAGTTGGTTTGGTTCAGACCTGAAGTAGTTTTTAGTGTGAAACTAAAGTATCAAAAAATAAAAATGGGATTATGATAGGATATTTTATCTCAATTCATCCTTTTTAAGTTTAACACTTATACAGAGGAGTTTTATCATGCTTCGATGATATAGATTGATTATAGTGAAAAATATAGTTTCTTCGGATCTATGTCAGCAATGGGCTAGGGCAGTGGTAGTTCATCTGAGAAAAAGTGGAAGAGGGATAATTAGGGGAAGAGGGGACGTGGTATATTATGCCTTTTTTATAATAATTTTCATATTTGGCTTTAGATGTGAGATCAGTTATATGGAACTAGTGTGGAAAAGAAGGACATGTACGATGTGCATGTTCAGCTCTACCCATAACATTTCATCAGTGTGGAATACTGGGAAACTTGTAACCGTTTTGAAAGTTGTCACACCCATATTGTGGTGATGCAGCATTCACAACCTTTAGAGGAATGTCAATGGTCATTCCTATTCTTAGGTAGAGACAAGAAACCTTAATTCTATGGATCATGCATTGATGGAATCTAATGGGGGACATAAAATAGTTCAAGGTACCATTCTTATTGCATCATATTTAGTTTCTCCCTTTTTTCTACTAGTTCTTCTATATATTTTATTACTTCATGTCTCATGGATTTGTTAAAATTTTCAACTAAGGTTTTGCCTTATGCAACAGAGATTGTGAAGCTTCTTGGTTAGAAGTGAGTGCCAGGTTTCAAGTGTCTTTATTGTGATTTCACTGTGACAGTGTCAAATTAGAATGCTAATTTCTAGTTTTGGAGATGGAAGTCTTTAATGTGAGACTAAATAAGGATTGGAATGATTTTCTCAAGAGAAAATAGATTTTTAACAATGATGAGTGAGTTTTGTGGAACATAATAAAAATACCAATGTTTTCCATGGTGGATGAGATATTCAATCGGGATATGATAGACATCCACCTAATGAGTTTGGTAGTCTTGTTTTCTAGATCTCCTCTAATATATTAATGGAATATGGTGGGATTCCTGAGGGTGTATTCCCTCATTTATTGGATGAGTTTCTATAGGTATGTCCATATTCATTTTAGGGTTTATCTCTAGAGTGGGATGGGGAGTTCACAATTGATTTGGCATTGGGAATACAACTTGTATCCCTTTCCTTATACCGTATGGCCCCCATCAAATTGAGGGAGTTAAAGGAATGGTTTTATGCTTTTGAATACAAAGTTTTCATTTAACCAAGAATCACACCCTTGGACTCCCTGGATTTTTTTAAAAAAAATCAATGGATCTCTCATGTTATTCATCGAATATTATAAGTTGAATAAGGTAAATATCAAGAACAAGTACCATTTTCACCACATTGACAACCCTTTTGATCATCTTAAGGGGATGAGGTGGGTTTCTAAGAATTTATTGTGTTATGGGTATTAATAGTCTTGAATTAGATAGGAGGATCTACAAAAAAAGATTTCTAAAGTAGATATGACCACATTGAGTACCTGTTCATACCTTTAGGGTTCATGAATGCTCCAATAGTATTAATAGTGACCACAATCCATTTTTTCCATCAATATATCAATTAATTTGTCATGTTATTTGTGTATGACATGTTGGTCAATTATGAGACCGAGGAGGAGCATCAGAAACATTGGGGATTTTGTTGAGAAATATTTGATTCCATCATATATATAATATGATTCTAACATGAAACTTTTAGATAATGGAGGTAAAGTTTTAGGTTATGTGATCTCAGAGAATGGGGTGTCAGTGGACCCCTAAATGATCAGTGCTATGGTATCATAGGAATAACCAAGAAGTTTTTTTAGATAATAATTTATCTCGGACAAGTAAGGTATTACTAATGGTTGGTTAGATATTTCTCTCATATTTCTTCCCCTATGATGGTTCCCACACTGATGGGGGTGAAGTTTGAATGGAGCCTAGAATTCCAGGCATCCGTTTAGAATCACTAGTGATGGTTGATGATAACCCATATTTTGATATTTTTTGAATCTGGAAAAGGGTTTGTGGTCTATTATGAGGATTCATGTATGGGTCTTAGGTGTTTGCTGATTTAGGATGAACATGTGGGGGAATATGGTTCTTGTGAACTTAGGCCACATTAATAGAATTTCCCAATCTATGACCTAGAGGTAAAAGTGTTGATGCATTCCATAAATATGTGGAATCATTATATTATTGGGACGAAGATTTTGGTCTATTCTAATCATAAGACTATTGATTTAATATTCTCTTATAGAGATCTAAATATGAGGATGCTTCATTGGGTTTATTACCTCTATGGGATATATTTTGATGTTTTCTACACCCCAGGTAATGTCAATGTAGTGGAAGATACTTTGAGAAGGAATGTTCAAGTTTAATAATTATGGGAGTCTAGTGATGAGTGGACATTGATGGGTCTTTTCACCCGGATGCATCTAAAATCCAAGGAGGATAGTGGAGGTGTTTTCTTGGCTAGTGTTCAATTCACACCTACTCTTATTGGATTTATTCAGTAAGAGAAGATGATTGATGAGACTTTTCATCATTATAAATAGTTTTTAAATGGTGGGGAGATGCCTATTGAGTGGTCTTGGTATACAGAAGGAGTTCTTTAGTTGAAGGGTCTCTTTTTGGTGTCGTTGTCATTATAAAAGACAGTGATACATGACCAACACCAGTTTCAGTGGGTCATTAATCATGGTACCACCAAGATTTTTTATGATGTGCGACATCAGTTATGATGTCCAGGGATGATATGGCACATAACCGACATTGTATCTTGGTGTTATACTTTTCAACATGTCAAAGAATAGCACAAGATACCCTCCAGTTTACATCAACCCTTACACATTCCTACCAGGAAGTGGGATGAGGTAGCCAGAGATGTCATTATTGGATTACCTCATACACCTTAAGGATGTAATGTTATTTGATTGGTCACTTACCATCTGAAAAAAACAACCCATTTAATTCTGATCAAGGATTTAGCCAAGGTAGATGAATTAGGTCGATTGTCTGTTTAAGAGATAGTGAGGCTTCATTGTGTTCCATCTCTAATCAATTTAGTCTGTGACACCCATTTTACCTCATGGATTTGGGAAGGCCTTCAGAATTCATTGGGGTCGAAGGTCAAGTTGTGTATTGCATACCATCCTCAGAAATATGGTCAAATAGAGTGAGAAAATTAGATTTTAGAAGACATGCTCAAGGAATGTGTATTGGATTTCACAGTCTCATAGGATAACTAATTGGGGTTAGTTTAATTCACATATAATAGTAGTTACCAATCCTCAATTAAAATGGTCTTCTTTGAGGAAATATATGGTCGGTTGTGTTGACCCCTTGTTTTGAGAAGAGGTAGGTAATACTTTATTGTGGAGATTGAGCCTTGTGGATGAGACGTCTGATAAAGACATGTTGGCCAGGAATCAGTTGTTGACTGATCAGAGTCACTACATGTCATATGTATATTAGAGGTGTTGATCCTTAGAATTATACAAGGGTGGCCAGGTGTTTTTGAATGTGGCACCTTTCTTGGGTCACCGGCATCTTAGTAGCCAAGGGAGGATAACACTAAGGTATATCAAACTTTTTGAGTTTACTAAGTTGATTGGTAAGGTAAGATACTTGTTATATTTTATTTCTTATTTGATTTCAATTCATGATGTGTTATATGTCTCTTAGTTGAATATTTATAATATAGATCTGCCTCATATATTGAATTTGGAAGAGTTGGTGTTAGAATCAGATTTGTCCGAGTTTGAGTGGCCAGTACATATTATGGATTCCCAAGAGAAATTTATTCATAGTAATTATGTACCATTAGTAAAATTTCTTTAGAATCACCTTAATGATGAGCATGAGACTTGGTAGAAAAAACTAGGGTTGAATATAAGCATATTTTTCTCTTCTTAGATCAGACTTCATGTTAACTTTTCAGAGATGAAATGTTGTCATGGCAAGGAGAATATTAAAATCAAACTTAATTGGTATTACCATATATTTTTTTGGTATTTTATTTTTCCCTTGTATTTTCCATTATTTTTTTTGATGAAAAAGTGGATTTTTTAGACACTACTGTAGGTGGAACATGGTTGGTTCATGGTTAGAGGAAACTATGAAATAGCATAGTGGAAACCATGATCATAGGACAATGGTATTGTCTGGGTCACATGGCATACCAAAAAGGTGTGTAACCTCACCAATGAAACCATGCATTCTCGTTCCTCTTGGATCAATATGGACACATGGTTGTTGTATAGTTTCTAAACCCATGTGGTCTAACCATGCGACCTATCCAGGTCATTAAAAGTGGTGAATTACCTTTCTAACTACCAATGATTTTCACCCCAAATCACCCAAAAATTTGTCAATATGGGATTTTCAGCACAAGGATCCTCCTCCGAACCTCTTGTCTCCATTGGATCACAAATCCTTCGGTGGTTTTAGCCTTAGATCCGCAAGAATCGTCAAGTGAGTATCTTTTCTCATGATTTCTTCCATTTTCTAGTGTTCCAGTCCCCCCCCTTGAGTTCTTCCACTCAAGTATGTTTTTTGACCTAATAAGGGTATTATATTGAGTTTTTGGGTGAAATATTTATTTTTATCGTTTAATCATTCCTTTTTATGGTTCCTTTGAGGTGTTTTGGTGGTTTTCCTCCGGATTCCAGATGTTTACAATAATGAGGTAGCTGGTTCCCTGGTCTAACATTATCATATGAATTTGGTATGCTTTGTTTGATTCTTGAATGTGTTCTATGGATTGTGATAGAGGTTCAAAAAAATTTAAAAGGGGTTTTATGGTTTTTAGGTTTTGAAAAATTCTTTTAAAAAATGGTGGGATTTCAAGTGTTATTTTTTTATTGTGATTCCAAATGGGTTTTTAAGAATTGTGAAAATAGTGTGGAGAAAGTTTTAAAAAAGGGTTTTAGTTTTCATATGAATGTGATATGGAATTTTCCTATGAAAAGTGATGGTTTTACTTGTGTGTTAATCTTTATTGATGTGTTTATGTTAATGTAGTGAAATATGTGATATGTGAAATAGAAATTGTGAAAACCGGGAATCCTAGCTACCTAGCTGGGAAAACTAGGACTAGTAAATTAGTTGCATCGATGGGGCCAAGACCTGATTTCTTCTAAAAATATTCATGATAAATAAATAACTAAACTTGATGATGATTGTATACAACTGAACCTTGGGATGGATTCTCCTCTAGTGGATTTTTCACGAGGATGATGTGGGTTATGGTTGTAATACCATGTTTCACTAATATTTGATATTCCTAGGGTCCCACTAGTGCTAGTACCTATAAGGTTTTCCCATGATGTGGTTCTCTCTTGGGATGTGGTTTTTACATTCGGTATACGGTATAACTTACACTATTGTTAAAATTCAAATCATATTTTTTTTGAAATTTTTTTCCTTAAATTTTTTTTATTAGAAATGTTTCCGAACTCAATTTTAAAACATCCATGGTGATTTTTATTCTATTTTATGGAATGGAATCTCCTATAAAAAATTATTCACAAATGATATCAATATAAAAATTTTAAATGTAATCCCTATCTTTATCACCTGGTAATATTTGAATTTCAGAGTAGTGAGAGAAATCTCTTAGTGAGGGTAAATATACTTGATAATAATATATGTTAATAGGTGAGAATAAGATAATCATGTATCTATTAGAATGTAATCAAGGTATATGAAAAAAATCTAATGAAATCATTCTTGATAAAACATGGAATATATGTAATGAATCTTAACATAAGAATTTTATCATAAGAAGTAGATATGATATGATCATTACATCACAAGAATATGGAAACAACAAAAAATAATACATCATAAGCAAAAGTGAATTCCCACTACCAACACAACATTACATAGTGGAAATTTTATCTTATTTTATTGGGTTTAATCCCCAATAAGATCTATATATATCATTTTATGAGATATAAAAATTACCTAATGAATTTAAGGGATATATAATTTCAGACCCACCCATCACGTCATTGATAAAGTCCAATAATAATTTGGGTTTACTCCACCTTAATAGCCATATCATGAGATATATGACATTACCCAATGCATTAGAGGAATATATAATTTCAGGATCATTTAGGATATGATAATTGAAACATGCATATATGTTACACAAATGTAAAACAAAAATAAATCCATAAATAATTATAAAATGAAAACCCTGTAGAAATTAAATGGGTATCTAATGAAATTGTGTACCTCTCTAGGTAAACAACCTTTAATTAAGATAATAAAGTATATAATAATTATTCTATAAATATAAATGATATATATTTTAGTCAGTAATTTCCACATTCAATTGATGTATGGGTATCTAGGTGAACCCTCATAAATAAAAATAACGAATCATAGGGTGTTCACAGAGGAAAGGCATTGTAGGAATAGTTTTATTCATACATAGTGGATTATTAGTAAATAAAAAGGCGGGGAGATACAATTTCTATTATTAGGATCCCACTTCTATCATATTGTACATACATAATAACGTAGGCAATTAATTAAGGGATTATTTTTTTTCATAGGACCCATTTATTCCAAAAATATTACTTCCAGAAATATCTCATTAGAAAGAGTGGGTCATGTAATATTTTTTTAAATAGATGAAAACATTCCTAGGATGATATAAAATTGAATAAAAATAAAACATCAACGTTATATAGGAGAATAAATAAAAGGAAATTCCATTTTATGCAAAAAAAGTATTTTCAAAACATGTAATATAAATAGACTTTGAAAAATATTCTTCATAAAAGAAGTAAAGAAAATTGAAGTGAAATCTTGAAAATATTTTTCATAAACTTTTCTAATTCTTTCGTATAAACAAGGACATGGGTCACTATTAAAAACCACTTAATAAAGGTAAAAAAGTGTTTAAAAAGTTTATTTTAACAATACAGTTTTTTAATAATGTATCCTTTCAAATAAATTGATAAAAAATGAATATGGACCCAAAAGGAAAGAGTTAGGTTTGAGATTCCAAATATGGGATTGGTAATGAATTAAAATAACATATAATGTGATCCTGAAATTGATTATTGAACCAAAATAAAAAGGTGATTTATGAAAAAATATCACATGAGTCTCAGCCTAGTTGGTGAGGAATATTAAGTTCATCCAGGAAACTCGGGATCAAATCCAGGTAGAGGTGCAATTTTTGGGTACAGTAGAAGTATTGTAGCGGGTACTGTAGAGGGGACTGTGCAGTACTATATTAGGCACTGTAGCAGGAACTGTAGCAGGCACTGTTTGGCACTATAGCAGCCAGGAATTTTCCCCTGTTTGGGCCTTCAGGCCACCGATTTGGTCCCCAAGTCCTTTAAGGCCTTTGGGCCACCTATGCCATCGAGCTAGTAAGGCCTTAGAGACACCTCAAGGCTTTCTGTCCACCATAAGTGTAGATGAAAACTGGAAAAAAATAAGGAACAATCTCTATAGGAGGATGAGAAAGGAGCTTTCACCACTACAGAAGCTACACAGATTGCAAGAATGAGAGGGTATGGCACCTGCCATCGGGATAAGCTTGTTCATGCATGAGATAGCCTAGCTGAATAGCCATACGAAGGTGGAGAGATGATTTCACGATTAATATGATGGGGAGGAGTAGTTCAATGAAGTTAGTCTAGGTTATATGTAATGTTTGAAGCCTACTGGTAATGAATTCCTCTAAAGGCTTACGGGCCATATAATACATATGCCTACTGGTCTTGTAAGGGTTCCACCTCACCCCATGAAAGGGGGATTATAAAAAATCAATTAAAATGAAGGCCTTCTGGCCATTTTATGGATGGATGGAAGATAAAACAAGTGAAAATATAATATGTATATTTATTCAAATAAAAATGGTTTCATAATATGAATTATGTCTCAAGAGAATTAAATTGAGAAAATGAACCCTTACCTTAGGTCCTATTTTATTTTTCGCATTTGTTCCACCTATATAATAATTATTTTTATATTAAATGATGAATTTAGACGTGAATTTTGGGAAATTGTTTCATTCGTTATTATTTGTATGCATTAGAATTACTTTATTACTATTTCATTAAAAGTGGTAATGACTTTGAGGAATGTTTTTCTTTTAAATTATCCTATTATGTTTTGATTTTATAAATATTACTATTTTTGATTTATCATTTGAAAACATTGGAAATTAAAAACATAATGGAAATTACCTTTTTAAGGAATAATATGATGATTAATTTTAGGGTGTAGGGAATATCAATATGAAATAATCCTTGATTTTGGTTTGTAAATTGTTTTTAAATTATCTAATATGTACCCCCCCTAAGAGTGTCAAACAATGTGTGTAGTTAGTATCAATTTTAACTAATAGAGGGATGATTTTTTTAATACAAAAACAATTTTTTTAGGGTAATTATGCATCGGTGAATTATAGATTGAGGCCGCAACCACATGTTTATTTCTAGATAGAGATTTCATTTCTAGGAAACCATGGCCTCCCTAATTTAATAAAATTTTATGATGTTATATTGCTACCCGGGTTCATTAAAATTGTAATGGCTTTTGTATGTATTATAATGAGATATAATGGTGATATATAATTCATAATATAATAAATAGATTATAACAATGAATCATAATAATATTTTTCTTTTAATGGTAATGGAAATGGAAGGATTGCAAAAATAGAGTAAAGAGGTGAAAAACCCTTACCCTGAAAAGTAGATACTTATAACTTGATAAAAACAACCTGAAACCATAGAAACACCTTATAGAGACTCATTAGAGAGTCAAATAGAGTGAATTCATGATCAATGTCTCAGGTTTGGATAGGAATGGGACAATGGGTGGGTATTTGTACTTGAGGGAGTGTTTTCAGTTAAAATACTTATTATTTTATTAATTGACCTCACTAAATTTTGGGGGGATTGATTCCAACAAAATTAATTCAATTATTATTAAAATATTAGGGTTAGTGTCTATTTAAATCATGCCACAACTTAATTCCACATAAAACAACTCTTTTCAAATCAAAGAACCCAAAAAAAGTATTATGTAGGGTAAAATGTAATTTAGGTTAAAAAATATAAAATATTACTTGAAAATTAATTAAATATTTTAAAATTAAATATTTTACTTCATATATAATTTTTTTAAGAAAATTGTTTTAAAATTTCATAAATCATCATTACAAAATAATTATTTAAAAAATAATTATACTTGTAAAAACAATTTTTCATTACTTATTGCTAAAAAATCAATATAACTCGAAAAATCACTTAAAATAAATTCGTGAAATATTTTATGTGAATATTCCCAAAATTAATTTTTTTATCAAATTAGAATTTTAAAATATGGTAATTTAACTTTTAAGTAAAATCATATAATATATGTCGAAAGAGTTTAATTAGACTAAAAAAAATATTTCTTTTGTTATGATTGATTATATTTTTTATTATCATTTATTTATCTAATTTCCAAAATAAAATATTTATTATTCTAAATAATATAAATTTTTTGAAATAATTATTCTAATTAAGTTTAATTTATATATTAAATACATAATAGATAAAATAATTTTTTTGTAACAAACTATTTACACTATGATCAAAATTATAGGTCACCAACATTTTTAATTTTCTAAAAACACTATTATCAAAATTTTATAACTATTTTTTGATTATAAGACATTATATATAAAATTAATTACATATTTAAATAAAAATAATGAATATATAATGATTCTATATTATTATAAAACATGTTTCTTAACATTTTAAAAGAAAGTTTTCTACTGAAAAAATATATACATAGACTGTGATAAAACCCATTTAGCAATTTGATGAGCTATAATATAATTATAAATGCACGAAAAAGTTTCATTTTAGTGTAAAAATGGTATTTAAAAATTTATCATATGGTTAACACAAAATTTTATATTACATTTCTTTCAATATGTTACAACTTTGTGACTTTGAAAACATATATTAAACTATATTAACAATTAGATAATAATGAGTAATTACTACGATGATATAAATTTTAATACTAAAAATTAATGTAGTGATAAAACTATATATATAAATATAATTAAGAATATTGTAAAATTTATTTACGAATATATAATTAACGATGGAAAATTGTAGAAAAAAAAACAAATAATCCACTAGTCAGCAATGAACCCTTATTTTTATTCATTTGTGGGTTCATGTCCCATGGACTTGAATGATACAAAAAAAGATATCGCACAACGTATGGGATTCTATTTTACTAATAAATAATAATAATGAGTAAAATTATATAAAATTGAAAACAATTTTATCAAAACAAATTTAGCGATAATTATTTTCAAAAAATTTGGTTTATATTATTGAAAGAAAGAAATTTATTTAGAATTTATATTTGAAATTTAAGTAAGAAAATTTGTAAAAAAATTTAATTTGCAATTAGGTATATTTCATTTCACCCCATGAATAAGTTGCATCTTCAAAATTTTAATTTCTCTGAAAATGATATTAATATTTTTCCATAATAACATGAATCACCTTGACATCAAATTAAATCCCAACCCTAAGGGTTACCTATAAATTGATATGTATTATTCCTAAAAACAAAAAAAACATCCCTAAAAATATCCTTAATCACCTTATAATATGATCACGTAAGACCACAAAAGGGGTATCTATATCTTAAATTATCTATAAACTATAACATAATAATCTCAAAAGTTATCTAAACTCTACTCTGAAAGAAACCAAGACACCCATGATCAGCACTCCCATATCCTCTGTCAGAAAAATTTACTTTTAATACAAGTTTTGATACTATTTGAAGCAACCCAAACATACGAATCCATTATTAGAATATTAATAATAAATATCAATACATTTATATATTGGTACCATGTGCACACCAAATATAGGAAATAAAGGAATTCAAGTTTTTATTCACTATGTTGATAGCATGATGTGGAGAATAATAAATCACAACATGATAACCATTATAATAATCCCATATGATCAATAATAAGAATAATAATTAACTCGACCCATTATCTCATTTTAGATGGTGATGCAGGTGTGTTGTTCTTGTTACATGTGATTTATTCTTGAAGGAATTGATTTTACATCCCTATATATCATCAAAATTCACTCCATATTCTTGAGGAAACAACAATAGTTTATTATTGAGTTTTACCGTGTAGAACATTGATGGTGCTTTCTATATTTTTATGATTGGAAGATCACTATCTCTTTGATTAGGGATTAAATCTTAGATTTGAGTGATTCAAATTTTCCTAACTCTCTCTATAAATTTGCAGATTATAGAGTGTGGATCTAAAAATTGAGCAGTGAATAGTCAACATGAGTAGTGGCTTCAATTTATTTAAATGTGTGGTTTTTATATATCAAAATTTCACTTTGTACCTTATATATATGCAACCCTTTAAATCGATCCATATTTACTATGTGTTATGTAGTGTAAATTTCACAACAATCATAGATGTTTCATTAATTACTTAATATATATAAATTTTCTTACATGATAAAATATGATCAATTAACTAGACTTCTCTTTGATGAAAAATACTTATCGAGTCATTAATAAAAATTAATCATATGAAAAATATTATTTTTCATATTTAATTAAAACTTATGAATGCAATTAAAAACAATTACTTCTTATTACACTAAACTAAGATAATGGTGAATTTTACTATTTATTGAGATCATTCAAACTCTGTCCTATTACAACTCTTGATGTGGGGCCCACTATGTAAAATATTTCAATATATTATATTTTTTAATGAATCTAAATATTCATTGGGTGTGACCCTCTTAGACATTACCTCAATAGTAGTGATTCATACCCATAGAAAAAGAGTGGTATCTAAAGGGACATAAAGGTATCTAAAGAAATATTTTTTTGATTATAGTAGTGATAGCCTATTATATGAATGGGTATCATGTAAAATAATCTCCTTGTCTTGTAATACCATATAAATAATCACCGACACGTCCTACCATCATTCATTATTTCATTATTTATTGTTGATAATATTGGAAGAATATAAATTTTTATACCAAGTCTAGGGATTTAGTGAGGGTAATACTATCTTAGACAATTTGGACTAACATATCTTTTTACATAACAAGAAAAATATCTCTCTTGATAATTCTTTCATGTTATACCCCTAATTATACAACCAATGCATGTTAACTCTCTACAACATTAATACCATGGTTTTAATTTTTCATCAAAGTACACAAATCAGTGGTACACATTAATAATAATATCATGTCAAGAAACTATTACACATGCTCACAGATAGGGGAAAAAATGAAAAATGAAACATATGATGTTATTTTTGATGGGATTGTCATGATGATCTCGTTAACTCAATATCACTAAATATAATTTTCACAAGAAGAAGTATCAATTCTTATGAGCTCCCAACACCTGAGATACAGAAGTAATCTTGTTTTCAACCACTATGATTTATCTAAACCCTATGAAATATATTTTAGACTATTGTAAATGTGTCTTTAAGTTCTCTTTATACATGGGAATTCCTATAAAACTTTTGATAAAATGATTAAGCTATAGAAATTACTATACATATAACATAATCATAAGAAATGTTACTATAGTGGTATGAAAACATATGTTTACATAATATATATATATATATAATGGTAATATAATTGTGTACATAAGTTGAGTGTATGGAATCCACTCGCAAAACCCCCACTTACATTAGATACAACTGCTAACAAATATCAACTCTCTATCTCTCCAAAGATAATCATGATTTTACTCAGATACATATTTAGTTTGGGGGTTTCCCATATTATCCTATATATATACTCTACTAATCTTAACCTCACAAATCATTACGAAATCCCTCAAGAGATAAAACATATAATTTATATTCCTTTTTTCTAGTGTGACACGGGCTCCTTGGGAATTACCACTAAGGTAGTGTTATCACAATAATAGGCTATGTACCTCTAGAAAAAACTACAATATTTGAGAAAAATATGTATATCTAGAATCCTTCCGTTTCTAAATTGGGATCCTAAATATATTAAGATTCTACTATATAATTGGTTACCATATAAACTTTTGAGCTTCTCCATCACACAACACCACGATTCAGAAAAAATACATAACTAGACTATGATTTCATATCATTTTATCTATATAGAACCTAGCATCGATTCATCCATTAACAACTAGTTCCTCACCTCATCCATACAATAATAAAATATCCTTTGTATGTCTCCAATCTATAAATATTTCATGACATACATGATGGATTCATATACTATAGCATAAGAGATAATATTCACTCTTTTAACATCGTCCTGTGTTTTTGGAAACATTTTCATAGAGAGATTGATTCTATATGACATCAGAAACATTACCTCTTGATTTGTTCCATTTTTCACCTATTGATTAAGTTATCAATATTTATACTTTTTCTTAGTTGAATCATTATATGATATCTATCATGATTGATATTAATCTCTAGAATGCAGGATAATTTAAATAAGTATTCGATGGATATGTATTCATTTAACAAATTCTTTATCAACTATAAGCCATAAAATATTTTCCTATAATTAATATATCATGAATGTATAATACTAGGAAAAAACATAATTTCCACTACCCTTTTCATATAATCATGGATGAATTTCATTCTTTATGAAACCAAATTCACTTATGGACTCATGAAAATAAAAATTACATGATCATGATTCCCACTTTAATACATAAATAAAATTTTTTAGATTGAATAATTTATTGGAACTATTTAACATGATAAACCCTTATGGTTTTTTCATATAGGCATATTTATCTAACTTCTCTTTTTAGATAGTAGTTTTGAAATTCATTTTTGAAATATCTTTTTCATAATATTTTGTTATTTCATGTAATATTCTGATAGATTTCAATATCGTGACATGTGAAAAATGTTTTCCATTTTCAATGCCTTGAATTTTCATAGAAACATTTAAAACTATTCATTCATTATAGGTACTTATTTAATAATCCATTTCAGGATTCTTCCTATAAATCCATTTTTACCAAATTGTTTTTACATCATTTATATGATATAATGAATTGAAAACATGATTTTGTTATGTGAACTCCATCACAGAATGCATGGAGTTGTTCCATTTAGTAGCACCATTTCTATCTAGATTATCATTTTGGGTTATAGGTTCATTGATATCTTAGAGTAATGTGTCATTTGATTTAGTGATAAGAACAATATATCTATTTAGTTATCTAACATCTCTAGTAGACCTATATACTAATTATGTCCCAATAACATATTCCAATCCCACTATATCATCTTCAGATTATTCACATGCCAACAGTAGTGTATCTAGAGCATCAAATCCATAATGCTAAATTTTTCTCCCAATGGTTTCATTAGAATCATATTTTCTTTCTAGAAATGTTGAATGTATCACCATAATAAATTTTTTGAAGGGTTATACTAGAAATATCATTTTTGTTCTTTAGGATAAGCTTTAATTATGCACTTTATACTCTAGGATCCAAAATTTTCATTCGATATTATCTTAAGAAATACCTCACGTACCTATATACATATAAGAGATATATTGGATTTATTTCTATACAATTACTCAAATAGAATCCCATTTACCGCCATACTCGGTACTCTGTTCAATATATAAGCCACTATTTGTAATTAATATCCCCAAAAGAAGAATGGTAGAGTTTCACGACTCTTCTTTGATCATAATATGTTAAGAATTGTATTATTCCTCTTTTAAGTTAAACCATTCCACCTAGGTGTATAAATCTGATTGGATCAAAAGACTATATCATACCTCTTTAAGTTATTAATGAATTATAGGTTCAGATATTCTTTGACTTTATCAAAATGGAGTTTTATAATCTTATTATTATAATTTTTTTCTATATCATTAGAATATTCCTTAATTTACATAAAGGATTCATACTTATACCTCATTAGTTATAATAATACACACCCACTGAATTCATCGATAAAAATTATAAATGAAGAAAAAACACTACTTTCATCTACGAGAAATATACCATAAAAATTGGTTTGAATTAACTCGTATAGTTATATAGCTCTGATTCTCATAATATAAAATGATTGTTTGGTTATTTTAAATTTATACCAGTGTGATATAAATCAATGGGTTTTAACTTGATATATTATAAACACTAGGAATGATGTTTTTTCTATAAATAGTTATCATATACATGAAAAAGGAAATTTTAAATAATGGGTAAGATATGAGTCACACTAACTGGATTTTTCATTGATAGTAAAAAATAGTTTATAAAGTTAAAGTATATACTATAAATTGGTAAGGTGTTATATACTATAAAATATGGAATCCTTATAAAAAGAAAATATTTATTTCCAAACTTGAAATATACCTTAAATTGTTCAAACATGATAGTGAGATTATGATTTTGGAAATAAAAGGTGAATAATAAACAAATTAATACAAGAACCAAACCATTAGGATAATTAAGCTGAAAATAAATGACTACAAATGTGGACAACCATGAATAATTTTCTACTTATTGATCAACCCCGCCCAATTCAATCTAATTTAATTTACTTAACAACAATAATTTAATAAAAATGTATGATCCATATGTCGATTCCAATATCCATCTTATAGATATAAATATATTTAATTCAATAATAAATATAACTTAGGAAAATAATTTATCTTGAATCTTATTCTTAACTATGAAATTATTATTCTAGCGAACATTCTTACCATGAAAATGTAGATTTATTAATGCTTATTCTCATCCCTTTATATATGGATTTTCTTAGAGGGGAATTGCATCAGTGTCTTTTTCATAGGATTAGACTTTGACTCCCAAGACATGACTTTTCTTATTTTTCACAATAATTATTGAAAATAAGTATTATTTAAAATTTTATTATTAAAATAACTAATTGAAATATAACCGAGATTGAATTTTTCATGTCATTCATATTGCGATTAATAATGATAGTCACGAATTGAGGTAGTAAATATGATATAATATGATCAGTTGCTACTTCTTGGTTCAACTTGAACCCAATAAACTTTAGTTTCTCAATGTACCTAATAATTTTGAGTTCAGGAGGCCTTTTTTGAGACCATTCCTTCAACATTCACAAAAAAAGTGCATTGAATATCTCATATATATCTTTTCATGATCTCTCATAATAAATCTCTTGGAAATGTGTAAACATTTTTTAGGAATATTCTTCCTTATTAATTATATAAAACTAACTAAAAATTTATGATTATATAATTATTTCTATTTATTTATTTTACATATCTTTATCCACCATTATTTATTTCATAGGGATATTAGTAAGAGGTATAGATTCAAGAACATGAATCTTCCTCTCATGGTGTTGTAAAATATGAAATCATCTAAACCAAAGCTTGAAATTATAGAAAATATTAGTATTCTCTTTATCCAATATTTATAGTAGTGATATTGAACCTGTGTTGGTGATTTCCATGTTATCTGCAAAAAATAAACATTAGAATATTTGAACATGAACATTATTATCGATAAAAAATATCGTTTAATTAATCATTAAATATATCCCACTATTTTATCTAATCTTGGTATCCCTAAACTACATGATTCAGAATAGAATGTTTCTTTAGTATTATAGTGGAAAATATCCTCAAAACCTCTCACCATAGTCCAAGATATGGATATTTCACCACTTGTAGATTTTTGAGGACCAATTTTAGCTAGACAACCACATTAACACATAAATTCTTGATGTGTTGATTGATGTACCATATTTTAGATATCATAACCATGATTTAATCAACACATTACCTCTAAAAGTATAAAAAGATAGCTATGGATACTTTTTGTAAACAAATTTATTTAAGTCAGCCCATCACATTTATAAGAATGATTCATTAGTAAGAATCCCACTCAACAAGGGATAACGATCACCTCAAACATATGGTTCTATTCAAAATCATGTGATTTATATTTCTTGAAAAAACATTTATTTGAGGAATTTAAATTATTTTTAGAGAATGAAATACTATTCATTTTAACATGCATGTTTTGTATGATCACACTCACAACTTAATCATCCATAATAGAAAACATTTACCACATATTAATTATTTTACCTATGCATGATTGTTTATTATTTTTTGTGTTCACATAAAATAAACCCACCCAAAATAATAATAAAACATGCATTAAAAATAAATAATTTCACTGATCGTGATTCTTTTCTACATGTTGACCCATTGAGTATATAATGGATCAACTAACACCATAGGGGTGACTCTAAAAGTCATTTCTAACTCGAGTCATAATTCTTACACCAATATAATACATCATCCATTACTTTTTAAAGTCTTAGGGAGGTACAATTCATTATTTATCATTATAATTGCATATAAATACTGACATGTTGGTGAGGGTATTAAAATAATGTGGAATAAAAATGAATACAATCAATTATAGATGCACAGATGTTTATGAATATAATGAGAGTGAAAGATGATATAGATACCTTCACATATTAATTAATTTTTAAAAAAATCATACTCACTATAAAAACTAAATACATAAAGAAACATATCAAATATATATTAGTTTGTCTAACTAATGAACATTCATCACACAATATACATGAAAATTTAAATAAAATTCTAAATTTATTCAACATAGAGGAATTAATAATAAAGTAAAATAAATTAATATTATTTTAATTAATGACTAATATGGGTTGTGGCCTTATATATATATTTTTATAAAATCTAAATAAAATTAAAAAAATTAAATATTTTTTGTGAAATTTTTGATAATTTTTTGTGACTTTCAGGATTCAATGTTACCCTAAAGAGGTTTTTACGATGCGGGGAAACCCAAAAAGGGAGGGTGAGTCAGTCGAGCTTAACCTATCCCACTAAGGGTCAGGTTTACTAAAATGAACACCAAGTTGAGTGAATAGTGGAACCATACACAATGTCGGTGGGTCTATGTAAATGGGTACCTTGCATTGCATGCGGTGCAACAAAAATTTATTTATTTATTGATTTTACTTTTGAAAAGGGTGATATTATATAGTTTATATTTTTATATAATTAAACTATGAATTTGAATCCCACGGTGATATTAAAATAGATGAATAATAACCATTGTAGTATTCATCCTAGAAAAAATATATATTTATTTTAATTTTTTAATTTTTTAAACGACTATATGTTTTTAGATTTTTATCTCTTTTCTTTTAAATCCACATATAGTTACTCCACTTAAACTAAAAAATATTTTACCATCATGATCCATTTTTTTGATAAAATATGTTATACTAGTGACCACCCTGATGTGTCACTACTTCCCATAGAACCTCCAAAATAGATATATTTATTTAAAAACATTATAAAATAAGTAAATATGATTTTAGATATTTGGATAGTCGTAAATTGGCCACCAAAATATAAATTATAGTATTATGAGTGTCTTTGGAACCATTATGATTCCATATACTCAAATTCATAAAAATATAATATTAATTTGTCTTAGATATTCTTATGATTTATTTGATTCCATTTTTTTATATCCCACATGCATCAGAAGTGAAAAATTTAGGAATTTAAATTTTCATTCTTTAGTTAGATGTCAGGACAATTATACTAATGAACCAAAACCCAGTAACAAACCTAAGAATCTCATATGATATAAAAAAGCACAAAAATAAAATCGAACCATTACTTAATTTGATGTGATGACACATTAATGTTCCCAAATCTATTGATGATCACTACTTTAAGGAAATGATGTGGAATCCCTCTAAATCATTCTCATATGCTTCAAATTTTTTCAAACATGTTGTTCATACATTTTTTGGATGTTATCAAAGAAATTCAATGATTTTTTTAATGATCTGATGATTACAGAAGAACAATATCTTCAATTCAGAATATTAATTGTGATTAGGGTACTCTAATTACTACTTCCACTCTCTAGATATCAAGAGTGTAGAGAGTGTGGATTTTGAATTCATTCGGTGGATAGTCACCATGAATAGTGGATTCAATTAAGAAAATTTCTCTTTGGATTTATTATAAATGAAACCTTTTAAATAAAACCACAGTAATTTCCTTTAGCATAGTGAAGAGGTCATAAGAATCATAAATATTTTACTACATACTTGAAATATCTAAATATTTAATGAACCATGAATAAAAAATATTCATATATAAAACATTATTTTTTATATTGACTTAACCCCTTGGAATAAATTGATAAAATAGATTGATTTTTGATTTCGGTAAACATTAATAATAGTAAATTTTTTAATTTCTTATAATTATTAAAACTTATATATATTACCGCCTCTAGTGTGGGTCCCACCTTGTCCAAAACACCAATTCATTAAAATCCATGAAGGATCATAATACGCTTAGTGTGTAACCCTTAAAGACCTTATCGTAATAGAATTGAGTCATACCAATAGACCAAGAGTGGTATCTAATAAAACATCACGGTCCTTTAGGAGGAAGGGTTTAGTCATAGAAATGTAAAGTAATCCTAAAATAGAGATTACATAATATCATCTTTTTGCCTTATGATATATCACAAAGTAGGACACATACTTCATTTCATTATCCTTTCCTTATTTATCTATTCTTGATCATGAAAGATAAACTTTCATTATTAATCCATGACCACAGATTTAGTGAAGTTGCTTTCATCTTGGACAATTAGGCCCAAGATATCTCTTTCTTTTATAATCTAAAAATATTGTCACGATCATTAAATTAATTTTATAACTCCAATGATATACCCAAAGAAATATAACTCATCAAAACATCAATGGAATAATTTTCATCTTCCATTAAAGTAAGAAGCCACATGGTACACATTAGTAATGGCCTCATGTCAGTAGACTAATACACATGCTCATAGATAGGAAAAACCTATGTCACATGAAACATAGGGTGTTCCTATTAATTGGATAGTCCATATTATATCCTTGAGTAAATATTACTATGTGAAAATTTCATGAGAATAAATATGAATACATATGAGTCCCTATAACCTTATAGTTATAAATAATCTTATTTCTAGTCAGTATGATGTATCTAGACCAATGGATATATATTTATGATTAACATAACAGTATTTAAAGATTCTCATTATAGTTGGTATGTTTTATAACCATTTAATATGATGGTAAATATAAATAAATTACAATACATATAACACAAGAAGAAGAAATATTACCATAATGGTAATAAAAACACACACACAGACATAGACACACACACACACATATACAAATATATATCAAATTGTACACTTATAATGGTAATCAAAGTACTTACATGAGTTGGGTGTAGGGTACCCACTTGGAATAAATTACCCATAAATTTTTATTTATGTATAAGTTTTAGGAGAATTAAGAAAGAAATTAACTAAAAAACACATATCTTTTTCACATAATGATCATTTTCTCATCAAACCAAGGATTGTTTATTTTAGAGTGAGTATTTAACATCCCCCAAAATGATTCTCCACATATGATACACATCTAATAATATTAAACTTAATAACCTTATTCATAATTTTTAAAAATATAAGCTTAAGAAGAGCGTAATCACATTCTCTTTAAGGGTATACATACATGATAACAATTGAAATTCATAAGTGAGAATAAGAAACACATGTGAATATGTGATCATAATAATGCTGTAAAAATAAATCATAAGTAAATCACACCTAATAGAACATGGATCATTAGTCATGAATCATAAAAAAATTAATTTGAGAATAAAGAAGATATCACAATATAATGGAGTCATAAAAATGTGGAAACAAAAAAACATAACATCATTAGCATAAGTCAAGGATCATTGCCAAGATAACATAATATAGTGAATAAATCATCAGTTTGGACTCTTATTAATCCCTAGTCCTATACATATCATCACATCTGATATAAAAAATTACCCACATCATTAAAGGAAAATGTAATTATGAAATCTCCTACCATACATAGGAAAAATTCTCTTAGGGGTTTGGGTTTAATCCCCATTCCCAATCATCTCATTGAGGTATATCACATTACATAATATATTGGTGGGATATGAATTCTGATCTCACATGTAAAATCATAATATATACATTCTTATGTGTTACATGTTAGAAACAAATACATAAATAAATCCATAATAATAAAATTATCAACCTTTGGAAATTAAATGGATACATAAGGAAATTAAGAAACTCTATAGGTAAACACCCATTAGTTAAGATAATAATGTATAAGTTATTTTCACAATATTGACAAACTGCATATGACTTATTCAATTATTTACCTAGTTAATTGATATATGGGTATCTTAATGAACTAAATTAAATCATAATAATGAAACATAATGTATCAATAGTGGAAATTCGTTTGAATAATGGTCATGTTTATACATATTAAATGATTAAGAAGGAAAAATGAAATGATCAATAATTTATTTAATATAGATATCACTTCCACCATACCATTTATACATAAAACATGAATAATTAGTAAAAGGAATATTTTATAATAGTATCCATTAAGGATAAAAAACTATAATATGAAGTAAATAAATAAAGAGAGTGAAACATAGAAATATCTAAATATAGATGAAAAACATATTCAGTGAGACTCTAAATTGAATAATTTTTAAGAAAATTATTTTCTTTTGTTTTATAAAAATTGAAATAAAAGTAAAATTTCACCATTTAGTAAGGAAATAAATGTGAAAAATTACATTTTTAACAAGAATAATTATTATTAAAACATCTAATATAAATAATGTCTCCAAAGATAAATCTTGATAAAAATAGATAGGGAAAATATATGGGAAATCTTGATAATATGTTTCATAACATTTATTGATATCTTTATATAAAAAAATTAATTTATTTAGGATACCATTTTCCAAAGGGAATAAAAATAATTTTAAAACATTATTCAAAAAAATTACATAATGGATTCTTGAAAATAATGAAAAACAAATGAGAGATGAACCCCAAAAAAAGAGTTTTCTTCCAGATTCTCTTTATGGGTTTGGTAAAGAATCAAAAGAACATGGGAAAGATTCAGTAAATAGAATTTCCAAAAATATAAACAAAAGGTAATTTATTTAAAATATGTAAATTTATACTATATAAAAAATTTCAATGAATAATTATTGAATAATTTTAATTTTGTCTAATGATAAGGAAATTAAGATGAATAATCCTTACAATATGGCTTGTTTTATTTCAACACATTTTCACTTTATGTGTAATCAAAATATATTTAATAATACAAGAATATTTAAGTAAATTATAATAAATATTCTTTATTATTGATCAGTTATACTAATTTTAAATTTTTTATTTCTATTTATTTCATAGAGGGAATGGATTGATGTCATTTTTTCCTTTTATATTATCTCATTTTGTTTTGGTTTAGCAAATTATACTTTCTATAATTATCCATTATAAAAAATAGGATATTCTTAACATAATGGAAAGTACCCTTATCAAAGGAATGATAACAAGGTATTAGTGAAGAGTAGTTTAATGGTGTAGGGTATGTGATGACCTATTTTTTTAAATAAATATTTCATCTTTTTATATGAATATTCAGTACATAAAATTATGATCCATGACAGAACCATAAATGTTTTGTGTCTTTGGAGGATAGATATATAATATTCATGATTCATGAAATATCTTTAACATATACCAACAATATCTTCTCAAATATTACCCTTTTTATACATACCATACTTAGTATCTTTCTTGATAACATGGGTAAAGGAAACATAATAACGAGACATCTCAGATTCTATGTAATTGTAAGAATCTGAGATATAAATCATTAGAAGATAAAATGATCATAAGGGTGTGATAAAATATTCAAGTACATCTTATCAGTGTAAAATAATAATAACCATAAAAAATAATAGTTCATATGCTTCAAAATAAATTCATATATAGATGCTTGATCAATATGGGTGTCAAAGAAGTAATTTAAATCCAAGAGTCAAAATATAGGCATTCAGAATCATTATCATTAGAAATAAAAATCTATTTAACAAAGATAAAAATAATAATCTCCATGAAAAATTGTGTGATTATTTCTATAAATTTTTCATCCCAACATATAAAAAAATTGAATAATTCTATTCACAATCATGTCGATGCTTATTGTAGTGAGTATAGTTTTAAGAAATTATACCCACACATAACTATGTGAAAAAATATATTTAAAATCATGTCGATTATTATTATAATCATCTCAGGAGATATTAATATCAATTTACCCAATGCACTGGTGTGATATAACTAACCCACAGATCATATAATCATAATATATTCATATAAATGTTATAATATCATAAAACATTTATTACATCATCATAGCATAACCCATGGAAACTAAATAGGTTTTTTAAAAATATCATCATCACTATCATATACCATATGGGGGAAGAAAAAGGATTATATCATTTCATAATATCCCTATTGATACATCATTGACATTAAAGGATGTTAATATAGATGAAAATTCCATTAAATGATCATATGAATATTTCACAAGTAAAATACCATTTTTATTTTGAAATCAATTATTTAAAATCCAAAAGTTTCTAAAATATTAAGGAAGACATTTTAATTTACAATAAACATGGAAATTTTTAATGTGAGATCAAATATTTAAGCAATCACAATGGAAGGAAATTATATACATGCCATCTACATTAAAACAATGATTTGTTCCACATTTATTTGAAAAAATTCAAAAGTACGTTAATGGGAAATCAAAAAGAAGATTAATTTATATTTTAGAAAAGAAACAAAATGGGTAAAAATTAATTTAAACTTTCACATTATAATATTAAATCATTATTTTAAAATTCTAAATAAAACATGGATATGGAAGAAAAATATTCTCTCCAAATGAGGGAATAAATTCAATTTTTTCCAAACAAAATCCCACTAATTTTATGTTTGAACAAGGGAAAAAGTTTTATTGCATTAAAATTAAAATAATTAACCAAATTGAATAAAATTAAATCAATTTATCATATAAGGATCATAAGATTTTCTCAACATAAATTCAATCACAAAAAATCTTGATTAAAATTATATTGAAACATTAATTTCTTACCAATGTGGTAAAATTTGAATCAAAGCTTCAAGAATAATATAATATTATATGGATATATTAATTGTATATAATTTTTAAGAGAATAATCATAAAATAAATTATGGTTTGATATATACAAGTCATGAAAAAAACTATCTATGAATATTGCATGTGTCTCACAAGAAAAAAAAGTTAGATGAAAATCCCATACATCATGTTCTACTTGATTTAAAAGCATTAGAACCTATAGTATGATAAATTTTAATTTATTATAATTATAATAAAAAAATGCATGTAATTATAATATTATATATGACCCACTTATAATATTTGAACAAAAATTAATTATTATTTAATTATGAAATATTATCATCTCTAGCTGTTAACTATTTCATTTTTCAAAAATGTATTGGTTCTGTAGTTCTTGTCCCTATAATTTAACCATGGTTCCAGAATATTATAAATTTTAACAATAATATAAATATAAAATATATTAAATATATATATTTATATTCATCCATAAAATTTTGAGGAAGAAAATTGTAATTACATCTTTTATAGCGACGGTAGGTCGTACGTATGTAATGATGTTGTATTCATTTTTCGATGGATAGAACAAAACAATTGAAAATAATAATTTAAAATTCCATGGAATTTTAGAAATAATTTATATCCAAAATATTCAATAAATATATCTTTTTTTTCATCCATGTAAAACATAAATGAAAAAAGAATCACATAGCTTTGTGGAGGTGGTAGTACAATGTTAGGACTCGACACAATGGGGCTCAAGTCGTTACTCTCCAAGCCTGCCTCCAATAGGCCAGGGGCTGGAAACTACCACCGAGTAGGGTATCACACACATGAGAGGGCTTATCCTATCATACATACACACACACACACACACACACCCACATACACCTCTATGTAACATTGAAGAGATATATAAAAAACGATAGAAAAAAAGCATGCAAACATCTATCCCAAACCAGAGTGCAAAAAAATTAGAAAAGGGGAAAATACATTCCCCACAAAAAAACTAAAAATTCATCTAAAGTTATTATAATGAGGGGATAACTATCAAAATTACCCTCTAGAAAACTCCTCAGCTAAGTTATTCCTGCTCCGGTTCCTCCTGGGACTCTGTAGAAAGGTTTGTGGTCTTCATATGACACAAAAAATGTGTGGGAAAATCCAATGCAGGGCTGAGTATAAAAATACCCAGTAGGCACCAAAAAAACCCAAAAAATAAAATAGAAAAACTAAAAGGAAATAGTCAGCTCATCCCAGCCAAAAGAAACCCAAATGAAAATGAAACTCCATCTCAAGACCATCCTCAGCTAAACACAACTAGTCAACTCATCTTGGAGATATTCCCATACATATACCAAGAACATCCAGATATACTTGTCTCAGGAACCAAACCTCATGAGGTTCTGACCTCATAACCACCGACAAGTTTTAGTCAATGATCTAAGGCTTACACAAACTAGGAGAACACAATCCATGAGCTATTTAATCCCACATGACACACGTTTGAGAGATATACTCCATCAGGTATCATGCCAACATCCTAGATTCCCATCCGAGAGATCATGATCGTCAGATATCATCACTAAGAACATTACGCTGAAACAACAAAAACACTAAACTTCTCGGATAGGGTATCACTCCTAGAGTACATTGGGGGATAAAAGAACCCACTCTGGTATCTCAAAGATCTCACATATATGGGATCACTCCAATAATCCTCTAGGAGATACCATAACCCGATATAACATTCCCCAAATCACATCACTCAGATATATGACCGTTGCCTGAGTGATGATGGTTAGAGTGATGCCAAAAACCCCATCTGGTATAACTCGCGATGTAGGGGATCGAACAGATGATGTACCAAACCTACTGAAGCCACGATCTAAATAGGGGATCGTATAACCAACGTTTCTATAACCCTACTGAAACCACGCGCTACGTAGGGGATCATATAACAAAAAATTCTGAAACCCTACTGAAACCACGTGCTGAGCAGGGGATCACCACCCATGTATAAGTGGTCACAGTGATTCCAAGAACCAAATCTAGGGAATCAAAGAAAGGGGATCCCACTCTGGACCCACCAGAGGGATTCCATAACTCTATCAGGAAAAAAACTCATCGAGGGGATCACAAACCTATAATAGGTATTTAATGTCACACAAACACTCATTGGAATCAACCAAAGGAGTACAGTCAACCACAGCTGGTCCAAATTTCTCTATCCTAATAAACAAGAAATTTGACCACATTGCGCACCTCCTAGGCTCGAACTGAGGCAACCACCATGTTCTACGCGGAAAACATGAGGGATATGCTATTTACTTTACCTAAATGGAAAAACAATCAAAAGGGTACCATTCAAGGTAGAAAGAACCAGTGAGGACCACACATCAATCCTGAAATTCATCATATAGACTGCACCACTTTGATCCCCTTGAAAAAATGCACAAGATCGACTACTCATTCGTCTATAACAGACACCTGACAAAAAAGTTGTGTTTCTCCGTAAACGCCCAAAACCAGCCTCGTAGGGCCCACACACTGATCTTGTTCTAAGAACGGAGAAACTATCGTAAAATATACGCCATACTATCAGGATCACAATTCCACTAACGATGCATCAATCAAGAAGCTTTGTGCAGATGGTACGGTGGGTCAAAGCTGAATAATAATAAAATATTGTTATTATTTCAATGTTTCGTAACCTCGGTCCATGAACCTGACTCATAAAATTCTCTAAGAAAACTAAAAATTTCCACCTCGATGCAATGAACATTTCACTACAAACGGCTCGTAAATCAGACTTTCGGTTTGCGAGTTAAAGGGGTTTAAAGAACCCTCAAAATATTCTGGTCGGACCACTGCCTGTCTCATCGGAAACCACTATGTCAGAGGCATAATCTACCATGACGGAGCTGAAAGGCACCTCACACCCACTACACCACGGCCTCCCTCACCAGAATCCACCATGGCCACCACTGGAAATCAGGTTTTATATCGAAAAACTTCTGGAAACCACCGGGAGCACCCTAGTGCTTCAAATTCAGAACTAAAACATGTTTTGGAATGCTTGGGACCCGAACTACACAACCCTTAAGACGACTTGAAGAAAAAACAACACATAAAAGGCATCTGAGTTTTTAAAACTCAAACTCCATAACTTCTTGAATATCAACAATGCTTTTCACACTCCACTTTGGCTGCTGCACGATCTAGGAGCATCCACCGTCAAGATTCAAGATCGATGACACTTCATTTATTCGATTTGGAGGATCGGAAAAGAATAATGGAGTAGGAGAAGTGGGGTCTCACCAACTCATGTAGAGGATAAGAATATGGGGTTTGATTTTTTTCCCCTATTTAATTAACTAATTTAATTAAATAAATCAACACCCTGGACCACACCTCCCTGAGTGGAGGATATTAGGTTGCCCCTAGGGTAAACGCGACATTCTGAACATAACGGCGGGCATAAAATTACAATATGTGACTCCATTTTGGAGTTATTCAAGAAAAATCCCATAAATAAATTTATTTATTTATTTATGAAAACTCCCCAGACATCGTTTTCCACAGTAGGCCCACTCGCAAAGTTCGCACCCCTCCTAGGATAAACGACATGCTCCAATCTCAACCATTCTCTATGATTTCCTATTTGAGCTACCATTTGGGATAACACTAATCCCCACCATGTTCATAGTATAAAAAATATTTAATATTTTTATAAAATTAATTTTGGGCACACAGGGTCTCATAATTGCTTTCCGCTTTCACACTTAGCTCTAAAATTATTCGTTGGAATATTTCAAAGTCTAGTAGGTCCAAAAACTGAGTCACTACATCCTCCCCAACTTAGTTCTATTTATCCTTGAAAATCTATAAGCACGAGGGAAAGAAACTGAACTCTCAACTGGGTCACCCACACCAACGAGTTCACCAACCCATAACGCTTCCTGATCACATAAGTCTATAAGAATCTTCCACCACACTTTGATACTATTCGCTTTGGGAGCCGCTGACTCACCCATACAGTTTTATTCGCATTAAAAAATACACTTCTTGATGGGGGAAGGATACATCTTTCTCAAGCATTTGAAGCACGTCGAATAACACCAACACCAACACAGGGTCTTAAAAACACCATAAACAAACCTCGAGCAAGAAATGAATAGGAAGGAGCACCACCTAACTATGTCTATCAAAACTACTGTAGAATGTAAAAAGGACACAGAGCATTCCTATATACATCCTCGAATCCCCATGGTCAAAAAACCCTAAGGCATAAAGTTTTCCTCACCCTATTCTTGGTGCTCCCTGAGCTTACCGTGGACCACTTGGGGGTGGTGGTGGTGGCAACTTGTATCATCTGCCCCCACCCGCGACTGCACCAACTCCATATGTAATACCCCAAACATCCATGGTATGTTTCTATGGAATAATACAACAGCTTGTGTTGTATGTAACTTCGAGTTCAAACATACCACAACCAATCAAACTAGCCGTTATGAATAGTAATACCCACTTTTTGAAATTTTATAAATTTCATCTTTCAAAATGGATTTCATTTTTTTATTTAGAATATCTAAATTGTGTTAGGGTGAATTTTTGGTATTTTTCTAAAAACATTATAATTTTGATGAATAGTGAAAAACACTAAGTTATAGTTTAAAACTAAATTTTTATTTAAATAATTATTTATAATATTTAAATTTATTTTATGTCAAAATAGATACATAATACTGATATATGTTCAATGTAATTCATTGGAGTTATTTTATAATAAATTTAGATATATAAAAATTTTATTGAACTTTGTACCGCCTTTTAACCACCTCCTAGAAGCATTTAAAAATTTGCATAAAACATAATTTTAACACTTATGTGAGTTGAATTTCAAAAATTTGAGTGACACGGTTAGTATCAGTATGTAAAATGTGGTTTAATAAGAAGAAAATAATTTTTTCTGAATAATAACTTTTGACTTTTATTTACCATGGTTAAAAGTAAATATGGCAATTAAGGGTAAAAATGATTTCATAATTACCTTAACATGTGTTCTAAATCTATAGAATAAGTATAATTTGACCAAAAACAACCTTAGGAATAAAATATGATCCTTTTCGGTCACTTGGATTAGATTAATACATTTATTATTATTTTATTTAAAGAAGAGTTAAAAGAGTTAAATTCAATGTTTAATAACTAATCCATTTTTAATATAGGATTACACACAATATAAATTCAACTATAAATATTCATTATAAATATAATAATAATTCCAAAATAATGGTATTTTATTTATAATTTCTAGATATTAAATAATTTAGTTTATTTAGGACACAATGATGATGCAATAATTACCTTAGTAAAGAAATATTAAAATAATTGATATTATAAATATCCAAATAAATGTGAATTGAGACTTTTGATGAATTAAACTAATTTTATAGGTCATTCTGACATTCTACTATTAGTTAAATAAATTTTATTCTAAGTGATAATGTTTTCATGGATTTCAAAAAAAATAAAATGCTAAATAGTGTCAAAATTGACTTAATTGAGTTTTTAAAACTATATTATTAATTGATATATTATTCCTAAAAATCTAAGGTTCAACCAAAAGACTTATATAAGGTTATATATATTAATAATGAATCACATGGGGTTATCTTGGATTGTTATAGTAAGTTTATTAGCCATATAATATAAAAATACATAGAGGCATAGTAAATGTCAAACTATTTATCTAAGAGTTAAATCTAAAAGATAAGATTAATATGATGACCTAAACCATTATAAAACTATTGGATGAGAATTGTTCGACCAATACCCACCTTATCCTCTAAATAATTAATTTTTGAGCCATTATAAACCGAAAATTATTTTATTATAAAAGAATATTTCAAGCTTTTCCTAAAGTGATCATCACCTCTCTTAAAAAAGGAAACTTCCCCTTCTCTTAATTTCACACCTCCAAAGCCTTTTGGCTCGGCCAAACCCTACCAAAATATCCTCTCAACTATCCTCCCATAAACCTAGAGGCATTACATTGATCATAATTCAATCCTAATGATCCATTTTTATCAAATAAAATGGAAGAACAAAAAGAAGAGGTAAATATTTCATTACCTCTTTCATGTTCTTTTCTTCTTCCACATCCTCTTTAATTGTTGTTTCCATTATAAAATAACAACTAAAATTTATTCTATATAATATGATGTTATTATAAAATTTTTACAACCATATTCATTATTCTATTCATCATATGAATGAAAAAGTCACCATATGTGTGTACGTACAGCTTACCATCTCCACGTCGTGGTGTAGTTTGTTATTCAAACACTTCATTATTTGGATGGGTATAATAATGAGTATAACTGATGTGAATAATAAATATTACATGTTAATTATTCTGTATATATGATATACCTTCCAATTATATGCAATTTCACCATCAATATAATGATATTATCGCTAAAGCGTATGTACGAATTACCGTCTCCACGAATGCGCTGAGATTAATTCCCCATCATAATCATTCAGGAATAATTTTCATTTTATGATTAAAAATAATGTTTAAAAACTTATCAAAATTCTGTATATGAATCAAATACATGCTATTCATAACAAACACGGCTTACGTAACCAATAATATAAAGGAAAACGACTCAGGTAACTCCCGAAATGATGATAATACTAAAATATTATTAATAAAGAAATATTAGAAGATCATATATGATATCATATTTATGTATATGGTTTTTTTATAATTTAATAACAATGATATAACAATTATACATGAGGTTAATGTACCCTTTACCAAGTAAAATTACAAGGTAAGGGTTAATTTCACATTCTATTTATTATCCAAGGTAGTTTTTAGTTAAGTATCTACTGGGACCTCTTTATCATCGAAATCTATGTTGTCTTAAAAATGTAATTCAAAACATTTTTTGTTTTTACTAAAAAATGGGTTAAATTCATTTATATTCTTATTTTACCATATATGTTTTGAAAGAAATCGTTCCATCATTTTCCAAACACGGTACATTATAGCATTTTCGACAAAATTAAGGTAAGAATTTATTTTTTAACTTATATGGCGAGGGTGGCTATTTTCCACCATTATATAATCATCGAAGCTTCCCATTCAAGATTATATGAATATTTTCAAAATGAATATTTTCTTTTATAATTATATGAATTTTAAAATATTTCAAAATAGAAAGAGGCATTTCTCTGAAAATATTTTGATTTCATCTATGTCAACATCCTTTAATGGATTTTATGCTTGTTTGAAACTGATTTATTATGATACAAAACTTCCATATTGTATTGAATGTTTTTTTATATGTTTTATTGTGGATGTGTTATGTTTACACCATTCATTGTTTATGGATAAATTATTGACATTTCCTATTCTAGTTTTAATACGAATTTTTATGTTATGTTTAATCATTTTCATATGAGGAATACATTGGACTTAGTAAGTGACTGGTGGAGCTAGCTATAGCTCCTAAATGCATCGGTAGGTCTAATGAGACAAACTAGTGTCTTGGAACAAGGCCTTGACAAAATATTATTTGTAGTCTTTGTACAAGTACTTGACTATGTGGTTATGAAGTCCAGAATTATGAATTTCATTATTATGAAAGTGGCTATTGATATTTCTTGTGATTATTCGACTAGTAGAATATCCATTTAATTAAGTAAATGGAATTATTTGATTTTATCTTTTCCATATTTTTTGATGTTTAATATTAAAAGGAATTTTTTATTCTTATACATTTCCTTAAATGTTTATGCTTATTTATGAATGTTTCTGCTATATGGTTATCCTTACTGGGAATCAGAGTTCACCCCTTTCTATGTATTATATCTTCTAGTATGTGAAGAATTTTTTTATTGTTGATCTATAGGGATAAGATAAGGATTTTAGTGTGTTCTAAAGGAACAAAATTTTGTTGATGTTTTTATTTCATGATGTAATATAAAACTGATGAATGTATCTAGTACTTGAAAGGCTATTAAACTGATTGGTCTTTCGAGACATGAATCCTTCTATTATTCCAATGTTATGTAATAATTCACCGACCCTAGGTAACTGGGCTGAGGGTGTTACATTTGGTATCAGAGAAAGTTTAGTACAAACATGGGAAACTAGATTTAGAAAAACTTTGATTAGAGAACACTACCCTAAGATAGACATTGAGGATTAGTATAGATGAGCTTCCTATAATTTTGGTACTGTAGAGATTTTGTGAGTTTTATAATCAATATATTCGTATCTTGATACGAGTAGGTAGAAGAGGATTTGGCATAGATGGACCTAGGGGTAAAACTCGAAAACACCGCTTTGAGCTAGACTCGAATGAGAACTGGTGCACGACAACGGGCCTTGTTGCAATCTAGGTTACGACACTCCTCGGGGATATGCTTAGGATAATTCTTATTTTCATTACACACCATTATGAAGGGTTTATGTGTATAATCTTACTCAAATAAAACATTTTTATGATTGTGTATTATATCCATAAAATGTTCAATTTATGTTAACTATTTTACAAGTTTGAAATTATATATTTCAATTCATAAACATATATATTTTATGCCATTATTTAGAAATGGTTCCTAGAGAAAGAAATTGAAACTGTATCAACCCATGTAATCCATATAGGGATTTCCATCCTACTCAATATAATTATAGTGGATGTGGTGATGCAACTAGTTCTGATCAGCTTATCACCATACTGGGATCACTCACATAGGTTATGAATAACAAACTCGCCCGTATGAAGAACCCTGATCTAAAATGTGGATGATCAATGTTAGACCAATTAATAAGGCAACAACCACCATAATTCAATGGGACTACAAATCCATTTGTATCCAAGAAATGGATAAGTTCCATAGAGAAAATATTACATGCTTTAGGGAGTAGCAAAAGGGAAAAAGTTTTCATGGTAGTTTATCGCCTCACAAGAGATGCAGATCAATGGTGGTCATTGATTCAAAACATAAAGGAAGATGATAAAGTAAAAAATATGGAATGGAGGTAGTTTAAAGAGATATTATTAGAAAAACATTTTCCTTGTAACCATCGAGCGGATTTGGAAATGCAATTTTTGAGACTCAAACAAATGGAGGATGAGAATTTCTCCAAATATGAGGCTAACATTACAAGGTTATCAAGGTATGCTGCAGATTATATACATAAACCATGTAGTAAGATTGATCAATTATTTGATGGGTTAAAACCATTTCTCTGGCGAGCATTTGTCTCACAATAATTATTATCATATGAAGATATTGTCTCATGTGCAATCAAGACCGAAAATGATTTCTCTAAGTCTTATGACCGTAAAGCAAAGCAGTAGAAGAAGAGATCTATTGAACACTCTGTAAATGGAAATACAGAGAAGAATGAAAAGGTTGAATATCCATCCTACGGTAAATGTGTGACGAAACACCCTGGTACTTTCCTGAAGGGAATGAGAGTCTGTTACAAGTGTAGTGAAAAAGGCCACCAAGCTCATGATTTCAAGGGAAAGAAAAGGGCTGCCAATGTTGAATGCTACAATTTTCGAGTAAAGGGGAATTATGTAAATGAATGTCCTAATAGCCAAGGGAACTTACCTCATAAAATTACAAGGGGAAAAGCACTAGCTTATGCGGTCACTACTGCCGAGGTTGAAGCTCCAAAAGACATGGTGGCAGGTAATTTAATGGTTTCCTCAAGTTTAAAGAATGCTTTATTTGATTCTATATCATCAAATTGTTTCATATCGTCTGAGTTTTCTAAGAAAATTAGATATTTTCATGTTCATTTAACAAGGAAGTTGTTAGTCAAAACTCCCAAGGGAAGTATCATTACAATAGTGTTTTGTGAATCAGTTCCCAATAGGGCATATCAATGTTTTTTGTCTGCTGATCTCATCGTCATACCCATGATTGAATTTGATATAATCGTTGGTATGGATTGCCTTTCAGACCATGATATGAAAATTTATTGTAAGAAGAAGGATGTTACAATTCTCAATGATGATAAGGAGTACCTTATCTATAGAGCAGAAACGCCACCATCTGATTCTTACCTAGATCCACCCCCAATAGGTCTACTAAACATAATCATCAGGGAGGATGAAAATAAAATAATTTTGGGTGAGGAAAATAATGTTCGAATAAAGGATGTACCTATTGGGAAAGAATATGTTTATGTGTTTCCAGAGGGTTTACCTGGACATCCTCCAGAACGAGAAATTATGTTTTCCATTTATTTAATTCTTGGTTCAAGTCCCATATAGAAGAACCCTTATAGAATTTCCATAGTAGAATTAGTGGGACTAAAGAAACAACTAGAGGAATTGAGTAATAAAGGATTTATTTTCCCTAGTGTTTCTCTATGGGGAGCCCTTGTCCTTTTTTGTTAAAAAGAAAGAGTGATCTATGAGGTTATGCATTGAATACATGGATATCAATGCTATAACAGTAAAGAACAAGTATCCCTTAACTCACATTGATGATTTATTCGAAAAACATCATGGAGGTTAATATTTTTCAATGATTGATCTTTGATCTAGATATCATCAGTTGTTTGTGAAGAAGGAAGACATTCCTAAAATAGCATTTCGAACCAGTTATGGGATTATGAGTTTATAGTAATGCCTTTTGGATTGACTAATTCACCCTATGTCTTCCTGGAACCAATGAATAGAGTTCTCAAGGAATATCTTGAAGAATTTGTAGTGGTATTTATTGGTGATATCGTGGTATACTCCAAAAGCTACGAATATCTTAAAAATCACCTATCCATTATTCTAAAGACTCTTAGAAGAAAGGAATTATATGGGATGTTTAGCATCTGCGAATTCTAGCGTGATGATATTTCTTTTATTGGATATATTGTCTCTATGGATGGAATCTATGTTGATCCTTCAAAGACCAAGGCAATCCATGAATGACCAGAACCGACTAGTATAACTGAGCTATGCAGTTTTATTATTTTAGCAGGTTATTATTGGCATTTTGTCCAGAATTTTTCCCGATTGGATAAACTATTAACCAAGATCACTCGTAAAGGGGTTAGTTTTTTTTGGAAAAAAGAGTGTGAATTATTTTTTGAAGAACTGAATAGAAAATTAGTTATTTCTTATATCTTGACTCTACCATTAGGGAATGATGGGTTTTTATTTATAGTGATTCTTCAAAGAAATGATTTGGTGTGTCCTTATGCAGAATTATAGAGTTATTGACTGTGCATAACGGTAGCTAAAAATTCATGATCAAAACTATCCCACTCATGATCTTGAGATAGAAGCTATAATCTTTTCCCTGAAAATATGAAGACACTATCTCTTTGGTTAAAAATGTGAGATTTATACTGATCAAAAGAGTTTGATGTATATTTTCTCACAAAAAGAACTAAACATGAGGTAAAGTATATGGCTTGAACTACTCAATGATTATGATTTCACTATACACTACCACCAGGGGAAGGAAAATAAGGTGGCAGATTATTTGAGCAGAAAAAATCATGGAGTTTTGAACAAGATGAGAGTTGAAAGGGATCTTATTTTCATAGATCTAGTAAAGATGGATATGGGAATGACCATGGAAGGTGAAACATCAATACTTTTTCAAATGGTTTCCAAAAAATCATTTCCATAAAGGATAGAGAGTTCATAGACTGATGATGAGGAGTTTCAAAATAAGATTAAAGCTGTGAGTGATGGGAGATTGAGTGACATTATATATGAAGATGGAATTTTAAAATTTTGGAAGAGGCTTTGTGTTCATAACATACCTGATCTAAAAAGTGAATTGATGGATGATGCTCATAGATCCAATTTCACTATACCCCCTTGTAGCACTAAGATGTATAGATATTTAAAATAACTTTTTTGGTGGGACAACATGAAGAGAGAGATTTCTGATTTTGGGTCAAGTTGTATGGTTTGTCAACAAGTGAAATCTGGAAGACAGCATCCTAGAGGAGTTTTAAAACCTCTTCCTATACCAGAGTGGAAATGGGAGGATATTATAATGGAAATTTTCATGGGGCTACTAAAGACTCTAATAAGGAATGATGCAATATGGGTCATTGTTGATCGTCTTACCAAGTCATCATAATTTCTTGCTATAAGAGAAGACTTACCACTTGAACTTTTAGCAAGAATGTATATTAATGAAGTTTTAAGACTTCATGGATTTCCCCTATCAATTGTTTCTGATCATGATCCCCATTTTACATCAAGATTCTGGAAAAGTCTTAAGAAATCCCTGTATACTAAACTTCGTTGGAGCACTGCCTACCACCCTCAATCCGATGGACAATCATAATAGACTTTTCAAACCATATAATACATATTGAGATCTTGGTTACTTGACTTTAAAGTTATGTGGGATCAATATTTACCTATGTTAGAATTTTCCTATAATAATATAATCCATTAAAGTATTCAGATGGCACCATATGAAGTGTTATATGGAAAGAGATGTCACACACTAACTTTTTGGGATGATATTGGTGGAAGAAAACTCGTAGGCCCAAAACTTGTCTAGGAAAAAATGGAAAATGTAAAGGTTATCCCACCCCACATAAAAGAAGCTCGCTGTCGGTTGAAGAACTATTCCAATAACCGAAGTAAGGATTTTGAATTTCAATTAAGAGACCATGTTTTCTTGAAGGTATCTCCATGGAAGGGAGTTATACGATTTAGTAAGAAGGGTAAATTAAGTCCCAGGTACATCAGACATTTTAAAATTCTAGAACGAATTGAGGTTGTAGCTTACCATTTGGCTATGCCACCAAGTCTCTCCAAAGTTCACAATGTGTTCCATGTATCACTATTGATAAAATACATTCCTGACACAATGCATGTACTCACTTATGATAAAATTGAACTGGGACCTGATCTATCTTATTTTGAAGAGCCTGTCAAGATTCTTGATACAAGATAACATGTTTGGTGAAACTGGACAACTCATCTGGTAAAAGTTCTATGGAGAAACTATAAGATAGAAGAGGCAACATGGAAACCCGAGGAACTTATGATGATGAACCACCCTACAATTTTTATACAGTAATATTATAGAAATTTTGATGATGGAATTTTTTAAGGAGGGGAGAATGTAACACCCCAAACTTCCACGGTGCGTTTCCCTTTGAATATTACAATAGCTTTTGTTATACGCAACTTTGAGTTCAAACACACCACAACCAATCAAACTAGCTATTATAAAAAGTAATACTCACTTTTTTAAATTTTATAAGTATTATCTTTCAAAATGGACTTCATTTTTGGATTCAGAATATCAAAATTATCTTATGGAGAATTTTTGTTATTTTTTTGAAAATTATCAATTTTTGATGAATAGTAAAAAACACTAAGTTATGGTTTAAAACCGAATTTTTATTTAAATAATTACTTGTTTTATTTAAATTTGTTTTAGTTCAAAATAGATACATAATATCTATATATGTTCAATGTAATTTATCGGAGTCATTTTATAATATGTTTAGTTATATAAAAATTTTATTGAACTTTTTACCGTCTTTTATCCACCTCCTAGGAGCATTTTCAAATCTGCATAAAACATAATTTTTCCACTAATGAGAGTTTAATTTTAAAAATCCAAGAGGAATGGTTAATATTAGTATGTAAAATTTGGTTCAATAAGATGAAAATAATTTTTTGTGAATAGTAACTTTTAACTTTTATTTACCACAGCTAAAAGTAAATTGGGTAATTAAGGGTAAAAATGATATCATAATTACCCTAACACATCTTATAATTATATTGGATAAGTATAATTCGACCAAAAACAACCTTAGTAATATAATATGATCCTCTTTTTTCCACTTAGATTAGATTAGGACATTTATTATTATTTTATTTAATGAAGAGTTAAAAGAGTTAAATTCAAAGATTAATAACTAGACCATTTTTAATATAGGGTTACAGATGATATAAATTCAACTATAGATATTAATTATAAATATATAAATATTTCCCACATAGAGGTATTTTATTTATAATATTTACACATTAAATAATTTAATTTATTTATGCAATAATGATCATGCAATAATTACATTATTAATGAAATATTAAAATAATTGATATTATAAATATCCAAATAAATGTAAATTGATAATTATGATGAATTCAACTAATTTAATAAGTTAATATTACATGTTATTGTTGGTTAAATAAATTTTATTCGAAGTGATATTTTTTTTATGTCTTTCAAAAAAATCAAATGCTAAATAGTTTCAAAATTGACCTAATTGAGTTTTTAAAACTATATAATTATTTGATATAATATTCCTAAAAATATATAGATTTTCCAAATGAATTAGATAAGGTTATATATATTAATAATTAACCACATGGGTTTTTCTTGTCTTGTTATAGTTTGTTTATAAACTATATAATATAAAAATACAAAGAGACATGCTAAATGTCAAACTATTTTACTAAGACATAAATCTAAAAGATAAGGTTAATATGATGACCTAAACCTATCTAATACATATTGGTTGAGCTTTTTTCGACACATACCCACCTTATCCTTGAAATAATTTATTTTTGAGCCATTATAAATCGAAAATGATTTTATTATAAAATAATATTTCAAGTTTTTCCTAAATTGAACCTCACCTCTCTTATTAAAGACCACTTCCCCTTCTCTTAATTTCACACCTCCAAA
Organism: Viscum album; assembly: GCA_963277665.1. Lineage (NCBI taxonomy): Eukaryota > Viridiplantae > Streptophyta > Magnoliopsida > Santalales > Viscaceae > Viscum > Viscum album. The sequence goes on along the minus strand of OY728137.1, from coordinate 2,106,243,585 downwards.
GAAATTTGGCTCGTCCAAACCCTACCTGAATACCTCCCAACTATTCTTCATTCAACCTAGAGGCCTTACATTGATTAGAAAGCCAACCTAAGAATCCCTTTTGATCAAATAAAAAGTAAGAACCAGAAGAAAAGGTAAATATTTCATCACCCCTTTCGTATTATTTTCTTTTCCACTTCCTCTTTCATTTTTGTTTCCATTAAAAAATAATAAATCTAGTTTCTTTTATATATAGTGATGTTATTAATAAAATTGTAAAACCATATTCATTATTATGTCTATCATATGAATGACAAAGTCACCATACGTGCGTACGTACGGCTTACCATCTCCATGTCGTAGCGTAGTTTTTTATTCAAACACTTTATTATTTGGATGGGTATACTAATGAAGATAATGGATGTAAATAATTAATATAACATGTTAATTATTCTGTATATATGATACACCATCCAATTAAATATGATTCCACCATTAATATAATGATATTGTTGCTCGTACGTATGTATGAATTATTCTCGCCACGAAGGTGATGAGATTCATTCCCCATAGTAATCATTCAAGAATAACTTTAATTTTATGAATAAAAATAATGTTTAATAACCTAATATCATTTTGGATATGAATAAAATTTATCCTATTCATAACAAACATGGCATATGTAACTAAGTATATAATGGAAAATGGATTAGTTAACACCCTAAATGATGATACTATTAAAACATTATTAATAATGAAATATTATAAGATCATATATGATATCATATTTATCTATATGGTTCTTGAATAATTTAATAACAATTTTTTAACTATTATACAGAAGTTTATCGTACTCTCGACCAAGGAAATGTACAAGGTAAGGGTTAATTTCACAATCTCTTTATTATCCAAGGTTTTTTTACATAAGTATCTATTGGGACCTCTTTATCCTCTACATCCGAGTTTTCTTAAAAATGTAATTCAAAACATTTTTACTATTTACTATACTATGGGTTAATGTCATTTAAACCCCTTTATTTGACCGTATATTTATTTGAAAGAAATCTTTCCGTCGTTTTCCAAACAAGGTACTTTATGACATTTTCAACAAAATTTAGGTAAGAATGTATTTTTTTAACTTATATGGCGGGTGTGGCTATATTCCACCATTTTACCAATGTCGATGCTTCCCAGACAAGATTATAAGAATATTTTAAAAAGAAATTTTTTCTTTTATAATTATATGAATTTTAAATTATTTCAAAATTGAAAGAGTAATTATCTAAAAAAGATATCATTTCATATATGTCAACATCTTTTGACGGATTTTCATATTGATTGAAGTTGATTTATTATGACACAAAACATCCATATTGTATTGAAGGTTTTTTGATATGTTTGACTATGGATGTGTTATTTTTACACCATTCATGGTTTATGGATAAAGTATTGACATTTCCTATGCTAGTTTTAATATGAATGTTTATGTTATGTTTAAACATTTTATTATGAGTAATGCATTGGACTTACTATGTGATGGGTGGATCCCACTATAGCTCCTCTATGCATCGGTAGGTCTCTTCAGACAAACAAGTGACTTGGAATAAGGCTTTGACCAAATCTTATTTGTAGTCTTGGCACAATGCCTTGACTATGTGGTTATGAAGTCTTGCATTATGCATTCCATCATTATGAAAGTGGTTATTGATATTGTATTTGATTATTAGACTATTAGAATATCCCTGTGAATAAGTAAATGGAATTATTTGATTTTATCTTTGCAATATTATGCTGAATTTTATGTTTAAAAGGATTTTTAGTCTTATGCATTTCCTTAAATGTTTATACCTATTTATAAAGGTTTCCACTATATTGTAATCCTTATGGAGCATCTGAGCTCACCCCTTTCTATATATTATTTTTCCTAGGATTTGAAGATGTATTTTATGGTTGACATACAGGGATAAGATTTGGATATAAATGTGTTCAAAATTGCACATAATTTTGTTGATGTATTTTTGATGATGCAATGTAAATCTTCTGAATGTATCTTGTACTCCAAAGACTACTAAACGGATCGGTCTTTCGGGACATGATTCCATGTATCATGCCAATTTTAGGTAATAATGCACTGACTCTGGGTAACTAGGGTCATGGAGTTACATTGTCAACATGTCTACCACCTTGTGAAACTTCACACTTGAGACGTTGTCTCTGCCAAGGTAGCATGTCGACCAGCCCCCTCCCCATAGCACAACGGGATGGAAAATATCTAGTAAGATGTCTTCGATCATCGCATTCTTAACATGGCCTCTCCTGTGACTTACTGAAACTGATATGAGATCCCTGAGCCTTATATCTTCCATCCTGGGGTCGCCTCCTAAAACTTCGAGCACATACGAACCTCTGCTATTGTCGTCGACTACCAACTAACGAACCAGCTGCGGAGGTCTCAGCTCCCAATTTCCCTGCACTAACAAGTAGAATCCACTCATCCAAAAATCAATCCACCACCGAGGCCCTATCAAGCACTCTGGAACTGGTGGGTAGGCACAAGGAACCAAAAAATTCTGTATGTCTCTGCGTAATCCCTAGTTTTTGGTCTGATACCTAAAGAATGAGTCTCGAACCATATCTAGGGAGTAGGGTGATATGTCTGTAAACCTTGTTGAGTACTCCGAAATAGTCATGCCCTCCTGCCAATGTTTCAGAAGCTCCTGGATCCGCACTAACATCAGCATCACTAGATTGAGCTCTTCTCGGAATATCCACTCAAAACCTGTCCACATGAGCGTCTCCTCGTTGTGGGAATGTTCCACCAGGCTCAACCATCGTCCTACCGAACCATGCAGAAGGCTCGCTGCTAAGACCACCACCAGATCTGGAGATGTCCTCACCCGTTGGAAAACTCTGGGGACTACTTCGACCCAGTTATCATCTTTTTGGGGTTCTGGATCACTCTGGTACCTCAGAGGTCACTACCTCTAGAACTCATGCAGTGCACTCAGCCTGCGCGCATCCTCATCCTGCACTGTTGTCACAACAAGCTCCTTGACATGTGGCGACTCAACTGGAAGACTACCAGGAAGTCCATCCTTAAAAGCTACAACCTTCTCCAAAGCCTCTACTCGGGGAGGATCATCACCACAATCCCACTACGGAACCCTCATTGGTTGTGGTCATGGAGGCATCCTGAAATACAATCAATATGCACCATAGTCAAAGAGTATATCTGGGGAGTTGACTCAAGAAGAACAAGTAAAACAAAAAATACAGTCTTATATGATTCATATACTATTATTTCCCTACAACCAGTGTAAAAATGTCTCGAGTTGAAAGGAAGGTTGTTAGAGTCCTCGTGATTGGATATGTCAGATGCTACATCAACACTGGTGTCCCTGGCCTAAAATCCGAACTCAAAACATCCGAACACTACCGCTATAAAACCTAAACCAATCTCACATCTAGACAACCTACGCGCAGAGATCCCAAAGGTGGAACCTCCACCGATACCACTCTATCAGGACCCAAAATAATGGGTCTTGAGTTGCGACTCCACAATCCCACCTCCAATAGTGTAGGGGCTGGAGATTAATACCAAGTAGGAAATCACACACATGGAAGGCCTTAGCCTATCATACCTATACACACACACCCACATACATCTCCATGTGACGATGCAGAGAAATATAAAAAATTAAAGTAAAATTCATCCAAACATCTATCAAAACCCACAATTCAACAAAAGTACAAAAAGTTAAAATACATGTCCCCCCAAAAGAAAAATACAAAAAATACAACCTCCTCAGAAGGAGTGGATCATAGTCAAAAGTACCCGCCAAAAAACTCTTCAACTAAGCTTTGCCGGCTCCGGGACCTCCTGGGACTCCTTAAAAAGTAATGTGGTATTCAAAAGACACAAAACATGTGAGAGAAAATCCCGTATAGGGGTAAGTATAAAAATACTCACCAGGAACCCTAAAAAAAATAAAAATAAAACAGAGGAACTGAAAGGTAACAGTTATCTCATCCCATCCAGAGGGAACCCAAACAAGAGATAAACTCCATCTCTAGACCATCCTCATCTAAACAAGAATATTTAGCTCATATCAGGTATATGCCCATACATATTCCATGAACATCCATTTATACATTTCTTAGGCACCAAGCCTCTTGATGTTCCAACCTCATAACAAACAAAAGGTTCTACTCAAAGCTCCAAGGCTTACCCAAACCGGGAGAACAATCTCCATGAGATTTTTCCTCCTAGATGACATGTGTATGAGAGATACACTCCATCGGGTCTCACACCAACATCCCATATTCCCATCTGAGTGATCACACTTTTCATATATCGTCAGTAAAAACATCACGCTGAAATAGAGAAAACACTAAACTTCTCGGATAGGGTATCACTCCTAGGGTTTGGTAGGGGATACAAGAACCCACTACAGTATATCGAAGATCTCATAGATATGAGATCTCGTTGAGGATTCACTGGGGGATACCACAACCTGATCTGACATTCCACAGATCACATTACTCAGATAGAATAATGTCGCCCAAGTGAAGAGGGTCATGACGATGTCGAAAATCCCATCTTGTATAACATGCGATGTAAAGGATCGAACCGATGATGAACCAACCCTACCAAAACCACATGCCGAATAGGGGATCATATAACTAATGATTCTACAACCCTATAGAAACATCACACCGAGTAGTGGATCATATAACCAATGATTCCACAACCATACTGAAACCATGTGCTGTGTAGGGGATCATATAACCAACGATACCACCACTCTACTAAATAGCCCATTGTATAGAGGATCATATTACCGATGATGCCTCAAACCCTATAGTATTGACCTGCTATATAAGAGATCATCTCCCATGTATAAGCAGTCACAATGATACAAAGAACACGATCTAGGGAAGAAAATACAGAGGATCCCAGTCTGAAACCACCATAGGGATGCCACAAATATATCATGAAAAAAACGTATCGAGGGGAGGAAAAACCTATAACAGGGTTGTAATGCCACGAAAACCCTTATAGGAATGAACCACGAAAGTAAACTCAACCACTATTGGTCTAAAAATTTCTAACCAGAGTGACTAACAACATTTCCACACTACGCACCTCCTAGGATCGAAGCAAGGCCACCACCGTGTTCTACATAGAAAAACATGCAGGATAGGATATTTACTCACCTGAAATGGAAAATGTGTGAAAAAGTTACTATTCACCATAGAATGCCTAGGGGAGCCCACACTTCAAACCTAGAACACATCAAGTAGACAACACCATTGTGATCCCCTCAGAAAAACTCATGAGATCGACTACTTGTTCGTCCATAATGGACACATGACGAAAAGGTCATGTTTCTCCTTAAATACCCAAAATCAGCCTCATGGGTCCTACGCCCTGATCTCGGTCCTAGTGCCCTAAAAATATCTCGAAAATTACGCCTTACTATCAGGATCACAACGCCACTGATGGCACATCAATCAGAGGCTCTGTGAATACATTACGGTGGGTCAAAGATGAAAAATAATAAAATATTATTATTATTTCATCGTTTTGTATCCTCGGGAAATAAACCCGACTCATAAAATTATTGAAGAAAACTCAATGGTTTTCCATGAAACAAAGAAACATGTAACCGCAAACAGCTCACGAATCAGATTTCCGATTTGTGAGTTACGGGGTTTTAATGAACCCTTGGAAAATTCTGGTCGGACGATTGCATGCCTCACCAGAAACCACCATGCCAGATCCAGGATTTTCTACGCCTGAGTCGAAAACCACCACGCAACCACCGCGCAGCCACTACTAGAAAATCCGGTTTTCATCGGAAAACTTTTGGGAACCACCGGGAGCCCTCCTAGTGCTCCAAATTCATATCCGAAATATGTTTAAAAAATCTCAAGACCCGAGCTACACAACCCTTATATATATTTGAAGAGAAACAATGCTGAAAAGGGATCCATGATTTTAAAATTCAAACTTCCTACCTTTTGGGGGATCGCCGATGATTTACACGCTCTGTTGTTGCTGCTGCATGATCCTGGAGCGTCTGCCATCAAGATCCTAGACTAATGGTACTTCATTTTCTCGATTTGGTGGATCGATGACAAATAATGGAGGAGGATAGGAGGGGGCTCACCAACACATGAAGAGGAGAGGAATTGGGGGTTTGATTGATTTTCATTATTTAATTAATTAATTTAATTAATTAAATAATCTCCCAAACCATACCTCCTGACACCAAGGAGATTAGGTCTCCCCTAGGTTGTGATGTTCTGAATGCAACAATGGGCTCCACAATATTATATGAGACTCTGTTCAAAAGTTATTCCAGCTGATGCCTATAAATAAATAAATTTTATTATTTAAAAAAATGCCCCGACATCTTTTTCCATAGCAGGCCTGCACTCACAATGTTTTCACCCCGTCTAGGGTAAACAACATGATCTGGTCTCAATCGTGCCCCCAAATGTTTGATCTAATTTACCGTTTGGGATTAAACTCATCCCCTCCATGTGCATAGTATAACAAAATACATAATATGTTTATAAAATTAATTCTATGTACACCTGGTCTCGGAATCGCATGCCGCTTTCACACATTACTCTATAATTATTCGTATGAATATTCCCAAGTGTGACAGGTCAAAAAACTGAGTCGCTACATCCACAATTATGCAAGAGAGACGTTATCATTTTATAATGGATCAGAAGAAGGTGGATAACAGTTTTTTCCATAATCATAATAATGTAGTATATATATGATAATGAATTCATTATTTTAGAATGGATACCCTATTTTTATAGTAGGTATAATAATAAATTATATTTAAAATGATCGTTTATGAATTATACTTGTTGATTGAGAAGCCTATTTGGAATACACCTTAATTCTTGAAAGGATTGTATTTTGGAAAGAAAACAATGTTTTGAATTCTGTGAATAAATCTAGTAGGTTATAATTGTATGTATTGGTCTTGAAAATAGGATAAAAATGTCTGGTTAGAATCAGAGAAGATGTGCTCTTCTGTATGTGAGGGGAGAGGCACTCATGAAATTACTTAAAGTATTAAAATAACATAAATTAATTTTCATTAAAAAGTGATAAAAATTGATATAAATACAATATAACATAATTACATGTTTAAATTATCTCATTAAATAAAAATTAGATAAGTTTCAGTTACGTCTTCACCCTTATCTCTTAGTTTTAATCCGTAGTTGACCCTTTAGACAATTACCTTGATATCAATGTTTTTTACACATTAAGGGTTTTAAATGTTACTTTAAAATAAAAAGCAAACCATAAATGGAATAATATTTATATTACCTACCATATAACATTAAATTGTATTAATTTTTTATGAATTTTAAAACATTTAATAATATATTTATCTATTATAAAATACCATTAAAGTCATTTTTGTAAACACATGGAATATTATAGTGTAATTTGTGTACAACTCATATAAAATGGATAAAAATGAAACTGAAACGAATCTAAGGAATATATGGAATTAATATAATCATTTAACCAAATTTTTATAGGTTTACATGTCACATTGAACCGTATCTTTTGTATAAACACCTTAGTGCCCCAATTTTAATGTTTCCTATGATAATGACTTTTTAAATATTAAAGGTTTATAATTTTACTTATAAGGTTGTAATTAGATCATAAATGGAACGGATTGAAATTTTATACCATTTAATATCATACTTATCTTTTTGAAATAAAATTATGATTTTTAAATAATTTAATAAAATATTTTTTACAAAAAGTACTAAAAAAATCATTAAACGAACAATTCACATAATTTAATCATGAAAACTACATGAATGAAATGTAATTCAGATATAAAACATTGAAAAACCAATAATATGTAATATTTATCTTCATACATCATTCGAAATTTTAAATGACCCAAAAAAGATTACTTTTTGTGTTTTTAAAATCATTTACATGATTAACTACTACATTAACAAGCATGGTGTAAGTGTTGCATAATCATTTAAGGTATTTGTTTCATATATAAAATATAAAAATAAATTACTATAATTTTTTTTTCATATTTTAATAAAAAATTAATAAATTTACATAATTATTTTTTAACTCTATCAAAAAAAATTTGTAGATATTAAATGTACGAAAATGAAATTTTTGTGTTTGTCTTTTACTTTAATATTATAAATTTCAAAATAAAATAAAAATGGAAAAGTTCATATTTTCAAAATTTAAATACTTATGGATGGAATAGAGTCCTCCAATGTAATAAAGAAATGCTTTTGTAATGAATTTTAAGCCTTATCACATTAGTTTTGACCCTAATTATCCCATTTTACATTTACTATAGAAATAAAAATTAATCGTGGCTACTTTTTATAATGAAAAAATATACAAGGGGAAAAATTAATTTTGTTTGAAGTAATGATTCAAAATATTTATTGAATTTTTCATTTTTTTGTTAATAAAATTGGATGAAATTAATTTAAGAAAAAATTGTAAAACACAATGAAAAGAAGTTTTTCATAAAAATGCAATTTTAAGTATAAAAATTTTTTCATATGAAATTTAGTCATAAAATTTATTTCAATGAACTTAATTGAATTATTCATTATATTATAGAAATAATTTTACTTTATAACTATTCAAAAACAAAAATTAACTTTGTAACTTTACTAGAATAAATATAGTTCGTAGTAAATATCATAATATTAAGTATTCATTGGAATGACAATATTTTTTTTAAAAAGTATATTCATTAGTAATTTTGAAGTTATTATTTTTTAAAGAAATATATCCTTTTTATGAAATATAATTTATAAAAGTTCTATAAATTAATTCTAATATTCACTCACAAAAATCAATGAAAATGATTTTTGAGGGAAACATATTTTACAAGAATAAGATGAATTTAATAAAAAGTGAGGGAGTAATTCTTAAGAATTAATCAATGAATTATTATTTAGTAGATCATTTATATATAACATATATTGTGGTTATTACAATTCACACCTGATAATTCAATGTATAGTTTATAGTGTACATAATTAAATTATAATATTTCATTATTCATTTAAACTTAGTGTTGAATATCTTATACACTATCAAACAATTTCATTAATTTAAAATATTGGGAAATTATAATATATCATCATTTAATAAATTTGGATTCATTATTTTAACATGATCTTGGTAATAAAGGGTTTGAAATTTATAAATACTTTTGTTGAAACCGAAATCTTAAATGGGTTAGTAAAACCTCCTTTTAAAAATATGTTAAGGGAAATATGAAGATTATATGGAATAAAACATATATAGGTTTCCAAATATAATAACACTAGTAAGAAGTGGAAATATGAAAATGGAAAAAAATAATTTTAAAATATTGATGGATATTGGCGAGAACATTGATAATAAGAAAGAAAACTATCATGGTAAATTTATTGACCAATAAATAATTAATCAATAAGGTTTGAAAAAGACCATCGATTCATCATAAATGAATGTAATTGTAATTTTTTTTGTTTTAAGATGTTTTCCTTTAGTTCTGGAATTCATTAACCATATGTACTAAAAACATAATGAAATATTATTACTTGAAAAATTTAAATTCATACATTAGTCCATATCATATTTTACTCAAAACAATGAGTATTTAAAATGAGTTTTTCGTGCTAGAAGAACTAAAATAAACTTATAATAGATCACATAATCAACAAAAGGATAAAAAATTATCCCTCTTATATTTAAATGTTAACCAAAAGTGAAATAGTTAACATAGGTTATCCAATATGGATAAACACAATACATTAATCATCATCACTATAAAAAATAACACATCAAGGTAAACTGATTCCATTGGATAAATAGTTATTCCAACCAATCCTATAAAATATATCTAAAAAATATAAAACCAAAATAATTTTAATGGTTTATTCAAATTTTTTTCCAATAAAAACTTTATCATTTTCCCCCAGAAAACATGTAGTAGATCTTAATGTCAAATTCTGAATATGTGGATAACTTGATCATATATTATCTTAAAAAACTAAAAACATGAATAACTATGAAATAATATATTCTTTCAATAATTAACACAATCTTCATTCTTTAAATAAAATAAGACACAGCTAAATATGATTCTAAAATTCAAAAATGTAATAAACATAATTACATATGACGTAAATCACTAATGAATTTCAAATTAACCAATGATATAAAATTTAATTAGTCAATATTAATCATCTTTTTCCCCAAATAAGCATTATCTCCTTACTACTAAATCACAATCATTGTCTATGAGTACAATTTAACATTTGTTTTCAAATTCATAAAGAAAAACTATTTTCGAACAATATATAGATGTTTTGTGTCTTTTGTGACCAATATATAATTTATAAAACATTTATAAGACATAAATATTGAATCCGAATAAATAAAAACTTCAATATTTTCACTTTAATTATTTTCATAGAATAAGTCTTTTCTTACTCTAGAAGGTAACACCTGGAATTTGGCATTATCTTATATAATACCCATATTCCCCACACATAAGACGTTAAAATATAAGGAGAACCTTATGATGAGATTCATTTTACTCAATAAAATTTTTCACTTTTTCTTATAAATTAATTTTTATATTCCTTTTTATTCCATACAAAAAACATATGTAATTAATATGAGACATTTTTATGAGTGCTTCTTACCAAATACTTGACAAGTAGAAAGGTGAATCTTCTTCCCACCATGGTCTTCCAAAAACTCAATTTTACTATTTAAAATAATATCCCATTAACCTGGTTTAGTATAAAATTTTTATGCATTTTAAATCATTTAATTATATATTTTTTATTATAAAATACCATTATTGTCATTTTTGGTAATATGTGGAATATTATAACATAAGATGTATCTCAATCATTTCAAATGGTTCCGAAAATACATGGATTAGATTATAATAATGATATGAATTCAATATAATTAAAAATAAAATTTTTATAGTTTTATATATCATTTTAAACATTACATATTTTTTAACCTCTTGGCCAATAAGTTTTAATCATAACCATATGAACACTTTTTTGAATATTAAAGTGTTTTAATTTTACATATAAGGTAAAAAAACATATCATAAGTGGAAAAGGAATATCATTTTATACCATTTATCATATTACTTGTAATATTTAATGATTTTTATGATTTTAAAATAATTTAATAAGATATATTTAACATAAAATACTATTAATGACATTTTAAGAACTATTGACATAATTTGACTTTTTCAAAACAACATTTTAGTATGTTATTAGAATATATAACTTTAAAAAATCTAATATATAATTTGTATCTTCAATTTTTTTAAACATTAGATAAACCATAAAATATTACATTTATAGATTTCAAAATCATTTACCTGATTTTTATATTTATTTCACGAGCACAGTGCCAGCGTTGTATAAACATTTAAAGTAATTATTTCATAACTAAAAATTAAAAATAAATTACCATTATAAAAATGATTTAATTTTTTAAATAACCATTTATATCAAATATGATTTTTTTTTAACACTGTAAGAAAATATAATAGATTTTAAAATCAAGAAAGGGAAATTTTTTACATTATCTATTACTTTAAAAATATAAATGAAAAACTAAAATCCATATATAAAATAGTCATATTCTAGATGTTTGGATGATTATTGATTAAAAAGAGATATAAAAAGAAATAAAGCCATGTTTCTAAATTAATTTAATGTCTTATGACATTAGTTTTAATCCCAATTAACCAATTTCACATTTACTAGAGTACAAAAGTTTATTATGAGAAATTTTCATAATGAAAAAATATAAAATTAAAATATTTTACATTTTTTGACCTCTAGATTCCAAATATAGAATCTCTTTTTCATGATAAAAATTCTAGAAGTGGAAGAAATTAATTTTAGATAGAAATAAAAAACATATTGAAAAATAGTTAGTTAAAAAATGTTTTTATATATAAGAATGTTTTTATACCGAATTAAACAATAAAATTTATTCCAATGAACTTAATTGGAATACTAATAATATAATAGAACAACATTTACATTGAAACAATTTTAAAAAAAATTAATCTTTTCAAATTATTCAATCAAAAATAAAATATTCAATAACAGTTTGTATTTTTCATAATTCGTTGGAAAATGAATCTTTTTAGAAAAATATCAAAAATTAAATCCATGATAATTTTTACAAGAGTATTTATAAAATGATATAATTTTTATCAAATATAATTTCTTAAATTTATCTAATTTCATTTTAAAAGTAACTCACAAAAAGATATAATAGTTTTCAAGAAAACATTTTTTAAGAATAAATGGACATTACTAAAAATTGAATTCTTACTTTCTAATAGTTAATATATATATTTTCATTGAGTTGGTCCTTTATATATTAATATCCTCTTATAAAATTTATTTGGTATAATAGTCAGATTGAAATAATAATATTTTTTGGTTTGTTTAAGATCGATTTTGAAAATATTATATACTATTGAGCATAGTATTTCTTTTAAAATATCAGGATATTATAGGATATCTATAATAAAAAAATCCTATATTATGGTTGAAATAGTTTTCCTAATTATCTAAAGATTATCCTAGGAGAGGGTCAAACCAGGTGTTTAGATAGGCTCTCCAATAGTTCACCGTGTGATGATTTTGTTCATATCTAACCAACATTTTTTCCATATTACTACCTATCAATTAATCATATAAAAAGGATACATCAAATGGTTTGAATCCAAAGAGTGATTAATTGGCTTAGAAACCATACACTGTTTACTTTACCAAAATTTTAGGATGTTTTAGGGCTTCTGCGGTGTTTGGGAATTATAACGACTTATGATTATAATATAATGAATGAGAATTGTCATTTATTATGTATAATATAATCGATAATATATTACTTTTAAACACAATAGAATTTATCTATCCAAATAATATGAAATGGATGGATTGAAAAAATAATGGAGAGAAAAAGTTGGGAACCCATTTCATGCAAAGTAGATTCCTAGAACTTGAGAAGTACTACATAAAACCGTATAAACTCCTTGGATAGAATATGTTTTGAGGGAAGGAGAGGTAATTTTTTTCTCAATGTCTTAGGAATTCAGAGGAATTGTAGATTAGGATGGCCTTTATACTGAGTAGGGGATTCTTTTTAAAATATTAATAAAATTATTATTTAAGCCAAGTAATTTTGAGTGTCATTGGTTTAATTTTTTTGATTATTAAAAAAATAAAGAGGACTAGTTTCCATTTAATTCATACCAAAATAAAATTCTAGATTCCAAAATCTCAATGAAAGAGAAAAAAATCATTTTTCTTCCTAGGGTAAAATTTAATTTAGGTTTAAAAATGCAAAATATTAGTTTTCAAATTAATATTAATATTTTTTAATTATTTACTCTATATAATTAATATATTTTTCAGTGAAAAAATGGTTCCATAAATTTTTAATTAATTATTACATCTAAATGTGTTTAAATAAGTCCCAAAACTTTCAAAAACTATATTTTTTTACTCTTCTCTAAAAAACTAAACCACCTTAGAGAAAAACTAAAAATTTATCCTAAACTAATTTTATATTTATGATTAAAAAAATTAAATCCTTTCTTTGAAATTAAAATTGTAAAACTTATATGTAAATGAGAAAATAATTTTTCTAAAAACTTCTTTATCAAATTTTTACAACCATTTTATAATCACAACACACTATAAATAATATGGAATATTTTTCATATAAAACTAATGAATATTTTATAATTTTTTTATTGAAAAAAATGCTACTTGATGTTATAAATGTGAAATTATAAATAACCAAAAATACATATAATGTTATAATAATCATTATGAAATTAAATTAGATATATTATAAATAAAATTTTATAACAAATTTCTATTTTTATTGTAAAATAGGACATCTAACCATTCACTAAATGTTTCAAATAAAATATTATCTGAAATTAATTTCAATATATTATAACATTGTGACATTGAAAACATGTTTTATACTATTCTAACAATTAGATTATAATAAATTAATTACTATGATGATATAAAAATAAAAGTGACAAGTACTGTAGTTATTAAAATATAAACATATTGATAATAAAGGATATATTAATAAAGATATATGTATGTATATATATATATCATGAAGAATAGAATAAGGAAAGAAAATAGAAAAGTGGTAGGCATTGCTCCCTTATCACTCTTCGATTGTTGTTTTAAGACCCATGACCTCACTAGATGTGACATGATATCACCTAGCCTATGGAATTTCTTTTTGACAATTAAAATATTTAATATATAAAATTACATTATACTTGAAAAATATATAATTAAACAATTTTCTAATAAATATGTTTATAAATGTTTTCATATTATATATATACAAAATTTATTTATCCCTTACATTAAAAATTTAAGAAAACAATTTATTAAAATTTTCATTAGAAATTAGGAATGTTACAATTCCCACTTCATATTTGTTTGCACCTCCTCATTTTAACATATATCAGTGGAACCATTAATTAGATCAACGATTATTATTGTTATGATTACTTCATATTATGGTTATAGATTATGTTAATATTTTCATTCATTAATGGTTGGGTTTATTAGATAAATGGGTTTCAAATATGACTATGAAATAAAGATTTAAATGAAAAAGTGAAAATAATTGTTTTTTGTATGGGATTATTTGGAAGGTTATTAATTGAAGAAAAAGAGTTGTTTTATATTCAAAAAAAAATTTATAATAATATTGTTTGAAATATTTTATTTTATTAGGTTAATAGTCAATTAGTTTAATAAATGAATAATTCATTCATTATTTATTGGATAAATCATGATATTTGATTTTCTTTATTTTTTTATATAGAAAACCAAATTTTGAAATGATTTTAAAACTACCATTTATATAATTTTTTATAAAATTAATTTTTTATAATCCTTGGTGAAATTCTAGTGGTCTTATTAGCTCTTACCCTACATACAAATTGACATGTGTATGTTTCTCTGAGGATTTGTTGTTGGTGATCCAGTAATGATCTCTTTTTTGTAACACTTCACGGTGGTATGTTTATAGTCATGTTGGAATGTGTTAAGTAACCATGGATCACATAGATATTATTAAGATATGGTTAATTCTGTGTTTTATATTTATAGGATGTTGATGTATCATATAATTCAACCACATATACCTTATCTATTGTCTTTCATGTTTTGGTTGTCATGATCATTTTATCTTTTGGTTTCCTTTGCACCAGATCATATTATGTATCAATTTGATGTTGTGTATGTATTATTAGTACATACTATTAATATTTTTTATTCATAATTTTAATTATTTATTTGTAATATATTATTACATGTTCATGTATGTGGAACATATAGACACACCATGACTTATTTGGGTTAGATTTTTATACTTATTAATTACTTTATGAGGGTGAAACCATTCCCATTGGGTTTAGTGTGATGTCAAGATGCTCACCATGAGACTATGGTAATTATGAAAATTCCTCATGTCTTGTGGAAGATTTTTCTAGGTGACATGGTAGGTTTTTAACACCATGATATTTTACATGTATGCTTTAAAAAAAATTGATGTATCTGATAGCTTGTTAACATGAAACCCTCTGTCTATAAGAACCATGATATATTTTAAAATTTAAAACCCATCCATTGTATTGATAGGTATGAATAGGATTAAAAAAACTATGAAATATATGTATATAATTATTTTTCTTAATTCCAATTTATTGATTAATTCCTTAGAAATAATATCAGTTTTTTAATAAAATCATATCATAATTAAAAGTCATATTTTCTGAGAAAATATATTTATCTATATATCACTTATTTCTAAATATTGATATCCAATTAAAATTTTTTTAATTAAATATATTTATAATTTCATAAAAATCATTCTTACATTAGTTATCTAATGGTTAGGACTGAAGATAAGACCATTTGTAAGTAAAAAGAGTTTTTTTAAAAAGATGTTATAATTTAGGAAACACATTTTTTATCTCAATATATTAAATCAGTAAATATTTATAAATGATTTTAAATAAATTTATATAATATATATTTAATAAAATCTTTTAATATTCACCTAATAGTTTTTACTAGGAAAGGAGTGAAAGTAATCTCAAATTTATTCTTAGAAATAAATTTTTATAAAATCAGTTTTGTTGGGTTTTGTGTGTTTGATTCAAAATTAATTTCTTCTACATTTATAAATTTAATTTGATAATTTGGAATATATATTTATAATTATCATGTAAATATTTTGTAATTATTCCACTTTAATTTTTTGTCAAAATGAATAGTAACAATAGGAACAATCATCGATCAATGACTCACTTTAGTGAAAGGAATGTGCCTCATGTGCCATATCTTTGATTTTATTTTTCAACCATTACTAAAAATATTTCCTCACTAGAAAAAGTAGCTGCCAAAATAGGTTTTTTTATTGTGGTTTTAATTTCTTTTTAAAGGGATAGGGTCCCCAATATTTTTTAAATGGGGACCTGAGAAGTGTGAATGGGGCTCACACTTCTCTTTCTACCTCAAAAGAGGCATGAAACCTATTCATCTTTCTACTGCCTGAGGGAGGAAGCATGAACCATGTTCATGCTTCATTCGTGATATTCATGAAAGTGGCTTGAGCAGGGTTCACACCTCTTCCCGAAAAAATTATTTAAAAGGACCCCAACCCCAAATTTCATTGTTCTGCTCGGGATTCTATTGTGAATCTCTGTAGATAATATTTCTTAACTTATATTTGATGATTTTAAGAAGGTAAAATTTATTTTTTAAATATTAATTGTTTATTTGTGTTTATTTTTTTTATGGTTTATTTATTTAATTTATGGTGAATCGTTGTATAGATGTAGAAATTAGTGTTTGTATGTTTTATTTATGTAATATGTATTGATGCATGTATTAATATATAAATCAGTCTCTATTGAATTATTTAATTATGGAATGAGTTATTGTTTGTTTTATGACATAATCCATAATTAATTTTTAGGAAATTTAAATATGGCGTGTCTAAAATATAACTTATATTTTGCGAAATAAAATTGTTTTAAAAATGTATATTTTTTAATTTAAATGGTGAGTTGAATATATTTATATGTATATGAAATATGTTATTTTTAAAGTAATATAAATATAAATTATAATATTATTTACACTAGATACATAATTCACTAAAGGTATATTAGTTATACTTAGAATCATATTTAAATTTATTAAATAATATATAGAAACTTATATTTGTTAATGGTGTAAAAAAATATCTAAATAATAATTATAAATTTTATTAATTTTCAATAATTATTATTTTAGGTAATAATTTGTTAAATATAATTAATTAAATTTTATAATGTTGAAATATGGAAATAATTTTACATATTAATAATTTTATTAAAATAGAAAAAATAGATGTTTATATTATTTTCATGGTTTTTTATGTAAGTGTAAATTATATTACTTTTATTTACTTCTAATAATAATTTTAATCAATAAATATAAATTATATTAATTATAAATAATTATTCATTTAATTAATATAATTACATATATTTTGGAAAGTATTAGAATGACAAAAAAATATTATACAAATATATAAAATATTATAACATTGAAAATAAAACAAGGTTATAACATTGTAATAAAACAAGTGTATAACATTGTAATAGTTGTTAAGAGTATTGTGTGATTACAAATCTCGAGATGATTTACCAATGCATAATTGAAATTGCATGTCATTTTTTTGTGTATGGGGCTATGTAATTTGTAATATTTTCATTATCTTTTCCATATTGATGACCTGTGAGTCATTCTTCACAAAGTATGTAAGAACCCATGTGTCCACCTAAAAATTATATGTATTTCATACCCCTAAAACCTCTCTCTATTATTTGAGTAGCTTCTTAACAAAAAGGCATTGGATAAGAGGTGTTACGAAAGAGGTCATCGAGAACAGACATTCCACAAGAGGCATTCGACAAGAGGTGTTGTTGTTTGAAAGGAAACTGGAGTTTCCTGAAATATTTCATAATAGACTCTAGGTGCTCACCCATAGGTTTTGTTTAGTTTATCAGATAATTATAAACTAATCCATAGTAGGTCTCATTATCAATTCATGGATACTTATTCATAGGTAATTATAATTTATAAAACATTTGATTATGTGGTAATTCAATATAAAACATTTTATAATTTTTTATTTGGTAACAATATCATCATCACTATACATCAATAGTTATAAATCAATCCATAGAAAAAGTCTCAAAATCAAGAAAATTATTCATTCATAACAGATTTAAATAAATTAAAATTGTTTATATGGTATATAATATTTTATTAATTATTATTTTCTAGGTAGTCATGTCTACACAAATATATTGTGACGATGAGGTAATTTATATCGAGATGGATTTTAGCTATTTTTGTCCACCTACAATAGTGGAAGATATTTATGATTGTGTGGCATTGGATGAATATCTCAAAAAGATTCGTTGTTGGTTAAAACTGATGGTTGATCAATCAATAACATTGATAACATAATGACATCTTCAATATCCTGACTATTTATGGAACACTGAGTACCCTTTGGTCGATGATGAGGATTTTTAGTATGCGTCATTGTTATTCATGAAACAGTGTAGTAACTGTAAAGACCTGTAAAATTGAAGGAAATTTTTTTCTTAATTTTCTTTGAAATTTTACAAGAATGCAGTTTCTGACGGCACCTGATTCCGAGGTCCGGTGTGCCTGGAATCATTTTCCGAAGTTTAGCTTGGGTATGTTCAGTGAATGAAAGAGAGGGGTTTTATAACTTTTGAACCGATGCTCGGAATCGAATTCCGAGGACACTGATGGAATCACAACGCCAGTATTTGCTTAGAAACGCCTTTTCCGGAGTTGCGTTTTCTCGGGTGTGGTTTTTAATTTTTGGGGTTAAGTTATGAAATAAAATAAAAGGGGTGCGACAATTTTATTATATTTCACTTAAAGCGGCTTAACCTAAGTTTAGCGGATATGGTGGGACCCACAATATCCTACCCACTTGGTAGGATATTTGTGAGGTGGGGCCCGCATGAGCCCCACCATTTCTTCTCTCCTAAGTAACGCACCCGTAACCCCCCTTTTAATGAAAGTCAACCTTGCATTTTTTTGGTTAAGAAACGCCTCATTAAATTGAGCGGTTAAATCGTTACAATTAATTCCTTGAATTAATTGTTCGTTTCTTATCTTTTGAATTTCAAAAAATTAGGTTGATTATAAAATAAGTGTTGATATTATATTATTTTGTGGGTTGGGTTGTGTTTAAGCTTTGGGAGAAAATAAGAGAGGATTCTTCATTCTTGGATGAAGTACACGAAGAACGCTCTACCACCAATGAATAACGCCAACCTTCGTCGGTGAGAGACGCCATCCTCGGAGATCACCTAACGCCAATGGCGAACCTCTTCTTCTGCGGTGATCCTCTTCTCCCACGGTGATCCTCTTCTTCCGCGACGGTTAAATCCACGACGAACGCTTATTCGATGACAACGTTGAGGTAGAGGATTATTTTCTTGTGTATACTTCCGTCGTTATCCCCCGTCCAATTGAACCGCCTGTTATCGCATTAACGGGAGGAGGTCGGACCGCACGAACACAACCGACACTCCACCCCTCTTTTTGGTTGTTGATATTGATGCAGTGAGCAAGGCGAAGCGGTGCCAAAGCACCGTGCATAATTTGTAAAAGGAAGAGCGAAGAAGCGCGGAGCCGTCGCACCGTGCCATTGGATACAATAATTCTGCAGCGCTATCCCGCTGCGCTGGAGGACCTCAGAAGAACCGCGGCCATAGCGGGGCTGTGGCGGAGGGGCGCAACGCCGTCGCGCCGCGCCGGAAAGACGAATGCCGCAGCTGGTTCCGGGCCGCGGTGGAGCAGGGGAACCTGCTGCCTATTCCGGGCCACCGGCGTCAAAGCGAGGGGACCGGCCCCTGCCGGTCCTGTGATGGTGGTAGTCGGCCGGTCAGAGAAAATCGCCGGGGGTCGTAACCCCCTGTCAGCCAGTTGAGTGGCCCCATAAAGGGGTCGAGGTTCTTCACCCAGGGAAGCGCGCCCCCCGCTCCCGAAACGGCGTGGCCGTTCGGCCGAGCCTCTGGCTAGCGCGCCGCGTGCCGGGACGGGCCGGGTCGGACCGGGCCCAAACCCCCTATTAACGAAACTTTTTCTGTCTGTTGCTCATAACATGAGCTAAGGGCCTTCGATCGATGCACCATCAGTTGCGATGCGATCCTTGGATCGAGATGGTCGTTTCAGTATATTGTACTCTTGGTTTCAGAATACTTTGGGTTCGGCCGGGTTGGTTCGTACACGAAACCAACCGGGCCCTTGGAGCGGAAATGCTCATAATTTGAACTCCGGACGTCCGAGTGACGTTCTGTCGACATTGATGGATTCCTCTTAGTGAGAAGGATCTTTTGGCTTAATCCACTCGAGGTTTGGATGCAGTTGGAGTACGGTTGGGTTGGTTTTGACTTAAAAACCAACCGGGCCCCTGGGACGAAAAAGCCAATAACTCTCAGACCGGGTGTCCGATTGACGCGTCGTCTGCGATGTTGAGTTCTTGTTGACGATACAGAACTGTTGGATACATCAAATCTGGACTATGTGTCAGTTGATGTATCAGCCTCTCGGCTCGTGGAGCGGACCCTCCCGAATGAGCGTGCTGTGTGCGGGAACCCTAGAGTTGGTTGCGACTACGATGACGACTGTGCAGAAATTCTCAGTGGATTCAACTGTGACGACTACAACACATAGTGATCCTACGTGGATCAGTGCTACCGATCCGGTGTGGGTCCGATTCTATGTGGGTCAGCGCTCAACGGTCCTGTGTGGGCCAGCGCCTACAGATCCTATGTGGGTCTGATCCTCTGTGGGTCTTTGCGGGGGTTAGTTACCTATCGATCCTTTTTGGGTCAGATCCTTTGTGGGTCATTGCAAGGGTTAGTTACCTATCGATCTTTTGTGGGTCATATCCTTTGTGGGTCATTGCGAGGGTTAGTACCTATCGATCCTTTTTGGGTCCGACGGCTTAGATGAGTCAGTGGATATATCTGATCATCTCTATCGTCATACAAAGAAGTATACCTGTGTGAGATGAATCCTGTTTTGCTTTCCAATGTGGATTGTGTTGTGCTATCCTGTGTGTATTTACGTTTTTCTTTCCTGTGTAGACTGGGTTGTACTTGGGCTCGGAG
Source organism: Viscum album (assembly GCA_963277665.1). Lineage (NCBI taxonomy): Eukaryota > Viridiplantae > Streptophyta > Magnoliopsida > Santalales > Viscaceae > Viscum > Viscum album. The sequence continues at coordinate 2,106,222,247 of OY728137.1, read as the reverse complement.
GTTGGAGCGAGCTCGAATTGATGACTTAGGTATATGTATGGGAATATACCTAAGCAGTGTCGAATGTTACTTCGTGATTATATCTTTCTTTGTGCAATATCCTTTGTGGATTCTGGGAGACTTTCGGGGGTATCGGGGTCCCTACTGAGTAGCTTATACTCACCCCTTCATGGGCTATTCCCGCACTACGTTGTGTTGGTTACAGGCGATGGACAGCGCTGATCGTGGTTGAGGCTAGCGGAGCAGGACGGTACATGGAGGTGGACCACTGGGCGGGACGTACTCGGAGTGGACGACTGGACCCTTGGAGCTGTAGAGGCCATATGTACTCACGCTTTAGAAGGGATTTCCACTGGACAGCTCGACGCTGCGACTTTACTTTTTAGTTGCTATTTTCCCTTTCCATTTGTACTTTACATTAAGTTTGGGTTTGTATACCAGCCCACTTACTTTTCCGCACTTACTGTTGTACCCAGTTTTTACTTAGTGTTTACTTCTACTTCTTGCTTGTTCTGTCGTTTTTGTTTAATTTACAAAGGCAATGCCTTCCTTTTTTACCGGGAATTACGACTTGGTGCTAGTCGCTGTCCCCTGGCCTATGGAAGGCGGTCTTGGGATAGTCACAACACGGGCCCCGAGGACGGGTCGTGAAAAATTGGTATCAGAGGAGTTCAGTTCTACCACAGAACTTTGGACTCTGATCTTTTTCTATGTGAAGCAATAGTGTTAAGCGTATTGGGTGTGGTTATCAGTCCAGGGAGTCCAGTGTTGGTTCGGCGACCGACGTATCTGTACACTAGGCCCCTGAATTCTGATTTCCGACTTAATGCATGAAAACATTGATTTCATGTGTGTTTCAAGTTTTCTTTGTGATTACTTTATGTCAGCTCACCAGGTATACTGTTCTGACCATGGCTCATCTGTTTCTTTTTCAATATTCCCCCACAATGGCAGCCAGCTAGGGTTCCGTGAGTTGAGCGTGAAGACATCCCACCAAACGACGAAGCCTCAGTACATGGCCCTTTGAAAGCTGAGGCACAGGCGGTACCTTTACCCGCCGAGCCACCGATGCTTCCAGCCCCAGACGCTGACGATGCACGTCGCCTTAGTGCCCTGCACGAGTTTCAGCACCAGAGACCGCCCAGGTTCCACAGGTAGACGGACCCCCAGGCAGTAGAGGATTGGATGGATGCAGTGGTACGAGTTTTCAGGTTAGTGGGGACACCAGTAGACCTCTTGGTGATCCTCGCAGCGAGCCTACTGCACGCTGCCACGGACCGATGGTGGATCTTGATGCTCCAGGTGTACGATGAGGCATATCTCCTCTGGACAGACTTTGAGAGCCTCTTTCGCTCGTAGTTCGTCCCAGCCACCCTCCCTGCGGTGCGTATCCAGGAGCTTCTACAGATGCGGCAGGGCAGCTTGACGGTCTCCCAGTACCCGGCGAGATTTACCGATCTGTCGTGCTACTCGACAGACATGGTACGAGACCCATTCTTCTGGGCTCCGACCTTTGAGCAGGGATTGAGGCAAGAGATCAGGGCATCTCTGATCTCCCTCAGCATTCCGACTCAGGTAGGAGTACTGGAGTGAGCCCTTCTGATCGAGAGCTTTCTGGCTGAGTCTACATCAGCAACGAGACCTACCGCAGGGCGACAGGTAGCAGAGTCTTCTGCAGTAGGCAGTCGACGAATGACTCACGGGTCTCGGCAGACCAGACCCTTCGGTAGACGACCTCAGGACACTGGCTCAGCAGTACGGGGCACATAGCGCAAATCCAGTCTTTCGAGAGGCAGACAATGCTACACATGTGTCGGGTAGTGCCACATGGCTTATGACTGCCTGACCTGTCGTGCCGAGGAGCAGCAGACGGTTGAGAGGCCACCCAGGAAGAGGCAGAGGTTCGACTGTGGTAGTCCGCAGGGAGCAGGTGGATGAGGCAGAGGAGCTGGCCGAGCAGCAGGTGGTGGGCAACGCTTTGTGGCTCTACCACCACCACCACCAGGAGGTCCACCCCGACCACAGGGAGCTGGCGGGCAGAGACAGGTACAGCTCCAGGCAGCGGAGGCCTATGACCACGGCGCGCCCGAGATTATTCGAGGTACTATCTGTGTCTATTCCACCCTTTCTGAAGTTCTTATAGACATAGGAGCAAGTCACTCTTTCATAGCCACTGCCCTTGTTCGGAGCTCGGAGATTCCGATAGATCCGTTGGCTCGATCCTTACGGCTAGAGACTCCTATGGGAGCAGACTTGACGATTACGCACTGGTGTCGGCAGAGTGAGATTACTCTACGAGGCAAGAGCTTCGGCTGGGATCTTCTTGTAGTGGCGTCGAGGCCTTACGATGTCATCCTGGGCATGGATTGGTTATATACAATCCATGCTCAAATCGACTATATTAGGGGCAAGGTGCAATGTGTACGCACCGATGGGAGCAGGTTCACCTTCACCGGTGAGAAGGGAGCCTTCGCAGCACAGGATGGACTCTCGCAGAGGAGAGGATAACCCATCACTCATCAGTTGGCTAGCCTCATCCTTGGAGCAGTTGACGTGTGCAGTCCCAGTTTTCCTGCAATGGTGGATCAGTATGCGAACGTTTTTTCCGACGACGTTTCAGGACTACCTCCTCGCAGGGAGGTAGAATTTTATATTGATTTGTACCCCGGAATAGCCCCGATATCCACTCCCTCATATCGGATGGCCCCTGCTGAGCTTCGAGAGCTATGGGTACAGTTGAGGACTTACAGGGCAAGGGATTCATCTGACCCAGTGTTTCACCCTGGGCTTCCCCAATAGTGTTCGCCAAAAAGGTGGACGAGAGCTTGCGACTTTGTGTCGACTATCGTCACCTGAACCAGGTGATGGTAAGGAACAAGTATCCGCTACCGAGGATTGATAACCTCTTCGATCAGCTCAAGGGATCATGGTGGTTCTCAAAGATAGACCTCTGGTCAGGCTATCATCAGCTCAGAGTTCGGGACGAGGACGTGCAGAAGATGGCCTTAAGATGTTGGTATGGCCACTATGAGTTCTTGGTTATGCCCTTAGGCGTAAATAATACTCCCACAGAGTTCATGGGCCTCATGAACAGGATCTCTGAGCCATACCTCGATCGATTTGTCGTGGTCTTCATCGACGACATTTTGATATACTCGATGATTGAGGAGGAGCACGCCTACCACTTGGGGTTGTACTAGACACACTCCGAGAGCACCAGCTTTATGGAAATCTTTAGAAGTGTCAGTTCTGGATACGTGAGGTCCACTTCTTGGGACACGACATCTCTGAGGCGGGAGTTGTGGTGGATCCTGCGAAGATTGAGGCAGTGCTAGCTTGGGATCCACTCAGGAGTGTGACATAGGTGGGGAGTCTCTTGGGACTAGCTGGATACTACAGAAGATTTGTGACAGACTTCTCCAGAGTTGCGGCACCACTCTCAGATTTGTCGAAGAAGGGGAAACTCTTTGTGTGGTTAGACAGATGTCAGTAGAGCTTCCAGGAGCTGAGACAAAGATTCACCAGCGCCCCTATCTTGAGGCTTCGAGAGGAGGGAGTAGGGTATGTATTCTACTGCGATGCATCAGGGAACGGACTCGGATGTGTCCTGATGCAGGAGCGGGCGGTGATCTCCTATGGATCACGTCAGTTGAGGCCGCATGAGCATAACTACGCTACCCATGACCTGGAGTTAGCAGCACTGGTCTTCGCTCTGAAGACATGGAGACACTACCTGATGGGCGAGCGCTCTACAGTCTTTTCTGACCATCAGAGTCTCAGGTACATCTTCTCTCAGAAGGACCTGAATCTAAGATAGCGGCACTAGCTCGAGTTCCTCCAGGACTATGACTTTGAGATAGTCTATACTCCTGGGAAGGAGAATGTAGTAGCCGATGCTATCAGCAGAAGGATGGGTATTCAGCTACTTGAGGAGGTGACATAGCAGCTAGCCTCTTTGAAGATATCCTTCATGGATAGAGATGGAGCATCATTCCATCAGTATCTCACAGTCACTCCTCTACTACTGAAGCAGGTCAGAGAGGTACAACATGGGGACACTGACTATGAGACACAGCGTGCACAGATATCCTCAGGATGGACACCTGATGGTTTCTCCTTTGGAGCAGAGCACGCTGTCCTTTTCATAGGAAGTACCTTGGTACCAGTTGCTTTACGGGAGGAGGTGCTAAGAGAGTTTCACACTTCTCCCTTGGTGGTATATCATGGAGTGGCGAAGATGTACCAGGATCTCAGACGACAACACTGGTGGTCGGGCATGAAGAAGGTTGTGGCAGAGTTCATTTCTCGATGCCTCACCTGCCAGCAGGTGAAGGCAGAGCATCAGGTACCAGTAGGCTTGGTACAACCCATGGAGGTTCCGAAGTGGAAGTCAGATGAAATATCTATGGACTTCATGACTGGACATCCACGCACTTCCAGAGGTCACTACTCCATTTGGGTGATTATCGACAGACTCACCAAGTCGACTCACTTCTTATCCATCAGAGAGCAGGGCTCAGTAGAGAGTTTGGGACGTCTCTACGTTCAAGAGGTTGTACGGCTTCACGGTGTGACCTCATCTGTCATCTCCGATCGAGATGCTCGCTTTACTTCCTGGCTTTGGAAGGGGTTGGAGGAGGCGTTCAGGATGCAGCTACGTCTGAGCACTGCCTTTCACCCTCAGACAGATGGTCAGACGGAGAGGACCATACAGACTCTCGAGGACATGCTCCGCACATGTGTCCTCGACTTTGGTCACAACTGGGAGGACCACATACCCTTGGTGGAGTTTGCGTACAACAACAGCTACCACTCCACCACCGTGATGGCACCATACGAGGCGTTGTACGACTGACCTTGCAGATCTACTTTGTGCTGGACAGACCCTGGGGAGTCAGCACTTGTTGGACCGGAGATGGTCTAGGCCACGACAGAGAAGGTCCAGATCATCCAGGAGCGGATGAGGACAGCTCAGAGCCGGCAGAAGTCTTATGCTGATAGGAGGCGGAGGACACTAGAGTTCGAGGATGGCGACCATGTCTTCTTGCGTGTCTCACCTCGATGTGGATTACGGAGATTTGGCTGACGCGGCAAGGTTTCTCCATGCTTCATCGGACCATTCTAGGTCCTCAGCAGGATTGGCGAGTTGGCATATCGCCTGGCTCTACCACCTCAGTTGCACCGGGTCCATGACCTCTTCCACATATCTCAGCTGAGGAGATACGTGCATGACTCGACGCATGTCATTGACCATGGGGAGTTGAACGTTGATGATGGGGCGACTTTTGCGGAGGTCTTGGTGGAGATTGAGGATCGACAAGAGCGGGTCCTACGTGGAAAGTCGATTCCTCTAGTGCACATCAAATAGAAGCACAGGAACCTCCAGGAGAACACTTGGGAGTGGGAGGCTCAGATTCGTTCTTAGTACCCACATTTTTTTCCCTAGTTTATGATATATCTTTACAGAGACGTAAAGCCCTGAGGTGGGAGTGATGTAAAAACCCGAAAATTCAAGGGATTTTTTTCTTAATTTTCTTTGAAATTTTACTAGAACAAAGTTTTTGACGGCACCTGATTCCGAGGTCCTATGTGCCCGGAATCATTTTCCGAAGTTTTGCTCAGGTAGGTTATGTGAACGAACGAGCGGGGTTTTCTAATGTTTGAACCGGTGCTCGGAATCAAATTCCGAGGACACCGATGGAATCGAAGCACCATTATTTTCATAGAAATTATTTTTCTGGAGTTGCGTTTTCTCGGGTGTGGTTTTTAATTTTTGGAGTTAAGTTATGAAATAAAATAAAAGGGGTGCGACAATTTTATTTTATTTCACTTAAAGCGGCTTAACCTAAGTTAAGTGGATAAGGTGGGACCCACAATATCCTACCCACTTGGTAGGATATTTTTGAGGTGGGGCCTGTACGAGCCCCACCATTTCTTCCCTCCTATGTAACGCACCCGCAACCCCCCTTTTAATGAAAGTCAACCTTGCGTTTTTCTAGTTAAGAAACGCCTCATTAAATTGAGCGGTTAAATCGTTACAATTAATTCCTTGAATTAATTGTTCGTTTCTTATCATTTGATTTTCAAAAACATAGTTTGATAATAAAATAAGTGTTGATCTTATATTATTTCGTTGGTTGGGTTGTGTTTAAGCTTTGGGAGAAAATAAGAGAGGAATCTTCATTCTTCGACGAAGAACGCGAAGAACACTCTACCGCCAACGAAGAACGCCAACCTCCATCGGCAAGAGACGCCGTCCTCGGAGATCACCTAACGCCAATGGAAAACCTCTTCTTCCGCAGTGATCCTCTTCTCCCACGACGATCGTATTCTTCCGCGATGGTTAAATCCGCGATGAATGCTCATTCGATGACAATGTTGAGGTAGGGGTTTATTTTCTTGTGTTTACTTCCGTCGTTATCCCCCTTCCAATTGAACTTCCTGTTATCGCATTAATGGGGGGAGGTCGGACCGCACGAACACGACCGACACTCCTCCCCTCTTTTTGGTTGTTGATATTGATGCGGTGAGAAAGGCGACGCGGTGCCAAAGCACAGTGCGAAATTTGTAAAAGGAAGAGCGGAGAAGCGTGGCGCCATCGCACCCGCCATTGGAAACAATAAATCCGCGACACCATCACGCCGCACCGTAGAAGATGAACAAAAGACGTGGCACCGTCGCGCCACGCCGGAGGACCTCAGAAGCATCGTGGCCGGAGCAGGGCTACGGAGGAGGGGCGTGGTGACGTCGTGCTGCGCCAGACGGACGAAGGCTGTCGCCGGTTCCGGGCTGCGGCGGAGCAGGGGAACCGGAGGACAGTTCTGGGCCACCGGCGTCAGAGCGAGGGGACCGGCCCCTGCCGGTCCCGTGATGGCGGAAGCCGGCCGGTCCGAGGAAATCGTCGGGGGTCGTAACCCCCAGCTGGCTAGCTGAGCGGCACCGTAAAGGGGCCGCGGTTCTTCACTCAGGGGTAGCGCGCCTCCCGCTCACGAAAAGGATCGGCCGTTCAGCAGAGCCTCTAGCCAGCGCGCCGCGCATCGGGGCGGCCGCCCTGGCCTGTCCGCGAGGCCGGGCTGCGCCGGCCGGGTCGGGCCGCGCCAGCTGGGGGGCCACGCCCAAGCGGGCCGGACCCGGACCCGGGACGGGCCGACCCGGTTCGGGCTGACCCTGGGGGTATCGGGCTGGATCGGACAGGGCCCGAACCCCCTATTACAGAACCTTTTTTGGTCTGTTGCCCATAACATGAGGTACGAGACTCCGAATGATGCACACTCAGTTGCGATTCGATCCTTGGATCGAGACAGTCATTTTGGTATATCGCACTCTAGGTTTCGAAATACTTTGGGTTCGGCCGGGTTGGTTCGTACACGAAACCAACCGGGCCCTCGGAGCGGAAACGCTCATAACTTGAACTCCGGACGTCCGATTAACGTGCCTTCGACTTTGATGGATTCCTCTTAGTGAGACGGATCTTTTGGCTTACTCCGCTTGAGTTTTGAATGCAGTTGGAGTATGGTCGGGTTGGTTTTGACTTAAAAACCAACCGGACCCCTGGGACGAAAAAGCCAATAACTCTTAGACCGGGCGTCCGATTGATGCGCCGTCTGCGACGTTGAGTTCCTGTTGACAATACAGAACTTTTGGATACATCAACTACAGACTATGTGTCAGTTGATGTATCAGCCTCTCGGCTCGTGGAGCGGACCCTCCTGAACGAGCTTGTTGTGTGCGTGAACCCTAGAGCTGGCTGCGACTATGACGACAACTGTGCAGAAATCCTCAGTGGATTCGACGGTGACGACTACATCACTCAGTGATCTACGTGGATCAGTGCTACCGATCCTCTGTGGGTCCGATTCTGTGTGGGTCAGCGCTCAGCGGTCCTGTGTGGGCCAGCACCTACAGATCCTGTGTGGGTCCGATCCTGTGTGGGTCTTTGCGGGGGTTAGTTACCTATCGATCCTTTGTGGGTCATTGCAAGGGTTAGTTACCTATCGATCTTTTGTGGGTCAGATCCTTTGTGGGTCATTGCGAGGGTTAGTAACTATCAATCCTTTTTGGGTCCGACGGCTTAGATGAGTCATTGGCTATATCTGATCATCTCTATCGTCATACAAAGAAGTATACCTGGGTGAGCTGAATCCTGTTTTGCTTTCATATGTGGATTGTGTTGTTCTATCATGTGTGGATTTACGTTTTTCTTTCCTGTGTGGACTGGGTTGTACTTTGGCTCGGAGGTTGGAGCGAGCTGGAATTGATTACTTAGGTATATGTATGAGCATATACCTAAGCAGTGTCGAATGATACTTCGTGATTGTATCTTTCCTTTGTGGATTATCCTTTGTGGATTCTGGGAGACCTTCGGGGGTCTCGGGGTCTCTACTGAGTAGCTTATACTCACCCCTGCATGGGCTATTCCCGCACTACGTTGTGTTGGTCGCAGACGACGGACAACACTGATCGTGGTTGAGGCTAGCAGAGCAGGACGATACATGGTGGTGGACCACTGGGCGAGACGTACTCGGAGCGGACGGCTGGACCCTTGGAGCTGTGGAGGCCATCTGTACTCACCCTTCAGGACAGATTTCCAGTGGACGGCTCGACACTGCGGCTTTACTTTTCAGTTGCTGTTTTCCCTTTCCAGTTGTACTTTACTTTCATTTTGGGTTTGTATACTGGCCCCCTTACTTTTCCGCACATACTGTAGTACCCAATTTTTACTTAGTGTTTACTTATACTGCTTTCTTGTTCTATGGTGTTTGTTTTCTTTACAAAGGCAATGTCATCTCTTTTTACCAGGAATTACGCCTTGGTGCTAGTCGCCAGCCCCTGGCCTATGGAAGGCGGGCTTGGGGTGGTCACGGCATGGGCCCCAAGGATGGGTCGTGACAGTAATGGTCTGATAGAATTGTTTTTTGTGATTGTTTATGTTTATGTGCTGAAACCAAATACCTCATAATCGTGTTTTGTGATCTATATAGAATTTCTTCCTTCACAACACTCTTATTCATTGCATCCTCATATGAATCCTGTCATAAAACTAAATTATGAAGAAGATGATAAAAATTTGGAAGGAAATGTAGTGGGTATCCCATTGTGTACTTTTTATATAGTGAATAAAATTTCATCTATGTTGATGTTTCTATTGAGGCATTAGAGGATGTCATATATGAGGGTGATGTTAGGAATGAACCCTGAGATAGGAATACACAACATAATGATTTGGGGAATAAACCTTCAGAGGTTCTTATTGGAGGAATGCATCCAATGAGTCCACCAATTAGTTGTAATAATATTTCATTATTGAGTTCCTAAGTTAAAGGACTATATTGTGAACATCAATATGATTGGGATGTCATCACACTGGCTTCTGAGTTCTCTGGAATTATAGTGAATAGATCTGCATCAACTGATATCTCTATCTATGTCGGTGATATTTTAAAAGTAAAATATCCATGAAAAATGTGATAAAACCATACCACATAGAGTGGAATTTCACATTTTTGGTTGATGAGTCGAAGAATACAACATGTCTCATTCGATGTAAAAAATATGGGCCAGAATATAAATTCTGATTAAGGGATGTATAAGATATTTTTTTCATGTTGGGAGATAACAAAATTTGAAGGCCTTCACACTTGTGTGCATCCAAGATTGTCACAGGATAACTCTTCACTTGATGAAAGGTTTAAATCCACTTTATTGTAGAGATGATACGAACATGTCGGGAATTTCCCATTTCCATTGTTCAAGAATGAATTCAATATTTGTTTAAACATAAAATATCCTAAAACAAATCATGGAATGAATAATATAAGGAAATTGTAAAAGATTATGGTGATTAAGATGAATCTTATGAAATACTTCCACAATATATGGAATAGTTTTCTCTAAACAATTAGATTATTAATCATTTGGACATTATTGAGTATGTGTCCCCCAATCATTGAGTTGATCAATCAAAGGTGAAGTTCAATAGGATTTTTTGGGAATTCGGGCCATATATCACTGCTTTTAACTATTGTAAACAATTAAGTCTGGTTGATTCTACATTATTTTATGGAAACTATATATGTTTTATACTTATTTATTATACATAAAAGGGTAATAAATCTCCCCTACCACTTGAATTAACTTTTGTGGAAAAAAATAATTTTGAATCTTGGAGATAGTTTTTGGAATGTGTACGCATTAATGTAACAAAAAATCAGGGTGCCTTTCTACTATCTGATCACCATTGAGTGAATATAGATGCCATAAATAGTGATGGAGTATCATGTACGTAGATGAATTACTATCATCGAAATTTCATTATACATATTTCATGTAATGTGTAGAAGAATCTTAGATATGAGGAAATAAATAAGACAATCCTCAAGTGGGGTATGTTTTTCTAAAACTATTTTTTTGAAATAAAATTTTATATTAATTTTAACACACCATTATCTTATGGATTCAGTATATGATCCCCAAAAATAAAGGCTTGCTTGATGTCTTGAAGAGATTCGAAGGGCTAATAAATAGGTGAATGAATATATGATTCACATTTCAAAGTAAAAATGGTAATTAAAAGATGATGGTCGGAGGATATATGGACATATGACCACTAATATAGTAAAGTACATAATTAGGGTCTCCAAAGTTGTGCGAAAACTGCCGATCATAGGGTTAGTGAAAGATAAATTTTATAGATGTGTGCCCTACATTATAAAATGGTCCCAAACGGCCTACCAAATGTTGGAAAATAAAATGTGTTTTACTCATCATTTCCAAAATTACATTGATCAGATATTAAATGAGGCTTCAGGATAGAGTGTTCTAAACCTTAATCAGGAAAATAAGAGCTTTCAGGTAAGAGAGGGCTACAACTGAGCAATGTGAACTAGTGTTTGTCTACATGTGGTCATGTTGGATAACAATTACAATGATTATGGAAACTTTCAAGGATTGAGATATCCCTGTGCACATATTGTTACAACTTGTACTTCGGTAAACATTTCCTAGGAGCCCTATATTGACTTCATGTATCATATAAGTACATTGGTTATATGTTCTACTGCATCATGGATTCATTTTGGTGACTATCATTCTATTATATTACCTGTTGATCATCCAACTATCATCCATGATATTTCTAGGTTTCATAAGTTGGTTTTATTTTCATTTTTTTAAAATTTCTATCATTTTTAAAATTATTGAATTTATACTACAATGTTGAACCCCTAGGGAAGACTAAAGTCTACTCAAATCAGAAATGAGATAGACTGGACAATGTAATGGGGATTGGGATATGACACATCATTTTTCACATAGATCGATATACTCATAAGATATTCCTTCAAGACGAAGGAAAAATATCCACTTACTGTCATACATGATCTAGTCTTTTTATTTTTTCATGATTGTGTATATTTTTTTGTATGCAGATTTTTTAGTAATGAGACCTTTTCATTCTGACATTCTCCATTTCAATCTGATTTAAATTTTGTTTGGTTTCATTTTTGGATTACATAAAAAAGAAATTTTAGATAATATAACTTTTAAGAAATAAACATATAATGAAAATTAATATATCTTGCATCCACATGTTCAATGTGGTGTTTTTGTCACTGTTTATTTATATAAAACATAAAATAAATTATAATTCATTAGAGATATATAAAAAAATAAATTCATAAACTAAACCAAAAACACAACCCATATATATTTTTAACCTCTTTTGGATCATAATGTTAAATTATACATACTAAATGTCAACCTTATCTTTATTATTGTAGTTTTTTTAAGAAAAAGTTCACATATATTATTAAATTCTATAAAAAAAGTAATGATGATGTCATTTTTTTAGAAGGAAGGTCATCCATAACTCAAATCCCAGGAAACTCCTATTTCATGGATGGTTTTTGAGGTACATACAAATCCCCATTTGAGTATATGGATATCTCATCATTTCCATCATGTCAAACCACCACTTGTTATCATCCACCATCTTCGTTGTGCTGGGTTGTATGAGGTAGCGATGTGCGACCTAAATTTTTTTTACCATTATCTCATTACTGTGATCATATAGAGATGACATCTAGGGTCAAATAAGTTCCATTTTATAGAGGGGTATATGTCTATTACACTACAAGATATTTCCATTATGTTGGGCCTCCCCATCAACGGTGTGGGAGTTACATGTTGAGTTGGAGCAGATTGGTTCGAGCTTGTTCATAGACTACTAGGAATTGAGGTCCAAGATGACGTCAATTACATCGTGAGTAGTACATTATGCATGAATTGGTTATATAATCACTTATCACATATACCAGATGATTCCGATGAGATCACCATGTTTTGATTTGCATGTGCTTGTATTTTGAGGCTAATCGATGGAACGGCTTTCTTTGTTCACTCCACTAAATTTTTACATATGATGTGTTCATATTAATTAAAGGATTTGGACCAAGAAGGTAGGTGAAAATGGGGGTCTGATTGTTTTTCATATATATTTAAGGAGCTATGAAGCACTTGTCACATCAACAAGCTGTAGATGAAAAGTGGAATTATTCTTCAACAAATGTGGGTATGGAAGTACGTCCCTCACCTATCTCCACATGATCCGGTACCATTTCTTGAAGATATTATAGTAGAGTATCCACGTGGATGATTGTACGTTAGTCCTTCCTTATAATGTCTTACTTGGTTATATAACTTTTTATATTGAGATTATATTATACCAATGTTATCTATAGGTGGATTTAGGAACATCGACAGTCAGATTCAACAAGACACGACATCTACACCTACAAAATTATACCGGATATACATCATATATATTTTGTAAGTTATTATTATTGATAATATTAAATATTTATTATACAATGGTATAATTATTGGTTCACTTCTTGATCACCAATAGTTATTATTCATCAATTTTTGAAAAAGAACCATAATTCCAAATTTCATTCCAACTGAATATGTTAATATGCTAATTTGAGATGTGAGAATGGGGTTTAAGCTTCTCTGTTACCTTTTTTTAAAAAAATAGTAACCCCATACTATTTATAAAAAAACCCATTAAAAACCCTACCATTAGCTCTAGATATTCGTGTCCTATCTCATGTGGTGAAATCATCACCCCTAATAGTTCTTGATGAAGGGGAGGGGGTTGGGAGTTCAATCCTACAAGGAATTGTATGCAGGTTTTGGATAATAAATAGCTTTTCCTTGGTCTATTCCAACCTCACTACTAGGATGGAGGCATGAAAAATTATTCTTAACGAGTCTGGAACTTTTGGTTTGGGCGGAACCTATTGCAACAAAATTTCAGAATTAGGTTTCCTCTATTTTCCCTATTTGGAATTATATGTGATTGTATCCTTAGAAATAGGGAGAATCATGTGTGTTGTAATAATAATTATATTTGAAGATATAAAGTCATTCTTTTTCTGCTACAACTTTTATTGAGACCCCCCAGGGATCTGCAGCTGTGTGGTGCTGTCTTTACCATTGTGAGATCCTCTATTAGTGGTATTAGAGGGAGATTGAAGCTTCCACTATCTAAAACAACCCATAGTGGTATTAAGGAAGGTTTAAGGTATGATATGTCAGGATAACGGTCTGTGAGATCTGTCCCAATCATCTAAAACACCCAACAAAGAAGATGATGAACTATTAGTTCATCTTTTCCTTTTTTTACTTAATTCCATGGTTTCCTTTTTTTTATTCCACAATTGTCAAAAAATAAACAAGGGATCCTTGTAAATCGTGATCTTCCTTTTCCTATATGTGACTTTTATGCTCCCTCTCTCTTCATATTATTAATTTGTCTCCCTCCCCCCCCCATGATTTCTTATCAGCATAAAATGAAAAAAAACACACAATTTGGCTTCCACGCCTCCCTCATTTAGATCCATTAAAATAAATGTCATCTCTTATTTTTATCCACCTTGATTTTTCCCCCAAAACACCCAAAATAATAATTCACCTCCATTTTTTTTAAACTAAATATGCGTGAAATTAAAAAACCATATCATTCCATTGGGAATTCTATCTAATCCCCTCTTTGATGTTCTATATAAAAATCATTCAATCAATTATATTATGAAAAAATTGGTTCAATATATAATTCCAAAAAAATGGTCTTCAATTATAATATATATCAGTCTTCAATTTTGAAAAAATAGATGTTTGAAAATATGAAAAAAATCCAATATACAAGATCCAATGAAATGAATTTTTCAGAAATTGATTTTTATTTTATCAAAAGACCCTTCAACTTCTTTCCAAACATAGACGACGGTGATGGACATTTCAAACCATCATGACTTCTCCCATAGATGAATAAATCATCTGCACATGAATTTTTTGATGAAATGGAGTTGTTAACCCTCACAGAGGCCTTCTCAAAAGTCACTAAAGAACATGTGTTACTATCAAAAGAAGATGGATTCCCAATAGTCAAAACCTGCATCGATGTTGTATCTAATGAAACATCCACTGGTTTGTGCTTCCAAAAGCATCAAATTCTCATGTCGGTTCCATGGGTGAAGAATAGTGGTGACTCCATCCAGTTTATCTAAGTCTTGGTGAAGTCCTGCTGTAAGGGGGGACATTTTGAAGAATCCTAACTTGAGATAAATGATTCCATGAAAAATAATCCGGTCCTGGAATATGAGTAAAAGATGGAAGAATTATAAATTAAAGTAATAAAATATAGTTTGTTTCATGGTGGTTCTATTTTGTTCCTGTGACCACCTTCGGTTATCTACTTATATGATGCCTCAGTTTCTTCTGAAATTACTACAACTAATGACAAAGGATATTTCCACTACAAAATCTGTTTATATCACCACCAGTGATATGTGGTTGGGTGGTGTTGTGTTTTCTACTGTGAGGTCCTTCATTAGTAGTATTAGAGGGGAATTAAAGCTTACACTTCCAAAAACCACCCTAAGTGTTATCATATGTAGGTTTAAGTTATGTTGTGTTGAGAGAAGGGTATGTGTGATTTGATTCATTCAGTTGCAGCACCCAAGGAAGAAGATGATGAATATTTAGTTCATCGGATACCCTTTTTTAATTCACATGTTACCTTTTTTTCTTTCCGAATTTCTAAAAAAAATTAAAGATGCAATAATATAAATCATGGTATTCTTTTGATCGTATGTGGCTATTAGCCTCCCTCTCCCTTCCAATTGTCAAATTGTCTCCATTTTCCCCCCTATGATTTTCCATCTAATTATCATTAAATAAATAAAAATCCCACCATTTGGATTCCATGCCTCACTCATTTGCCTCTTCTAAAAAACAATCCTCATATTTTTAGCCACCTCTCATGTTTTTTCCCCAAACACACAAAATTAAAATTCTACTCCACATTTATTAAACAGTAAATTATTAAAATTTAAAAAAACATCATCTTATTCTTTTGGAAATTCTATCCAAGTTCCTCTTAGATGTGATACAAAAAATATTACAACAATTTATATTTTGGAAAAAAATATAAATCTTCACTTCCAAAAAAATGGGTCCTTTAAATATGAAGTATTTTAGACTTCATTTTTGAAAAAAATAATTTTTCATTTCTAGGGAAAAAAGTTTCAATCTATAATAATCGACGAAAAGAATATCTCAGAATTTGTTTTTTATTTTTTAGGTGATCCCTTTGACTTAGTTTTGTACATTTATGATGGTGATATAAATTCCACACCTTATTTTTTTATCCCCAAGCCAAATAAATAGTTTGTACCTGATATTACTGAAGAAATAATGTCCTTATCCATCGCAGATTCTTTCCCAAAAGGAACTAAAGAACATGAATTAATATCAAACATAAAGACCATCCCAAAATATGAGACCATCATCGACGTTGTATCTGACAAACCATTTGTTAGTTCACGATTCTGAAAGAATCAATGCCTTGTGTCGGTTCCCCTGGTGAAAAATAGTGGCACCTCCTTCATCTGCATCCAATTTCCAGTGAAGTCCAAAAACATGTGGGGATATTTTAAAGTGTATGAACATGAGATAGAGGATTCCATGAAAAGGAATATGGTCCTAGAAGATGATTACAAGCTAGACAATTCCAAATTGAAGTAATAAAATATATTTGTTTCTTGGTGTTGTTATTTTGTTCTTGTGATCACCTCCAATGATATACTTATTTGATGTATCATGTGATTTGGAATTTACTACACCAAATGACATTGGTTAAGTGCTCATATTTTTTGGTCACCAATCCATATATGATGCAAATTTATAGGTCGCAAGGAAAACGTGTTTTAGAGGGATGTTGGATAATAAAAAGGTTTTCATTCGTCTATGCCTACCTTACTAAAGGAATAGAGGAATGAAAATTTATTTTTATGTGTGTGGATCTGGTGGTTTGAGAAGAACCTATTACAACAAAACATCATACTTACATTTCCTCTATTTTACTCATTTGTGTTACTATGTGATTGTATGCCTATAAATAGGGAGTACTATGTGTGTTGTAATAATAATTGTAGATGAAGATATAAAATTATTATTTTTTCCCTGAAACATCAATTGAGATCACCCCCAATGATCCGTATTTTCGTGGTTTTTTGTTTCCTACAGCAAGTTCCTTTTTTAGTAGGGTCTTCAATGGCTTGGAGATGACCTTGTTCACCTGTAATTATGGATATTTGGTCGGCACCTCACTGTGTGGATCAGATGGAAGGATTTAAATTGGTGAATGTATAAATAAATGGACTGGGAGTTGGGGAAATGTTTCACAGTTTGTCTTTGGAGGAGAGGTTTGGATATGAGAAACATTCTCGTCCCTACTTCATAGCCTTTATGGGTTCGTGGGGACTTGATCATTCGGATGTAGGGTCTTTTTATCTGAGATCATCATTTTTCAACAATCTATTTTTCAGGAGAAATTTTTTAAATGAATATTATTGGGGATCATGGTGATGTGGATCATGAAATTTCTCAATTTCCCATTGGTATTGGTATTCACATTGTGGGGAGGAATAGAGTTAGGCCACTGTTTGGGCCATGAAACTTGGTCTTCCTTTTCTGCTTCACAAACTATCAATTATCCAAGTTGTGGGTAATGATATTGGCCATTTTCTAGGCTTGTATGAGGAAATTATGTGTCTCTTGTAGTATTAATGTACTTTCATTTGTGTAGGTATGGATCTTCTAACCTCTCTTCATCCTTAGTATTTACCAACGCTGGTCCAGTTGGGTCAAATGCTTCTACAGTCACCAATAATGTTAAGTGCACTCATTTTTTGTTATGGAGAGCCCTAAGAAATGTTATCTCAGATTCTCTAGGAAACTAGGTGTGCAGTTCTAACCAGATCATGTTTCTTGATTCTTCTAATGGTCATGCAAAGGATCCGGCATCACCAAAACCATTAGAGGATAAATGCATCCCTAGCTCCCCACATTTGGATAATGTTGGTTATCTTACTAGATCTCAGTTGAGGGAAGCATTGAGTAGTAATTCAATAATGAATTCAAGTAAATTAAAAGTCCTCATGTACATTTTCACAATTTATTTATGTTGGTTGTTCTCATCTCGAACGCTCTAGGCTTGGGTTCTTGAGAAAACAATGATTTTATTCCCAATGAAACACGAAGTTGTTAAATCTCTATTTTGGTAATTTTTGAACCAAAGATAAACATGAATCATATAACATATATCATCATGTTTATAGTGATACCAAAAAACCTAGTTTCTGTAGAACCACTATTTAACAACACTAAATAATCACCAATAAAGTGTACTTTTAACAGCAATAAAAAAATCATTGTTAAAAGTACCCCTTTATTAGTACTTTTTTTATTAGCAATGAGAAAATGTGTTCTTTATTTGTGTTTTTTACTAGCGTTGTTAAAGGGTATATTTAAAAAATAATTTAAAGTATTATATTAAAATATAAATTTATAAATTTATTTATATTGATATAAATAAAATATATATATTTTTAATAATTTTTTAGATAAGTATAAATAGATATTTATTTTTAATATATAAATAATTAGTGAAAATAGCTTAAAAATAATTTATTAAAATATTATTAATTAATATTTTTCTAATTATAATTGACTAATAATCATATAATAATAATTTTAATACAAAAAAAGAAAAAAAAACAAAAAAATAATAAAATATCTAAAATAAGTTGAAAAAGAAACTCAAAATTCAAACAGTCATAAATTTTGATCCCAGTGTTCGTTTGAGTATTAAAACATATCAAATAAAATCGTGTGATGATATCTACACATAATAAATATCATCTAATCTTTTTTCTCATTTTTAAGGCCAAAAAATGCCCAAAAGGCCTTCAAAATTGGTTTATTTGTTGTGATACCCAAGTTTTTTAAAATTTGATGGAATTTTACCCACATTTCATAGGGGATTTTCCCCTTTTACAATGGGGAATGATTTTATTCTTAGTTATTAAATTCATATTGATATTATGAATTTGACATTTTATCTTTTTTCACAATGTAATTTTATTTATAATCAAATATATAACAATATATACATATTTTTTTATATATTCACACATTAAAATTTAATTTTATAAATAAAATATTAAACCTATTAACATATAAACTATTTTTATCAATATATAAGCCTTATAATATCCATTTTATTCAAAATACAAATATATGTATATTTATATACCTATGTAAAGTGTGCGTTTATGTCTTAGTGTGTGTTTGTATAAACAAACTAATATATATTATCCATATTTTCTAACATATGACTATATATATAAATATAGATATGGATATACACATGAATAAACATATGAATATATAATATATGAAAATATATATAAATATGTAAAATTATACTTATAGATACACAAATATATATAAAATATATAAAAGTGTATGTATCATGTATATATATATGTATTTATTTATTTATAAACACACACAAAATATATATTTTATAAATTTTTTTAAAGGAAATCTTTTAAATTTATATTTATAAACAAATAGACATATAGATAAAAAAATATAACTATATATATATATAAATATATATAAATAGATATTAATATACGAAGAAAGAAATAAATAAATATATATATTAATATAACTAAATATAAATTTATATATTAATATAAATCTATATTAATATACGAATAAATATAGAGAGATATATATATATAGGTATATCATTAAATGGGGAACAGAGAAACCTAGGGGAGTAATAAGGGTTAAGATGCACATGAGAGATGTCTCGAGTTCGAATCCTTGGGGATGTAGAGAAGCGCAAGTTGGTGTAGGGGGGATAGCACATGGGAGGGTGTAGGGTGGGGGCTAGCACTATTAAAGGGGGTAGAGGTGGTGTGGGTGGGTATATGTTGGGGAAAACACTGTTAAAGGGGGTGGGGGTCAAGCACTGTTAAATGGGGGCTCTGATTCAAATATTTTTTTTAATTTTGTTTACTTTTATCAGTGCTAAAAAGAGAAGATAAATGTCCCTTTTATCTGTGATTTTTTAGCACTAATAAATGGAACCTTTTATAATCACTGATAAGAGGGGAATTTATCATTACTTTTTTATGCACTGATAAAAGGGACCCCCTTTATCTTTACTTAGATTAACTACGTATTTTTGTGCTTAAATTCTATTTTCTAGAACTTTTAAACAATATATATAAAGTAGTGTTTTTTATGATTACATGCATAAATTTACTTCCAATGATCATATATGGATGTTTTGGAAGCGTATTGTTTCAGTTACATTTTTTGATTCATGAGATCATTATGACACTTCATGGGCCAGTAAAATAAGTGTGGACTTATTCTTTTCATTTTTTATACTAAGTGTGATGTCTTTTCTAGAATGGGGAATTGGAAGCAATTATCATGATTTCAATCTAGAGGATTACCCTTGCTTGTTATGACATGTTTCAACATCATCTTTGATATTTCTGAGAAATGTGGTGGAGGGGTTTACACTGAAACAGATATATAGATTTTAAAAAGTTTATGGCTAATACTGACCTGTTGGATATGGGGTTATTGGGGAACAAGTTTACATGGTTCAACAAATGTCAACGACCTTGGAGAATTTGGTCCAATCTCGATCGATACCTTTATAGAATTCAAGGAACTAACACTTTTCGAGAAACTTCTATTGTTTATCTTTTGCGGGATTTTTTGGACCACTAACAAAATAATAAGCAATTTCTTATATCTGGAAGGTGTAAATGTATTTAAGTATTTCTTTATCTAGTGATATCTTCATGGAAGAAACTGGTGGTGATGACATAATGGGTTGGTTTAGCCATACATTTAAAATGATTGAAAAGGGACTTGATAGAATGGATCAATTTCAGTATAGAATCCATGTATAATATAAAGGATTTCAAAGAGTATATAGAAACAATGGAGGTAAGGCTACAAATATATTTAGATGATGATATTTTTATCAACATGCTAGAAAAATAGGGTATATTACCAGATAAATTGTTTGAAATGGAAAGGGTGTTCAGAGAAAAATCAAGAACAAACATTCTCAAGGATGGAGATAAGAAAATAGATTATTTTCCAGTGTGTGAAGGAGAGGTAGGGTTCCAAAAATATCAATTTCAAATTGGATGATGGGTCCTATAACTTATAAGTGTATGTGGTGGGGAAGATTTATGTAGAACATTTTGAAAGTATTATTATAAGAAGGGAGAAAAATAGAGATAATGAGAATATTTTGGTAGTAGGGGGGATCCATTATGTTTCATTCATAGATTGATGGAGTACAATGATAAAAATTTCTTAAGAGCAGTTTTGGGGAAGGATGGATCAAAGATCCAGTGAATAGTTTGAAACTGGAAAGTGCTCATAACCAAGATGTTTTTCCGGGATTATTCAATTTTTATTATTGGTAGATCATCAGGGGACATGTCACAAACAAAATGTGGGATTCTTTTCAATGTTGGGACCTCAATATGACAGTTTGTTCTTCCATTATTGTTTTTATTCATAAAATGAAGAATACCATGGTACTTAACCATTATAGACCAATATGATTGTGCAATTTTTCTTATAAGGTACTTACATACTTTTTGAATATATGACTTAATTGTAAAATCCCATGATTGATCTTTTACGAAAAAAAAAGTTTTATCTAGGGGAGGAGTTTTGAAGGAGTGATAAAAATTTATAAGGAGATGATGGATTGTCTTAAAAATGATCATAGGGTCTAACATTATGGTTTAGGTAGATATAGACAAATCCTATGACTAGTTGGAATGGTGCATCCTCATTTGTATCATATATGATTTTTGTTTTAAGGAATTGGTTTGTGATATATTTTAAAGGTTCTAAAAATCCCCATGGATTTTTATTTATATTTACGGGAAGAGCTTCATCCTTTTACGTACGTTCTTGGGTTAATGTAGGGGTATCCAATGTCTCCAAAAAAATTTATCATGGCACATTATGTTCATTATATAAATTATAAATGTGTTCTCGATGAAGTGAATATTATATATTTCAGAAATAGGTCAAGGGAAGCCATTATTTATCATTTAATGTGCATTGATGATATGGATTTCTTTATGAATGTTAGAGAAATATCGATCACATGTTTCATGAGTTATTAAAATAATTAAAAAAGGATCACTCAAATGATTAATTAGGTAAAACTAGATTCATTCATTTAAAAAAATATATCATGTCCACACAATAGGTAAATTCAAGATAAAATGGTCATGCAAAGACGTGATTTTCAAATTAAATATCAAGATGATCCTATATAAAATTGGAGGATCAAGAAAACTATTTTTTATGATCACATTAATTAGATCAATGGTCATATATATATATATATATATATATCAGTTTTTATCATTCGATGGATTGATCATGTTGGTGAACAATGTGTTATTATCCATTCATATGTATGTTTAATTCATCATTAGGGCTCATAAAGTTATGATCATGAGGATATACAAAATGATGATGGGATTCATCTTGGATATCATCTATAATAAAATATTCTGTTGGGAATTTTGGAAAAGGATGGAAAAATTTTTTGAGGAGGGTGACATAAATCTTCCTATTTTATCAGAAATCATGAAAAGTATACAGGAAAATATTCCATGGGATTTCAATTAAGGATCATACATTTTGGTGAATTTTATGATGGAGTGTTATGGTAGGGACTAGATATAGTAGAGAGAGAATTATGATATAGTGTGAATCCTGACCAGATGTTTCTTAAGCCACATATATGTTCTAGATTAGGAGGTCCAATGGATGGTAGTCCATTAAAAGATGAATTAATGGAAGGATAATTGATTGGGTAAAATAATTTTTTTTCAGGATTCCAAACCCTAGATATATAATTCTGGGAATTGATCCCATTTCTATCCCTTTTTCCATGATGCTCGATCATTAGTAGAAAATGTTTTATGATAAAATTTATTTTTTGATGGACTAGACACATGCACATTCTTGGTTTCCTCCAAGGTATGGTTCTATAGCATTAATTTTCGGTCTTCTATTCATAAAATTAGTGAAAGAGATGATTGGTATTTGATACTTTTATGCAAGGAAATACTAACAAATATGTGTTTCTTTATTAGCTGAATGAAACACGAGTTTCTCCCCATAGAAAATAACATTCAATGGAATGGTGTTTGCATGGATTCTATGTGTTAGTGTTTTTCTTGATCCCACTCTAAAGCTATGTGGAATTTATATTTTGAAAGTGAATGGGCTATGGGTATGAAGAAATTTATTGGGAAAATTATTGTCATGTATGAGAGCATGAATTCAATTTCATAGTTTCTTTAGTTATTTTCTCTCAGTGCTGGGAAGAATGGTATTGAAGCTGGAATCTTGATTTTTCATTTCACTATTCTTTTTTGGGTTATATTGGTGAAAAAAACATGTTGAAAGAAGGTAAGATATTTTATGAATTATTATTTCAGGTCCACATTAAAAATTTTGGGGAAGTGATGTGTGCACTCATCACTGGTGGGGGGAGTTTGACATCACTGAGAAGGATCCATCCTTGTAAGGTTTATTCTATGATAGATGAACGTGTTTGTGGAGTGGGGAGGTGGGTGAAATGGAACCCGCTTATATCAGGTCTCAAAAAGAATGTATATGGATCGTGTTCATTGGGGGGGGGGGGAAGAAATGAGGGTGTATTTTTTGAGATAGAAACCTATCAATTATCTTTGAATTTCATGCATACTGCAGTCTAAGTAATTCAATTAGGATAGGATCTCGAGTTTGGTCCAATGGTATTTCTTTTTACGGGCACTGTAATATTAATATCAAGAAGGTGGAGCAAGATTCCAAAGCACTAGTTCTTCTTTACCATGTCAAGTTCATTACCCTTAGGATTATTCTAATTACATCTAGAAGGTAAGAATGCTCATGGAGAAATGAATTGAAGTGGTCCAAGCATAGAGGGAGTGGAATTGAGCATCAGATACACATGACTACAATGGAAACATTGTTGAAGGTATTACATTGTATTATACCCCCTGAGTCCTCACTGGTAGATTGTAAGATTATTGTAAGAGTTTATGCTCTCGGTCTGCATCATTTTTATCCCCCAAGAGATAAGTTCTTATTATATATTTGAATAAAAACTTGTGGTTGATTGGTAGAATAGTAAAAATATTATTTTTATTATGGTTAGGTTTAAAACAAGTTTACCTTGAGAGGTGGAGGGGGGTAAACTAAGAGATAAGGTTAAAAACTTCAGTTAAATTTTCTATATATTATTGGTGTACGATATTTTTTCTTATCATTTTTTTTATATTTGGTTCCACATTCATTTGGAAGTGGCATTATATTATTTAAATTGTATTAGTAATTACATGTGTTTCTATCTGCTAACTTATAAATGGGAGCCTAATATCCCACATTATTCATAAAATTTGAATGATCTATCTCAATAAAGAAATACCAAAATTCATTCTTATATTTATTCAATTCCTTGTGGTGATTCTGGTCTGATATTTATATCATTTTAATAAGGCTTAAAGTGTAACACAAACAATGTCCCTCATTGAATAGGTAATAATCTTACCCAATTATTTCAACGTTTATATATTGTTATAAATTCTCTAAATTTTCATTATCCAACACAAAATAATGAAAAAAATATCATAAATACAAATATATTTTATTATTTATTATGGTACAACCCTTTTCTATATTATTTCAATCAAATGGGAAATGAATTTATCACTGATGTGAACGTATGGACTACCACCTCTACGTAGTGATATGATTCATCTTACATAAATGTTTCTAAGGGATGGTTATAATGATATATTTACTAAATATACATGAAATTTATGATTTAATTATTATTATTATTTAATAATAAATTCTTAATTATATTTTTTCTTTTTCTATGAGAAAATGAAAAGAATGTGCATGCTTATATACAGACTACCATCTCTCTAAATAGAGTAATTGACATTTCTTTCAGTGTATTTTATAGATTATTATAAATATATTGATTATTAATATATATCTAATATTTATATAATTATTAACATTATTAAGGTGATTAAACCATGATAAATGTTTAATTAATATAACTGTCCAACTAAAACGTGCATAAAAAATGAAACAGTTAACACCCAGAATGATGATGATAATGAAATATTGTTTATAATGGGTGATAAGACTGTATAAATAGACAATTTATGGTATTATAAGTAATAATATGGATTTGGTATGGTCTTATAATAAATTTAAAATTTTCACACAAGAGGTTAGAGTAATTATGACGCAATTTAGACCTTAGGTAAGGTTGTCATCCAACGCTTTTCCTATGTGACTTATTCCATATTCACCACTTATATATTTAATGTGGTGTATATAATAACCCTTTTATATTTTATTTAATAAATATCTATATATTTATGTTATTCAACATTTCATTTTATTTTATTGTTTTCATGGGGATTATGATTAAAAAGTTACCAAAGTTGTAGGTGTTTTTATGTTATAATCTCACTGTTTATGAGGATTATTTATGATTAAATATATGATGATGAAATTATAAAATATATCATCCATAAATATATTTTATTTTATTCTATTATGAAAATATATGTAAAATATTATTTTTTCATTTCATATTTCTCTCTCTAATTACTCAAATTCTCGAAATGATAGTTGTATGAAAAACTGTCTTTTTTTTCAATTTGGCCAAGAATCATTTTCTTCAAAATATATAGAATCATTAAAATGTTTTCAAAAATATTTTTTCCATTATAAAATAATTAATTATATTCATTTCTATCCATGTTTTAAATGTTTAAAAGGAATCTTATTTTCATTTTTCAGATGTGGTAATTTTCACTAATGGTGTGAACAATATCATTATTTTTATATATTATGTATCAATAAATTTTTACTTCATTATGAATAATATCTAAATTAAATATTCATTTAAAATTTATTATATTTATTAAAATAAATTCCCTATATATTATAGAATTTTTTTAAATTTTATTGAATTGATTTCAAAATGGAAAGGGTATTTTCATTGAGAAATGTTATAATGATCATTTAAAGTATGTTTCATCTATAATAACATTATTTTATATTTCTTGTTATTTACTCGTGAAGTTATCCAATGTTACTGTATTTATTATTTCTAAAGTGATAAATTTTGATGAAACCTATTTTCTTTTTAATGGGTTTTTCTGTTATGAAATTAAAAATATTTTCACGATCTCAGGATATATATATATATATATATATTGATCATATTAAGGGTTGGTTTATTAAATAACTACCATGAATTGGGTAATGTTTAGTTACTATGATCTTGAAGGTAATTATAGAGGTTATCCAAATCCTAAAAGAGGTTACAAATAGAGGTTATATGAATGTTGAAAGAAGGTACACAAGAGGTTATCCCAAGAATGAAGAAAGTACATGGGTGGTTAGCCCAATCCTAACATGTGATGAATTTATTGATGGGTAGAATTGAAGTAATATTTATATGATCATGATTATTCCACAATTTTTCCACTCCCTATTATTTTTTATTATTCTTATGATACGATCTCATGGATTATGATCATTGATTCTACTATGATTCATGTATTATGATCTTCCAAATCTATATTCCACGATTATGATCTATTAATTATTAGGTATGATTATCAAATGTTAGGATCATATTATCATAAAATTTTTATTACAATATTATTACATATGATATTTTATTTATATCTCCCTTATTTACTAATATTATGTATCTAAGATCACCCTTTATTTTGTTTTATTATTCCCCATGATATAAATAATGGTTTTATGTATGGTATGTTTAATATGTGTATATTATGAGAATAAATTTGTTTCTTATAATATACATATTTAAATAAATAATATTTTTATGTATATAGTATACAAAGATAATAAATCTTTATGGGTTTGGAGTTTGTATTGTTGTTATATGTATTGAATATTCATATAAAATTTTGAAATATTTATGTATTAAATATTTGAGTAACATTAGTTTGTATCAAAGATTTGTTTTATAATTTTTACTGATTCATATTAGAATAATTTATAGAGAGACATTAGGATAAGACTAATTATAAGTGAACATCGAAAGTTATAGTAAATAAAGGATTGCCATTTTCCTAGAATATACATCACTATCTTGAAAGTGGAAAGTTGATGCAATTATGGAATAGATTGACTTAGGGGTAATATCTATGAGTGGGGTATATTGGGTGTTAACTCAATTTAAATTGGTTCATGATGAGTGGGACTAATATTGTACACTTGGATAGACACTCGTAAGGGATATGTATAGGTAAATTCATTTATTCTTCATAAAATATTATGAATGAGTTAAATTAATAATGAAAATAGATGGAATAGGTTAAAAAGAATGTGTCATATTTACAAAAGTAGGTTTCATGGTTTAAAAATCCTATGAATATATTATTCATTATTATTTGATTTATCAATATTATTATTATTATTGATAAAAAAAAGATTTTTGATCAATGGAAGGAACTATTAGGAATCATGTGCCAAAAAAATGTTACAACCAATGAAATGACTATCCATATGAGAAAATAAAGGAAGTATAAGATGTAATATGAAATATTGTAATTATTTCTAAATATATACCACGATAAATTCTGTAAAAACTAAACATAAGAGAGTTTCTTAACAAAAAATAAGAGAAATGGAGTTTTAGGAAATTTTCATATGATAGAGACAATGAAGGAAACACGACTCATCTTCATACATATTTAGAATGTGGGGAAAGAATGTAGGGAAATATATCAAAGGAACATGAATATAGTTTATATATCGAAAAATATGGTTATAGAGAGACTAGTTTCCAATGAAAAATTATGATTTTTATGTAGGAAAATAAAGCACATCCAATGGTACCATATATAGCACATTGTGTTATGTGTGGGGAACTTGGATATTATCCAAGTAAATTCCTTAATCTAAGGGATAACTACTAGAAAAATAAAGGATCTATCCTATGTTAATTATATAATTGGATCACTATGGTTAAGTCACAATTATCATGTACTCTATAATTTTGGATTTCATGTTGAATTTTTTAATAATTCACCTTTTTAAAATATTATGGTTTATAATTTAGTTGAATTCATTGTTATTTTTAGAAATTATTAACTCTTTATAATGTTATAACTTATTAATTTAATGAATATGGACACCACATTTGATACATTGGATCAACTTATAATCATCTATACATTTGATAATGAACATGAACTTATAATGTAAATTATTTCTATTTTATGGGTCTTGATACCTATCATAAGTCGTATTTATGTCAGATGGATATGGGAAAACTCAATAGTGAAATTATTCCAATTTTTCAATAATATGATGATTTTTTTCTAAAGACTATCATATTCATCCCTTAAATAGTGAGGATGATTTTTCAATAGAACTCATTCCTAGGGATACACTTATTTAAAAGACTCCATCTAAAATGTCCTTGATTGAGTTGTTTTAATTGAATAAGAATACCCAGAAGAATCTTAATAATGGATTCATTAACAAATTTTTGTCACAATGGGGTTCACCTATTATTATTTTTAATAAGAAATATGGATTAATATCTCTCTACATTGATTATTTGTAATATAAAAATATCACAATCTAGAATAAGTAACCTCTAACACATATGAAAGATATTATTGATCAACTTCAGGGAGCTCAATATTTTCCCATGATTGATCTTTGATTTGGATAAAATTATCTTAGTTTAAAAAAGGAGGATATAACCAATAAGAACTTTTTTATGAGGTATAAAAACTATGATGATATAGTGAGTCTTTTTGGAAATACCAATTTCCATATAATGTTTATTTTCTTAATGAGAAATATATTTTGACATTACCTCAATAAATTTTGGTATTTTTTATAGATGATATTATATTATAATATAATATAATGTGATTAGATTAAAATGATTTTTTAATTATGTTAAATAACCTATGGAAGGAGAAAATATATTCCCAGTTCAACAAGTGTAAATTCTGATTATAAATATTACCATTATTGGTACATGTGATCATAATTAGGGTATATAAGTAGATTCTTCTAAGATAAATGTCATTCAACATTGTCCTATACCAATCATTGTTACTAACATCTGTAGTTTTCTTAGATTTTATGGATATTGTTTTTTATTTTTGAATAATTTTCATGGATATTTAATCAAATCATCATGTTTACATAAAAGGGAATCAAGGTCTTTTGTGATGACGAATATGAATAAATATTTAAGGATATTAATAGAAGGTTGTTCAATGAATGTATACTCACACTACCCAACTGTGTAAAAGGTTTTGTGATTTATAGTGATACATCAAAAAATAGGTTGAGATGTATCATTGTGAAGAATGATATGATTATAGATTATACAAATATCTAATTAAACATTAATGAGAAAATTTAATTTCCCATTATTTAAAGTAATTTGTTAATTTTTTCATTAAAGATATAGATAAATTATAATTAAAAATAAATATTGGATATATATACTAGTAATAAAAGTTTAGGATATATATGCACCAATAATGTGTTGAATATATGATGGAGATGATAGTTGGATTAGATTAAAGATTATTATTTATAATACATTGGTACCATTAGAATGGTTAACAAGTCAGATAATTATTTATGTCTATAGGATCATGATATATTATTTATTTTTAGGATCATAATTTTTTTAATCTTTATGGAGTTAAAATGTATGGACATTGAAATATTTAAGGATGGATAGAAATATTATATTTCAGAAATTAGATTTCAACTATTTATCTTGGTGATGTTTAGAGCGACACAAAAGGAATATTTATATATGGAAAATAATGTGATAGATGTTATTCAGTTTGACCGGGATTGTAATAGAATGCAAAGGATCAATGATAGAGTATGTTTCCCTACTATACAATAGTTAAATATGGATTTATTGTATATTGATCATAAATCTTTTTAATTTCATCGTATATGTATACAGATGTATATAAACCATAACAAAACTTTTTGGTAGGATAACATGAAGAAAGATCTCAAATATTATATATCTTATTATTTCGTAAGACAACATGTTATGTAAAGCATAAGAAGTCTAAGGGGCTGTTATTCCCATTAAAAATAATTTTATGGAAATGGGATAAATTCACCTAGTATTTCATTATAATACTCACCATGGAATATAAATAGAATAATACTATTTGTGTTGAATATAATTACAAAGTCGACCCACTTAATTATTATTAGAGAATATTTCACTCTAGGTAAGCGTTCCCAGATATATAAAAAGGATGATTTAAGGTTTTATAGAGTTCCACATTCTATTTTATATGATTGAGATACTCGATTTATCATTATTTTATATAGATGTATTCCTCAAACACTAGAAAAGGAATTGTCTTTCATTATCGTATGTCATGTTTAGAAATATGATCATCTTAAGAGGGTATTTTAAACCCTAGATGATATATTATGATCTCATTCACTTGATTCTAAAAATTGTTTGTATCAACAATTTTCTCTAATCAATTTTTTATATGAATATATTTCACACAAGAATGCATATGTATCCTTATGAATACCTCTATAAAAGGAAATGTAAAACTCCAACATACTAGGATGATGATGGATAATAAAATCTATTGGGACTTGATCTTCCCAAGGAAATGGTAGAGAAGGTTATAACCATTTTGAATCACATCAAAAAAACTAAATGTTTATAGAAGATATATGTCGATAATCATTCGTGAAGTAAAAAATTTGATGTTACTGAGAATGTATTCATGTGAATTTATTAATAGAATATGGTTATAAGATTAAAAAAGTAGGTAATGTCAATCCCAAGGTATATTTTCCCATTCTAGATTCTAGATAGAGTAGAGATGGTAGCAAATCGCTTAGTTATTCAATATAAACTCTCTCAAGATCATGATATATTCCATGCATATCTTTTGAGTAAGTACATAACAAATCCATCACATGTACTATATAGAAATCTTGTTCTACATTATCATGATTCATATTATGGATAAAAACAATTTAAGTATTAGAGTATAGAGATAATGTGACACAAAAAATACTAGTAACCTTCTTAATGTTCTTTGAATGAATCAAATTTATTAAGAATGAAACTTGAGAACATAGGTAGGTGATAATGTAGATGTATCATCTTTTTATTGTATCATAGTGACATAATTTATATGATGAAATACTTTTTTTGGGTGGGGGTGTAATTTAACAACCTGGCATTTTATTTGCATTCAATTAAAATAAATTTTATGTATTTTATAACATTATTAACTACAAATCCCTATTCTAAAAAAACATGAAATATTATAACATTTAAAACCTATCTATTAGACTGAAGAGTTTGAATAATATGAATTTTTTAAAATTTATATATAAACTATTTCATTATTTCAAATGTATAGATTTATTCTTAAGAAATAATTATTTTTTATAAATTAATCCATTTCATTATTAGAATCACTATTTTACGAGAAATTATATTTTTTTAAATATAATTAATTTTTATATTTTTATCACCCTATAAAAATATTTTAATTAAATTTATTAATAATTTATGAA
Organism: Viscum album; assembly: GCA_963277665.1. NCBI lineage: Eukaryota > Viridiplantae > Streptophyta > Magnoliopsida > Santalales > Viscaceae > Viscum > Viscum album. Next base: position 2,106,191,134 of record OY728137.1, on the reverse strand, counting down.
TAATTAATCATACATCAGTTATATAATTCATAGGAATGTATATTAAATTTTGTAAAGGTAAAAAATATATTTTTAAGAAAATTTTTATTAATATGAACAATGTGTTACCCTAATAAATTAATTAACAAAATATGGGTTACTAATGTTAATTAAATTTATTGAAAAAAACTATTCAATAAAACATTTCAAAATTTATCTAATAATTTTTACTATGAATGGAGTGAATGAAAAATCAATTTATTTCTAAAAATATCATTTTTTTAAAACATGGATTCTATTAGGTTTTATGCATTTATTTTAATATTAATTATAGTTACCATGGTTAGGGTTAAAATGGGTTTATCGGGGGGGGGGGGGTGTTAAAATATGAGATAGGGGTAAAACATCCACATATAGTTGTGTAAATATTATTTTTTGAATATATTTATACAATATATAATATTTTATTTTATTTCATGGACATTTGGTTCCACTTTACCATGAATGTGTCATCATATAATATAAATTGTTTTAACTAATTCCATATGTGTCCCTCCCCTCACTTTTAAAAGGGAACATATTATAACCCCCTATTAATGAACACATAGCACTATATATCATCCAATAAATACTCAAAAGCATTAATAATTTCCTTACATCATTTCATGAGCTTATTTTCGTACCCTAACACAATTCTATAATGGATTTATGTGTGTTATATATGACGTCTATCAAGGAAGTGGTAATTTTCATACCCGACTCTTTCCTAGTTTATTTATTATTATAAATACTATAAATATATTGTATGAATACTAAAATAATTAATCTAGTATTGTAAATTTTTTAAGATATTATTATGATTACATTACATCCATTCTCCACCTCCATTCTTTCAAATGGGAAATGCATGTCTCACTCATGTGTACATGTGACTACCAGCTTCATGTAGTGATGTGTCTCATTTTCCATAACCTTCTCCCAATTATGGTTATAAAGATGGATTTAATGAATATATATTATATATATGATTTAATCATTATTATATAATATTAATATATTCATTATATTTCCTTCCACATTTTCATAAGAAAATGAAAATAATTTTCATAAGTACATACATATTATACTCCCAATGAACAATGAAATGCATTTCATACGTGGTTATATATATTTATATAAGGAATATATATGATATTTATATAATAATTATAATTATGAATGTTATTTAAAAATAATAATGTTTTAATTACTATAACTATTGAACTAAAAATGCATGAAAAATGTAGCCGTTAACACACAAAATGGCGATGATAACGAAATATTGTTAATGAACAGGTGGTGAGATTTCATAAGTAAAAAATTAATGGCATTATAATTACTAATATGGTTATTTTATATAATTATAATCAATTTAAATTTCTTATACAATATATTAAAGCATTTATGAAGCAATTCAAATAATAGGTTAGGGTTTCTAATTTAACTTTTCTTTTTTTTATAGATATGTCATTTTCCCCACATATTTACTTAATGTGAGGTATATAAATATATTGTTATATGAAATATAATTAACACATGCATAGTAATTCTATTTAAATTTGTATTTGATGTTATTTATTTCATGGTGGTAATGATTCATAAGTTATAAAAGTGGAAAGGGTTTTATGTTAGAATCTTAAGGTTCACTAAGGTCATTTATGATTAAATTTAAGATGATGAAGTTATATGATGTATCATTCAAAAATATCATGTATTATATTATCAATGGTTTATTTCTAGAAAATTAATTTTTTCCTCTATATTCACTCAAATTATTCAAATAATGATATTCAGTACAACCAACATTGTTTCCCTATTTTTTCAGGATTCATTTCGTTCTCTATCCATATTTTGTTTAAAATGTTTTTAAAAAAGTTTTTACTACATTCCAATGAATATTTAATGGAATTTTTACTCATGTTTTACTTTATATGAAATTTTTTGAAAGGTATAATAATTTCATTTTCTGACTAAGGTACTTTTTAACAAGATTGTAAATTATATATTATTATAAAAAAAATCCCACCATCATGACCACTATTTTCATTAAACATTACATGAAATGTTTCCATGGTTATTTTCATAAAAAGTTATTTTTTTATAATATTCTACAAATGTTTATATTTTTTATGTGATTTCAATAATAAAATGGTATTTTCCTCAATAAATGTTCTAGTAATATTTTAAATATATTTTTCATCTATAACAACATAATTTTATTCTTCATATGATTAAAGATAATATGATCCATTGATACCACTTTTATTAATTCACTATATAATTATTGAATATCACAATGAAATATTTAAGAAATCCATTATTTCCATGGGATAATCCATAAAGAAATGAAAAATGTTTTCATGATCTTGTAAAATACATTTGATTGATTATGATTATGTGACGGGTGGGTCAATTAATTTACTCCAATTAATTGTGTAATGTGTAATGTTTATGAGATCTAAGGGTATACTAGAGGTTTCCCCAATCCCTACAGGGGTACATATGATGTTATTATAAGTCTAAAAAAGGGTACACAAGATGTTATCTAAAGCCCAATGTAGGTATATGTGTTCTTATCCTGAGACTCAAATGTTATGAGTGTCTTAGTGGGTATCCTTTACAGTATATTTTTATGATTAAGATTATGACACACTTTTTATGTCCCTTTCTAAAACATATTCTTATTTTAATAATATGACTTAATGGATAAAAATTCTTGATCCTTCTATGATTAATGTCTTATGATGTTCAAAATATTTATTCTATAATTATGATTTAGGAATTAGTGGGTATGGTTTTCAAGTCATTGGATCATATTCTCAAACCCTTATTCTCATGATATTATTAGAGTTTTACTTTGATTGATATTTCTATTTTTTACCCTTATTGATAATTTGATCTCACCCTTTCTTATGTTTTGTATTTTTTACCTTGGATAAGACGAATGATTTTAGGTAGGGTAGGTATAAGAAGTGTATATAGTGAGATCCAATTCATGGTATATGTTGAAGATCATTTGTAAAATAATATATTAATGTATCTAGTCTCAAAATATCCTATAACATTACAATTATGGGGTTTGAATTATTATAGGATGTATTTAATATTAATCTAAAATGATTTAATATTTATGATTGTAATTTTTGGGTCACCCAAGATTGACCTCAGACACTTCATTTCAAATATTTTCTAATCAGATCACAGTTTTGAATACTTGAGCTATAGATTTATTGATCATCTGAGTGATTATGGAATTGTATCAAAACTAAATATTTTTAGAACACCATGGTTGAATGGTGTATCTAAAAGAAATTATTTTTCCTCATTAGACATGGTTTGATTGAAGATGAGTTAGTTTGAAATTCATTTATAATTTAGTGGATTTTCCCCAGAAGTAATATATTTTACATTATAAACCACATTCCATGTAACGCAAATAAAGGCATTATTTTATATATGGTTTGATATGAATCTAACTTATTATTTTATGAGGAATTCTTTTATGAATAAAATTTGTAACATTTGGCTTATAAAAAACATGGATATTAACTAAAGAAATCCATTTTCTTTTTAATAAAAAAATCATGGGATATTACATTACTAATCAATCTTAACACAAGGAGTATATTTCTTTTTGTGGGGTATTACCTGACAAGGATCACAATTTGGAGGTGTCATTGGGAGCTTATATAGACTTAGAGAAGTTAATTTACAACAAACTTGAATAGTTACTAATATAGAAACTGATATTGTTCCATAAGGGGTTGTGGAAACAAATCTAACTTAGGTAATATAAGTACATCTAAGTATTGTTAATATTCATCAAGATCCTATGAGATATTGATTTTTTATTGAAAATTAAAATTAAATAATGTTAAAAAATTATAAACCAACTATATATTAAGAAGAATTTGAGGGTTTTGATCATATGAAATCATTATAGGTCATGAAATTTGAAATGGAATCCATATACACTAAGCATGTTTATAATATAGTGGTTTCATTTAAATTAGTGAGATGTATAGGCTAAAATGGGGTGTTGATATTAAAATTGACATTAATGGATGTTTTTATAAATATAAATCACTCTTGGTGGTATAATGTTATAAACAGTAATAATACTAAAAAAATTATTATTTTAAAATTTTAAATGAAGAAAAGTAGAACCATATGATTTCTAAAAAAATGGTAGTGGGTCTCGGTCTGAATAAATTTATTTCATGTAATAAAGAGGGAAAAAAATTTTAAAAGATTCAGACATCATAGAGGCCTCTTCTAGTAGATTCCAACGTTTTTAAGGGTGGTTTATTTTATAAAAGTGGGGATAAACCTATTCTAAAGATAGAACATGTTGAATAATCAATGAGTGATATAGTTAATGGACCATGTGAAAAATGTTCGGTTATTAATACTATTGAAACCCATGGAATAAATAATTTATACTCATACAAGGGATAATACCCCCATTTTTCATAGAGAGAGGCTTGTGAGAATTTATTTGGATTCCACAATGAGTAAAGACCCTCAAACCAGGGTACTTAAAAATCCTACAAGAAACTAACTTACCTTGTTCTAGAATACACCAACACCAAACATATAGAAATTAACATATGCACTATAAAAGTTAATATTATATCTCATGGATAAAAAGATAAAAATATCAACCAAGTATTAGATACACATTCTAGGCATGTTAAACTACATGGTGCACAAATCAAGACTCTCACAGAGGGACTCCTGATCACCATTATAAAGGAAGAAAATGATCTTCCTATATTTTCTGGTGAATTTAACTGAATGATGTATTAGTATAAATGATTATTTTTTAAAGGTTTTTTCATTTAATTTAACCCAAATATGTCAGTAGATGAACATAAAAATGATAATACCAATGAACCCCTTTAATTATTTATAGGATTAGTGAACTAAATTAGATGGAATTAAGAAGTTTGAAAGAGTACATGTGTGACCTGAGGTCTATGAAACTATAAAAATGAATATACATGCATCTAGATGAGTGATTATCTAGATAATGTGCTAATTAAATTATAGGTTTAGATAGTTTCAACACTAACACCTCGACATGATATACACCCCTCACATTGGATGCTATTGTTGGTAGGAAGTGCATTTATCATTATTATTTATGTAAATAGCCTCAAATTTATTTTGGATCTAATCATTCAAAATGATCTTTGATAGGGTAACTTTTATAGAGGATTATGATGAAATTTTTGGAACTACAATAATGAGAGGTGTCTTCATGGATTCAAAGTAAATGAAAAATGATAAACTTAAATAGAATACACCTCTTATACTACCATTGTATTTCATGAATCATTGATTATAAAGTTGGGGATTTATGGATGGGTATAATATAAATTATTTTTAATATTAAAATATGGGAATATCTAGAAAATAAGTAACAAACAATCACATTTTTCCTTCTAGATTAATCAGTTAACATCACCAAAGATCCAAATGGTTTTTTTAATGATGCATGATAAGGAATAGAGGTTTCGTTTCTAATACAAATCAAAAGAGATTCAAGATGAGAGAGAATCATATAAACAAGTCAGCCATACCTTTCATCAATTAAGTGAAACCATATACATTTTAAATTACATAACACCCAAAAATGTTTTTTTATACATCACAACCATATTTTTATATTGGTTAAGAGTATTGGTCGAATTCTTTCAAGGATAAAAGCCTTTTCTATCTTACCATAAAGAGTATATTGTTCAAACCACCATGTCAAAGGAAGATTAATAATTATATATTAAACAGAACCATGAAAATAAATATAAACATATAAAATATATAGAATATAAACATGTATAAGAGTTACCATGATTTAGATAAGGGCGATGCTCACTCCAAAACTGAGTTTTTAGTTAGGATACTCAAAAGTTTTAACATTTGATGAAGTTTTAGCCTCGTTTCAGGGGGTCCTTTCCCCCTGTATCAGTGGGTAATTAATATATTCCAAGGGATTACATTCATATTGATATTATGACTTTGAAATTTTATCATTTTTTATTATTTATTTTTACTTATAACCAAATATATAACAATATATACATAATTTTAATATATTCACACATAAAAATTTAATTTGGTATATAAATAATTAAAAATATTTACATATAAAGTATATTTCTCGATATATATGCCTTATAATATCTATTTAATTTAAAATACAAATGTATGTATATTTATATACCTATGTAATGTGTGTGTGTGTGTCTATATATATTTGTGTGTGTCTCTATTAATAAACTCATATATATTATCTATATATTCTATCATATTAATATACTTATGAATATACATATGAATATACCTATGAATATATAAGATATGTAAATATATATAAATATGTATAATTACAGATAGAGATACACACACATATATATAATATATACAAGTGTGTCTATGTTGTTTACATGTTATATGTATGTATTTATGTATTTATTTATAAGCACACAAAAAATATAATTTTTAAATGTATTTAAAACTAATATTATAAATATATATTAATATTTGAATAAATATACAAATAATTAAATATAACTATATATATAAATAAATAGATTTAAATATATATTAATATATGAATAAATATATACATTAATATAACTAAATAAACATATATATATTAATATAAATCTATACTAATATATTAATAAATATAAGTAAATATATATAAAAATAAATAGATATATCATGAAATGGTGAACAAAGAAACATGGGGGATCACATGGGTGGGTGGGTGTAGGGGGGGATCACATGGGCGGGTTCCGGGTGGGGGCTAGTACTATTAAAGGTGGGTGTCAGGGCATGGGTGGGTAAAGGTGGGGGCTAGCACTATTAGGATTGGTAATCACTGTTAAAAGGGGGCTCCGAATCAAATATATATTTTAATTTTTTTTGACTTTTATCTGCACTAGAAGAGCTTTGATAAATGACCCTTTTATTAGCATTTTTTTAGCACTGATAAAGGACACCTTTATCATTGCTTTTTAGGCGTTGATATAAGGGACCCCCTTTATCTTTACTGAGATTAATAGAACTATTTTAGAACTATATATGAACTTTTCTTGCACTTTTAAAGGCCAAATTTACAGTAGTGTGGGTTTTCATGATTACATGCCTAAAGGTCCTTCCAATTATCATAAATGGTTTTTTTAGATGTGTATTGATTCTGTGATTTTAGTTGATGAATTAGATCATTAGGTCTATTCATGGATTAGTACTAGAGGAGTGGACTTCTTCTTCACTTTCTTTTATGCAATGTGTGATGTCTTATCCAAAATGTTTCTTTGGAAGCAATTATCTGGATTTCAATCTTGAATCTTTACCTAGATTATTGTGACATTTTTCAACGTCATCGGTAATATTTCTATGAAACGTGATGGAGAGGATTAAACGGGAAATGATATACAGGATTTTAGAAATTCGATGGATGATAACGGCCTGTTGGATATGGGGTTATTGCGAACAAGTTTATATGGTGAAAAAAGAGTCATGAAACTCAGATAATTCGATGATGGATCAATCAATACCTTTATAACATGAATGTCAATAACTCTTTTCTACAATCTTTTATTATCTATATTTTGCGGGTTTCTTTAGACCACTCACCAGTGAATAAGCAATTTATATCTCTAGAATGTGGACATGGATTGAAGGATTTTATGATCTGGTGAGAACTTCCTAAAGAAAAAGGAGGTGGCAACATTTTGGGATGGTTTATCTATACATTTAAAATTCTTAAAAGGTGACATGATAGTATGGATCAATTTCAAGATAGAATCTGAGAATAATTGGGGGGCGGCAAAATTGGATATTGAAAAAATGTTTAGAAGAATATAAATAGATTGATATGATGATAGTTTATAAACATGATAGAAAAACAAGGTATATTATCATATAAATTGTTAGAAATGGAAAGGATGTTCAGTGAAGAATCATGAACAACCTTTCTCAGGGAAAGAGATAAGAAAACATCTTATTTTCAGGTGTGTGTGAAGGATATGTAGGGTTTCAAGAAGATTAAATTTAAATTGGATGATGTTCTTATACATCAGAGGTGGATGTGGTAGGGAATATGGATTTAATCCATTTTGAGAGTCTTCTTGTAGGAAGGGACAATAATAGAGATATAGGGAATATTTTGGATGGAGGTGATGGAAATCCATTTTTTTCCATTCAGATATTGTTGTAGGACAATGATAAAAATTTCTTATGAGTAGTTCTAGGGAATTATGGATCAATGATATAGTGAATAGTTTAAAACTGGATAGTGCTCCAAGCCTAAATGGGTTTCAAGGATTATTTTATGTTTATGCTTGGTATATCATCAAGGGAATGGTCAAAGAAACAATGTTGTATTTTTACAAATTTGGTCCCTCAATAGGACAGTTTTTGCTTCCACTATTTCTCTTATTCTTAATTTGAAGAATACCATGGTTCTCAACCATTACAGACAAATTTTCTTGGTCAATTATTCTTATAAGGTTCTCAAATACTTGTTTACTGGGAGACGCAATTTTCAAATCCCACATTTTACCTTAGAGGAGAAAAAAAGATTTATCTAAGAGATGTGTATTCACATAGTGATAAAAATTAATAATAATATGGTGGATGATCTTAAAAAAGAACCACGAGGTCTAACATCGTGGTTCAGGTGGATCTGGACAAAGCATATGATTGGTTGGAATTGTGCTTCCTCATTAGGGTCAAGTGATATTTTGGTTTTATGTAATTGGTTTGTGATATATTTTACAGGTTCTATGCATCCCCATAGATTTATTTCTGGTAATATATTTGTCCTTTTGAAGTATGTTCATGGGTTAATATAGGGGTATCCAATGCATCTAGATATTTTTATCATGGAACATGATGTTCTTTATAGAAATAATAAATTTTTTCATGATGAAGAGAAGATTATACATTTCACAAATAGGTTATGGGAAGCGATTGATTCTTATCTAATGTTCTCTGGTGATATTTTTTTCTTTATAAATGGTAGGGAAATATCGATCACATGCTTCATGATTAATTTAGAAAAATTCAGAAAATGGAGTATTCAACTGATTAATCAGAGAAAATGCAATGTTTTTATTTTGAAAAAGTTCTTTAGTCAATAATATAGGTAAATTCAAGCTAAAATGGGAATACATAGACATAAGTTTCCCATGAAATATATAGATGCTCCCTTCCCGAATGGGAGGATCCAGAATTCTATTTTTGAGGATAGTATTAATAGGATCTATGGTCAAATTTATAGATATTGAAATAATTTTTTACCATTCATTGGATGGATCAGGATGGTGAACAAATTATTATTGTCTATTACGATGAATATTTAATTTATAATTAAGGCTCATAAAGGGTTGATCAAGAGGATATAGAAATGATGATTTGATTCATATGGGATACTAACAAGAATAGAATATTCCATTGGGAATTTTGGAATATGATGGAGAAACTGATTGAGGAGGGCTTCATAAGCCTTAATAATTTTCAAAAATCATGAAATATATGCATGAAAAGATTCCATGGGATGTCATTGAAGGATCATACCATTGTGATCATTTCATATTTCATTGTTATGGATGAGACTAGATATAGTAGAGAGAGAATACTGAGATGGTGTGAAACCTGACCAGATGTATCTGAATCCACATTGATGTTATAGATAAGGAGTCCCAATGGATTATTGGCCATGGGTAGATCAATTACTGGAAGGATAATTGATTGGGTAAAATCCATTTATATTCAGGATGTCTATCCCAAGATATATAATTCATGGAAGAAATCTCTTTTCCAACATTTGTTTCCATGAATCGTGATCATTAGTAGAAAACACAATATGACAATATTTTCCTTTTTTATGAACTAGACACATGTGCATTCTTGGATTCCTCCATGGAATGGTTCCTTAGAAACAAAGATTAGTGTATTATACCTGAAATAAGTAAGAGAGATGAGTGGGATTTGAGACTTTGGTGCAAGAAAATACTGAACAATGTTTGATTATTGATGGGGTTAATGAGACATGTGGTGCTCCCCATGGACAATAATGTTCCATGGAAGGGTGTCTGCATGGACTCCATGTGTCATTGTTTTTATTATTCCAACTTTGAATCCAAGTGGAATAGATTTTTAAGTGAAATGAGATATGAGAATATAGAATTTTATTTGGAAAATAATGGTCTTATAGGGGATTGTGAGATCAATTTCAGAGTTTCTTGAGTTATAGTTTCTCAGTTATGGGAAACACGGTATTGAAGCTGACATCTAGAGTATTAAATTAACTATTGTTTTTGGGTTATATGGGAGGGAAAAAAGTTTAAATAAGGTAATATATGTTATGAATTATTATTTTATGTTATCATTATAACTTTAATGGTAGATTTATGGGAACACACCATTGGTTGGGGGAGTTCGATCTCACTGAGAAGGCTCTTTTCATGGAAGGTTGCATCTATGATAGAGGGAGGTGGATGTGGAGTGTGGAGGTAAGTGAAATGGAACCCACTAATATCAGGTATCGAAATAAATGTCAATGGATCAAGTTCACAGGGGGAGAAGAAAATAGGGTTTATTGTTCATGATAGAAACATATCAACGATCATTGATTTTAGTGCGTACTATAGTCCATGAAATTCCATTGGGGTAGGATCTCGAGATTTTTCTAATGGTATCTCTTTTTACAGGCTCTGTAATATTGATATCAACAAGGTGGAGTCCGATTTCAAAGTGATAGTTCATATTTTTCATGGAATGGTATGCCGCCTTGGGTATTTTTTAATTACATCTGGAAGGGAAGAATGTTCATGGATAAATCAATTGAAGTGGGCTAATCTTGGAGGGAGGGGAATCGAGCGGCCAATGAACTTTCCTACATAGTAAATTCTGGAGATGTTATTAATTTCTATTTTATCCCCATAGTATTTACTAGTTTATTTTAAAATTATTTGAAGAGTTTATGCTCTTGGCCTGCATCATTTTCATCCCCTATGAGTTGAGGTCTTATTATGAATTTTAATAAAAATTTATTATTGATTGATTAAATAGAAAAAAATATATTTTTTTACTATGGATATAGTTAAAACAAGTTTACCAGGGTGGCGGATAAACATAGAGATATGGATAAAAATTAGAGTTAAAAATTTCTACATATTATTAGTTTAAGATGTATTTTTTTATATCTTATATTATCTTCAAATTTTTTTATATTTAGTTCCACTTTTATATGGAAGTGAAATTGAATTATTTATATCTTTTAAGAAATTCAATGTGTTTCCCTCCTTTGACATATAAATGGGAGCCTTATATCCTCCATTATTAACAAAATTTAAACACTCTATCTTAGAAAAGATGTACAAAAAATCCTTCCTCGATTTATTCACTTCCTTGTGCAGATTATAGACTTATATTAACACCATTTTATGAATTATTATGGTGTAACTCAAATAAAGTATCTATATGAAGTGGTAATCATATTACCCAACTATTTCAAAGTTTATTTCACATTATAAATTCTTTAAATATTCATTATCTATCCAAAAATAATGGAAAAAATATCATAAATACACATAGATTTTATTTTTGTTATGTTATAACCATTTTCTACCTCATTTCAGTCAAATGGGAAATGAATTTATCGTACATGTGTATTTGTGGACTGGCACATCCACATAGCGATATGCTTCATTTTATATCAATGTCTTTATGGGATGGTTATAATTATAGATTTACTAAATATATATTACATTTATGATTTAATTATTATTATTTAATGATAAATTATTATTTATCTTTTATTATTTTATGAGAAAATGAAAACAATGTTCATGCGTACGTACGAGATACCATCTCCCGGAATAGAGTAAATTATTTCTCTTTCCCTGTATTTTATAGATGATTATAAATATGTAAATTATGGATATATTAAATATTTATATCATTATTATCATTGTGAAGGTGATGAAACCATAATCAAGTTGCAATTAATATAACTGTCAAAAAAAACATGCATAAAAATGAAACAGTGAACACCTGAAATGATGATGATAATGAATGATTATAAATAATGGGTGGTATAATTTTTTAATTAAACCATGTATGGTATTATAATTATTAAAATGTATTTGGAATGAATTTATAATAAATATATATTTATTATACATGAGGTTAGAGTACTTACGAAGAAATCCATACATGAGGTAAGTGTTTCTCATCCAACGTTTTTTTCTATGAGAAGAATTATAGATTCAACACTTATATATATTTCAATTGGTGTATATCATACCCCTTTTATAT